>OW240914.1:333926070-334404286 GCA_933207985.1 Pelobates cultripes | reverse complement strand
GCAAATTTTCATTCAGTCAACTGATGTTCTCAGCCAGTGACTGGCAACTGGAATGGCATCCAGCTTCTGCACCTCATCAGTGCTAAAAAGAGACCAGGAAAACAGGTACCCAGGAAAGGAGGCAAACCATTATTACATCTTTTGTTCCATTACCAGGAAACCGGGCAGAGGTACTCCTATCATCATAACTGCTACAGTGGACTGTAGTGGTTATTATGCTTGGATTAATCCTTTAAAAGTACACTCCAAGTACCATAACCGCTTATGATGACTATTTGAGTTTGTGACACATGCAGCTCCCCTGTCCTTTGTCTTTTTGCATGTGTTTCTTTATAACAGTAGTTATAGCGTTCGTATTTTATTTACATTTTTTGTCATACTAAATGATATCAATGTTGGTTCAGAAGAGAAAAAATATTTATCTGAAAAGATTGTATATAAAGTTTGTGTACACAAAGTAAGAGGGAAATAATAGTTTATGGAAGGTATCGAATAAATACCAAGTTAACTCTCACCAGATGTGTGGAAAAAGCCCTTGTCAGCAAAGATTTGTTGCTATTAAGATATAATATTTTTTGAAAAGTGGAACAACTGGTCTGGTTTAGTTTAATATAAAATCGGTGTACCAGATGTGCTAAATACATGCAGGTCCCAATCACTGATCAAAGCTTAAGACTTGATTGATTTTGATATTAGTATGCTATCAGGAAGAACGGTTGATATCTTCTCATTTTGTAATGTGACAATTGTGCCAAAATTAGCAATTTGACCTCTTGTCATGTGGAGAAGAGCATTTATTCTAAACCATGCCCCCAAGGAGGAAGAAGGCTCTTCTAATTCAATGTTAAGGAGTGAATTAGCTTTGCCACTCATGCGACCAATTAAAAAGTCAAAATCGAATGCTATTCAGCTATATACAGAGCTCTGATTACCATTTCCTGCAGCTGCTCCGTGTCGCATCATGCCAACTGGAGGCCATGCGCGTCATCGCATGAGCATGAGAGGAGCTCTCAGGATCAGGTTGGCTTGATTAAACATGAAAGAGAACAAATATTAACCAGTTGTCACAGCAAATAGCTGCTTAGATACATAAATATCCAGATGTATTTCCTGTTCTAGGTTAGCCACTTTCTTACTATGTGTAGTACTATGTGTAGTACCTTCATGCATTCAAAGTTGTTGTAAACACAGTCTCTAATATAAAAACTCAATTTAGGTAAATTAACATTATTATTTTTACTGCCGGATGGTTAGATCTCTTATGGAAACTTAATTGATTTCAAATTTTATAACTGCATGTGTTTTTGTTTTGTTGTTTTTTGTTTTTTATTAGGATCGATTTTGTATTTAGATGTACTTTCTTCTTTTAATATGCTATTATATTATACATATACTGTTTTCTAAATCATTTTTTTTTGTTTTCAGTGTCATCATTACAACAGTTCTGTATCTTTCTGATGCTCTTCGCAAAAACTTTTTGAATGAAAGTTTTGATTATAAGGTAAGTCCTTTATCATTTGTGATTAAAAGAACAAAAATTGCAAATTGATTTTGCTTATTATTATTATTATGATTAAATATCCCCTGAATCCTGTCTTCCTAGTCAGCCTGTGCATACATTTCAACACACACACACATATATACACACACACATATAGTACTCTCTTGAGCAGAATGTATGTGGGGACACGTGTTGGGACGCTGCTTGTAATGTTGAATGTATGTGGGGACACGTGTTGGGACGCTGCTTGTGATGAATGTATGTGGGAACACATGCGGGGGGACACTACTTGTGGTATTGTGTTAAGGGAGGCTTCTTGTGTTATTACATGTTTGTAGGCTTGTTGGGTTGAGCTGAAAGGGTAGGTGCTGTTGTCTGTATGTGGGTAGGATTTATAATGGGGGATTACGGGCTGTAGTGTGTGAGGGGTTTGTGGGGAGGGGGATAGTTGCTATAGCATGTGATAATAGAGGTGGAATGGGGTGTGCATGTGGCAGGATAGAGGCTGTAGTGTGCATGGGGGTATGTGCAGTAATGTGTTTGTTTGTGGATAATAGGGGCTAAATTGTGTGTAATAGGTTGCAGTGTGGAGAGATAGGAGATGTAGTGCAGCGTGTAGAGGAAGATAGGGACTGTAGTGTAGGAGGATGGGGCTGTAATGGTAGGGGGTTGGGAACTGTAGAACAGAGGGTAGAGACTGTAGTGGAGAGAGAGATGGGCACTTTCTTGTGGGAGGATGGGTCGGTACTGTACTGTTAGAGGCTGTTGTGTACAGGTTAGAGGCTGTTGTGTAAGGGAGTAGGGGTCTGTAGTGAAGGGAGGTTGGGGTTTTTAGTTGTAACGTGGGAGGATAGGGTAGGGGATAGAGGCTATAGTGTAACGTGAGATAGATGTAGTTTGAGGGAAAGTTCTGTAGTGTAGAGGGGTAGGAGGTAACTGGGGGGTGTAACATAGTGGAGGACAGGGACTATAGAGTATGGGGCAGGGGCTCTCTGTTTGTGGGACATTTAAAAAAAAAACTTGTTAAAAATTTATGCATTTTATTTTTCCTCCTTCTTACTTATCATGAGGAAAGGTGTAAAGTTTTTTCCTGGTGGTCCAGAATTACCCTCGGCTGGTGCAGACACTGTGTGGTCAGTGCTCTGCTCCCTGGGAAGGCACTAGTAAATATTCAGAGTACTGCCACGGCAAAGCTTTGATCCACTCCAGGGAGCACTAAGCTCTCCCACAATATACAATCTTCCTGGCACCTACTTTGCAGACCACTGGTCTGCTGGCATCAGAGACTAGCTGTCTCTGAAACCGCTGTGGTACCCCATAAGACAGGCACCCAGTGGTGCCTCTTCCTGGCAGCTTTAGTATGCAGGTCATTTTGAGGGAGCGGTTGTAAGTACTGCTTCCTCGTGCTCTCTTTGGCCACAGAACTCCTCAGCTAAATTCATCTGACACCTAAACAGATTGGGCTCCCTTTGGGGTGAATGAGCTGTGTGGTTGCCATGGTGCCCTGTGCGACCGCACAGCTTGGAAACCTAGGATTTGCGGATTGCTGTTAGTTAGATCAATTGTCATGCATTATGGATGAAACAATATCCCTTCAGGCAAACTGTGATTTAAAGGAACTCTCCAGTGCCAGGAAAACATATCCATTTTCCTGGCACTGCAGGACCCTGCAGTGCTCCTCTCCCTCCCACCCCCCATCCCATGTTGCTGAAGGGGTTAAAACCCCGGAGAGACATTGGCGCTGGGTCAGGCTCCGCCCACGCTCCTCCACCGCCGACATCAGCCAGAGGGGGAGACCTAATGCGCATGTGCGGCAATGGCAGGAGTGGTCTGGATGCCTGGAGTATCCCTTTAAGGAATCTTTTTTTTTTTTTTTTAAGTTGCCATATTAGGATGAATTAGTTTGTTTTATTGCATGTATTACAAATAAAAACTAGAAAAGCTCAGGCATACTTTTACAGAAAATGCAAAAAAAATATTTATTCAGAGCAATTCTGGGCTAATTTCTAAAAGTGGAATTATCAACTAAAACATTCAGATGGTTTCCATGGTGACTACTAAACTTGCACAATTTTTCCCTTGAATGCTTTTTCTACAAAACTTTGGATGTGTCATTACATATAGATTAATAACATTTTACTATAAAAAAATACAATTAAAAAATAATTAAGTACAAAACCCATGTGTGACTCCATTATATTTTTGCCCTATAGATTTGGGACTCCTACTTTTACTTGGCTGTGATTTTTATAAACCAGTCATGCTTGCAGTTAGAAATGTTCACACCATCCAAAATGAAGAAAGTCCTGGAGAAGTAAGTGTTTTGTGTTTTTATCTGTGTTTGTGGACTACACAAAAATGTAGCACTGGTTTTATCTACTTTGTTAATTATAAGCTTTCATTCTTTGATGTTCAGGATATTAAGCATTTGCTATGAGAAAATTCTTTAATGTGTAATGTTCTCTGCCTTTGAATAATCTTTTTTTTTTTTTTCCTACTGTATTGTGCCTTTTTCCAAGTGTGTCAGTGTATTGTATATATGAGTGTTTACCAGATCTCTTGTAAGATTTTTATGAACTCGAGTTCATGTAAATAGTCTATCCTCCTGGGACCCAGCCCATTAAAGGACCAATATAGTGCCAGGAAAACACTCGTTTTCATGGCACTATAGTGCCCTGAGGGTGCCCCCACCCTCAGGGTCCCCCTCCTGCAGGGCTCTGGGGAGAGGAAGGGGTTAAAATCTTACCTTTCTCCAGCGCCGGGCGGGGAGCTCTCCTCCTCCTCTCCTCCTCCATAGCGACGTCATCGGCTGAATGCGCATGCGCGGCAGGAGACGCGCGCGAATTCAGCCAGTTCATAGGAAAGCATTTACCTCCTTTTATTCTTTTGAGCTACTCTATCAATCTCTGCTGTAATGTAAAGAGGAGATTGTAGGCCTTCCGGGGATATGTCAAGTGATAGGCTGGGATGCTGGGAGCTTCCTCTTCCGCTTCTTCAAAATGAGAGAAGGCAAAAATAACCAGCCAGCCAGAGAGTAGTAGAAGTTACTTTTTTCAGATATAAAAACCGGAGATACGTTCTTGAAGAATTAAATATCTTTACATTAGACAAAGTCATAGGTAAAACGGAGACTATTTGAAGTCTAAGATGCCATCAGGAGAAAGTATGTGTAGAATCATGATGGCTGATTTTGAAGGATACATGTTTTGTAATTAGTATGTGAGACAGACTTTTCTATGCATGCCAGTTAATTGTTATTTTTTCTTAAATTGAGGCACATCGTTCCGTTACGCTCATGAATTACAATAATGCTATGTTGCATTACATCTGTATCTCAACTCTGGGCGACATTCAATGACAAATTCCTTCACAAAAAAAGATTGTTACAGAACAGCTGCCAAAAGAGTAGGCTGAATGTGAAATTAATGCGAAACTTGTTTTAATCACAAAAGTTATATATCTCACCAGGCATTGTATGTATATTCTAAGGCATCTTATAGTTGTCATGTGTAAAACTCTTTTCTGTTCTTTATTTAAGATACGGAGACATGCGTGTAACAATGGGATGTGAAATCTTCAGCATGTGGCAAAATTTAGGTGAGATAAATTCCTACATGTTGCACAATGCATTGGATGTAGAAGAATGATGTAATCTACTCTTTGAAACACCCATATGCCTGTTTTATTTTCTATGGTGCTCTGTGGGTTTATAATTGATATTTTACTATTGGTTTGTAAACCAGTATATAATAATAAATTCAATGTACTAATAATTTCCAATATAACTTTTATGTAAGAATTTGTTTTGCAAGTTAAGCCTTATGGTCACTCTTTTATTAGTGTGATTTAGTTAGCGTTAGCTCCTTTACTTTAATATGATAATAAAAGAGGTGATGGGAGTTAGAACTAACTAGTGTTTCAGAGATAATGCTCTATGTATTTCATGTCTTAGAGTAGCTAAATATTGACAATTTCTAGCATAGATACCAGACATTCATGTTTTTCTTAACTTTAGGTTATTGAAGTGGTTAATAGATCTTGCCACTGCAGTCTCAATGCTAAATTATCTAAAGTTAAGTATTTAGAAGTTAAATCACCCTCTTTATGTAGCCCTAGCCACACCTCCTCTGGCAGAAACTCACATAGCTTCCCTACACACTTCCTGAAAAAGAAGTACATTTTTTTTTCAGCTTCCCTTTAGCAGGGAAAGGTGAGTACTACTTTCCCTCGAGGGGGTTGACTTCTTCTGGACGGTCCTTTTCTGGTCCTGGTATGATAGAACAGAGGTCTATGGAGGTTCCCGCAAGACCGGGGGAATCTATATTTTAGTTTGAATTTTGTATTTAATTTTTGGCACCAGAGATTTTTTGGAGGGGGGGCAAACAACAGGTATTGAATGTTCTACTATTCTTAGAAGTAATTTCCTTAAAATGTGAGTTACAAATGATTTATTGTAGAGCTATAACATGTTCTTTCAGGAGAGCACAAGCTACATTTTATCCCAGCTTTGATTGGTCCATTTTTGGAGGTAACACTGATACCCCAGCCAGACCTTCGGAATGTTATGATACCTATTTTCCATGATATGATGGACTGGGAACAGAGAAGGAGTGGCAACTTCAAACAGGTACTTGAAATCTGGGTAACACCAAGCTTAGATATCAAACTAATCCCAGCTTGTTGGGTACAGATAATCAATCTGGTCAAATTAATGAGGCAAGACAAGCAAAAAAGAAAGTATTCGTCAGATTAGCTAATTAGTGTTTTACCTTAATAAACTTCTGGCAGTGTTTCTTACATTCTAGATAGACCCTTACTATACTAGCAAATGTATGGCCATTTAGCCACTGCAACATTAGTTTAATATGTGTTAAGCTCCAGAAATGTTGAATTAACCCCAAGATTTTTGAAAGCTCAGTCTTTTTTTGGTGCTCCTAGCTTCACAGGTGTTCATTAAGAAATGCAACATACAATATGGATAATTTGTAGTGTGCAATAGTTTTCAATTATACTTGTTAACTAAACTATGTGATTTAAAGTAAAAAACAATCAAACCAAAAATAGACAGTTTATCATATCAGTACCCCTCCCACCCCCAAATCTTTTAAATTACTAGAAATCAGAAACAAATTCAGTAAATGTTGTTTTATGATAACTTTCCAGTACCTCCAATAACTATGGTATAGAAATCATGAAACTTTGTATGGCAGGGTTTCACTTACCACAAACTGGTCCTACCTAATCCCCTAAGGTACACTTACCACAAACTGATCCTGCCTTCATTCCCTGGTCCTCCCTTCATCCTTTGAGGTACAAGCAGTGTCCATCATCTGACTGGGTCCCTACTGGGCTGGCCACATCACTTTTATGAATAATGGGTTATGGCAGCTTCCACATGTATCTCTTCATGGGATATGGCTGTGTTACATATACATAGGGGCATGGCTTTCGTGGCACACGTGGCATGATTACACATATTGGTAGTGTGGTGTTGACAAGTTGGCCTCATGCTCTCTGCCCCATCAAGGAAGCACATATCTGCTCTTCATGGTGTAAGCAGGTAAATATACCTTGTGCTCTATTTTAGTTTCCTTTCCCAAGCCTTCTATTCTCTCATATGTTAGTTGTCTACCAGGCCTGAAAATACTTTTCTGTATTGTGTTTTATCCTGGTGCACAAGTTACCAGTCATGATACCACTTTCTGAGGCCAACTGCAACAACCCTGACAGTATAGCAATGATTTATCTCATTAGCAAACAAAAAACATGCAATTGATTAAAAAGAAAAAAAAAATGGTAAACTGAAACAAGACTCAGTGGTGATCCCAGAGCTGAATTAAGCTAATAAACGTAATCTTAGAGCAAAGTAACCTGTATTTATTTTGACCAAACATTTTTGACACTCCAATACGTTTTCCATTTTTCAGCTCAGAAGCATGTTAAGTGTTCCAAGTATTTTTGCAGCTCCCACTCGATTTTTCTCCTGCTGCTTCGAACCATTTCACTACACCCACCATCATGCTGCTCCATAGGAACATCGATTTGAAACATTGTTTAATGCTCACAAAATAAATTACTTTGATTTCTTTGCAGGATCAGTGGAGTTAACCCTTGAACTGATTCTCTTAATAGGTCGTCTGAGCATTTACGTAGGCATTCTTTGAAGAAGTAATTCGTAGGTTCTCAAAATGACAGTTATTTTCCAATTTTTTGGTCTAAGCCTTAGAACATTCCTACTTGCTAAACCAGCAGCACTTTCAGGGACTTCAAATGTGAAAATGACCCCTATTTGTTCCTTTTTAGAGACAGATTAATTATAATGGGTTTTCCCATGTCTGACACCTTAATCGAAGTAGCTCAAAACCATTGAAGACTCCAGACAGTGCTACATTTGTGTGTTTTTCTGATTTGCTCTTAAAATGGGATTTCCACTGGTATAATTACAACTTTACCTTGTTTTCTTTATGTAGCACATATTATACAATCAATAAAATCATGGAGATTCCTTTTCTCTTTCACGGAGGAGTGGAGCCCATCATGGCCCATTCTAAGTTGTGCCATTTCTTAGAAAGGACTTTATTAGTTATTTTTTTTTTAGTAATGCCACCTCTTTATATGCTCATGTTAAATCCATCCTGGCAATACAGTTAATTTATAAAAATGTATCCCAAATGTGATCCTTCTTGTGACAGACAAATTATGTATGTAGGAGTAATTTAATAGAAAATGCTTAAATACAATATCACTCACAAAGTCCTTGGGTAATTTACAAGCCACTGGACTTCTAATAAACTTGCATGATAATGTCCTGAGAGAAAACTACTCCTACTTACATGACTTTAGTAAATAGAACAAAGAACAAGGCTATGGATGAATTCCTGGCTGATTGTCCTCATAAATTGTTGATGATATCCAAGGTATCACAATTGTGCACCTATCTATATGGTCCATTCCTATAGTTTAAGAACACTGCTCAAGCAATCCTACAGATTAGAGAAAGTTGGGTTTTGGTTACTGAAGGTAACAATGTAATGGGTTGATGAAGTTTAGTGGTACACACTTTCATATAAGAAGAGAGGATAACAGCCAGATGTACTGCTAGCATCCAGGAATACTTTATTTATATAAAACTAAACTGCTTTAAATGAATTGGAAGATCTGAATAGCTGCAAAGTAAGGTTAGATGAGACTGGGAGTGCGTATAAGGTGTGCCTGAGATATATAGTTGTTTTGAAGGACATTAATTAGTTAGTTGATATTGTGGGTTTTAAAAGGTATTTATTTACAAGGTGTGGAAACCAAACAAGAGTCCCACGGGGTGTTGTAGAGCATTGCTTACAATTAGTGGGCTCTGGAGAAGTCTTGTGAGTTAGAATTAAAGGCGGAAATAAGAACAGTATATATCATAAATGATTAAAACACAGAACGGTTAGGAAGTTTCCAGTCTGGTATAAAATGGTGCAATATGACACAAAATACACGTGTCTGTAAACTAAAATGACTTAATATTAGTCTTGCACCATGCAGGCTCTCTATTGTTGTTTTTTTAAAAGCTCCTGTCATGTTTGACACCCACCTGCATCATAGAGGAAAACATGGACTATTAGCAGAGAACACTAGAAAGGAATGTGCCGAAATGTGCCGACATGTGCTCTACATGAGAACAAACCCTGCAGTTAAAATTAAGGCAATCTACTTGGGCTGCACTTTTTTCTTTCTATTTTTTTTATTTTTATTTGCAGTTTGAATCCATATATAGCTAGCTGCCTTAGCAGCAGCAATTGCTAATGCTACCCAGCCTGTAGTTTAAAGTCACATTGCTCTGTAACAATTAGTCCTGATAGCATTCCAATGCAACGTTAGCAGCTTAACACGAGTGACAATGTGACCTATCAATAAGAGAACAGAACGCAAGCCTGAATCCGAATGACAAGAACACGCAGTTATACTGAGCCCTGAAGGAATTCTTGCAGAATGAGACACAGCATCTTTTATGCATCTTTTTAAGGTGGAAGCAAAGCTAATTGACAAATTGGATAGCCTGATGTCTGAAGGAAAGGGGGACGAAACGTATCGGGAGCTCTTCAACAGTATGTAAGTATTAAATTGAAATCATTATTCACCTGATTGAGATTTTTTTGCATGCAACCATATATTCGTTATAAAACAATGCCTTTTTCATTTTTTTCCTTAAATTTATGATTACTGCTCCATCAAGCTAAATGTGTTAATTAAGTCTGTATACGTTGCTGTGTTGTGCGCCCTGTGATTGTAGATTGCTGGGTTTATCTGTTAAGGAGTAATGCATTATTGAAAGAGATAGATATAGATGCTTATGTGTGGGTGGAGAGTTGGCGTGTAGTGTTTTGAGGATAAGGTAAGATAGGTAACGACAGATGCTTCATCAAATGTTTTTCTCTACAGATTTAAATACAGTAATGACGATTAACAAAAATATTTTGGCATCTCATAAAAATCTTTCAGCTGTTTATGACTTTTTTTATGCAACGCTATTTTACTACAATCAGAGGTGACCATAATGAATGCATCATAATATATATTTTTTGTGTGTGTCTATATACATCTGTGCATATATATGAGCTTGCAGCTGTTGTTGTCTTGTTGATTCACAAGATAGAAGACGTTTTTATTTTATTTTTAAAGATTAGAGTTAATTTTTTTTGCTGTTTACGCACATAACCACCTTCTAGGTTCTTGTTGAGCATATTTATTTTCTTCTCTGCATCTCCAACAGTTTTGTTGAGATCCTTATCACTTGATTCATTGTACATAAAATCTCTGTTCTGCTGTTGCTGCTGCCTTCTTCTGTATTGCAAGGGATACTGTTCTTAGGAAGATTATTTTCTAAAAAATAGAACTGCTAATGACCCAATGTTAGATAAGCAGATCCTGGCTTTTTTCAGCACTATTATTGACTATACTTATCGAGTCAAATAAGATTGTGTAGGTCCATATCAACTATCATGGGAAGATGTGTAAGGAGCAAATGGATAGACTACGGGCAGGCAACCTGCATTCCAGATGTTGTGGACTACTGGACTACATTTGTATAGGAGATGGAGTCTGCAACATATGGATTGCTGAAGGCTGCCTACTCCTGGGGTAGAAACTCACTGGCCAACCACTTAAAGAATGTGTCTTCGTTGTCCACCATATATGGTGCCATTCTTTTAAAGTCTTGCTAACTGATCATTTTTAATGCAGACTTTGAGCTGACATTTATTGTTAAACTTTCGAAGAATATTCCTGGAGAACTCATAAAATGACACATTTTTTTGGTAGCGGAAACTAATATATGTCATAATGGAGTTTATTATAAACCGTATAAAAGATTTGTATTCTAACATCACTTTATGTTAGCTGCCCACACTGTATCCTGATATAATATCCCGAGGGTAGTTATTGGCAACAGCCCATTATGTGGGTAATTATAAGCACATTTGAAAAAGAGAGAATGATACATTATGTCAAGGGTATGCTAAAGCATACTGAGAAATGTATGAAGGCTGTTTAGAGACCATTTACATTTCTGCTGCAATCTGTTTTACTTCCCTTGTTCCTGAATATGAAACGGCTCTGGGTCTGATAGTGGGACAAATCTTCATAATGGACTATTTCTCCATTATCATAAATGTCTTGTTGCAATCAGCAGGTGAAGCCGGAGAGCATTTTCAGTTTTTTTTTTTTTTATAACTATAATTCTGGGCACATTTATGAGAAATTCTATATTTACTATGACAACTTCCTGAAATCTACTAGTTCAAGTTTTGCAGTGAAAATAAGTTAAAATTTTGTACGATTTCTTAGTTTTCCATCTTCTGTTTTCTTCAGATGGGTCAAGATGGTAGTTTTGGAAAAACACTTAAAAAAACAAAAAACAATATTAATTTAAACATTCACTTGTTGTGTGTAGATAAGCATATTTATAGAAATTTTAATATATACAATATAATGTATGCAAATATTAGCCATGCAACTTCCTATTTTACTGAAATTGCTGTAGAAAATATGCTTTATTTAGGTGGCTTTCATTCGTTTAATCTCATTTCTGTATTTTTGAGTCACTTACCATAATTTGATTTCAAGCTGTATAAGAAAATCCCCAGCAGTCAAATTTGATATTAACTTTATTAATTCTGTTTCTTCTTTTAAGTTAAAGGGACACTATAGTCACCCAAACCACTTTGTTTCAATGAAGTGGTTTGGATGTGCATTGGTAATGCCACTTTAACCCTGGAATGTAAAACAGTGCAGTTTTTTAGAAGCTGCAATGCTGACATTGCTGGGTTAAGTTCATCTCTTCTTGAGATGCTTTCTCCTCCAGACCAAGTAAAACTCTAGAGTTTGGCCATGCATGCGCCTCTCCAATCCATTGCTTCTTTATGAGAAGCAATGGATTAGAGGATATCACGGGTGATGTCACCTTGAATGGTGACATTACCAAAGGTGGAGACTGAGGTTGCAGCAGAGCAGTCCCAGTACAAAGGGTAGTGGACAGAAGAGAACCTCTAGTCCCGAAATTAGGATTGTTCTTTTTGGGACTAAAGGTTCCATTTAAATGCAGTGTGTCATGGAAACTACAGAGCAGTAATTAGAATGGTGGACATAAGGATGGAGGCAAAAGGGGATTTTTATTTAGCATACCTCCTGTGGCGAAACCGACCTTGCCACTGGGCATTGGAGAAGACTGATTGCCAGCCTCCTGCCATGTGACTATGGCCCCTGGGATGTATTGCCCTTTAAAGACATGATTTGGGCATAATGGATTTGTGTTGTGCTGCTGCTGGCCCTTTAAGAACCATCTGGGGACATACTGTGGAGTTACTGGGTGGCCACCATTTCATGTATCAGAGGCACATGGTGAGAACAATGGATGAAGCACATGGTGAGAACAGACACTGTTTGGACTTTTCTACACGGTGCCATCTCGCCGGTATTTGGTGCACAAAGACATCGTGCAGTAGTTTTAAACTATACAACAGGGGACACATTATACAGTAATTATTTTTCATATAGCCTGTATATGTTCTGCGGAATCTGCATTAAACTGTATCTTCCAAACTACTGAACAGATCTGGGTGAATTTTGGATATGTGGTTCACCCAGATCCCCCGGTTACGATGATATACTTTTCCCCTTTTTTATGGGGTTATTGCATGTTTTGGGGTCCCTGTGATATGTTTTATAATACTGTATTTCTCTGCCTGTGATAATTATATTAACCATTGTGTTCAGTAATCATATCACAGGCAGAGGGGAGGATTTTGTGTGGGAGTATCTGTGTGTATTGTTCGGATTGATTGGTTGTATTTTCTGGGCAGTACTATGTTTGTGGATTGTGAATAAAAGAGGCTGTATGTGCCAGTACAGTCAGTTCTGCTTGACCTCAAAACGAAGTGTCGTCTCGTTATTGGTGGAATTGGATTGTATCTTGATTGCCAGGAGTGTAAGCTGATTGTATGCTTTTCCTGTTCAGCTGCTTACAGCATTCATATGCTTGAGAGCATTCGTATGCTTCTCCTGTTCGGTGGTTGTGGTGTCTGCTGCAGTGCTTGGAGTCCTCAGGAAGCGCTAGGAGCATCCTTCAACGGAGGTACCCAGTCGGGGTGCCAGGTGATCCGTTACACCTCCCAACATTTAAAATGTACAAAGACGGACTTTAATTTTAAGGGTGTGAGTGCGAATGTGTGGCCATGGACAGGGCTGCTCTGAGACATTTTAGATGACTTGCTAATAATAATATATGCGAATTAAATGTAATTTAGATCTAGAACAACGTATCTTATTTAAAAAGACTGATTTCTAAACACATTTATTGTAGTTTAAAAACACATTAATGTGAGTATTTTTGCTGTGAAACTCTTTTATGCACTCTCACAGGCGAAAAATATGGAGCTCATAGAAGAGAGGGAATTTAGAAAAGAAAAGAGGTACAGGGGGATTTGGATCTAAAATAGGGACATTTTGAAGGAACATTTACTGTTCAGTCCATTTTTAATCTCATAAATTTACAGAGAAGCATTTATGAATCATGCAGAAGTGTAGAGTGCATTTGGATTTTGTTAATTTCAGCCTCTTTTTAACTCTATCAGCAAAAAGCAACTGATAATTTCTAAATTTGTCTCGATGTAATGCCAGGTGAAATTCAAGCAGCAGAACCTGATAAACACGTCGGCAACTCAAGAAAAAAATGCAGAGAAAAGTGAATCGTTAGTCATGAAAAAAGAAATAAAAAAAGGCCAGCAGGTGTCAATATAATCGCTGTATTAGTATATTTTAAAATCTCCCACTTGCCCCACTTGCCATGCTGCGGCTGTTCACTGTCATCAAAGAATAGGGAACGGGCAGCGATTGTTGCTATTGATTAACTCTAATCGAGGCATTTGCTGTTACTATATGTCAGAATGATTGATTTTGTAGTTCCAGTGGAGAACACAAAAAATTATACAGTGTTAAGTGTAGTGAGATATTGTTAATGTGCAGATGCATATACCCCATTCCTATAGTCTATACCTGGCATTAACATTTATTGTTCAGTCCATTTTATAATGAGAAGGTCTAAGTAGACTTTCTTACTGTAAAGAACACAGAGTTTAAAATAAAGTTTGGAGAACAGGTTTTTTAAGTTTTGTAATTTGTTTTATATATAAGCCGAATGAGAGTTTGTGATCTAACCACACACCAAGATAGATACCCTTCTCTGAAACTGCTATGTTTACAGCTGCAGGGTTAAAACTTGGGGGACCTGGCACCCAGACCCTTCATTGAGCTGAAGTGGTCTCGGTGACTATATAGTGGTCTTCATTGTTATATAGTGGTAAATAGGTTTGAAAGAGCAGTGTCATGTTAGCATGATATTATGTTATTGATTTTTGTACATACGTATATGATATATGAGGAATCTAATATTGTTCTAGAGCAGCTCAGATCTAAGAAGGGACAAAGGGAAAATTGGGTTGACAGTGAAAGTGAAGGAGCAAATCAGAGGAGTACAGATTTAGAGTAGAGCTTGTGGACAAGGAAACAGAGAAGCAGCAGAAGAAGTGAATATACAGAGCTCCCACTGCTGGAATCTTTGTCCAAACAATTGTAGGACGAATTGTGTCTAGCAGAACTGCACCTGGCTTTGTATCACTACAAGACTTGCTTTGAAATAGGAACAGAATCAGTGCACATGGTGATCAAAGGAGGCACAGACTTCTAACTTCAAGACATTGTAGTGCATACAACATGAATATACCATATGGCAACATCATGACACCTTACTAAATACAGTGCAGTTAAAAATATGACATTATGACCTACCCCTGGGTACTGAGACATACGAATGGCCAATGAGACCAATGGCATTGAAAACAAGTGGCTAAGGCATGGTCATGTTGTTGGCATAAAGAGTTGAAATTTGGATATTGTTTCTGAAATGCCATTACATCCACAGCTACACATATAATTTGCCTGGTTGTTCAACCTCTCCTCAAACGTTGACGAGTGTAAAAAATAGGGCACCAATTTTTCAACTGCACATTGAGAGCACTAGGCAGGCTTGGAAAAGAAGAATTCTTGAATCTGTACAATGGTCTCAACAGCTGGAGGCTCCTTCCTTAAATATCAGAACTGACAATGACCTGACCGCTAATATGTGGGAGAATCCCAAGTGGATGCACGGATTCTACACCTCATAATTCATAGGGATGATGCAATACCTATGAATTATGTTATTTGAAAACATGACCTGTCCATAACACATAGCTTATGAAATAGACACACATAATCACAAGCCAATATCAAAAATAGGAATCACACAAAAATGTAGTGCTTTTTGCATTAAAGATTGTATTTACATCCATGCCAAGAGTTTTCCCATGCCAAGCATTATTTATAAAACAATTATTCTGTATTACTGAAAATTCTCAATAAATATCCTGAATAAATCTATTTCATGTAGTTTCCTTGTTTTTAAATTACTCTCAAATAGCACAAAACCATGGACAATTCACAGTAGCAAGAAGCACTCAAAACTAGTTTAAAGCCCCCATGCAATTTGCGATAGCTCAGCACTGCTGTACAGTTCAAGGACTGTGTGTTTTACCCATTAGTAAACTTCTGCTAGGCAGAAACCATCATTATAATCGTAGATTAGTTTGAAAACGATGTTGTTCCCCTGCCCCTGCTAAAATCCACACAGTCCTGTGTACTACATTTTCACAGTAGTTACATTTCAGAAATGCTGTGCATTTGTCCACACAGTCTTATACCGCTCATAACTGTTGTAAAATTGTAGGACTGTAGGTTTTCCTGATGTTTCAGGTACAACAGTATCCATCGTGGTGAAGTTTCAGAAAGAGCAAAATCCATGCAATTCTGATGCAAAAGGCATTGGCATTATGAGCAAAAGCCTCTTGAACTGCTCAAGATGCAATCCATGGATTTCTAATGGTTTATCATGTACAAGTCAATTTCATGGAGATTGTGAATGGTTCTAAATTACAAGGTATTACTTCAAGATGTAGATTACATGTATTGTGAGGGATGGCATCTTAATCATGTGAGTGCAAATGTTATCTTTCAAATGCTTTAATTACTTTGGAATTATTTATAATCTATTTCTTTGTCTATACATACTTACAAATCAAATATTTAAGTGATTGTCTAGTTTACACAACATGCATATTACTTGTATTGGGACAATGCAATTAAAAAACGTGTATTCATTAGTTTTTCCAACTTTCATTCCTAACTGCCAATAATCTTACCTCTTTAGCTAAAGAATTTGCTCCTTTTTGTCAAGCACAAACTTTATTGTTCGTGCTATACAGTGTCCAGTCAAATATTTCGTCTAGGAAAGCATTTTCTAAACATGGTGCAAAAATAAAATTTAATAAACATTTATTTAAATGAAAGTTTAGTTAATCTAACCTGAACACATTTGAAAGCTATACAAACATACATGAAGATAGATATTACAAAAAATAATAATAATATTTTACATAATTAAATACTGAATATCTTACAAATTGTATAAAAAAAATACAATGATATTGTAGTGTAAAGGGTCCCATGAAGATGCTTGTTTAATGCTGTGTAGAGGACTGCAGGCTTACAAAAAGTCTTCTTTTTTCCTGGGAGAATATCCACAGGCTCTTGTGTTATCCTCAGTCTTAGTGTAAGATAACTATCTTATCTCACACAGCAGGCTGCTGGCACAGGATACAGTTTCATGTAGATACAGTCATTTAACAGAACCCTGAATGCTTCACAGCTATGAGCAGGGAGATGAGAAGGGCCCTCAATCTTCTGTAAGTCCTAAAGTAAACACTGTGTACTGGTACTGAACATAAGATAGAACTACAATTGATATATCATTTTATGAAGTTTGAAGAGGATTGTGTGATTGATAGCAAAGGGAGGTGTGGCTAATGCAGAGAATTGAGCAATGGGTCTGCTGGGGTTTTATTAGGCACAAGTGGTTTTGGTGCTTAGATTTGCTCTTTAAATAATCAACATGATATATTCTTGTCACAAAAGACCAATCAAATTATGTTATTCAGGCATCATGTTTGCTCATTATTTGGCTATGTAAGCTAATGTAACATATAGGCTATTCAAGTATAAATTAAATGTAAACACGCAATAAACATATCATATGAAAACAAATGTTTTATTATATGCACGGTCAATTCATATTACAAGAGACCAATCAATATGGGCTAATGAAAAGTAAACAAAACATTTGTTCAGTATCCAGCTTATGTAAACTAATATAATAAGCAAAACAGAACACACATTAAACATCTCACGTGAAAGGTAATAACTGTGCTGGCTGTAATTGAATGGAAACAAAAGACCACTAATATATCTGTATATATACACATATCATAAATTTCTTTGGAGTATAGATTTTGGGTCCTTTGTTTATCAGGGATAGTAGTGCTTTAACAATGCCATTACGGAATGTTCACTTAGGTTGGCAGGGTGTGTATAATAACATCTGGGCACTGCCAGTTGAACAGCAGTGGTTTAGACTAGTTGCAACCGTCATTTTTTCTCCATTGTGTGTTGGAACTCAGTTCCATAATTCTAGTGGTGTCGAGAATGGGCATCCTTTTTCTAGATCTTATCCACAACGAAAGGGAAGATAAATTGATATTGATTAATTGAAATAACTGGGACTATTATTACAAGACTTACTGTGATTATAGCATTTTTATCAGTAATAAAAACTTAGAGTTTTACTTACAGATTCAAAAAAACAAAAAGATAAAACAGAAATGTTTTAATTTACCGGGCTTTCATTATTCATTATCTTCAGATTTTGGATTTTGGTTTTGTAATTCTAGTGAGAACTCTGGCACTTTATATTTATCTCACAAACTGAAACGATTGTTTCAAAATCATTTCAGTGAGAACAGTAAAACTATATAAACATGTAAGATTGTGTTCTCTCCCTCCAAAAAATTCCACATTTGAATATCGTCTAACATTTGTAATATTTTTTCTTTTTAATCCTAACTTTTTTTTATTCTTTTAACAAATTCCTATATCATGTCTTTTATTTACAAGCTTTGAATGTGTTATTTTTATTTCATTTTTGTGGATAATCTGACATTATTTTTTGTCAATGCTTCCTGGATTAGAATTCCTCTATTCGGTCCCTACCCTAGGTAAGATACAATTAACCTGATGCTGTTACGTAATAATCTCAAGGTTTTGGGATTGTAAGATTCTCTGTGGGCATCTCGACGAATTTACAAAATTTACTGCACGGGTTGTTTGTGAATATAACATGCAATAATACTCGAAAGATTAGAAATGGATAGCTGGAAGGTATTTATAAACAAGGCACCATCAGAAGACTAGTAAAAATTGCATGTACCATACGCAACTGTGCCTTAAGAAGAATATTACTGATAAACCTGGATGTTTCTTTATAACATTAAAATTCTTGTTGTGGAAGCTTTTCTACCACTGTAATTGTGGTGTATATGTTTTGGATAGTGACCAAGACACAGCATAAAGCAGGCCAAAACAAGCGCTCCCTGTAGACTAAAAATCTTTTATTGGCTGTAAACAAAAAGGCAACACAGGGAATCAACCCTAAAGCATTTCAGATCACTAGTCTCTTAACCATAGGAATAAGAATACATTTTTACTTCTAATTTTATTGCATCATGCATCTGTATTTGAACCATCGTTTTCAAGGCTCGAGCGACATCAGCTGAGCAATTTCCAGTCTTTTCTTGCAAAAACATATAAATATAAATAGGCACTTGCATGATGTGTAGTCTATGTATGAATATTTTGGAGTTTGTGCCTTGTTTATACCTAACTTCCTAAGTATAAAAACCTAACTGGCCTTGAAAGGATACAAATAAACAAACAGAACAATCTATAAAACACCAGTTTATCTCCTAATTCTGCCTTTAAAAGTTTGTCTAAAACATTTGAATATAGAATTCATACCATTAAATAAAATGTTACTGCAGTATGTAATAAAGGTTATTTTGTATAGTCCCGTTGTCCCAGTGTAGTAATACCCTTGGTATCATTTCTGCATAAATCTCTGCTGTTATAAAAAAAAGAAAAGTACATTTTCTTACATTACGAATATTTAAATACATATCTACACCTATCCATTTTTTACTCTGCTTCCAAAGCACCCATCTATTTATTTATTCATTTATTGTCTTTCAGTTTATTAAAGAAAATTGAGCGGGAGACATGGCGAGAAAGCGGAGTGTCACTAATTGCCACTGTCACACGACTAATGGAAAGGTTGCTGGACTACAGGTGAGAGACCGATAATTGCACCTGACTTCAATAAAAATAACAAGGTTTTAATTACAGTATATGATCATACGCTTCAAATACTGCCACCATTAACAAAGTATCCCTGGCAGGTCATAGTCCATACCAAGCTAATGACTGTTCTTATAAGATTAACCTACTTACATGGGACATCTAACCTCTTGGGCTTTAAAGGTTTAAATACAGCTTGCATTGAGACACCTGTGACAGAGAGGGGTACTATCAGTGACCTGTGACAGAGAGGCTTATTGATCAAACTCCAATATAATATATATATAATAGAACTTGAAAGGCTGCACTCACCAAAACATATGTTATAATTAGTGATGTCACGAATGGTTCGCCTAACGGTTCGCCGCGGACGGCGAACATATGCGGTAAACTTTGACCCTGTACCGCACAGTCAGCAGACACATTCCAGCCAATCAGCAGCAGACCCTCCCTCCCAGACCCTCCCACTTCCTGGACAGCTCACTAAGAATTCAGCTTCACAATGAATGTAAAATGGATGCTGTCCAGGAGGTGGGAGGGTCTGGGAGGGAGGGTCTGCTGCTGATGTGTCTGCTGACTGTGAGGTACAGTTTCAAAGCTTACCGCATATGTTCGCCGTCCGTGGCGAACCGTTCGGCAAACCGTTAGGGACATCACTAGTTATAATGTATAAGGGTGCTTCTTTGTCAAATATAAATATGTAGCACTACAAACACAGGGCTTATTCACTGATAAAGCATACTCTAATTTATTCCGTTCCATTTCAAACATATAAAACATTTCAGTATCACTGCAACATTTGGGTCCTAGTCTTGGAACTTTATCAAGCACAGTGACTGTTGAATGTTGGAAATACAAAATAACTGCTCATAAATTGGATATACTAGTTAGACCAAGAGATGTAAGTGCACTATTTATCAGCTTATTTATTAGCTCTTTATTACCAATGATTGATAATACTTATATGTTTCAATATATCATTACAAATAATAAAATATTAAAAATAGTAAATAGACTCTTCAAGCTGACATAACGTACAGTGAGCATTTTCCTTTCTTTTTTTTGTAAACACATCTCACATTTTTATAATTGTCAGTTAAAACAGGATAATTGTCTGTTAAATCTGATGGTGTAGAACAGATCAGATTAATATAGTAAGTCTTCAAATTAATGACAGTCAGCAGCTATTCCTGTATCTCCCGGTTCATGTCTTATACTTTACAATCATAATCTTTCTATTTGCTTGAGAGAAGTCAGTTTGCACAGGTGCAATAAGTGACATTTTCTGAAACGGCAATGTTCTAAGCAGTCTAATCTCTATCTCAAAATGTCCACATCAACTTTGATGTTAAAATCATGAAAGTGTTATCACTTGTTGCATTCCCAGAATTGTTCTTCAGTGTTTTGCATATATATATATTTTCAGAATATTTCAATTGTCCTATCATCTATTGAGTTTCAGATTAGATGAGCTCCTTTTCTCTCCTTTCTGGAGCTCCAAAGAGTAACAAACTTGTTTTTTGGTTCATATAGTGACCCTCAATATCTGGCATGCCTTTCCAAATCTAAATACAGTCTGAGGAGTCCTGATGGGTTGCCCATTACGGGGATCTCAAAGTATATACAATCACCAGATTTTCTTTAAGCAGTAACTATGACAACATAAAAAGTGTGCATATTAAACAGGTCTAAAATGGAAATAAGAATCCCTGTAAATAAGCAGGTAAACCTAGGCAACAAATTATTGCTGTAGTCGTTATGGTTTCAGGAGCACCCTGGCACTTCGGCACCTAGGGTCCACATCCACCACTAACACCAGGGAGCCACCCAGAAGTTCTTATGGAAGAGTTTTTAGTAGCTTTTCTGAGTGAGTCCATTACAAAGCTTAGGAGAGCTAATGAAAGCATTTGTCTGTCATTAGGAGGCAGGGAGCACCGCCTGGGAACCCAAGATAATAAATCAAACCATTTAAAAACAGTTTGACTACTTACAATGAGGGGAGAACAAGGACACTCTTCACACCATAACCATTATAGCAAGCTAACCCTACTGACATGGTGTACTCACCTCTTTATCCAGAATCCCATTGTTGTGAAGATAGACCGATGAATTCTCAGACATAGGGCAAAACTGGTTTCCTCATGTTTACATATGTTGAAGAAAACATTTTGTCTGCAATGTGTGTGGACAGATTTAATATAAAATACACTGCACAAAAATTAAGACTGATGATTATGTTGTGGTATACTGATATAACGACTGACAGTCAAATAGAGTTAATTTCTAAAGGGAATAGTTAATAGAGGAATAAACTCATTTAAATGTAATTTCTTTACTTGTGACTATATTGTCAGCTCCAGATAACTAAACTCTCTGCTGTTGGTACTTTTCGCAAAGCTCAAATAGCAGGATTTGATACAAATGTAAAAAAAAAAGAGCTGAATGCCATACAAAGCATAGATATTAACTATGTTAAAAACAACAGGTAGATTATTCACTAGTTTGATCTGTTGGAATTCAGAATAGATATTAAACTTTAGATTAGAATAGCTGTATTGGAAAAGCTCTCTTATCTCTGCCAGGTTCTCAGTTCAGCTGTTTCAGACAAAAAAATTTAATTCACTTTACTTCTCAATAATTCACACTTAGTGAATAACCTTGTCAATGTGCATTTTACCCAAGACTTCACTAAGTCGTAAAAACAAAACAAAACACTTTCAGTTTTTTTAGCAAAGAAATATTTCTTGTGAACTATTATCTTGTATTAGCTGCAGTCATCATGGTTAAAATGATATTGTAATATTCAAATACAATGGAAAAACATAAAGATTATTTTCTTTTGTTCCCCAGTTAATGTTACACAGATATATATATATATATATATTTTTTTTTTTTGTTTTTTACATCTTTATAATGATTAGGTCACAGAATAGTACGTACCTCTCAACATTTAAAATGGATAAAGAGGGACACTTTAATTTCAGGGGTGTGAGTAGGGTGTGGCCAGGATTTGGGCTGTTCTAAGAAATGTCTTTTTAGCTCAAATGTAATTTAGAACAAGAACAATGTATCTTATTTACACAGATTGATTTCTAAACACATTTATTGATGTTTAAAGACACATTACTGTGAGTATTATTGCTATGGAGCTCTGTTATACACTCAGACACACCAACAATATGGAGCACTAAAAAGATGGATGTTAGGATAGAAAAGGGACAGAGGAATTTGGGCCCACAATAGGGACTGTCCCTCCTAAACAAGGACACTTGTTTGACACGAGTACATTGGATATACCATTTTTTGTACTTGCACTTATCGGTGTATATAGGGGCTCATTGTTACTATTATTTACCTTGTCTGTGCTCCACTTATATATCTGTTTTTTATTTGTATCTTAAATGTACTGGAGTGGTCAGCTGGAGGTACAGCACTTAAGTGTGTAGCAGCATTGTCACTTACTGGTATACACCATTTTGCATGTTAGTTTGCTTTTTGCACTTTTAAAGGAGACATTTTAGTTTTTTACTTATTTTTCTCTGCCCCTTTGAATTCCTTTTAAGCGCTTTTTACAATATTTTAGACTAGATATGATATTATACTCATGTTGCATTTGGGAGCTGATTTTGTACATGATATATTCATGCTATCTGTTTGCCAATAGTGTGAATCCATTCACCTTTTTTTAATTTTACATTTTTTTCATTTCAGGGATTGTATGAAAATGGGGGAGGTTGACGGGAAAAAGATCGGCTGCACGGTTAGCCTGCTGGTAGGATATTTATTTTAAATTTTCGTTTTTTTCTTCTCCTTCTAAATGTACTCTTGCAGTGATTTGTACACCATGGCATTTTCCATCCTATTTCACATGCATTCATTTTATCACCTTGTTAAAAGCTGCAACGTTAGCACAGAGCTTGAATTAAAAATGAAATAAATATATACAGAGAGAGACAGAAAAACAACCTTTAATGATCTAAAATAAGAGCATTTCCTGCAGTTACAGAATAGCTGAAGCAAATCTATTTTGTCCTTCTAACCCAGGCAATTACTACCGAGCGGAACATTCAAAGCCTCGAGTTCTTTAATATGCTAACAATATGCTGTAGCAAACCGTACTCCGTGAAAAGGTTAAGTTGTGAACTTGTCTGAAATAATGAGATGCTGTTGCAGCCGTCATAGTGGCAACAGCAGGACTTGACATCTGAGCGGGGTTTGTTATATTTAGCAATCAAGCAACATTTACCATAAAGCCCATGAGGCCTCTCTTAAATGACTTCACATTTTGACATTGACTATTGCGGCCTATTGTAAAACAAAGCAGCTTCTTAACCCAAACCTCCTCAGGTTCTTGCCCGTGCCGAGTTTTTCTATATTCAAGATCAATATCTTGTAGCCAGGTTTATGTTCTCTGTTGACACTATCAATCATTTACCAACACACCAACAATTTAACAACTCGATTCTCGCAGTATTGTGAATAACTGTTCTTTGCAGGTCACAAAACTACAATTGCACTAAAATTATCTGTGAGACCAGCAATATTTTAGTTATTGTATAATGTACTGTAATGTAATTTCAATACAGATTACGCCACATTATTATCTTAACAGCAGCAAACTCGCATCCCTGGTACTGCGATTTGCTAAATTGAGAATGTTGGTTACCCCCGTCATTAACTTATTTACTGAGTGTTTTACTGGGAAGACAAATTTTGGTTTTATTCACTTAATCTGGAATTGTGGAGCGCTAACAAGAAGCCAAAATTGCAATCTGATATTTTTCTCTAGATTGGCTGTTTGTTGGTTCTGTACAATTCTCTGTTCCACTGAGAAATCCATAAGACATTTCTCCTTTTTCCATAATTTCCCATAAAGCACGTTCCATACTATATAATAACATTTAAAAACAAACAAACATGCAAAGAAACAAACATTGGTTTCCACAGTTGCAATGCCCGTGTTGGGACAGCAATGTTTAAGCTTAACACAGATATTTTTATGCAATAGCCATTATTACAGTTACAATGCCAATTTTAACTTCATTTTGGGGATTATCCATTAAAAATGTTTTTCAATAAAAAAGTAATCCAGGAAGACAAAATACTCAAGTTCATTAACTGCCCCAGTGAATTTAGTGAGGGATCTTGGAGTTTAGGGCTACTTGTTTCAGTCAAATATTCAGCTAGCTCTTGACAACGTAATGACTAAACAGTGAGTCCATCGAATATGTAGTTTGCTCTGAATATGTGACCTAATCAATCTCACAATTAAACTGAGATATGTCACATGACACGTCAGTATTCATCAACCATTTACTGAATGACAAAGCTATCATTGTTTGTAAAATGCATTTTCCTAAAGGCTTGATGAGAATCATGGTTAATATAGTTTACTAACATTGGGATGCCTAGAAAATAGGTGTACAATGTAAAGATAACTTAGACTAGGGATAGACAACCTTCGGCACTCCAGATATTGTTGACTACATCCCCCATAATGCTCTTACACCCATAATGCTACAAAGCATCATGGGAGGTGTAGTCCAAAACATCTGCAGTGCCAAAGTTTGCCTATGCCTGACCTAGACAGTGTAGTTCATAAATATCTTGATAAGGGTAGCTATAACTGTATGATATTAAGTAATAAGAATATTAATGTTGCCTTTTTTGAAGCACCACAGATTTTTTTTTCTTTTGTTTTGTCTTTGGAAATTACGGTATTGTTACTCAACTCATGAATGTTTTATACGTGTTTTTTTTTACTAAAGTATAACACGTGACTTTGCATTTTTATTTAAATATCAAAGTCAAAACGCAGAATTCTCTCAAAACAATATTTATTTTTGTGGCATTGTAATTACTTTTTGCAGAACTTCTACAAAACCGAGTTGAACAAAGAAGAAATGTACATACGCTACATCCACAAACTCTATGATCTGCACATGAAAGCACAAAATTTCACAGGTAATCCAATACCTTGAGCAAAGTGCCTCCCAACTATTCCTGTAATACTTTTTGACTACTGGAAAATAATATATTTACTGCCAAATAACACTGATTTACATTGATTCTCGAGGGTTTTTAACACCTTCTCACCCAATAATGTGTATTCATGAGATGTCTTGTACTTTGCATTATTTAAAAAAATATCCCATAAAGGCCAACTTATGTTCACTCTTTGCTCCAGTGTTGGTTCTAGCTTTTTTTTGGGGAAAAAAATCCAACAGGGTTCCAGTTTATTCCTCTACATCTCAGCAGGGGGACTATAAATGCTGACCCCCTTCTCAATCCTTCTACTCTGTATAGCGACTGTTTTAGGTCAAACTTCATAGCTGGATTCTAGCAGCTTGAAAAGTAGGGGAGAAAAGGTTATGTAGTGATGTCGCGAACCGTTCGCGAACTTGCCGCAAACGGTTCGCCACGGTTCGCCACGAACCGTTCTCGGCGAACTCCGGTCAGCTGACACATCTCTGCCAATCTCATGCAGACCCTCCCTCCCAGACCCTTCCACCTCCTGGACAGCATCCATGTTGAAGCTGTCCGGTTCGCGACATCACTAGTTATGAGTAATGCGAGCATACTGCAGAGGTAGTGTGTACTATAATAATAGAAGCCCAAAGTAAAGCTGATTGGTGCAACTGTGCTTCATGTCCCCATAATGCAATCAACTGACATTTTTATGAAGCTGTATTCTTCAGTAATGCCATGAGCTTTCACACCAATAGACATAAACTGTGTTATTGAACATTTCCTGTTTATGTTTTTTTTAGCACCTGTATATGACAAAACTACATTCCTGGTTTCTATATTCTAATGGAATAATACGGTATACTGCATAAAATCTCCAGAACATGTTATCTCCCAAAATATGTTTAAAGGATAAATTAATAAATCAACAACTAACATTTTGAACATTTACTTAATTATATTGGTTAGTTATCCTTGAAGAACAATCTGTGCATGCCGTTATTATTTTATCACATATGTAAACAAAACATGGTTTTCTGGTATACTTATTTGATATTAAATTGACAGTGCAGGGATTATGCGTGCAAACATTGACCTACATCGAGTGTCTCAAGGTTGAAATGCAGTATTTTTTATTTTATTTACTACAATCTCATAGGATTTCTCTTTAAACTGTGACTTGTCATGGACTGAACAGGTCATTTATTTTTTTTACCAAAATAGCTGAGCTACATAAAAAAAATATATAGCTGGTAAATTGAGGTATTTTTGGCCTACAATTTTAATTTCTGTAGTCAGCTCTAAAAAAAAAAAAAGAAGAAGTTTAGTATATATTCCCAACAATCTTTATGGCCATATTTTCTTGGTCTTTAACTTTGCAATCACTTATTAATTTGTTGCTAGAATAGAGACCTAATCTTAGAATGTAATCACTTTTCACAAGGTAGTGAGCTTAGAATTGGATTGCAACTTTTAGACAGAAAGTTCTCATTTGGGAAAATTTCCAACCCCGCTATTGTGACAACTTTTATCCTAATTTCTCCAATTTCACTGCAATTCACTGTATACTCTATTAACCTCCCATTCTTTAGTACTGTATAATGAACTTAATAATTAAGAATGGGGTCTAAAGCTGACAGGGTCTTGCATTTTTGGTGATTTGTGTTTGTGTGTGAAAGCACTAGAAAAGGGCTCCGAATTGCTGAGGTTTTATTCTTTCACATAACACTGATATTTCATGTTACCCCTTTCTTTAATTTGTTTACACCAGAGGCTGCTTACACTCTTCTTCTTTATGATGAATTACTGGAATGGTCTGATCGTCCTTTAAGAGAATTCCTCACATACCCAATGCAAACTGAATGGCAGCGAAAGGAGTATCTTCACATGACTATTATCCAGAACTTTGATAGGGGCAAGGTAAGTGTAAATTGTATCCATATTTGATCTGCATTCACATATTTACTTGAAGCTTGCTATGTTTATGAGAGCCACAAAATGTTTTTATTATAAGAATATTAAGAAAATGTGTTCACATATATGGGAGTACATTTGCAAACATCACTGGGTAACCTAGAGCTCTCCAGCCGAAGTGGTAGAGGTTAACACAGTAAAGGAGTTTAAGCATGCGTGGGATAGGCATAAGGCTATCCTAACTATAAGATAAGGCCAGGGACTAATGAGAGTTTTCAGAAAATTGGACAGACAAGATGGGCCGAATGGTTCTTATCTGCCGTCACATTCTATGTTTCTATGTTTCTCTGATAGGATTGGCTAATAACGTAAAGATCACTTGGTATTATTGCACTCAATCTCCCACATGGCTCAGTTAATACGGTTTGCCTCAGAGTCATAAGATATCTAGATTAGCAATAGCTAGAAAAGTAGCTTTTATATATACAGTATCTCACAAAAGTAAGTACACCCCTCACATTCTTATAAATATTTTATTATATCTTTTCATGTGACAACACTGAAGAAATTACACTCTGCTACAATGTAAAGTAGTAAGTGTACAGCCTGTATAACAGTGTAAATTTGCTGTCCACTCCAAATAACTCAACACACAGCCATTAATGTCTAAACCGTTGGCAACAAAAGTGAATACACCCACAAGTAGAAATGGCTGATTGGGCCCAGTTTGGACATTTTCCCATTACAAGGTCTCAGGTGTGACTGGGGAGCAGGTGTGTTAAATTTGGTGTTATCGCTCTCACAATCTCTCATACTTGTCACTGGAGGTTCAACATGGCACCTCATGACAAAGAACTCTCTGAGGATCTGAAAGAAAAGAATTGTTGCTCTACATAAAGATGGCCTAGGCTATAAGAAGATTGCCAAGACCATAAAACTGAGCTGCAGCACGGTGAGCAAGACCATACAGCGGTTTCACAGGACAGGTTCCAATCAGAACAGGCCTCGCCATGGTCGACCAAAGAAGTTGAGTGCATGTGCTCAGCGTCATATGCAGAGGTTGTCTTTGGGAAATAGACATATGAGTGATGCCAGTATTGATGCAGAGGTTGAAGGGGTGGGGAGTCAGCCAGTCAGTGCTCAGACCATACGCTGCACACAGCATCAAATTGGTCTGCATGGCTGTTATCCCAGAAGGAAGCCTCTTCTAAAGATGATGCACAAGAAAGCCCGCAAACAGTTTGCTGAAGACAAGCAGACTAAGGACATGGATTACTGGAACCATGTCCTGTGGTCCGATGAGACCAAGATAAATTTATTTGGTTCAGATGGTGTCAAGCATGTGTGGCAGCAACCAGGTGAGGAGTACAAAGACAGTCAAGCATGGTGGTGGGAGTGTCATGGTCATGAGTGCTGCTGGCACTGGGGAGCTACAATTCATTGAGGGAACCATGAATGCCAACATACTGAAGGTGACATACTGAAGCAGAGCATGATCCCCTCCCTTCGAAAACTGGGCTTCAGGGCAGTATCCCAACATGATAACAACCCCAAACACACCTTCAACATGACCACTGGCTGGCTAAAGATGATGGACTGGCCAAGCATGTCTCCAGACCTAAACCCTATTGAGCATCTGTGGGGCATCCTCAAATGGAAGGTGGGTGAGCGCAAGGTCTCTAACATCCACCAGCTCTGTGATGTCATCATGGAGGAGTGGAAGAGGACTCCAGTGACAACCTGTGAAGCTCTGGTGAACTCCATGCCTATGAGGGTTAAGGCAGTGATGGAAAATATGGTGGCCACACAAAACACACTTTGGGCCCAGTTTGGACATTTCCACTTAGGGGTGTACTTGTTTTTGTTGCCAACTGTAATGGCTGTGTGTTGAGTTATTTTGAGGGGACAGCAAGTTTACACTGTTATACAGGCTGTACACTTACTACTTAACATTGTAGCAGAGTTTCATTTCTTCAGTTTTGTCACATGAAAAGATATAATAAAATATTTATAAAAATGTGAGGGGTGTATATATATACACACGAAAAGAGTTGTGGTGGGGGAAAAAAAGTGTGAATGAAAACCCCTTCCACCTGAAGTAAGTGGATAGTTAATACACAAATACACACACCAGTCAAGCCAGAAGACTTGCTTTTCCCACAGAAATCTCACTTTAAGAGTGCTCTCGCTACTGCAAGGGATTCTGGGTAGGCGAATGAGCTCAACAAAGAACCAAATTTTTGCCTCATTTCCACTTTATACATGGATTCCTTGGACTATGTGTCTGCTGTATACAACAGCTTTGAAACACAACTCAGGAAGAGGAGCAAAGCCAGTGAACCACTCATGGACAGCTGTTTCATTGTTAATGCACTCATCCGCATGATGTTGGTTACTGGCTTGCTATGAAGGCTTGGCGTTACTTGTAAAGTACATACACTCTTTTGGTATGTACTTAGCAAAATCCCACAGCTATGTAGCCTAACATCCTCCCACCCGAGTCCTCCTTTATAAGCTTGATCCATCAGTTCCATTGATGCTTTAGTGGGTACAATCATGGATTCCTCCAATGCTTATTCTCAAATCGTGGCCCACCTTCCCATCTGTGAGTGCATTCTTAGTAGCACAGTTAAAACCAAAGAAAAAGTTACCTGCACTCTCTCCTAAATCCCTATGTATATTTAAACAAATGGAGGTCATTTAGTTACTCTAATGGCCATTGGAGGGAATGCCTGCCTGCCAACATCAAGGCAGACCCCCTTAGGTGGGTCCTACACTGACCTTTCACCCCGCTTCCTTGAGCCTCTGGCAAAGATATCTCTAATGAGACAGAGAGGGGTATTTTTTATATACACCCCTATATACTTATTAACCCTTAATTATTATTATTATGATATTTATAGAGCGACGTCAAATTCCTCAGCACTTTACAATGGGTGGGCGAACAGACATGTAGTTGTAACTAGACAAGTTAGACATACAGGAACAGAGGGGTTGAGGGCCCTGCTCAATAAACTTACATGCTAGAGGGAGTGGGGTAAAATGACACAAAAAGGTAAGGATAGTATTAGACTAGTGACAGTTGCAGAAGAGGAATCAGTCAGGAGCTATTAACAGTTTAATTGACACGCTTTTATGAAGAAGTGGGTTTTTAACAATTTTTTGAAGGAGTGGAGACTGGGTGAGCATCTAACGGAGGAGGGAAGCGAGTTCCACAGGAATGGTACAGCCCTCGAGAAATCTTGAAGGGGAGCATCAGAGGTGGGAGTACGGACAGAAGGTAGACGTAAGTCTTCAGCAGATCGTAAGGGCCTAGACGGGGCATAATTGTGTATAAGGGAGGATAGATAGGTGGGAGCAGCATTATGTAGAGATTTGAATGCAAGAACCAGAATTTTAAATTGAGCTCTATATTTTATAGGAAGCCAATGTAGGGACTGGCAGAAGGGTGAGGCATGGGAGGTGCGGGCGGACAGGAAGCCTCGCCGCCGCATTCATTATGGACTGTAACGGCGCAAGTTGGGAGCACATAAGACCACTGAGAAACGGATTACAGTAGTCAAGTCGAGAAAAGACAGTGGAATGGACCAACACCTTAGTCGCATCTGGTGTTAAGTAGGGGCGGATGCGCGCAATGTTTTTGAGATGGAAATGGCAGGATTTGGCAATAGATTGAACATGAGGCTTGAAGGAGAGGTCGGAGTCAAAGAGAACACCTAGGCAGCGAGCCTGCATGGTGGAGCTGATGGTAACACCATTGACTTGGAGGGAGACAGACACAGGAGTAACAACACTTGAGGGAGGAAAGACCAGAATTTCAGTTTTGGTCAAGTTTAGTTTAAGGAAGCGGGCAGCCATCCAGTTAGAAACAGCAGAGAGGCAGTCAGAGACACTAGTCAAGAGGGACGGGGAGAGATCAGGAGAGGACAGGTAGATTTGCGTGTCATCTACATAGAAATAATATTGGAAGCCAAAGGAGCTAATGAGTTTACCAAGGGAGGCAGTATAGATGGAGAACAGTAGGGGACCAAGGACTGAACCTTGGGGGACACCAACAACACCAACCCTTAATAAGGAACACATGGGATGGGCGGCGGCATTGTAACATAGCTGTGTGATACAAAAAGTGAATACAAATACAAAAAAACAAACTCCTGGGTGTTGTGAGGGAAATATTATCTGGGTCGTCTTCTGGGTAAGTTGTATATTTAAAAAACAAGGTGATTATGTTTTGCTACACCTGACACATATATAGTGAGAGTGTGGAATATATTATATATATATATATATACACAGGGAGTGCAGAATTATTAGGCAAATTAGTATTTTGACCACATCATCCTTTTTATGCATGTTGTCTTACTCCAAGCTGTATAGGCTTGAAAGCCTACTACCAATTAAGCATATTAGGTGATGTGCATCTCTGTAATGAGAAGGGGTGTGGTCTGACATCAACACCCTATATCAGGTGTGCATAATTATTAGGCAACTTCCTTTCCTTTGGCAAAATGGGTCAAAAGAAGGACTTGACAGGCTCAGAAAAGTCAAAAATAGTGAGATATCTTGCAGAGGGATGCAGCACTCTTAAAATTGCAAAGCTTCTGAAGCGTGATCATCGAACAATCAAGCGTTTCATTCAAAATAGTCAACAGGGTCGCAAGAAGCGTGTGGAAAAACCAAGGCGCAAAATAACTGCCCATGAACTGAGAAAAGTCAAGCGTGCAGCTGCCACGATGCCACTTGCCACCAGTTTGGCCATATTTCAGAGCTGCAACATCACTGGAGTGCCCAAAAGCACAAGGTGTGCAATACTCAGAGACATGGCCAAGGTAAGAAAGGCTGAAAGACGACCACCACTGAACAAGACACACAAGCTGAAACGTCAAGACTGGGCCAAGAAATATCTCAAGACTGATTTTTCTAAGGTTTTATGGACTGATGAAATGAGAGTGAGTCTTGATGGGCCAGATGGATGGGCCCGTGGCTGGATTGGTAAAGGGCAGAGAGCTCCAGTCCGACTCAGGCGCCAGCAAGGTGGAGGTGGAGTACTGGTTTGGGCTGGTATCATCAAAGATGAGCTTGTGGGGCCTTTTCGGGTTGAGGATGGAGTCAAGCTCAACTCCCAGTCCTACTGCCAGTTCCTGGAAGACACCTTCTTCAAGCAGTGGTACAGGAAGAAGTCTGCATCCTTCAAGAAAAACATGATTTTCATGCAGGACAATGCTCCATCACACGCGTCCAAGTACTCCACAGCGTGGCTGGCAAGAAAGGGTATAAAAGAAGAAAATCTAATGACATGGCCTCCTTGTTCACCTGATCTGAACCCCATTGAGAGCCTGTGGTCCATCATCAAATGTGAGATTTACAAGGAGGGAAAACAGTACACCTCTCTGAACAGTGTCTGGGAGGCTGTGGTTGCTGCTGCACGCAATGTTGATGGTGAACAGATCAAAACACTGACAGAATCCATGGATGGCAGGCTTTTGAGTGTCCTTGCAAAGAAAGGTGGCTATATTGGTCACTGATTTGTTTTTGTTTTGTTTTTGAATGTCAGAAATGTATATTTGTGAATGTTGAGATGTTATATTGGTTTCACTGGTAATAATAAATAATTGAAATGGGTATATATTTGTTTTTTGTTAAGTTGCCTAATAATTATGCACAGTAATAGTCACCTGCACACACAGATATCCCCCTAACATAGCTATAACTAAAAACAAACTAAAAACTACTTCCAAAAATATTCAGCTTTGATATTAATGAGTTTTTTGGGTTCATTGAGAACATGGTTGTTGTTCAATAATAGAATTAATCCTCAAAAATACAACTTGCCTAATAATTCTGCACTCCCTGTATATATATATATATACATATATATATATATATATATATATATATAAAAAATATATTCCACACTCTCACTATATACATGTCAGGTGTAGCAAAACATAATCAACTTGTTTTTTAACTTACCCAGGGGACTACCCAGATAATATTTCCCTCACAATACCCAATTTACAATATATGCAATGGAGATACAGCTGTAGAAAATGATGATATAGTGTAATACAGTATAAATAGGTAAACTGTGCTAAGAATGCACTCCCAGGTGGGAAGGTGGGCCACGATTTGAGAATAAGCATTGGAACCAATGGAAGAGGAATCCACGATTATACCCACCAAAGCATCAATGGAACTGAGCGATCAGGCTTATAAAGGAGGTCTTGGAATGGGGGGGAGGTGGGGGTGTTAGACTGCATATCTGTGGGATTTTTAATAATTGTTTCTATTAATTTTAGGAAATATTTGGTCCCTGAGGAAGTTTATATTTTAGAAGAAATGCGTTGGACCTTTGTGTTATGTTATTTTTATTTTTTTCTTAAATGTTTTGATAAATCAATTCCTAATACTTATATTGAGTCCTGTGATATTTTATCCTGGCTTGGAGTAAGGAGTCTTATGTAGATACAACATCTTTCTGCCGCTCTCAATGACTACATTATATTAGCAGTTGTCTTTCTGTAGATCCACAGCTTTGTCTCCACTACATATATCATGTAGAAAAGGAGTTTGTCTAATAGGACACCAGAAATCTTCCATATTTTTTACTGCAGAGGCCCAATATAATCTTCTAATTTGTGCTATTTGCCATTCTGACATATTCTATTAGTTAAGATATGCAATAAAACAACTAAAATAATTATAAAAATGGTTTATTGCATGCATTAAAAATTACCTGCAGTAATTTATCACATCTCATTTTCCTAGAAATAGAAGTATACAGGAAGTGTAATAAGTTGACAAGTTCAACTGTTGGGGATATGGTTTATTGCATGCGACAAACTTTTTTTAATCAAGATTATTTTATGAACGTTTGGGTCTGGTGAAGCAGAGCAGCCACTGATCTGACTGTATTTTTCTTTTGTATGGCTGTAAGTGGGGTTTATATAAATACATGTCTGGGCTGTCAATGCTATTCAGCTACAACAAAGTATACTCACTATCTTAGAGGTGGCATAAAGGGAAGACTTGTCAGTGGTCTTGTTCTACACCGGGCTTAGGACGATGGGCAGTAATTAACTGGTAACGCTGCTAACATGTTTCTTCCTTCATTCCCTTGTGATGATCTGGTGTATCATTACAAAACTAGATTAGTTATAAGGTTAAAATATAATATAATAATAATAATGGTTATTATTAATATTTGTTATGTGCTAGAAAAAGGAAGGAGCCTCAGGTTCTCTTTAATAACATATAAAAAGACATACCTTGTCTGGATGGCTTGTACCCAGGTCTGGTGAGTCATCCAACTTGAAAATAAAATGCAAACATTCCAAAGATAAAACTCTTTCTTTACTGTAGCAAGATAAATTTAAAATAACAAAAAGGAAAGCCGAACACTGCAAAGAAGATCAATTTAGAAAAGCCACAAAAAAATAAATACGAAAACCCTGGCTCTACTCATCACGCCTTATACGTTGCATGCTAAACAAGCACTTAGTCATAGGTGATTCATCCCCCACGTTAACCTCTCTCTATTGAATAACTCAAAGGCACTACTGTTTTAAGAATGGGGCAGCAGATGGCAAATTCACTTGAGTTGTTGTAAAATTGTAACTCATAGGCTATCTAAGTATCATATGTTCCTGCTACATATATGGTTATACCATTGACACCTTCTGTAAAGAAAAAAATACGTATTACTTACTTACTTCAGTATTATCAATGTATGTTCTTGTAATCCTAATCATCTACCCATGGGGTGAGCTTCTATGAATATGAAAAAAAAAAAAAAAGCACCTTCAATACAAGAGGCGACCTACCCAACAATTATATCCCAATAATGGCCTTCAAAACAAAGAGCGCTTTAGCTCTTAACGTTCCGATTGTCTGGAACAAATTTTGGCCTAAATATTCAAGCTGTAAATATATTTGTTAGAGAATGTTTCCAATTTGGATTCGTTATCCTGAAACTCATAATTCCCAGGACATTTATCCACAATTTACTTTTTTTTTTCTTGCATTATGTGAAAACCCTTTTATTATTAAATGATTTTTTATTAATTTTCAATATAACAAGACATACAGTCAAGAAATGTATCAATGAACAATATTAAACCACTGACACCAACAAGACATTATAAAATGCATACATACAATACAATCAAATCTAATAGTCAAAAATAATATAATTGCAAGATCAGATTTCAAGGAATTCGGCAGTTTAGCTTCTGACAAAGATAGAATACAATAATGTGTGGGATAAATATCCTAGACAGATAATATTGATAGCTTCAAGATAAAATATAAATAAACTGTAAATAGTGAAATCCCTTAATCTAACATATCAAGGGTTTGCTATTTTTATCAGTATTCTAAGACCACACATTCCATATACTGTGTTAAAAATCAAAATTACAGATACTCACAAAATACAAAATAAACAAGATATCATCCTAAATTAATTAGCCTGAATTGAAGTTTGTCCGAGAGAGGATGATCGAGTATGTGCGCTCAAAGGAGAAGAATGGGGGGGGGGAGTGTTGTAAAGGCGGCCAACAAATAATTGAGGTTGAGCACAGAGAGGCAGGTGCATCTGCAGTGTTTCCAACTATTTATCTATGCCCAGCAGATTTGTTGTGGGTCAGATTTCCTTTTTATAGTATTCGAACCATTTAGACCAAATTTTATTCTACTTCGGAATATTGCTGTAATTGAAAAAGAAAGCTTTTTCCATAATTCCTTGATTATTAATTTGAATTAAGATTTCAGTGACCTGAGGGATGTTTGTAGACTTCCAATATCTAGATAGGCAGATCTTAACTGCCATTAGTATATTTATTGTTAGGCATTTTTGAAATTTCATTAAACTATTAGTATTCAAATGGAATAGAAAATTCTCAGGAGTCAATATTAGAATCTTTAAGTCTAGATCATTAAAGAGAGATACCACAAAATCTTTATTGGACTTAAATTAATACAGTCCCACCATATGTGTTTTAAAGTCCCAATTTCTCTATTACATCTCCAGCATTGGTCTGTATGTTGGGGCTTGTACTTACATAATCTAGAAGGGAGAATTTACTTATTAGTGAACAAAACAACTTAGTATTTCTATTTTGTCCAAATACACTGTTAAATACCATGTATTGTACTTCTTTAAATTGTCCTTCTCCAATGTTAAGATGAAATAAAAATATCCTTCATAGAGTTATGAAATAAAAAACTTTCAGCAATGCTATAACCAGTTTAACTTTTTTTGGGTGCTTCACAAAAACAAGCCTTTGTATTAAAAGGTTACTCCAAGCATCATGACCACTGTAGTGATTTAAAGTGGTCATGGTGCCTGGAATCTGTATGTGCAGCATTTAGCCAAGTTTAACACTCTCAGTCAATGAAAGGCGAGACCCGCAGCTGGAGCACCAGGGGGCATTGGAACCTAGCAGGGACTCAGTTAAGGGATCAAAACCTTGCTAAGCCATTTGCCCCACCACTGGAAAACCCGACCAGGGTACTACTGGCATCAGAACCACTACAGCTTGAAATAACCCATTAAGTATTTTTGTCTTAACCAACAACTACAAAAATAATTGTAATTATTCTATAGTTACCTTTTTAACACTCGGTGGAAATGTAACAATCCTATAATTGTACTCTTGAAGTTTAAGCATGTAGTCTTCATTAATTGCATCTTTACTGATGACTGTTAAAATACTTTGGGGTATTTAAATCATACAGCTAATTGTTGAATATGATGGCCCTTTTGACAGTATGTGAAGATATGAGGTACTGCCTAAATAGAGTGGCACTAATTTGAATTAATTTGCACATAGAACACAACACTAATGCAAACCATTTAATTGCATTCACACCGAACGATTATTTTTTTTTTGTGTTGCAGTGTTGGGAAAATGGAATAATTCTCTGCAGGAAACTTGCCGAGCAATATGAAAATTACTATGACTACCGAAATCTCAGCAAGATGAGGGTAATTTCTCTAAACCATTTAATTTGCTTTTGACTGTAATTTATGCATCATAACTTTAAATATGTTCTTTAGAATTTATTTACCTGTGCTTTATGTTCGTGTTTTATAAAAAAAATTAAAAAAAAGTCTGATACAATTCATTATTTTGATATGAAACAATTATAAGTCTTCTATTATATAATCATGAGATTTTTATTTTTATGGTGACTGCTATCATCTAAATCTCTTTATAATGTCACCAATCCTGCCCCTGTCCCCATTCAAAAAACAAAACAAAGCACTATAAATGACTATAATATTGTATCAATGTACACCCAATCCAAAATATTCCATATAAAATCAAATTGCATGTTTTATATTTTTGCATCTTTAATGGATTCTAGTAATGATTATATATTGTTTCAGTAACATTTTCTGGCTTCCACTTTATTACTTTTTAAATGACTGCTAGTAAATGTAAGAATGAGACAAGTGTGGACAGATGTCTTTCCAAATGATGTGAGTCAAATATTTGTATCACTTATATTCTGTTTTCAATTTTCTGACAGATGATGGAAGCATCTCTGTATGATAAAATTATGGATCAACAGCGTTTGGAGCCGGAATTTTTTAGAGTTGGATTCTATGGCAAAAAATTCCCATTTTTCTTGAGAGTAAGCATTAAGTAATGAAGGGGTATCCCCTCATAAAACTTTAAGTGAAAGATCTTTTCACATGGGATGTTTACATTTAGTGAGCATACATGGTTTTCAGACTGTCTGTGTATCACAAGAAAGACTTAAAATTCTTTTTAATACGCCGCTATTGTTGGCTCTGTAAGGACAATGCCCGCTTAAGAAGGCAACCAAACTTCAATGTTACTAAAACTATTTAAAATGTGATGTTAAGACGTTTCCTTATTAAATGCATACCCTTCAGATCTCTTTGTGGCAGGTTAATCTATACCTATTTCTGCATGTTTTTTAAAACAGAACGACTAGGAAATCTGCAGGTTTTGCCGTCTGTGGATTTGAGACTTTATGAAGTTTGGCATTGTTGAAGATTGATACCTGAACATTTACTAATGAATAGAGAACATTGTCTGTGGATGTAAAGACAATAATATAAACCGCTATTCTGGGTTTTCTAAAATATGGAAGTTAAAGCAGAGTGAACCAGTTAAACTTAGACCACTTTCAGAACAAATACAACTAAACTGAAAGACTTACAAAAAGGGACACATCTGTCTGAGGCAGAAATATTGTATTGAGCTGTTTTATTGTGATACGCTTTAATTGGGCCATAGTGAGCATGAAATGGCTCATTGGGGCTTATGTGCTTAACCAGCTGCCTGATTGAAAGGTGAAAATTACCTAGACCGAGCCTGACACCGATATAAATAACCTTTCATTCATGGGTGACAATGGTGTTTAGATGTTGCCGATGCCTTTAAGAATACCGTAATCAGTAAATTTAAGTGCAGCAAAAGCCTGCTCAACGTTTTAGTTGGCATTAACACGATTACAACAAATTAAGTTAAATTAATATTTTCTGCTTTTAAATTAATATGGTCTGCCCAGTGTACCAAAATTTTTAAAAGTGTATCATCTCTCTTTTATCTTGATACTGGGCTGTCATAATTGTTCATAAATTCTATACATTTGGTGTAAAATGATGGTTACCATAAGCTAACCGACTTGTTTGTACTTTTAGAACAAGGAATTTGTTTGTCGTGGACATGATTACGAGAGACTTGAGGCTTTTCAGCAGCGCATGCTTAGTGAATTTCCACATGCTATTGCAATGCAGCATGCTAACCAGCCCGATGAAACAATCTTTCAAGCAGAAGCACAATGTATCCTTTGAATATTAAGAATCTGAGGGCTTCATGCTTCTCCTCCAGATGAGATGATACATCGTAACTAATCACAAAGCTCTACCTCTGTTTCCACAGCCATTATATACCTATCAGTGTCATTGTCTTGACGAGCAACGTTTTTTCTGTTCTTTTGATTTACTCCAGGTACAAATCATTACTAATCAATGATTTGAATAGAATCTGCCATTTGTACTTAGTATATATATATATATATATATATATATGACAGAATAATGTAATATATATGAATGTATTTTTTTATTTCAATAGATTAGACTCATGAAATGGATGTATTAAGAGACATATTATTTTAATTCAGTGCCTAACAATCTAACACCATATGAATCATGGAGTGGGGTGTTTTAACTAAACTGGACTACGTGAAGAATGTATCTTTCTCTCTCCTCTCCCTACAACATGGTGTGTGACATCTTGCACTGTGCTTTAAAAGACAAAATTCACTATGACACTATTCTTATGCAGTTTGACTAACTACTCTGGGAGGGCACCAAAACACTCATGGCACTTTAACCTCTACAACAGGATTGTCACGGGTGGCGGTCAGAAGACCGGGACCCCTGTGTGCCAGATAATGATGATAGGAGTCTCAGCATGGAAATGGACAATCAGGGTCTGGTGCAGGGTAACCACACGCCCCATGGTGTTGAGCACCAGGGTTTGTGCGGCAACATACCAGAGCCCTGATGCAGCTTAGCGGATTCTAGAAGCTACATGATATGCTGATATGTATCCAGTACTAGAAACAAGGTAAGACTAGAACAGGCACCAAACAAGACAACAAGACAAGACTAGAAGAATCCAGAACCGGAGCAAGACAGAAAGCAGAACCCAGAACATGTACACAATACATGAGGGAAACAAGAACAGGACATGGACAGGGCAGTACATAGACAGGACAGGACAGGACAGGACTGTACATGAACTGGGAATACAAGACAAATAAAACGAGACAAAAGATACAAGGCAACACAAGAGGAGACGTAACTAAGTACTATATATGTAATAAACATTGGTGATTTAGACATACATAAATTGCCAAGATGTATGCAGCCCACCACTGTGCCAGAGTACTCAAATTACGGTGCGTCCTAACTGCCTAGATATGCATCACCAAATAAACAACAATAAAACACACACATCACTTACCTGCAAAGAAAGGAGCAGAGGAAATGAGACCACTGCTTGCAGGAACAGACTGAAACAAAAAGGATTAATGGCAAAGGAATGGGTGTGGCAGCAAAAAACAAACATTTAAAGGAATCCAGGAGACTGGGAATTCCAGGAACGGATTACAGGAATGAACCCAGAAAACCCAGCATAAAGAAAACCAGACATAGAATAGAAAACCAGAAAAACCAAGAAAAACTAAACAAGAATTGTAAAAAAAATACTGGATACCAGAAGCCAAGTTCAGACATCTGTGCAGAATGGAACAGGACGTGACAAGGATGTAGTAATTATGGTGCTTTATTGTTTTTTTTTTTAATTTAATCTTAAGGTAGCACTGTCCTGCCTTTCTTAAAATTAGTATGGGTTATTTTAGCCCTCTCCTAGTAATAAAATGCCAGGAGAAGATCTGAGGTGAAAGAAAAAAGCAACATTCTGTCATTGTTGGGAGTTAAATTCTCTTGTAGCAACTGCTTTTTGCACCTTCTGCCATTAATCCAATTCCTCTCCCATTATTGATATGTAGGGGGAAGACACGGATATTGAAAAATCTGTTAATATCAAAGATACATAAGGCTGAAGCATGTGTATAATATTTTTTTTCAGAGGTTTATTTGCGAGCAGTTTTCGTGATGATTATCTTCTTAGCTTTATGGATTGTCCTTAACCTTGTACTAAGATTTGCAGATCTATGCAGTAACCCCGATACCAGAGACTCAGGAAGTTTTGCAAAGAGACGGCATTCCTGATAACATCAAAAGCTTTTACAAAGTCAATCATATCTGGAGATTCAGATATGATCGGCCATTTCACAAAGGGACCAAGGATAAAGAAAATGAATTTAAGGTATCTGTCCAATGCTGTGGGAAATTGTTACCCTTTCTAAATACCCTTTCCTCTTTCTAAATAAAATAATAATTTACAAAATCTATACATTGCTCAGAACAACGGTTAATCATATACAATATTTGGTGTTAATTTTAGGGATTCGCAAAATTTTAAAGTGGGGGTAACAACACAAATTTCCATTTAATTTGCAAGTTGTTTCATGTTATTTTAAAAGTAACAACATGTTACATGAGTTTTTCTGTTATGCTTAATTTTTTTTACATTTTATTAAACTTTTAATACATCTTGTTTAGTTTTGTGCACAGTAGCAGAATGTGTTGGTATTTAATAAACTAATTATTCACAATGTAAGAAATGTAAAAAAATATTTAAATTTTCACACTGGTCTCCTTTAAGTATTCTTTGTATGTAAATGAATTTGTGTGTGTGTGTACTGTGTGTAGTAGACAACCATCTAATTACGTGCTACATTAAAGCAAAGTGTCAGTTATTAAGTAAATAATGCCTGTGTTTATTTAAGAGTCTCTGGGTAGAAAGAACTGCGTTGACCCTGGTGCAAAGTTTGCCTGGTATTTCTCGTTGGTTTGAAGTGGAAAAACGGGAAGTGGTGAGTACTGGTATAACCGATGGGGAACTATTGTCTTCTAAAAGTTTGGTTCTGTTTGCTGACTATTATCATGCAAGGTTTTTAAGTTACTATTTTATTTAAGTTTCACACTCCACTTTTTAGGTTAGTTTTATGTATTTCTGCTTGCCTTTCTTTCTTACCCATCCTATCTTGTGTTTACGATCTCATGGCTACTCTTTAATTGTATCTTGCCCTCACCTTCTGACTGCTGTTTCTTCCTGTCTTTCTCCTTTCTTATGCCTCTTTTCTTTTCTTTTCTTTTCTTTTCATTTCTCCTTTGTCTATTTGCCCACTGTTCCTTGATTCTTTAGCTCTTTTCATTTCTATTGTTACTATATCCTCAAATCTGCTCCCTGTCACTGTATCACCTTTATTCTATCTCATCAGCCTTCTTTCTCTTTCTAAGTCATGTTTATTTATCTTCCCGCTGATTATCCTTACCTTTCTCATGTTTTGATTTTTTATTTCCATAGTAGTTTTTATTCTACCACCTTTCTTCATTCCCACCTCTCCTATTGCCTCCACTTTTCATACTGCGTCTTATTACCGAGGCTGTTTTATTTCTTTATCTACACTGTTTTTTATTGTTCTTCAATCTCCCTCGCACTTCTATCTTGGCATTGTCCTTCCTCAATTCTGAACCCTTTTCTTTCCTCCATTGAGCCTTTTTCTAGCCACTTTCCTTTATTCTGACTAGGTTAATCTGTTTTATAGTCTGTAAGTCAGACATTTACTAGCCTGGTGGCCATTAGCGATGATATCCCAGTGCTATGTAATGCAACAAATAAGGTGAAATGGCAGTTTCAAGAGTGTAGAAAACAATGATATCTGTGAAGAGATAACCACGTAACAGACAGAATCTATCGATTGGCAACATTCTAGATTTGGATTTTTACAGATATTGCAGAAGTAAAATTCTGCATCGCCCCATGGCTGCAGTTGATTTGAATCCTGGGTGCCTTGAGAGCCCCATTTTTTGAAAAAGAAAGATAAGAAAAAACAAGCAAAGCCAAAAAACCAAAACACTTGAAACTAACTTGACAAAACCAGTACTTGCGTCATAACTCCTGCAATAACCTGTAGTTGTCATGCTGCTTAATGTTGTTTACTTTGTTGCTTTAAAATATATGTGAATGCTTGGGAATCTCCTCTATCACTTTGCACAAATACATTATGTGTAGCGTTCGTTCTCGGTAAACTAAGCATTCATTGTGCATTTAGAGTTTTTAATTAAATTTTAGCCTCCCTCTTATTGCAGGCATCTTATGCCTGAATTGTTTTCTAATAAAACCAAACTCTATTATCCACTTGTTTAACATAAGGTAGATTAAAGAAAAGTGTTTTTTTCTTTTCTCATTAGTTTTTAGTACCAACACTCAGTGGCCACTTTATTAGGTACACATTATTACTACTGTGTATCCTACTTTTTTTTTAAACCTAGAACAGAGAAGAGGAGAATTGAGGGCACACGTGGAACATGCGTTTCTCAGTAGTCGTGCAACCATAAATACCAAAACACATACACAATACAGATAAAGAAATAAATCATACACTAAAACATTACAGTTCTAAATTTCACAAAGTTACTTAAAATCACCTATCTTAGGAAACAAATGTGGGATTCATATGGCCATATGGTGGGGGCAGCAGGGGCAGAGGGACACTTTAGTGTTAGAAATACATCTTTGTATTCCTAATACTAAATCGTCCCTTTAAATTGAAACTTTGATAAAAAAAGTTAACACAATTGCACAATCCCAATTGATCTTAAAGACACAACTATATAAACAATGCTGAAAATACAGTTAAAAAAAGAAAAACGTAGAACATAATGCTAATCCCTTATAATGTGTATTTGATTAGCAAAATAAATGAAACTGTACCACCCTACTGATCAGAAATGTCTCCTGTAAATGTAATTCTATAGAATAATTGTCACCTTAAGCAGACAGCAAGCAAATCAGATTCAATCCTATAGTTAAAGTCCCCCTAGTTCTTAAAAGCACTGAAAGTAGTATACCAGTCCAGATGTATATTTAATCCCATAAATAGATTCACATATGCTGTAAATAAGCAATCCACATGTTTGAAAGCATTGGAATATTGTGGAACAATCTGTATCTAAAGTACCCACATCATGGCAAAGGTATAAAGGCACTCAGAGCAAAGTGTTCCAAGGACAGAAATCGGCAGTCTTAAAAGCAATGCATTATTTTGCCTCATTTAATCCCCAATGTTCAATGATCTGGTAAACTTTATTGACATGAACATTTCTGGAGATCAGCATTTTCTGGGAAATTTAAATTAATCATAACTCTGTAGAACATATCGCTGGTCTTGAAGTGTTGACATCTATTTTAAAAATAAAATTAACAGGAATTAAACAAAATTAAGAGACACAAAAAGGCTTACTGTTTAAAGATATCAGTTCCAGTGAGTAGCGTTGTTTTAACTGAAATTTGAAACTACGCTGATGGCCAGCATATGCAGAGTTATTATTATTATTGGTCTTTATATAGAACCAACGTATTCCGCCATGTTTTACAATATTAAGAAAAGGGGAAATTTAACAATAAATGAGACAATTGCAAAATGCTACATGAACAACTGGTAGAGGAGGACCCTGCTCAGAAGAGCTTACAGTCTAGAGGATGTTCATTAAATATGAATTGGGACAGTTGGGAATATAAAGTAAATTCAAGTTCAATTTAAAATTATAGACCGATATAGACAAACTGGAAATGTTTCTAGCCAAACTGGAAACATTTATAGCCAAAATGGAAAAACAAATTTCAAATGTCAACACATTTTTTTTCAGGTTTGGCCCATATGGCCAACAATTGAGATTTACTTTGAGTTCCTTGAGTTCCAAGCAATTCACAATTTAGTGAATATCATTGACAGTATATTCTAGAAATGTCCTTGACTCAATTTTCAAATTACAGAAAATGTATTTAAATTACAAGCAAACGATTCTGGCAGCCAGCTACAGCCAATAAAAGGATGGGAGTATATTGTAAACTGAATGTTTTGTGCCTGGGGCTTACTTGTGCCTGGAGTTCAATTCTAACATTGAATTATACATTGACCAATCTTTTGTGCTTAGTCTTGCAACAGTTATTAAACAAGATGAACAGTTTGGAAACGTACTCAAAATGGATCAACCAGTTATTTTAATATTTAATATGATCTTTGTACTTATTGTTTTAGGTTGAAATGAGTCCTCTTGAAAATGCAATTGAAGTATTGGAAAATAAAAACCAGCAGCTGCGAACACTGATTGGTCAGTGCCAAACTCGGCAGATGCAGAACATAAACCCACTTACGATGTGTCTGAATGGAGTCATAGATGCTGCAGTTAATGGTGGTGTTTCTAGGTATCAAGAGGTAAGAATTAATACAAGTGAATCTGTCTTTCTTAGGCTTTTTATTTTGTTTTCAGCTGGCAACATTTATTAAAATTCTTATTACATTTTAAAGAGGACACAAGCATTTTTCTTAGCCCAATAAAACATTACTTGTTTTTTTTTTTGGGGGGGGGGGATTGCCACCCTTTGGTCCTAGGCATTGGGCATTTTTTCAGATAAGGGTATGTTAATCTGACCCAGTAAAATTTGCAATGGCCCAACATCCCCCAGATTTGTCAAGGTGCTAGACCAGGAACCTGACTTGTTCTAAATGTGTTGAGGTCCACCTACCTTTACACTGGCGGAACAAATCGTCCAGGTCAACCTAAGTCTGATGTTGCAAACCATTTAATTCATCTTTTCTTTTTTTCAACTTAAAAAAAGAAAATTGTAATTAATGCCCATACAGGGTTACATACTAAAGAGACAATTGTGAGGAATACAATATTAATTTCAAATTTAAGGTAGCTGAACTGGAAAAATACTACAAGTTAACTATGCCTCTAGTTTGGATACTTTAGCTTTAAATTTCAAAATCAAATTGAATTCACTTTGAGTTCCCCACAATTCTCACTTTAATAAAACCCCAGTAAACGTTCAAGACAATTTAAAAGACAGCTTATGGGAAATACTAGTATTAACTGTTACATTATGCATAGAAAAGGAAAAAGGCAGAAACCTAATATGAATGACTTGTTCATAGGATCATGGCTCTTCCATGATCCAGAGTATGAAACATATCATAATGATATAAAGATGGCCATTTGGACCACATATTGTTAAAGCACTTATTATATTGGATGTTGACTGGAACATACGCTCTCATCATATTGTTCTTATCTATACACAATGTATTCTAGTGAGAGTCTAGCAATCTAATATTTACAGCAGTGTAATTTAATGGGATATGATAAACTTAGCAAGAGAACTGATAAAGAGATGCTTTAAAGGAACACTATAGCATTAGGAGCATGATAAAGAATATATAATGTATTCAGATAACACGAGTTACATGTTAATGCCATGACCATACATTTTTTGGCACTCTTTATTTCTGTGTTTAGTGTAGACGATACATAAAACACATTGTAAGTCTGACTTGGCTTTGTGTTATATGCGAAAGTGTTTTATCTATCTCCCCATATCTTACCATGCCCTGCTGTGTTCTATTTAGGCATTCTTTGTGAAGGACTATATCTTCAAGCATCCTGAGGATGGAGACAAGATCACACGCTTGAGAGAACTGATGCTTGAACAGGTAAAATAGAACACTAAATAAAATGGAAATGAAAACAGTTGGACTAAATGATTAATTTACATTGTGGTTTACATAAAAATAATATCTTCAAAAATACATTAGGGGAGCAAAATATTCTTAATTGAATGTTTACTTAATCCAAGTGGATTCTGATTGCATTTCCTCTACCATTCAGCAGGCTACATGCTTAAATTACATTTAAAGGACAAAAGAAAGGCTTGTAGATGCTACTAGTAGAAATATTAGACCGTCTCTTGTATTGAATATTACCTATTTATATTAAGCCTTGTAAGAGGATCACCAATGATGGCTGAGAGTTTTAGGAGCTGTAGAATGTTTACTAGCTGCAATCCAACAGTCCATGAGTCCGGCGTTTTGTCATGCACAGTATATACATTCATACTCGACAAAACACATTTAGAAATATTTTTGCTAAACTAGAATAATTTAATGGGATTTAAACAGGATCATTAGTTAATTTCATCACTGAAATTAATCATCTATGTAGAGGAAGCAACCACTTTTCCTTTCTTTGAGGACTGAGAAATGTTTTGTTTTGCAGATCCCTATTCTATGAGAGAAAGATTAATGGCAAGCTCTGACCCCCTCCTCCAAGATTAATCTATTTTATAGACTGTTCTAAAGACCCAAAAGACAGTGGTAATCAGAAAAGCCCAGTCTATCAATATTCCTATTTATCCACCAGCAGACCTGGAATATCTTTATATCCTGCATTTGTGGTAGTCCACAAGTATTCCAAAGCTAGAGTGACTCAGGAAGCTCTCTAAAACTTAAAAGGAACAAAAAAAAGATTGAAAAAAAAAGTTTTTTAAAAATTCACTGCTTAGTCTGAAAGCTTGCATGCATTAAATTATGCATTTGTTTTTACTTGGGGTATATTTTACAGCAGCTTGCAAGAGCTGAAAACCTCTTGTCTGCAGCCTTTGCAAGCCCCTCTACCCAGACTTTCTGTAGCTGTCCAATCACAATCATAATGCAACTCAATGAGATGTCTATGCAAGACAGCAGCTGTCTGTATCTTGAGTTTAGCTCCACTGAGCTAAACAACCAGGAACCAACAGGACCCATTGTCTGATTGACAGTGAACGGAGGTGTAAAAAGATTTATTTATAAAAGGACTATATTCTATTAAAATCTGTACTATTTTTAAAATTAGAGGAGAGGATACAAGCTTCAAACATGCCAAATCTCCTCCTCTTGATGAAGGATGTAGCATCCCCAGAAGGTCATTTTTGTTTCTCAAAATCACGAGAAACAGCTGATATCTCACTTGACACAGTAAGCAATAGTTCAATGTCTGGATTACCCTTTAGACAGGGAGCCATTAAGAATAGCAAAAGCCGCGAGACCGGCTACAACAAAAGATATTAATATAAGGTAGAACATTGTGCAAGAGAATAAGAACTGACACATTTGTTTTAGTTCTTTTATACCTTACAGAGGAAGGTTGCATATCAGAGTGATGCCTGTGGGTAGTCCAGAAAATGTTTTGTACAAGAGAAACAACAACCCCATACAATACAACACGTAAATGTTTTTTTAACAATGGTTAACACAAGTAACAGTCTTGTGATTGTAAAGCTGTATATGTTGTGCTATTTAATGAAGTTATATTGTTACCTAACTCTTTTGAGGCCTAGGTCGCATTTTGAAATGATGTAGCTAATAATAAACCATTTGAAACCATTTGGCATTCCTTCAAATGGGCTGTTACAGTTCCCAAATGCTGAATTACATTGTGTCAAGAAAAAGAACTATTTTCAAGTCATGTCACTGTTTTGCTTTACATTGTTACTATTTCCCTCCACATGCTTTATTTTGAAGCTACTGAGAATTGTTCTCTGTGACACAATAAGCTTCCAGTCGATGTACCGCAAACAAAATGTCTCCTAGGAGTGATTATTCTTTGTGGGCAGTAGCGAAGCCTGCACGGATGAAAAAGCTTCTCTGTGGCTGTTGAGTCCAAAAAGCTTTTATTAACCAATTCAAATACACTCAGAAGGAAATTGTTTTCCAAGAAAGTCATTACATTTAAGTATGTTCCCTTACAGGAATGTATTTTCTTCTCTTATATAGTGTGTGTTTTGTACACGATGAGTGGATTTTGCTATTACTGAATATACTAAATACTATACTAAATCTAATGGTTGTTTAAAAATAAAGAAAATAAAAACTGAAAAAATAGACTGTGGCGACTAATAAAACTATTATGGCAGTCCCCACTGATTCTGTATCTAAACACTAAATATAATTACAATTGAATACAGAAACAAAATAGTCTATATTGCTATGCTTCATAAATTCTTATTTACTCACGGCATTTTGGAATCAGACCAAAAAGTCACATGGAGATGAGCATATGCTAGATGTTTATGAACAAAAGCAATATATGCTGAATATTCTTTTTACATGCTTTTTGGTACAAGCGTTGCCACTTGAAAGATGACCAAAAGTCGCAGCTGTTTAGAAATAACTTGCTTTTAATAGTGCTCACCTTGAGCTTGTAGAAAATAGCCTACATTTTTTTAAGTTACAGACTATTTTCAGTGTCGCCTGATCTCAGTGTCGCCAGATGATTGTCTGAGAGGCACCCTGTCGGTATCAGTTTGTGCATTCAGCTCAATGCCATTGGAGGGTTTTTACGAATGCAGTCCTTTTTGTGTATCTTTATTGATATACACAAAGCAAGTCCTCTAATACCTTACCACAGTACTCCTTTCATAATTTATTCCTGAATGGAGAGACACTATAGTCACCAGCACTGACATTCATCGTCTCCACGCTCTGCATGGAGAGGCTAAACTTTCCCCAGAGTTGCAATGATTCAATGCATCTCTATGTAAAGATGCTGATTGGCTAGCGGGATGTTTGACTCTGCACCCCACCCTGCATCCTTTGTTAAGATCAACAGAATTGACGATCTCAGCCAATTCAATGCTTTTCTATGGAAAACATTGGATCCCGAGGACACGGATCGTGGGCAGGGCCAGCACTGGCAGATCCGCACAGCGCTGGAATAAAGGAACGTTTTTAACTTATTTAAGGGTGGCCAGCCACCTAAATAGTGTTTTCAACACAATAGGGGCAGGAATACATGTTTGTATTCCTGACCCTATAGTGTCCTATTAAGCATCTACAGTATCACACAGAGAATATATGTCATGAAGCATAACTTTAGTGGATTAGAGTGTTATGACAAATTATTCTAGAATCAATCCTCTTTAATCCATGTACATGATTTGTCTAATTATGTTAATGTTACTTGTTTATTTCTTATTGCCTTGAAACCATACAGATCTGCTGTGTGACCAAGAGTTTATATCATGAATTTTTGTTAGCTAAAACTGTTAAATAATTAATCTGTAGGGAACAAAAAAAAAGTAAAGATTGATCTCAATTTGTCATTTGTTTTTAAGGCCCAGATTTTAGAGTTTGGTTTAGCTGTGCATGAGAAATTTGTTCCTCAAGATATGAGACCTTTACATAAGAAGATGGTGGACCAGTTCTTTGTAATGAAGTCAAGTTTGGGAATCCAGGTAGGAAAATAACTATTTTTCATAATGACTTATAAAATTTGGATCTTCATGTGGCTTAAAACAATACAATTTAACAAACTGAGCAACAGTGACATCTTTTGGTTATTAAGGTTCAATACATCTGACTCTTTTAAAACAGGCTTCCATATATAATCATATAACGTGTCAGAACCTGATGTTGCCGTGTTTATGATCGATGTTAAAGGACAGTTTGAAGTACAATGTCCACTTACTGGCCATGTGTTTGTCTGCTTTTACATTGTTACTGTTTGTGTGTTTGTTCTGGATCTAAGACAGGGTTTTGACCTGTAAAGGCATCACCTTGCACAAATGTAGATTGTGTGTTTTTTCCTAATAATTTTTTTATCGAACTATCAGGATTTCTCCGCTTGTGTACCACCTAGTCCTGTAAATTTCCCCAATGGAAGCCCTCGCATACCTAGAAATTCAGCACCTGCTATTTTGGGGCCCGATGCAGCCAGGGTGGTACCTAGAAGAAGGTAAAGTACCAAAAACATTATTTGTGCTATCACATGGAGATTTACCTTTACCTAAAGAATTTCTTGAGAATTCATTTTTTTATATTAAGAGAATTGTATCCTCCTTGTCTAGAATATATATATGTATATATGTATTTATAGTGCAAATTGGGTTAGCCATTTTAGTCCAGTAGACAAGATGCCAAATTACCAGAGTATTGTAGTATGCAATGATACCTTTTTTATTGGACTAACATAATATTTCAAAGACAAGCTTATGAGAGTTTTCCTCTCTTCTTTAGGTCTGAAGCAATACTGATCAACATATAAATACAGAATGGTGACCGCACTCATAGGACTTGAAAAAGTAATACTTAACTTTTATTGATTCATCATTAAAAGAATGGTCGATGTTTCAGTCCCACCAAGGGGACTTTAATCAAGACAAGTAAAACCAAGGGGACTTTAATCAAGACAAGTAAAACTTGTTTTTTTTTTATTTGTCCTGAGGAAAGTACCCTTGGTGGGACTGAATAGTCAACCATTCTTTTAATGATGAATTAATAAAAGTTAAGTATTACTTTTTCAAGTCCTGTGAGTGCAGTCACCATTCTGTATTTTTGTATTTTTGATTGACCAGAATTTTTGAGTGACATTACCTGGAGTGCAAATCCCTTTGGGGATATATATATATATATATATATATATATATATACACAATATCATCACAAAAGTAAAACAAAAACACTGTTAAAAAAAAAAAATAAGAAGCTGAGCAGATAAATCAGTAATATATCTTTTGGTGACAGTAGCTCCTCATTTAATTAGAATGTGGATGCCCTGGGAGTTCTAAAGTATCCAGCTTTGATGCAGTAATAAGATGCCTGCAAGCTAATGTTCTGCTTCTGTACTCCTCTGAGCTAATCAGTGCCCGATTATTTTTCTTTGGAATACATACATTGAAGTGTACAGTGCCACTAGCATTACTTTAATCTGACCATAATACATTACTGTCCTCCTTATATGTCATGCATGTTAATCCTGAAATTATTGCACTGTACTTAGGCCTTGGTTTAATATTTTTGGATAAGCCTTTCAAATGATCACAATCTGTTAGCAAAACTTTGCAAATGATTTATTTACAAAAGTCACCATTAAAGTACATGGGAATTTATGTAGATAAATAATTTAAAAAGTTATTTTTTTCTGACTGCGATGATTTGAAAAGCGCATCCAAAAATATTTAATTAAGACCTAAATGAAATTATTAAGTGGGACTATTTATTTTTTGTGGAGAACTGACAAAGGCTTTGGTGATTAAGCTATCCCATACATGAACAGAACCATATTACCCTTACGTTCAGGAGCCAAAAGAGTTTAATACATTACCAGAACAAATGTCTAGCCCGAGTTGGTGACTTTGGCAAACCGCTTTATCAACTTTTCCAAATGATTCCTTCTTGTGCATTTTAAGTATACCCAGGACATACTTGAAAACAAGAGAAATCTCAATGTATCTTTCCTGGTAAAATATTTTATGAATAAATAAATAAGTCCTGTTACAGGAAAATAACGGACCCAAATGCACAACACAAAAATGCACTTATCAATTATGTCCTAAATGTCAGCTTTAGAAAAGCTTAAAGAAACATAGAAATATCAATGTCCAACACAATAGGTTAATGAAGGTAACTTATTACCATCAATACTGCTGCCGATAAACTTTAACTCTCGGCCTATTATTCAGCTGCAAAATCTACAAGATCAACATTTTTTAAAAAATGTATCAGAGTCTTGGCCTATAGAGTTAATGATCTCATTAATAGGCCTGCTCAGTAATATTTTCGGTGGCAACACCACCAGAAAAAAAGTCTGTAATTTTTATATTGTGATCTCATTGAAAAATACTCACATGGCACTTAAAAAAACAAAACCAATCATACCAGACGAATACTGCCACTGGATTGGCATCAGAGCCAAAGCAGGAGAATGTTTCTAAGGCTTCTATTTTGACCTAAATATGTGATTACTCTGGGATTTCTTCCTTTTTAAATGATTTAATCATCTTCTTAAACATACAGAAAAGCCAAATTGAAATTAAACTTGAGATGTTGTAAATGCAGAAATATATAAGTCTCTATGACATGTGGTTCCTATTTTATTCCTTTTTGTCTCACAGTCCATTAAGTTATCCAGCAGTCAACAGATACTCCTCTTCATCGCTTTCCTCTCAAGCATCGGCGGAGGTTAGCAACCTGACGGGGCAATCAGAGAGCTCGGATGAAGTGTTTCACATGCAGGTAAGTTACATTTTTTAATTATCTGAGAATATGATATCTTAAGGTAAAAAACAACTTTATACTTACCATGTTTAATGTTAAGAGTACTAGGTTCCAAAATGTAGACTTTTGGGACACAGTCCTTTTTTCTTTTTAAACCTGGTGCACTTGTTACCGACAAATTATTTAAGCATTAAAAACCATAATCCACATAATAAACAGAATAATTAAATAACAAAAGCATTTACAGTAAGTGCCACACAATAATGCTTGAATATAATGTGCTTACAGAGTAAGTACAGCTGTCTGACTCGAGCCAGGTATCTGTATTACAAAGGACACATCAGCATGCAAATATGCTCCCACCCCTCAATAACTGTCTACCTTGTTATAATGCATTTTATGTACCATGCAGGAGAGGGTGTTATTTTAAACACTCTACAATATACTACAAGTACTCTACAAAATATATTTACGTTGTTCCTTGCTTTTTAGAGGAGAGTACTGTTGCTTCATTTCCTCCCTAGAGCTTCACTCTTAATATTTATCCTTTGATTTCTTCCATGTAATTGGGTTGTGGTTATATGATGATAAAACCCACACGGGCTTGTAAAAGCATAACTATTTCCAGGTTTTTTCCATAAATTTTTACTGGTTAGAAATTTTAAATTCTTACACATTCCTTTTACATATATAGTGGGACCTCGGTTTACAAACGACTCGGTTACAATAATTTTCGGTTTACAAATGAAAATCTATTGCAAATAATGCCTTGATTTACAAATTTTTTTTGCAATACAAAGCTAGTTTCCCAGGATGCATTGCACCTGGGAGGTTTATAGCACAGCCCCCTGCATGCTGGAACCTGTGGGTAGCACGTGGCATCGAGTGTGGAAGTGTTGGAGCAGCTTTTGCATCTAGTTTTGGAGCCATCTGGAAATTGTTTGCAGTTGTTTGGGGACTTTTTGGTGCATTTCGCAAGCTGTGGAAATGTAGGGAGCTGAGCTTTGTCATTTGCATGCCTTTTATGGTGTGTTCTGCATTGTGGGTTGGTTTCCATGCCAGCTCATTTTGACTTTTTTTTCTGACCTCCAGAACGGATTAATTGGTTTTCAATGCATTCCTATGGGAAACCGCATTTCGGTTTACAAATTTTTCGCAATAAGAAACGTCTCAGAGAACGCATTAAATTCATAAACCGAAGTCCCACTGTAATAAACTATAGCTTTCAAACATTACAATAGTTTGACTTAAAATGCTCATTAAATTAGTTTACCGTTATGCTCTCCCAGGGCAATATATCTGTAATTGAGTATTCCTTTTTATAAAGAATCTCTCTAACTGAAGAACTGAGAAGTGACTGCAGCACATGAATAAGAAAACCAACAAACAAACCAACAACAACAAAAAAAATAAATATATGCAGTACTTGTCACTTTGTCCTGGCCATTGGTGATGCTAATGTATTCAGTTGTGTATGCAGACACACACATTTAGAAGCAGCAACTAACTGTGCTTAAAAATATCTGCCAATATTCCTACCTAGGTTGTTTCTATAGTAACCTTAGCCATGCGTTGCAAAGAATAGAGTATATTTGCATAGAGTACTCTAAATGCTAGTGTTCACTAAGCAGCGGTGAAAACATTTTACAATTAACAATTAGCCCTTAAAACTCAATACATTCTATAGCGTGACTCACTCATCAAATCACTGTTTTAGTCTATTAAATTTTACATTATAATCTTGACATCTCTAACAGTGTGGGTGTATGTGTGGTGTACTATTCTCATGTTATATGTTAGAATGAAATCCGTAATGCAGACTACTAGACAGTTTGAAGTAAATTAATCCTACATTAATTATTATCCCATGGCCTTTACTAAAACTAGTATTAAAACACAGGAATGTTGGGGCACATTTAATATATATGTTCTTCATTTCCTGGACTTTTGTTAACTAAATCTTAATTGTTTCACTATTTGTCCATCAAATTATTAGTTGTATGCGTTCAACAGAACAGATAAAATAGGTTTGGGGCACAGTCTTTGTAAATAAATGGTAATCCATGCCACAGATTATTCATATTAGACATCTTATCATAGCCAGTTTGTAGGCCATAAATCTTGCTTTTTTTTTTTTTTTTTTTAAAAGACTGTTTCTATATTATCATATCACCTAGGTTACTTTATGTGACTCTACATTCAACATATACTTATAATTCTCAGAAGAAACCCATTAGTCAAAACAAGGTGGATAGTCAGTCTTTTAAATATAAAATTTATTGTAGCATAAGATGGGCTTCCAACGCGATCGCATGTTATTTTTTTTAGGACTTTCTATCTTAACTATAGAGGTATAGAGATCGCATCATATTTTTTTTTAGGATTTTCTATGTTAACTATAGAGGTACACATGTCTGCTATATCTTTTAAAAATAGTAAAATGGTTACTCCAAGCACCAACACCACTTCGATGATTTGAAGTGGTCAAGGTGTTTTAAGTCGGCTTGTGCAGCGTTTTACTGTGAAGCACTGCACATTCAGAGTTTAATCTGTTTGCTGCCGAAGGTGTAATTCCACCTTTGGCATCATCATTAGGGCCGGTAGTGTATTTTGGATTAGTACTGCCCTAGGCATTATGAAACTCAGGCTCTTCCTGTTTAAGACCAACACGCACTTTGATTGACAGACACACACCCTCTTACTGATGCATACACGGACAGATACACAGTAAGATGAATAGATAGTGGTTGGCACGGCTACTCATTCCTTGCTCCAAACTGCTACACTGCTGGGAGAACTTGGTATCTTTATTAGAAGAGTGGTAAGTTATTGCTTTATAAAAAAAATAAAAAGTTGGGGGAGGAGGCTGGGAAGACGATGCAGGTCAGTAAGGGTTACTTTGACCAACAACTGTTTTTTTTTTTTTTTTTAAACACTATTTTTGGTTGGAGTAAGCATTTAAAGGAGAATATATCATATCTCAGTGTTTCTATTTTCATTGCTTCTATGATAACGTTTAGATTTGAAAATTATATCAATATTGGTAAATAACGTTTTAGTTTTGAAAGAAATGAAGCAATCTGCACGAGCTCTGTATAATGCCCCTAGCCACCTTAAATAAAAGCAACAACTGTGTGTCTGTGAACAGAGCATGTGTTTGTAATGAAATTACACTGAATAAATAACTTTATTTTTTAACTTAAATAGTTTAAAGATATGTAAATAAAATATATATATACTATATTTGTTAATACTACTATAATAGGGTAATGTCAGGAAAAAGCTTAAGTGCAGTCTCTTTGAACAGTTTATCAAGGGATTGACAGTTATTTACAAGAAATTCAGGGAATATTGGCTTTTTATGGGGTGAATGTTGGGAGATAATGGGAGAGACTAGAGAAAAATTAAGGAATTGCAAGGAAAATGGGTATGCCAATGTGAAAGAACTATAAAAAAAACAAAAATAGGTGACCATGGAAGAGGATCAGTAATGATGTGAGGAGTTTCTGGAGTCATTCTACCAGGGAGATGTAGGTAAAGTGTAGGAGAGCTAACTATGATGATTTAGGTAGTGTCATAGAGAAATCTTGAGAAATGGGATGCGAGGGAGATTAATGGAGTTAAATTAAGATGATAAACTGCAATGAAAGAGAACTGATAGGAAGGAGAAGAATGGTGGAGATAAGATGTAGCTTTACTTTTGAGCAAATCATTACCATTGTATTTTTCATATATTTTAAAAATATATGCGAAAACTGTTACATCCCACCATCCTCTTGTTATTACGGCCATAAAAAATGAGAAATGTATTTTGTGAATTTTGTGGGCATAGAATGAAAGGTATTTAAATTAGCAGTTACCATGGCTTCATAGTTTGTGTCTTTAGAACATAGTACAAACTATAATAACTTAATAGGCATGTTCCTCGTACTTAAAGGGTTACTCCAATCAAAATCCTGTGTTTTCATAAAACACTGATTTGGTTAGAGTAACTTATTCTGAGGTGGTTCCTCCACTAAACTTTAAAAAAATAAAAAAAATAAAACCTTTCTCAAATCCAGAACTGAAATCAAGTTCTCCCTGAAGCCAGATCCTCCTTGGCTGATGTAATTCCCATTCGCCGGAGGGGGATTGAGTTTGGGGTGGATGGACTTGAGTGTAAGGCAGAGGCGGTGTAGGGGAGTGTGCCTCCATTGGACCTTCTGGCATCAGAAAGCTGTGCGTGTTATGGTCAGGTGCCAATTTTGCACAGAATTGACATTAGCCAGCCTGGAAATCTTGTTCTGAGCTGGAGAATGATGCTACTGGAAGGGTAGTTATACCAATGGCAGCTAAGGACTTGATCTATGTATATGCAGCATTTCAAAGCAAATTGATGCACACACAGATTACTGGTACCATGACCTCTTCAATTCAATTTAACAGAGCAAAATGTCACAGAAGGTACACTTCATAAACCTAGGATGGCAGGAAGAGGTCTCCACCTCTATGTCCCCAGATTGCAGAAAAAAATTAAATTCCTCAGTCCAAATTGGGCTTAACATGGAGTTTTCTTTTGCAGCCATAAAAGTGACCCTCTAGATACCATAACCACTTTACCCAGACATCAAAATGTTGCAAGATGAGCAATATAGCTGAATAAACTCCTATACAGCACAATTTGGATTAATAATTTTTCATTACTTAACATATCCCTGTTTGAAGTAATCAACTCAGCAGTTTACAGAATATTACATATATATATATATATATATATACCGTATATATTTTAAATTTTTGAAAATTATTCTCACTGTTTTCACCCAAGTACTAGAAACAGATTAGTCCAGCTAAGTACCTAACATATAAACTTCTTATCTGGCAAGTGGCCCCCAGTAACTGCGTTTTTCCAAACACTAATAATATCTGAAACTAAATAGGTGTTCTATCAGAAATTGCCTCTGGGGTAGTCATACCAAAGATCTGAAACACTTATTGCAAGAAACAAATTAAACTGCTTATTATAAGCTGTGTGCAAGAAATAGAAAAAAAAATCTCATTAAACCTGCATTAAATATTTTGGCATCCACAGTGCGTATTGAGTTCAATAAAGATTGCAAAACATGTATATATAGTTATTTATAATATATATGTATATCTAGTTATATATATATGTGTATATATAATATGAATGCTAATAAACATAATATTAAAATAACAGCAGTGATGGTAACTCAGACCTCAGTTCTTAAATATAATATTATAATTTGAAAACTAGAGGGAGCCTGCCATTGCTGAAGACTTTAACGTATCCATAAACAGGAAGTGGGGTTTAAAATAAATCGAGACACAGCCCCCAGAATTAACCGATAACTAGGTTTCACTACATGTAGACCTTTTGAGAAAAAAAAAAAAAACACGCTGTGAAATAAAACGAATTACATTTGCTTTGAATTAAAGTGACACTATAGTCCCCAGAGCAACTAAAGCTTAGTAGTTGTAGTTGTTCTGATGTCGATAGCCTGTCCCTGCAGGCTTTTTAATGTAAATACTGCATTTTCATTATGCAAATTATGCATTTAAAAATGACAGTTTGGTTTATTTTACAACTTTTTATTGAAGGTTGTACCAATTTTTCTGCATTTTGCAATTGTGCATTTTTTTTGGACTTCAGACAGTTATCCATTCAAAGGAGCGCATGGGTCAATTAAATCAGTATTGTTTCTAGATATAGATATGTAAACATTGCTCTATGTTCGTGCGTTAGATAAATCCATCTATAAGTGTGTATGTAGACCATGAATCTCCAGTGTAATGGTATGGCCCGTGTTTTGTTCAATTATTATATGTTATTTGAATTCCAGCCAAGTCCGTCTACCTCAAGTTTAAGCTCCACACATTCCGCCTCACCAAATGTGACCAGCTCGGCTCCATCAAGTGCCAGAGGTATTAGACGTTTATGTAGTTTTGTGTTTATTGTCGGTTTTTGTTGTGCTTGCTTTGCAAAGTTCAACTAGATTATGTTGTAAGTGGTCAAAATTGCATTGATATAACACTTTTTTTATATTAACCCGTTGAGTTAACCACGTTGGTGCCAATGACATGCATTATCCCTGGTTCTCAAGGCGTTAAAAACTAAATGTACCCCGCACTCTTATAGTGCATCATTTCTTAATTTAAAGAACTACCTGCTCCCAAGGAGTGTATTCACTCAGCACATATCCAGCTCATTTGCAGCCTTAATCTCCCATTGCAGATTTCACATCTTAAAACCAATCTGGCACAATTGGACAGGCATTTTATTGTGTTATCTGTACTGCTGTATTGATTGCTTTGTCTTCTGTTTTAGCTTCCCCACTGCTATCTGACAAACACAAGCATTCCAGAGAAAATCCATGCCTTTCCCCAAGAGAGAGACCCTGCAGTGCAATATTTCCAATTCCGGCAGAACCTCCCCAGGTAGTCAGCCTAAAGTCAGCCCAACTGACAGTGTGCGCTTTTGAAGATAACCCTCTGAACAATCAGAGCTAGATAAAAGAAGTTAAGAAAGTTCAATGCTGCTAAATGCAAAAGGTTACTTAAAATATTGCAGCTGTGTTTCGTAAAGTTCTACAATGACTGGTAAACACCATTTCTCCTCGCGATGTAGATATTTTGGGTTGCCTGGTAATGGAGATGCTGTAATATTTTATCCAATGTCTATCACAGGAACCTGGAATTACCAGTAAACTACCTTACACTAGGTATAGTAAGCATATAAATAAGCCAAAACATGTAAGGAATATAAATTGTATATTAAGGAGACCGTCTACACACCAAAGCCACTACATCTTAATTTAATGTTTTTGGTGCATAGATGCTGACAATTTAAGACACTGCCATTTCTGAAAAATGACAATGTTTATTATTTGCCTAAAACACATCACTAGAGCTATCAGACAGCCACAAGAGGTACTTCCTAATTGAAAGGAATCTCTGGGCACCAAAAGAACTTCAAATTAAGTGAAGTGGTGTTATGGAGACAGGCTCAGGCACTGAGGGTAGTGGTGTTATGGAGACAGGCTCAGGCACTGAGGGTAGTGGTGTTATGGAGACAGGCTCAGGCACTGAGGGCAGTGGTGTTATGGAGACAGGCTCAGGCACTGAGTGTAGTGGTGTTATGGAGACAGGCTCAGGCACTGAGGGTAGTGGTGTTATGGAGACAGGCTCAGGCACAGAGGGCAGTGGTGTTATGGAGACAGGCTCAGGCCCTGAGAGTAGTGGTTTTATGGAGACAGGCTCAGGCACCGATTGTAGTGGTGTTACGAGACAGGCTCAGGCACTGAGGGTAGTGCTGTTATAGAGACAGGCTTGGAGACTATGGTGTGGCCTAATAGAAAGCAGTTGTTGTTGCGGGATTCTATCATAAGAGGTGTGGAACTGGACAATAGTGGTCTTGTGGGATATCTTCCTGGAGCTACTGCTCTCAGAGACAGGAAACGTATTTGTAATATTGTTAAGCGAGCAAAGCAGGATAGTGAATTGTATATACTTGTCCATCTAGGGACAAATGACTTGGCTTGCAATTAGGTTTCAGAGGTAAAGGAAGTTTTTAGTGTTTTTACCAATGATATATGGCAGGTTGCTTCCACATTGTCATTCTCGGAAGTTCTGCCTGTACATAACACTCAGAACGACAGGCGGATTCGTATTAGGGACTTTAGCTTGTGGCTTGGTGAATGGTGTCGGGAGCAAGGATTTGGCTTCATTTCCATTGAATGGAAATAAACTGTATAAAAAGGATAGTTTGCATCTTTTTCAAAAGGGAACAAATGTTTTGACTGAGCAGTTCAGAGGTTTTGCTAGGATGTATTTAAACTAGGAGGGGGGCAGGGGGCAAAAGGGTGATAAAACATCAATCCAATTGCCCCCCAAAACAAGGACAGAAGGTACCTATAGCAAGTGTGTTAAAAAATGATAAGCTTAGAGTCATGTCTACAAATGCTTGCAGTTTAGGGAATAATATCCATGAACTTGTGGCAATAATGACAACTGATAATGTAGATTTAGTCGCTGTTACTGAGACATGGTATAATGAGAAAAATGACTGGAACATAACAATACCAGGATACTCTTTAGAAAAGACAGGGAAGTCAAGAAAGGGGAGGGGTGGCCCTGTATGTGAAGGATAGCATAAATCTAGCCTAATAAAAGTTAGTGAGGCGAACATAGAGTCCGTTTGGGTTACATTAGAATTTGGTAAACACACATTAACTCGTGTAAGTGTGATTTATAGGCCCCCAGGACATATAGAAGAGTTAGATAATCTACTAGTTGAGGAAATAGCTAAAATGACAATGAAGGGGGAAGTTATCATCATGGGTGACTTTAATCTTCCTGATGTGAACTGGAAAACCAAAAAACCTACTGGGATTGTCTCTAAAACAAGTCGTTAAGGAGCCAACTTGTAAAGAGGCCATACTAGATTTAGTGTTAACAAATGGAGATTTGGTATCAGATATTACTGTAGGTGAAAGTCAGTGTGGTTTAATATAAGAACAGTGACTGAGTCACACCACTCAAAAACAAAAGTTTTAGACTTTAGAAAAACAGACTTTTCTAAAATTAGAATATGTGTAAAAAAGTCATTATCACACTGAAGCAGTTTAAATGGAGTCCAAGAGAAATGGGATTATTTAAAAGTTGCACTGCTGAAGGCAACAGACAATTACATTAGGCTTATCAGTAAAAGCAAAAAATGTAAGAAACCACTGTGGTACTCCGCAGATGTGGCCAAAATAGTAAAAAACTAAAAGTTAGCAATTAGTAATTACAAAAAAAAAAAAAACAGAGTGAGGAAGACAGAATGATCTATAAGATTAAGCAGAAAGAGGCTAAGCAAGTTACAAGAGCTTCCATCTCACACACAGAAGAGAAAATAGCACAGCCAGTAAATAAAGGGGACAAAACATTTTTTAGATGCATAAATGAGAAAATGAAAGTAAAACAAGGACTAGTTAGATTAAAAACAGAAGAAGTAAGGTATGTAGAAGATGATAAAGGTCTAGCTGACTGCCTTAATGAATATTTTTGTTCAGCATTTACAGATAAAAATGAATGAAAGGGGCCTCAGTTAGGAAAAAGGACAAAGGAGTAATTTGTTACATGTGAGTTTACAGAGGAAGAGGTTCTATTTCAACTGTCAAAAGTAAAGAGAAATAAGTCAATTGGATCTGATGGAATACACCCAACGTTATTAAGAGCTTAGTGGTGTACTAGCAAAACCATTAACAGATTTATTTAACCAATCATTGTTAACAGGAGTAGTCCCAGAAGTTTAGAAGCTAGCAAATGTTGTTCCCATTCACAAGAAAGGCAGTAGGGAGGAGTTGGGCAACTATAAGTCAGTAAGCCTTACTTCAGTAGTGGAGGAAGTAATGGAAACCGTGTTAAAGGATAGGATTGTTGAACATCTAAAATCACATGGATTTCAAGATCAGAGACAACATGGGTTTACTTCAGGGAAATCATGCCAAACTAATCTTATAGATTTTTTTGATTGGGTAACTAAAATAATAGATCAGGGTAGTGCAATAGACAATGCTTACATAGATTTCAGTAAGGGTTTTGACACTGTTGCACATAGAAGGCTTATCAAAAAACTGCAATCTTTAAGTTTGGATTCCAATATTGTTGAATGGGTAAGGCAGTGGCTGGGTGACAGGCAACAGACGGTTGTAGTCAATGGAGTATATTTGAAGCATGGTCTTGTCACCAGTGGGGTACCTCAGGGATCTGTACTTGGACCTATTCTCTTTAATATTTTTAGATTTAAAAGAAGAAAAACTACCAAAACAAGAGGACATAGTCCCAAATTAGAGGGGCAAAGGTTTAAAAATAATATCAGGAAGTATTACTTTACTGAGAGGGCAGTGGATGCATAGAATAGACTGAAGTGGTAGAGGTTAACACAGTAAAGGAGTTTAAACATGTGTGGGATAGGCATAAAGCTATCATAGATATAAGATAAGGCCAGGGACTAATGAAAGTATTTAGAAAATTGGCCATACTAGATGGGCCGAATGGTTCTTATCTGCCATCACATTCTATGTTTCTATGGTGCCAGCAGGTCCCTGGCGCTGGCTTACCTTTAGGGGTTGAGCGGTTCACAAGTGGTTTAACCGTAATGTCTCTTCACCATCGAAGTTTCACTCTGCCCCTTCAACATCTGCTTTCTGCATTACTTTTGAAAGGGAAGCCTCTGCGCTGAATGGATTAAAGCAATCAGAACAGCTTGAGAAACCTACCGTATATACTCGAGTATAAGACGAGTTTTTCAGCACATTTTTTGTGCTGAAAAACCCCCACTCGGCTTATACTCGAGTCAAGGTCTGTATTGTGGCATGGTACATTGCCACAATACAGACCAGGACCGCCGGGCTCATTACAAGCCCGACGGTCCTGTTGGGGGCTGACAACGAGGTGTTACTTACCTTCCTGCAGCTCCTGTCAGCTCCCTTTTCCTCCGTGCAGCTCCTTTGTCAGCTCAGTTCTGCTTACAAGAACGGAGCTTACAGAGGAGCTGCACGAAGGAGAAGGGAGCTGACAGGAGCTGCAGGAAGGTAAGTAACAGCTCACTGTCAGCCCCCCCGCTGAACAGCCAATGCCACTGGACCACCAGGGATTTAATATTATTAAAATAATATAATATTAAAATAATATTATTTTATTATAATATTATTATTTTAATATTTGCATTATTTTTTTTTAAATGGTTTTTTGTCCCCCCTCTCTGCTTGTTGCCTGGCCAGGGAGGGGGGACAAAAAAACATGTTTTTAAATATTAAAATAATAATATAATAATAAAATAATATTATTATTTTTAAAAAATAATGCAAATATTAAAATAATAATAATATAATAATAAAATAATATTAAAATAATATAATATTAAAATAATAATATAATAATAAAATAATATTATTATAATAATATTATTTTATTATATTATTATTATTTTAATATTATATTATTATTATTTTATTATATTATTATTATTGTAATATTATATTATTTTAATTATATTATTTTATTATTATATTATTATTATTATTATTTTAATATTTGCATTATTTTTTAATATAATAATATTATTTTAATAATATTATTTTATTATTATATTATTATTATTTTAATATTTGCATTATTTTTTTTTAAATGTTTTTTTGTCCCCCCTCCCTGACCAGGCAACAAGCAGGGAGGGGGGACAAAAAAACATTTAAAAATTTTTTTTGCAAATATTTAAATAATAATAATATTATTAAAATAATATAATATTAAAATAATAATAATATAATAAAATAATATTATTAAAATAATATATTAAAATAAAATTAAAATAAAAATGCCCTCCCCTCACCCAGTTTACACACACTGCACAAACACACACACTGCATTATATACAGACTGCATTCATTATATTCACACACACAACACAGAAACACACACACTGCATTCATTATATATACACACACAAACACACACTCTGCATTCATTATATACACACACAACACACAAACACACACTCTGCATTCATTATATATACACACAACCACACACTGCATTCATTATATACACACACAAACACACACTCTGCATTCATTCTATACACACACTGTAAATAAATATTCAATTAATGTAATTTTATTGGGATCTAATTTAATTTAGAAATTTACCAGTAGTTGCTGCATTTCCCACCCTAGGCTTATACTCGAGTCAATAAGTTTTCCCAGTTTTTTGTGGTAAAATTAGGGGCCTTGGCTTATATTCGGGTCGGCTTATACTAGAGTATATCCGGTATGTATGTTTCTCAAGCCATACATTTTGTTTGTCTCTATTTTTCAGGTCCATCTTGGAGTATTATGTCATTATTTTTAACAAAACAAATGGATGAAAGTTTGAGTTGACCTCACCTCGAATCAAACATATGACTCTGAGATAATGTTGCTGGAGTTTCATCCACTCGACTATCTCATAGGTTATTTTATATGGTCAATTAAAAAAAATAATGCCAAGTACATTTTATTTTTTCTCCACCTGTACTTTTATGCAAGAGGTGACTTTAAAATGCTAGGCTTATTGTATTCAGAAAGCAAATGAAATTGAATTCTTTGATATAAATAATGACTGTTCAGTGCTCTGTTTATTCAGAGAGAAATCAGATCCCATGCTGCCAGCTGCTGTACTAATTTTGCTGAAAATTATTATTTTTTTCAGTCTTTTATATTTTTCAAGAACAGGTATTTACATTGATTGATGCTTTCTGATATCCTAGCTATAGTGTTCTGATAATGGTGTGTTAGAAAAGAATAAAAATGTAATAAAACATAATCATCTTTATTAACACATTTGAAAGCACCAATTATGATGAAACCTTTTTTTTTCCTCCTATTACATTATAAACTATTTTCCGTGAAATATAAATTTAAAATGTTCATTAGCATTTTGTTGAGTGACTAAAAAATGTACTTAAGTTGCATTAATAGCCGATATGTTAAACCTACTGTTCTTGAAACAACTGGAACAAAAATAAAGTAAGTAAATGTAGCTAATATGTATGCAGTAATAGTATCTACTACAAGCTAAACATTATAGTGTTGAATTAAGATCAGTCATGTACTGGTGATTATAGTCTAATAGTGAGTGTTTTTTTAAAATCATTTTCTGATTGCGTATTGTATTTGTTTTTATTGAAACCTCTCTGTCTGCCGTCATATTGATTATGCCGATACTAACAAATTTATCACAACAAACATGCTTTCATAGAAAAACAAATTACGAAATTGTAAGACTTTTATGTTAATTGTACATATAATTGTAGTGTTTTATCAATGTACAGAAATGGCTGTAAATTGTTATTGTCATTTAAAAGACAGGTAGAAGTGTCACTCTTGGAAGAAAAATGTTGCACACATTTTGTCATTTTTTTCATTTTTCGTGAACTGTCTCTGTTGAATGTTAAACATGAAGTTATGCAAGAGTCCTTTCATATATATTTAGTGCTTTATTTGGGTATGTGATTACTACTGCGTGGTGTATGAAGTGGTTTTCACCATTTTACTAATCACTGTGTCACCTCTTGGAAGCTCCCTGTAAACTTTGCAATCACAATCTGAAAATGAATGCACCTTTTTATAAATTTCATTGAAAGTTATTTCACTGGTCAAAAACCAAGACATGTCACTGATTTTGCCATCTGCAAACATGGTTGTAGGCCATGAACATATGCTAATTAACTTTCTGTGCCCGTTGTCATATTTTATAGAGAGGGTTGTTTAACCACATTGGAGAAAACATGTTGCCTCGTAGTGATCCAAATCTTTCTGCACCTGAAAAAGGTAATGTTTACAGGATTAATATATTTATTTATTCATTATTTATTCAATATTCTTATTTATTTTTTAAATACACTTTCACTAAAGTATGAAATGCCAAGTGAATTTCAAACTTCAGGCCAAAATAATCAAAATTTGTGATGACCCAAAGTTTGGCCATTTTGGCTTACATTTTAAAATTCACTTTGAAATCCCATTTCAATTGTTGAGAGTTTGTGAGTAACCCTTTCTATTGAGCAAAAATGAATGCGATAATGTTGGAGAAATATGTAGGCTGCATTGTATATATTATAGGACTATGAATGTCCAAAACAGTGGTTTTGTAAGATGCTTGACATTAGTGCAAGAAGTACAAGGCCCCCCAGTTAAAGGAATACTCTAAGCACCAGAACAACTACAGCTTAATTAATCAGTTTTAGTGTTTAGATCACACCTCACTGCTCAATTCTCTGCAATTTAGAAGTTAAATCACTTTGTTTTATGCAGCCCAAGTCACACCTCCCTGCATGTGACTTACACAACCTTCCTAAACACTTCCTATAAAGTGAGATCTAATGTTTAAACTTCCTTTGTTTATGGAGCTCTAGCCTCTGGGTTTGACTTACACAGCCTGCAGGGAAAACATGGTTCCATTTCCAATCACAGTGCGTTTACTTTAGATTCTTTTTCTCCTGCTCTATAAATTGAAGTTTAATCACACAAATGAGGTTCTAGAAGGCTATTAACAGAGAATTAGATAAATTCTAAATTAAACACACTGTGCAATCATTTTACTTGAAATGTTTAGCGAGTCTCTATAGGTCACAGCCAAGGGAGGTGTTGCTGGGGCTGCATAAACAAAATGTTTTAACTCCTAAATTGAAGAAAACTAAGCACTTAAACTGCAGGGGCATGATCTATACACTAAAATAACTACATTAAGAAAAAAAAAGTTTTTGGTTTTTACAGTGTCCCTTCAATGGTAAAATGTATAGGTTATATGAGAGTATATTTTTTTCTTCAGTATGTAAAGCAAAATTATGTAAAAAGGAAAAAAAAGAAAGACATAAGACAAGCCAAGGCTACAGTGAAAGTAAATAAGGCTGTGAAAAAGTGTGTGTGTGTGTGTGTATATGTGTGTGTGTTTCTTCTTCCTTGACTATATGCAGGGCATTCCTGACGCACACAAGTATAATAAAAAAAAATATAAAAAATATTTGATTTCATGAATAGGTTGGATGTGTGCAGATTGCTTTGTCTTCTCTCACAATTGCCTTTTCCATTCATAAATATACTTCAGGAAGCTTTATAAATCTATTACCTTTTTACACAATAATTGCCCACAGTGATTATCCCATAATTCACCACTGAAAGGCCTCTCTTTGTACCAATATCTCAACTGCGTTTATGATCTAGCCGAATAAAATAAAGGACATTATTTTATTGCAAACTTATCTTAATTACTAATCGCTTACCCGCGTAATTTCACTTTCGAATAAAGCATTTTTAAGATAAGACCCATATTCTTGGCATGGGTACTGATATTCTCAGAGGTAAATTGGGTTTAATTGATGCAGCTGTGTTTTAAAGTAATTGTAATTTTTTTCTAATTAGTTGATTGAATAATTTTACTGACTGTCATGGAGTAGCAAGACCTTTATATAATCATGAAAAGTAACATGTATCGAGTTGGTGTGTTATACTTTTTCTTTCTCATCTGCTAAACGAGAATGTAAATTTTATCCAAAATGACGGTATCATTCTGCAATTATGTTGCATAGCAAAGCATGTTCTGTAAGCCTCTGAGGTAACTTCCTTGGGCCTATTACTTAAAGTGTGAATTTCTGTGAAATTAAAAGTGGATTAAAAAAATATTTCACATTTTAGGTCACAATGGTCCAATTGGAAAATCGTGCAAGTTATCTACGTTTAAATCCCACTATTTTGTCCTAGAATTTAAAATGTACATGTAATTCTCCTTGTATTTCCTACAGTCCACACTTGTAGTAAATCCCATGTCTCACATCATCCGCACTGTGTAAAATGTCACAATTTGAAACTAACAAGCCACACTGTGATAATAAAAAAGCTGCAGTTTCACTTCTTACTTCTGCAATGTTTAAAACCCATTTGAAACATATTTGCAACAGGATTTAAATTTTTAACAATGTTTCTTCATAGTTATTCTCTTTGTCTGATTGCAGTGGCCTCAGCTTATTTGAAAAGTGTATAGGCATCAGACCTCTACTAAGCCGCAATGTATTAAAACAGAAAGTGAATCAATATGGATAGTAGAATAAAATTATACTATGCAGTTAAAAATTGTATCCCTGTTAAAAAATGCATAATCTATTTTCTGGGTGAACTATCTAATTTTTAGGTGCTCTGTGCTTTTTCCTATTTGTCTCCACATGTGTGCAAACAGTAGTCAGATGGCTTTCGGTAACCTTCAATTAGAGATGTCGCAAACCGTCCGCGAACTTCTCGTGAACGGTTCGCCGCGGTTCGTGGCGAACTCCGGTCAGCTGACACATCCCGGCCAATCTCCAGCAGACCCTCCCTCCCAGACCCTCCGGAGGGTCTGGGAGGGAGGGTCTGCTGGAGATTGGCCGGGATGTGTCAGCTGACCGGAGTTCGCCACGAACCGCGGCGAACCGTTCACGAGAAGTTCGCGGACGGTTTGCGACATCTCTAATTGAAGGTTACCGAAAGCCATCTGACTACTGTTTGCACACATGTGGAGACAAATAGGAAAAAGCACAGAGCACCTAAAAATTCCGGTCAGCTGACACATCCCGGCCAATCTCCAGCAGACCCTCCCTCCCAGACCCTCCGGAGGGTCTGGGAGGGAGGGTCTGCTGGAGATTGGCCGGGATGTGTCAGCTGACCGGAGTTCGCCACGAACCGCGGCGAACCGTTCACGAGAAGTTCGCGGACGGTTTGCGACATCTCTAATTGAAGGTTACCGAAAGCCATCTGACTACTGTTTGCACACATGTGGAGACAAATAGGAAAAAGCACAGAGCACCTAAAAATTAGATAGTTCACCCAGAAAATAGATTATGCATTTTTTAACAGGGATACAATTTTTTTTTTAACAGGGATACAATTTTTTTACTTCCTGGACAGCATCCATGTTGAAGGCATCTTCAACATGGATGCTGTCCAGGAGCTGGTAAAAGAGGCTCCCAAACCATTAATGCATTCCAGTCTTTTATATTGCTCCTTACCCTGTTTTCCTTTATGTCCTAAACCCATTGTTTCCAGACTGAACCAGTGATTGCACCAGTGATTATCCACAGCAGTGCAAACTTAGTCCTAATAGCAAAGGCCATACTTTGTCTGCCTCGTGCTGGCAATATATTTTAATCCGGACTGACTATACAGATTCCTACCAGCAGTCTCTACCAGGGCAAGGGGAAATGTTTTGATTATCACTGACCTTCCCATTTACTGGTTCAGTTCTTCTGTGGGCAACAAACGAGGAAACCAAAATTGAAAGGTTGCCCAGAGAGGGATCAGGCTTTATGTAGGGTGATGGGCCCCACAGGAACCACCATAGTAACACCACTGGGTTTACTCCTGTCTCTCTCTTTGAAAGTGAGAAATACTGTCTGGATGAGGTGCTTTGTCCCTATCTCAGTGACCCCTGCTCACTCATTTTTCATTTAAATTATGAACAGAATCTTCATCAGATGAAATGAAAATATAAATGAAACACACTTGTCTAAGTCTGTGGAAGCCACCAGCTGCTTAGTGCTTGCATGAGTGGCATCACATGAATTCATATTAATTTGTATTAATATGAATTAATAAACATGTGCTTGTGTGATTTCATCACATGCGCACTGACTATAAAATCCACAATTAATTGTAGGTAAGTATAATTATACATCATATTGAATATTTATTTAAAGTAGATGGTTAATGTTTACCAGGCTTTACTGTAACTAAAATAGTATATTATGCAACAATAAGATTAAAAGTATTAGGTTTAAGGATTTTTTGTTTGTTTTACAGCAGTGAATACAGCACCAAGCAGTTGGAGCTTGGACAGTGGTAAAGAGGCCAAAAACATGTCAGAAAGTGGAAGACACATGACTCCTCCTGTGCCACCAAGACCCATGCAGGGGGGTATGTCTGCTTTGTTTCAAGCTCACTTGTTGAATTAAGACAAAATGAACAGAGACTTAGGTCTGTTCTTGTGTCATTAAAAGTAAAAATGTTTAAACACAGGTTGCAGAGCCTTCCCCTGAAATAAGACAAAAGCAGAAGTTGCCATACCTCCCTGTGCCCATTACCTTTGATGCCCATACCTTCCTGTGGCCATTACAGTTCCCGCACAAACCTCTACGAGCCTGTTGCCATTCCCACCCACACCTCCCTGTGGCCATTAATGATGCAAACACCTTCCTGTGCCTATTATCATTGATGCCTACACCTCCCTGTGGCTTTTACCATTCCTGCCCACAACTCCACATGCCTGTTACCACTCCCACCCACACCTCTCTGTGGCCATTAACATTCCCATCCACATATCCACGTGCCTATTACCATTCCTTCCCATACCTCCCTGTGGCCTTTACCATTCCCATCCATACCTCCATGTGGCCATTAACATTCCCATTCATACCTCCCTGTGGCCTTTATCATACCCACCCATACCTCCCTGTGGCCATTACCATTCCTGCCCATACCTCCCTGTGGCCATTACCATTCCCGCCCATACCTCCATGTGACCATTAACATTCCTGCCCATACCTCCACATGCCTGTTATAATTCCTGCCCACACCTCCTTGTGGCCATTACCATTCCCACCCATACCTCCCTGTGGCCATTACCATTCCCGCCCATACCTCCATGTGACCATTAACATTCTTGCCCATACCTCCACATGCCTGTTATAATTCCTGCCCACACCCCCTTGTTGCCATTACCATTCCCACCCATACCTTGTGGCCATTACCATTCCTACCCATACCTCCCTGTGGACATTACCATTCCCACCCATACCTCCCTGTGGCCATCACCATTCCCGCCCATACCTCCATGTGACCATTACCTTTCCTGCCCATACCTCCACGTGCCTGTTATCATTCCCACCAACACCTCCACATGCCTGTTATGATTCCTGCCCACACCTCCTTGTGGAGATTACTATTCACGCCAATACCATTATTATTCCTGCCCTATTCCTATACTCCTCTATATGTATTCACTAGGAATAAGTATGCAGAGCCGGAGAAGTAGCTGTAGGAGAGGTCTATTGTCCTTCCCATGTCATTCAGTTTTGACTTAGTCCTTTATACAAACAATTGAGGGGAGGAATGATAAGTTTTTTTTTCCACAACTCCACGTGTCTGTTACCATTGCCACTCACACCTCCCTGTGGCCATTACCATTCCTGGCCACACCTCTCTGTGGCCATTAACATTCCCAACCACACCTCCACGTGCCTGTTACCATTCCTTCCCATACCTCTACGTGGCCATTAACATTCTCTCCCATACCTCCCTGTGGCCTTTACCATACCCATCCATACCTCCCTGTGACCATTACCATTCCTGCCCATACCTCCCTGTGACCATTACCATTCCTGCCCATACCTCCCTGTGGCCATTACCATTCCTACCAATACCTTCCTGTGGCCATTACCATTCCCGCCCATACTTTCCTGTGACTATTACCATTCCCACCCACACCTCCATATGCCTGTTATCATTCCTGCCCACACCTCCTTGTGGCCATTACCATTCCCACCCATACCTCCCTGTGTACCATTCTCACCCATACCTCCCTGTGGCCATTACCATTTCCACCCATACCTCCATGTGACCATTATCATCATACCTTCACATGCCTGTTATCATTCCCACCAACACCTCCACGTGCCTGTTATTATTCCCGCCCACACCTCCTTGTGGAGATTACTATTCACGCCCATACCATTATTATTCCTGTCCTATTCCTATACTCCTCTATACGCATTCACTATGAATAAGTATGCAGAGCAGGAGAAGTAGCTGTAGGAGAGGTCTATTGTCCTTCCCATGTCATTCAGTTTTGGCTGATGACTTAATCCTTTATACAAACAATTGAGGGGAGGAATAATACGTTTTTTTTTCTTGTATCATTTAAATACAAGTTGTGTGTACCATTACAGGTATATTTTAACCTGTGTGTAAAGGAATAATAGAGAAGAGGTTATCAGGTAAAAAAGGCAAGTAATGATCTCAGTAGGCTATATAGTACTTCACTGTAAGTAAAGCAATAAACATATCTCGTTTACAGTAAGCAATTGCTTTTCCTGTAATGATCAATCACGAAATGAGTTGGACAGATGCAGAATAGAATCCTTGACTCAATCTGTGACTGCCACTGAAGTCTGTATCTGGAACAATTAAAACATTAATGTAATACCCTCATCAATCCATAAACAGCCTTTACACATTACGTATTACTCTCCCTTTTATTTAAATTAAGATGTGAGAACCTGTTTAATTGATCCAGTTTAACAACCCTGTATTGATCAGTTAATGACATCTGATTGCCAAGTAGCAGCAATGTGTGTGTAAAATGAATTACTTCTGCCATCTGCATTAAGGGTTTGGTACCCCATTATTTATTAGCCTATATCAATGAGGTGGGAAGTTATCCTGTAACCCTTTAAATAGTATATTGTGTTATTACAGCTTCTCCTGCCAGGAATATAGCAGCTGTATCCCCGTCCATGATGGGACGATCGCCGATGAAGGTAAAACTGCCTGTTCTGCTTATGCTTTGTAAAACTTACTGATTTTCAAAAAGTTAAAATAATAAATCCTACATTCATAGTTTCTTATCACTATTAATACTTTTTCTGTGTTTTTCCCATATACATACAATGATAACCAACAGATTTATGCACATTACAGAGTACATTACTAAAAAAGGGAATATTGGAAATTTCTAAGAAATTGCTAATTTTTTAGACAAATATTGGAAATACTTCAATTTTAGCTAGTTTGGTGTAAAATTAGCAAATTTGTCAATTCTCAATCTCCACAATAACCAAGGTAGAGAATAACCATGTTTTACGTGAAATTCCTTATTAAGTTTTAATAATATGTCTCAAGGTTTACAGCTATATATATCTTTAATAATTTTAAGGTTTCATATTTTGTCTGGTTATAAACATTAAATATCCTTTCTAGAGTAAAACATTATATATATATAGCCAGTAGAGGGCGATCTTACACAACATATGTAACTAGTTGATCATTTTCATCCACTGGCTTTAAAATTCGAAACAGTTTCATATTTTCCTGAAAAATAATTGAGATGGCAAAGCCTTCTCTGCATTTATTGTGAGAGAGAAATTAATAAGGCTGGTCACTGATTACTGTGTGATATAAAACTGGAATGTAGAAGCTGGCAGGGTGTAAGCAGACATACCAACAAATAATTATTTCCTCTGCTGCTGCAGATTGAAATCCTTTGTAACAGCTGGAAGACATGCTTTAATGGAAATAAAACTGGCAGTTTGAGATTGGAAATCTGGTTGTATAAGGACAGGATTTACTTTAATAGAATCACCTAGAAGAGGACTTACACCCATTGTTGTATTACAAATTGCATCGGCATAAACACACACACAGGGAGAGCGAGAACGAGGTGAGACTTTGGACATCGCTGTCCAGAAGAGGGCAGTTCTAGCAACAGCTAAAATACTGCACGGAACCCTCAGACTCCCAGGCCTCTGCTAGAGGACCCGAGAATGGGGAATACACTAAAATATACTAAAATATCACGAAGAGGTGTACAAAAGCATTTTATTCAAACCTCTTTTTTTAGTTTGGTATAAGTTAAAGTGTTTAGGACTGGCTGAAATGTCAAAATGGAAAATGACATACTATATATGCCAAGAATGATGTAATGATGTAACAACCTGGCCTTTAGGTTATTAAACATATCAAGTACCGGGAGTTTTGGTCCTTATTGAAATGCTGTATGAATGCATTATAGAGTCACCATACTTTTCAAAGTTATTTTAATATTTTTTCCCTGAGCATATTATGGCGGAATCAAGTATAGATAGAAAAATGTATGTGTGTAAAGTTAATGTATCCCCCTTAAGGTGGTTGCCCAACCCCAGTTCATTGAGGGTTTAAATACTTTCCATAATATATGTCTAACGTTTTTCACCTTCTCATCCTTTTTTACTTGTTCATGGTTGTGTTTATATGTGCTTCTTCAACCCTTAAGAACCAATGTTATTCCAGGCATTTCTCAATATAAAGGGATTTACTTTGCCTGAGATTAAATGTCAAAAGTAGCTTTTAATAACTAACCTCTCTCGTTTTTTCCCCCCAGGGTTCAATGCAGTCGTTTACCCCATCTCCCGTAGACTGCCATCCATCCAGCCTAATGTCTAATTCTCCAGTCTTGTCAGGAAGCTGTAGTAGTGGCATTTCATCGCTCAGTCGCTGCAGCATTTCAGAAATCTCGGGTTTCGAAACTCAGTTCTACGACCAATCTCTTCCTGGTTATGGCATACCCGAAGAGACAGTGAAGAAAGAAAGCAAGACCCCACCACCCTACAGTGTGTATGAAAGGACTTTAAGACGCCCTGTTCCCGTACCTCAATGCCTTTCTATTCCTGCCCCTATTGATCCACCAGCTTTACCACCCAAACCGGGTCCAGTTCGTCCTACCAATCTGGAGAATGGCAAAAGGACCGACCCTCTCCAACGACCTAGACCTTTCCCACGGAAAGTTTCTCAGTTGTAATACATTTTGCATTTTCATTTTAATGCCATGAACAGACTTTCTCATTAATTTTATAACAATTAACAAATAACCCTTAGGGGTCATATGATTAAGAACTGCAGAAGGGTTACATACACTTAATGAAAGTGTGGGCACTTTAATTGTTTACTATTTGATTCCCTAATTAAGGAAGTGAAGTGTATTATTTTGTATTATTGTTTTGCACATTATTTTAGGAAAATTAATTCAGGATTAACTTGACATGAGGCACTTTTTTGATCACATAATGGAAAAAGAAAAGAAGCACATAAAATTTCCTAACGTGCTATTTTTGGACTATCGGTTTAATATTCCGTAGGATTTTTTTGAAAGTTTTTTTTTCTTTTTTTTCCAGCTTTTATGTAGGTATATTCATAAATTGTTTCATTGCAAAACAATGGCAGAATATGCCTTCTTTTTTAATACTTGATATACATCACTGTTAAGTATAAATGTCAGGCACTTTAACAAACCATCCAACAATTCCAAATTTGTCGTGCATGCTAACCCCATATTTAGAATACCATTTGACTTTATCTATTGTTTATAAAATGAGCTGGGGCATTTTTACATTTTAAAGATGCATGCATAATGTGCATAGTTCTCTTTAGGCTATGATAATTTGTGTGCTGCAGTTTGTGCATTTTGTATTGTCTGGGGCGATTTGTGTTGCTTTGAGGATTTGTGTTTTAAGAATACATACATAAACAAAATCAAATAAGGAAACCATTAAAGAACAAACATATATTTTCTCGAGATTCTAATTACATGGCTGTCAGCCATTTTAGATTCTTCCTTTGATGTAATTTAGTGATATAAAGTGTTTGAGTTGCTTTGGTGCTGCATATATATTTTTTAATTGTTTAACTTTTCTCCTTTGCTTTACAGTAGTTTATCTTCTATTTGAGTACCTCCGAAAAAAAAAGATATTTCCATACCACAAGTTTAAATTTGGTCTCATTTCTAGAGGGATGTCTAGTTAGCGCTGAACATTTTTTTTCAGGGCTAGGTAACATAAAACCCCCATGTGTTTTTATCCAGATTTCCTTATCGATTTACAATTTCATCGGTGTGTGAGGCTTTTAAATGGCAATTTTAAAACTTGTATGATCCCTTCCAAATATATGTACCAGCAAGCCTATATTTAAGAATGATTATTGTGTGCCAATGTGTATCAACATCACCTAAATAAACTATTTCTCAGAAAATAAAAAAAAAATTGGTCAGAATGCCAACAAATAACATTTGCTCTGCGTTCAGAGACTCTACTGATACGGTCGTAAAATGAAACGCCACCTCTAATATCACATTATATAATTAACTCAGCCCACTGTTCAAAGTGCCTTGCATTTGCTCACTGGTTGCAGCCCTATCAGTCTAAATTAAAGCGTACTTGCATTTTTCTATAAAACTCTTATGATACGGAAAGGATTGTTGAGCTAACTGAAACATATAAATGTGTCCTGCACTACGTCAAGCAATAGAAGTATTTAACTGCAGTATTTCATGTAGTTTTGGGTGGACTGCCTATACAAGATATTACTTTTTGGAATGATATTAAACAAAATACTCTCCTGTCCTGTAGTTCAGTATCGTGCATGTTGGGCGCGATGCATGGATTTGTTAAAAACACTTAAAATATTTTTTTTTTAAAAGCTGTCTTCTGTGCCCTCTCCCTAATTACATTTTGATAACTGATTGTATATATATTCTTATATGATCGCTAATTTGGCTAAGGAAAAAAATAACTCAGTGGTCTTTGCAAATAGATGAAAGCCCTATATTGTTTACTGTTTGTATATATTTATATAAATATATGATGTATAGGATCTTTGTAAATTAAATTTTAAACAGACTTCAATTTGTTTTCTGTTTTATTTAGTTTTTTTTTTTGGTTTCTGTTTTTGGTTTTGTTGATGTTGTCGTGGAAAATTTGCCACTCTCTCCAAATTCACCAAATAACCATTCTGTCTTGTTGGTGTTCATTTCATGTCCGCAGTAAAGGCACTTTCACACCATCATCATCATTATTAACCACTTAATGACCAATGATGGTATGTGGAAGGATGTCATCATAAAAATCTAATGTTCAAAAATTGATTTCACTATTATTATAGTTTATGATGCTAAACTAAAATTCCATAATGGCTCTGGGTCTTTAGACGCCAGAATGTAATTTAATACATTTTATTTAACCGAGTTAAATAAAAGGCAGTATTTGGCACTACAGACCGAAATAGACTGAACACTGGATACTTTTTAGCTTATATTTGTGCACAAAAGCATTTAATTTCGAGTGCTGAAATATACTAATGAGGGAAAATTACAACACATTTTGTAACGAAATGGCAGCTATACACTTATAACATTGTGATAATAAATAACTTATGTAATAAGAAAACAATATAACAATAAAAATTGCTCCCATCCAAAATATTATTTGCACCCTTCACTACAGCACAATTTGTTCTAGATAATTTAATGAGTATACACAAAACATATTTCTTTATATGAACAACAATTACCACACCAAAATTTGTGTTTGCCTATATATCATTACGTTACCCAGAAATGTATGTTGAGTGCATATCAATAGAGAATAATGCAGTATACTGAATTTTTAAAAGTGGAAACTGAGGAAATATGCTAAATGATAATGAGTATATAAATACGGTTTTGTTAGTCCAGATACTCATAAAGCCCTTATTTCAAGTATGCCACAAAAACATGTATCAGAAAACAGAGGGGGTGGGAGAGGAAGCGGCGGTGAGTAAATCGATGAAATATACAGTGCATTTTTATTTACTGCAAGGCCACTATAATAATAGTGAATAATCTACTATTAGAATTGCATGGTAATTATTGCACTTAAATCTAGCAAAAATTAAGCTATGGAATGTGCAATGATCATGATATTCCCTTGGAAGAGAAAATTCGGACTACGATAGTTCTTATGATCTTAACTAACAAAGCACACATTTTTTTTGCATTGGTAATATCAATTGTTAAATAGGTGATTCGTTGTTTTTAAAGGTTTGGGTTTCTTCCTATTAAATACCCCCTACTTTGTGATACAATAAATTAGGTATTAAGCAAAATTCTGCTTTACCACTGCAATTCTGACAAGTCTTAGAAAAAGCAAAATAAGTGTCTTTGTTGTTACTGCTGCACTCTCAATGTTTTTTATTATTTTTCAAACACTGGGTTTATATAGATATATTTGAAGATTTATATTTTGCAGTGTTCACGTTATCTGTTTGAGAGTTTGAGACACTTCACAGTTCTGTAACTCCCAAAGGTCTAAGTTCCCATGAATCCATGTAAAGGGCCAAAGAGGCAAGTCACCTACTCCACTCTTTAATCTGTTTTCCATCTGACTTTCAAACATTTACACCCTACATTTGTATCATTCAAAATCTATTTATTTAGCATATTTCTCATAAATCCTTTTTGATTTGCACCGTAATAAGAAAAACATCCACTTTATTACAAAAGTTGTTGGACAAAGGTATATTGACGATGTTTGTGTGTTTACATTTTATTATCTTTAGTGCAGACATTATGTTGTGCCTTCACTAATTAAGCTCCATTCACTCATCATCTTTCCTAAAAACATGGGGATCACTTTTTTCTTGATTATTTTTATTAAGTTGATTTGTTATATGCTTAGACCAATTATTGTGCCACCTGTTCTAGATCTAACGCACTTGTACTGCTACTTTTGATGTATCTTTGCTTGCAATTTATGACAATTTACAGAATAGTTATGCATTTAAACCCTCCAGTTCAAATGAAGACATATTTCCCTATTTTGCTGGGAAGTTAATTTTAGTAAAGCCTGTATTTTGCTTTTACAGACCATTTGATTGAAAAAGAATGACCACTTTTTATATTTTTCCCGATAAAACATTAGCAGGTGTATATGCTGCTGAGTGGTTATTGACGTTTTCTATAGTAAATGTTCAAGTATTTTTGTACATAACTGGTTAACTTTAATAAGATACTCCATTATCTTAAATGAAAAAGCTCAAACATGCATATGCATTATGATTGTGATAATTATGCCAAATACTTTATGCATTGAAAAAGGATTTGTACATATGTGCTTTTTAAACAATAATTCAGCCATATTGACTTTACAGTTTTGAATGTCAAAAGAAAATATATGGTAAAAAAAAAATATTTATGTTTTAGTAAAAAAAAAAAAAAAAACACAAAAATATTCAACTTACTGAAAAAAAACACAGGAATATTAGCTTTGTATCTGGCGATTTTGCAGTTTGGAATTTTTAGAATTGGTTGTGGCTTTGGAATATAACATATTGTGTTTGTAACATACATTAACAGATGTAAATGACAAGAAGAATATACGTTGGTACGCCCATGTCTACATGCAAATAAACTTGTATACAGAAGCATTTGCCCTCAATTCAACTCTTGGCATTGCATCATTATAACAACTGATTTGATTTCTCTGTGTAGTTTAGTTGATTTGTTGTACAGTGTTTGACCACGGTATTAAAAAAAGTGTTTATTTGCTTCTGCGGTCTTTCTATTTTTTGGCAACCAGCAGAATTGTTAAATTTAATATATGCGTGTATTACTGGAGTCATACTTGCAGTATAACTCATATGATATTCTCATAGCCAGATGTTCATATCAGTGGATGCAGCAATGGAACAACATGAAATAAAGTGACTTGATTACTATGTATCTTGCTTCTTCTATTTTGTGTTTCTTTCTTTTGATCTAATTCCCATTTGAACATGTATTCAGGAGCCAATTTCTTATTGAGATCCTCAAGGCCTGAGCCTTGGCAGCAGGGGTAGGCAACCTTCAGCACTCCAGATATTGAGGACTACATCTCTCGTGATGCATTGCCAGCATGTTGGCTCTAAGAGCATTATGGGAGATGTAGTCCACGACATCAGGAGTACTGAAGGTTGCCCACCCCTGGCCTAGTGTGACATGATGAAGGTGGTTGCAGATGCTATCTGGTTTACTTTTCTTTTTACAAATGTTCTTTTTAAATATGTAAGTTTAAGGAGAGTTTTTTTATATCAAAATCCAATTCAGTCTCCTCTGAAACAGGCAAGGGAAACAGCTGCAGTGAGAAACAGTGTCACTAGGTTCTCCACAGCCCCTTCATTTCTATTACTGCCATGAAATTGGTTGCAGGGCATGGGACTGCTATGCTGATTATGTCCTGGAGCCCATAATGGTGGTGAAGAGCAGCATACATTCTAAAGATACATGTCTTTGTCACCCCCACACCTTTTTTATGTCTATTTGTCATCCCAGCCCCGCTGTGTGTCTTTTTTTTCCCATGCCCAGTTTGTATCTTTGTTCCCCAGCCCCTCTGTGTGTCTCTTTGTCCCTCCCTCAGCCTCTATGTATTTTCAACCCAACCCCTCTGTGTGTCTTTTTGTACTCCCCAGCCTCACAGTGTGTCTCTTTGTCTCCCCTAATTGCTCTGTGTTTCTCTTTGTCCCCCTAGCCCTTCTATGTGCCTCTTTGGCTTGCCCCCAGCCCCTCAGTGTGTCTAATTTTCAACCCAGTCCCTCACTGTGTCTCTTTGTCATCGTCCCCAGCCCCTCTGTGTGCCTCTTTGTCCCCCCAGACCCTCTGTGTGTCTTATTCTCAATTCAGCCCCTCCTGCCGGTCACTCGGAGACTGCATGCCCCTGCTGGTGCACCCTTGTCGGCTGCTTAGTTCGCCAAGCCAGTATAAATCTTTATGTATCTGATAGTTCAAGGCATGCATATTTTAAAAAGTCTTCAAAATTGCAAATGTAAGGAAAACCTTTAATTGGTAATACAATATTTAAAAACTGAAATAATGCTTTCAGTAACAAATCTATTAAATCTCTACAGCCTATTCATATGAAAGGCTACAGAAATTATCTTATATTAACAAAGATTATTTTTGTACTGATCAATGATACAGTTGGTATGAATTTCTGTTTCAGGATTTGTGAGTGAACCATTTGTCCTTTCCATTTTCTGTTCATTATAACTAACCACAGTAACATGCTATTTAGTTCTGCAGCTATTAATGTCTCCTTATGAAAAGAACCAAGGATGTGGGAACAAAGAAGGCTGTTGCAGCACACCATTCAGCTATATATTTTTTTACATGTCATTATGTTTGCATATTTACTTTTATATTTTCCCCAGTTTATGCTATGGTTTGCACCTCCTTTCCTTCCACACCTCTCACCATCAAAAAACAAAAGAAAACAAAACATCAACACACACACACACACAAACAAAAACAAAACACTTCTCATGTTTTCATGCAGAGCAACAATAAATTAGCTGGAAAAAAAGCTTTTTGGAAACATTTTTCTTTACAGATAGCTTAGGTTTAAATATGACTTCTCCCTATGAGTCTCAGTTTAGCGAATAAAATCTAAAGTGATTTATCAACTAAACCTAAATTGTCGTAAACTAAAAACTGAGATATCGAAACTGTCCAAGGTGCGACTGTGACGAAGTGCCCTTCGCCACTTGTGCCTGGAGAGGACTAATTACCAGCATCTTGCCATATGACTATGGCCCCTGGAAGATTTTGCCCTTTAAATACATTATTTGGGCATGGTGGATTTTATTAGACTGGTTCTGGCCCTCTAAATGCTCTGACAAAGGATCTGCAGTTTTGCTATGCACTTCGGATGCAGAGTGTGAAGAAAACCCATGTTTTATGGACTCAGTTTGACTCTTTTATCCCCCCTCCCTTCTTAGAACACCAGTTTAAACCCTTAATAGCTGTCATATTTTCAAACTCTGTCTGACCCTTTTAACTGTCATTTTGTTTTCCTTGGAGGAGGAGTTGTTTTGCTGAGTGCTGTTGCTTTGTGTGCTCATTAAACAGACCTGCTTGACCCTTTCTTGAAGCCTTGGCTCATTCTTGGGGATGGGATAAGTCTGCAGTGCTGATGGTGTCGGTTGGATTGCTTGGAGTCCTCAGCAAGCACTAGGAGCATCGATTGGCAGAGGTACTCGGTCAGAGTGCCAACGGGTCCGTCACATTTGGTGGCAAGCTGTGGGATGGTGTCCTAGTGTGAGGAGAGGCAGCCCAGAGAGTGAGCACTCATGCAGCACCCGTGTCTACAGTGGAATCCAAGGCGCGGATCGGAGCGCTAGTGTCCCAGAGTGGGGCCCAGCAAACATGACCTATTGCTATGAGGGCGACGCTTACATCACAGAGGTAAAGAGGCGCCTAGTCGAGTATGGCCCAGACCCTTCGGAAGAGGTGATCATCCGTATCATGGAAGAGTTGGATGAGGAGAACAAAGCAGCACGGGAATGTGAGTTCAGATTGTGGAGACTGGGGCTTGGGACAACCGGTCTCTCTCCCCAGCAACAGACACAGTCACAGGGAGAGGAGAGCAGCAACCTCCCTCCCCAGCGGCAGTGCACCGTGCAGAGAGAAGAGACAACCGGTCTCCTTCCCCAGCAGCCACAAGAGGTACCTGAAGTAGGGGTCCTCATAGACTGGTCCTGTGAGGAACCCCAACAGGCAGGTGGAGATGGGACCGAGGTTTGGACTTAGTTTGACTGTTTTATTGCCCCCCCCCCCTCTTAGAACACCGGTTTAAACCCTTAATAACTGTCATATTTTCAAACTCTGTCTGTCTTTAACTGTCAGTTTGTTTTCTTCTGAGGAGTTGTTTTGCTGCATGAGTGCTGTTGCTTTTGTGTGCTCATTAAACAGACCTGCTTGACCCCTTTCTTGAAGCCTTGGCTTATGCTTGGGGGTGGGATAAGTCTGCAGTGCTGATGGTGTCGGTTGGAGTGCTTGGAGTCCTCAGCAAGCACTAGGAGCATCGATTGGCAGAGGTACTCGGTCGGAGTGCCAGCGGGTCTGTCACAGCAACTATTTCTGAATTTCAGACTTGTTTTTCCAGATCAGCTAATTTTGCATGAATTTTGTATTATTTAGTTCTTGGTTTGCCACAGTTCGGAGTTTAGTGTGTGCTCCCTTAATGTTATCATATGGCTTTGCAAGTCTTATTTAAAAAAAATCCAACATTTATTATATTCATGGTAGTAGGTCCATACTTTGTGTTCTTGTCTGGCGGTTTTCAGTGACAGATCCCTGAAATAAACAATTATTTATTTGACCTAGTTCAAAAAGCTCCCCAGTCCTTCCTTTGGACCTGCAGTCCTAATGGTAGTTCAGCCGAAGCTCCAATCCTTCAGTAAGCTGTAATGGCTAGCACTTTTCATTTGCCGTCAGCAGCAAATATATTCAATTGCTACTTTCAACCATGTACCTTGCCATTAGTGACCGACCTCTGAAATAGAATTGACCCAGTTCTGACATTAGTCTTTGCTGGATCTAGAAGGATAAGCAGCTCTTCAAGGTTTTCCAAAAGCTGCTTGGGCTTTCATGATCCAAGCCAAAGTCTTGAGGTTATTTTTCTATCTAAGAGTGGTAATTGAAGCTACAATTTGGGACGTGTTTAAAATAAAGGACAAACCGCGAAAAAAACTCTGTATTAAGTTAAAACTCACAGTCGATGATTGTTGATGCTCTGCAATCATTGTGTTCATATATTTGCAACTATATGCATACCTAACTTATATTTTCTTATAACACAATATATTTAATCTATCCATAAACACAGAAAAAAATCTTCTGGTGATAAATACTTTTTTATAAAATCAAAGACCTGGACCTCTAAATAAAAGATGACTGGTTTACCCATATACGTAGATAACAGAAATTGCAACTTCTCAACTTGGCCTAACCCAAGATCTGATCTTGGTGACATCACTTGCAAATGGGGGACCCATTAATATGTCTGTTAAATCTCAATTTGGTTAAATCTTATAGGGATTTTAGCATTTCAGTGGACAGGATAGTATTCACAGCTGAACTCCACTTGAAACTCCATAGCGTGAACTTAAGGAATTATAAATATACTTTGTAACTAGTGGAAACACGAGTCCGCTTTGAATACTTATTAATAGTAGTTATGATTTTATATAGATTATTTCAAGCTGTTGGGGAACTACTGTCAATATACGTTTTTATGTGACAACAGCCCTACTTAAACAATCTTATGGTGTAAAGAAAATGAGATGACCAATATTTCGAAAAAATCAAAGATTAATATCTATATCTACCGATCAGTTCTACATATGGTATGAAACTTAGGGGTTGTAGAACATGAATTCATGATAAGGGACGTGGCAAATGCCAGACCGTAAAAAAACAAGATATACATTTTTTTATTCTACAGATGGGTCACTGTGTCAACTACTAAGTTACTACAATGGAAAACATCATGTTTTAAAAGTTTGAAAAGTATATGGTAAAAAATTACCTTTAGCTGCTCCCAAAATAAATTGTAAGAGTAAACTGTTGATTGGAACAATATTAATGAGGCTCTCTGTATACCATAACCACTACATATTATTGTATTGACTATAGTGGTATAAGCACTGTACAACGAGCACTGTGAGTTCTGCAGGTAAGTCAGCCAGTGCGGTCTAGCATTGCCATCCAATAATGGACATCTTAGTTTTATATGAGAGACTAAAGAAAAAATGGAGCATTTTGGGCAAAAAGAGAGAGCCCTTTTATAATAAAAAAATACATAAATAAATAGTTTGATGGAAAATCATGGGTCTGCACCCAAAGATTAATTTCAACATACCTACTGCAAAGAGCTGTAGTGGTTATAGTGAGAGTGCCGGTCCCTTAAAGCCTGCATAGGAAATAGCAGAGGAATAACAAAAAAATAATGCCATACCCAAGATTTGTCCCCCATGTTTGCTTCCTGAACCACTGACCTAGTTTGCTTCTTATATCGTGGGTTATTATCTGCTTTGAAGCCAGAGTTCAGATTTATTAAACCTGTTTATTCTTAATATAATTAAATAATATTTCCTTGTTTTACTGCTTTGGTTTTTATAATTTTCAGCGCAGCGAGCAGCTTCCAGAACACTGTTTACTATTTCTTTTTTCTAACATCATGTTTATTGTATCGCATCTGCTTCTTAATTTCATACAATGCTGATAACAATAAAACATTTTAACAATTATATGAATCAACTTTTAATTTGCAAATGCAACTCTCCTCGATGTGTTTTAATTACTTTTAACATGTCCTTCTGTATTGCAATGCATACTACTTCGTTGGTCATATTTGTACTTACTAGGTTTCTGTACAGCAGTGGTAGACACAGGTACATTCTCATTTGTAATTAAACTACAACTCCCATAATCCTTTCAATCCATATGATTGGGAAAGCATCATGGGAGCTGAAATTCTACAGTAGCCAATAATCTATTTTTGGACACCCCTGTTATACAATTGTGTATTAAATTCAAAAGAACTGTTTTTAGTTTGAAGCAGCCATGGGGGTGGGGCTGTTCTGATACATTTTAGGTGACTTACTAACAAGAAGACATCCTATGTTATTTACTTAACTCCACATTTTACAAATTAATTGGTATTGGAAAAACTGAGGTGAAAATGGTTTATTTGGAAAAGTTTTGCTTCAATTTTGCAATACCAAATTAATTTGTGAAAAATCGGAGTTTAGTTAATAATTTTAAAAAGGGAAATCTCTGAGGCTGTGGAACAATTTAAAGTTAAGTCAATAATAATACATAAAATAAGAGTTGGTGGTAGAGCAGGAGTGCTTGGGCGAGAAGAAGAAATAAACGGGTACGAGTGAGGGATCGGGGAAAGACGACAAGAACAATTGGAGAAAGAGAGGGTTATGTGGAGAGTAAGATTATTGGGGCAATTCCAGAGGAACACATGTGAGGGAGAAATGAATGAATAGAGGGGAATGGAGAAAGATGAAGAGGGGTAGATTGAAATCGGAAACACAGTATACAAACACACCCACACATGCACACAAAATACCCACACATGCACACTAAAAGGTCACACAAATATGCAAATATGGACATTGGCACTCTATACTATCTACACAAATACATCCATCATTCACATGCAGTCACCAACACTTCACACAAATATGATACATAGACATTGCCATTCAGCCACATACACCAATCCGGTCATATTCCCTTATCCACCCAGTCAGATAGTCCCATCTCACCTTCCAGTCATACCCAGGGCCGGCCTTAGGCAATTAGGCGCCCTGTGCAAAAAGTCTTCACGGCGCCCCCCCCACCTCCCACCAAGTTGCCTGAATACAGTAACACACACAGGCACCGGGGACGTGTGTATCACGAGTGAAACAAGGCATCTGCCTTGGGCGCCACTTTGCAGGGGGCGGCAAAAAAAAGCATCCCTCCAAACCCCAGGCAGATCCCTTGCTTGCCTCGCATCCTGGGGGGCTCAAGAGCTGACCGGCTGGCCACTTTTGAGCCCCCCCAAGGCTGGCAGCGGGCAGCGAAAGAGCATACTCACCTGAGCTCTTCCTGCTCAGCTTCCTCTGCGCCGCTTAATGAAGCCGGGAGCCAGAATATGACATCAGTCCGGCTCCCGGCATCACTAAGCGCTGCTTACTCAGCCTGTGCGCCCCCTGCCTGCCTGCCCAGCAGCCACACTGGACTGCTGGTAAGAAATCCACTCCAGCTTTCCCAGGGAGGCTGGGTGGATTTAAAATAAATGTAAAAAATATTAGTTTGTGAGTGTTAGTGGAAATGTCTGTGTGTGTGTGTCTGTGAGTGTTTATTTTGAAGTGAATGTGTGTGTGTGTGTGTCTGTAAGTGTGTAATTGTGTGTGTGTAAGTGAATGTGTGTGTGTCTGTGAGTGAATGTGTGTGTTGGTCAGTGAGTGTATATGTGTCAGTCAGTGAGTGTGTATGTGTCAGTCAGTGAGTGTGTATGTGTCGTCAGTGAGTGTGTATGTGTCGTCAGTGAGTGTGCGTCTGTCAGTGAGTGAGCGTCTGTCAGTCAAAGTGCGGCCTTGACAGGAAGGGGTGGGGGAAATGTAAACTCGGTTACAGGCATGTACACACACACTCAGTTAAAGGCAGTCACACATACAGGCACAGGCACAAACAATGGCACAGCTACAGCGACACACACAGACAGACAGTCACATAGGCAGTCACACACACAGACAGACACACAGTAACACACACATAGACAGTTATACACACACAGGCAGGCAGTCACACAGATAGAAGGTCACACACACAGGCAGGCAGTCACACACAGACAGATAGTTACAGACAGACACACACAGGCAGGCAGGCAGTCACATACAGGCAGTCACACACACAGGCAGTCACACACACAGACAGACAGTCACACACACAGACAGACACACAGACAGACAGTCTCACACACACAGGCAGTCACACACACGGGCAGTCACACAGACAGACAGTCACACACACAGGCAGTCACACAGACAGACAGTCACACACACAGACAGTCACACACAGGCAGTCAGTCACACACAGAGACAGTCACACACACACACAGAGACAGACAGTCACACACACACACACACACACACACACAAGGACAGGCAGTCACATAGACAGACAGTCACACACACACACACAGACAGACAGTCACACAAACAGGCAAACAGTCACACACACACACTTACCTCTTTCCAGTGGATGCAGTTGGCTGATGGGGAAGCATCTTTCCCTCTTCCTGTACAGCAGGGGCTTCGGGAGGTATTAGCCCGTCTCCGCCTCTCGATAAGCCCCGCCTCCGCCGCTCGGTAAACCCCGCCCCCTCTGCCGCGATTTTTTTTTTTTTTTAAATAGACCTGGGTGGAGAATAATTAATCCTCCAGCCAGGTACCTCTTTTAGCTCCCCTGCACTCCGGCCATGAGTGAGCTGTGTCGGCCACAGGGCGCCCCCTGTTCCATGGCGCCCTGTGCGGTCGCACAGCTCGCACACCCCTAAGGCCGGCCCTGGTCATACCCACTCATCATGTCACATTCATGCACTTGCCCACATAACATGTCACCTGCCCCCACCCACCTTGCACTTATTACCATCAAGACACCCGACTTGTCATAATTACCATTCAGTCATGGTGATTCCATCCAATCACATACCCCAAACTAATCACATTCATCAGACAATCACATACCCTAATCTAGTCACATTCATCAGCCAATCACATACCCCAAACTAGTCACATTCATCCATCCAATCACATAACCCAAACTAGTCACATTCATCCATCCAATCACATAACCCAAACTAGTCACATTCATCCATCCAATCACATAACCCAAACTAGTCACATTCATCCATCCAATCACATAACCCAAACTAGTCACATTCATCCATCCAATCACATAACCCAAACTAGTCACATTCATCCATCCAATCACATAACCCAAACTAGTCACATTCATCCATCCAATCACATAACCCAAACTAGTCACATTCATCCATCCAATCACATAACCCAAACTAGTCACATTCATCCATCCAATCACATAACCCAAACTAGTCACATTCATCCTTTCAATCACATACCCCAAACTAGCCACATTCAGCCATCCAATCACATACCACAAACTAGCCACATTCAGCCATCCAATCACATACCCCAAACTAGCCACATTCATCTTTTCAATCACATAACCCAAACTAGTCACATTCATCCATCTAATCACATATTCCAAACATCCAATCACATACCCCAAAATAGTCACATTCATCCATCTAATCACATATTCCAAACATCCAATCACTTACCCCAAACTAGTCACATTTATCAGCCAATCACATAACCCAAACTATTCACATTCATCAGCCAATCACATACCCCAAACTAGCCACATTCATTCATCCAATCACATACCTCAAACTAGTCACATTCATCAGCCAATCACATACCCCAAACTAGTCACATTCATCAGCCAATCACATACCCCAAACTATTCACATTCATCAGCCAATCACATACCCCAAACTATTCACATTCATCAGCCAATCACATACCACAAACTAGTCACATTCATTTATCCAATCAAACGTCATATATATGACGTTCTGGGGTGTATTGGGGAAGCTGGCCTTGAGGCAGCAGAAAGAGTAAATCCGCCCCTGAAAATTCTTGAAAACTGAGAGCTATCGCAATGCATCTTTCCTAGTAAAATATGTCTTAAATAAAATAAAGAATCCAAATCTATAGTTCTGGAACATTACAGATGCAGCAGCTAGGTTGGCTATCACTGCTGTACTGGAATGAGTAATAGATAATTGCTATTTAGAATGTAAATGTGTGTTCTGACTTTTTGTTCATCCTAAACCACTGCTTTCCCCTATGGTGAACAATTATTCAGCAGATTAACGCAAAGCTGATAACTGTTCTGTGATGTACTTGATAGTTTTTCTTTTAATCATAGATTGAAACCTGTATTTTCTGTTAAACCATGGATTAAGCTGCTTGCAGCTGTACACTATCCTATTTAAATAGCCAGAACTCTATATTGCATGGTGTTTACAAGAGAATGCAGGTGTCAAAACGCAAATACAATCTTTAAATACAATCATTAAGCCAGTGAAAAATAAAGATTACTTATAGAACTGCTTTATACTTAGAAAGTTCAATTTCTGCTTATTTAGACATTATTATTCAGCTTTGGCGACAATTAGAACACTCAGAAATTAATTATCTGTCTGTCTGTCTGCCTCTGTCTGTCTTCCTGCCTGATTAAGAAATACTGTATCCATCCATCCATCAATCTAGATAGGTAACATGGTGTCTTGCAGCAGAATAACTATATATTTCTTTCAATCTGTACATTTGTGATTTATTGATTCTGACTATAAGAAAAACTATCATCCATCGCTGAATGGTCAACCACTTCACATAGCTTCGGACCTATATAAATGCTTTGTTTAAATTGCCCTATAACACAGGGGTCCCAAATAACAGGAGCGACCTGGGACAGGATGTTTTAGAACTTTTCATTGATGGGAATCGTGTCCTATATGCTTTAAATCCCTTTATACATATACCTGCTACTGTATGGACCTAATGTGGCAAAAGGAACATGAAATATATATATTTTGGCCCCTGTGGTGAGAGCCTGTGTGCCACAGGAAGGAAGCTGAGGTATACTCTGTATTTCGTGTAAATTTGTGAGATATTTTTGTATCTCTGTTTTCCTGTAACAATGTTGAAATGTTTTGTATGATCTGTTGTGGCAAGGTATATAATTGAAGACAATCTAAGCTCTGCCTGTTCACATGTCTTTCCTCCACCGTAGTCTGACATGGATCTTGTGTCTTTTTTTTTTTTTTTTAAATATTACGAGTTTTATAACCCTTTTGCCATTGGCACTGCAGCTTTATCTCAATTCTAAATCGCAGGGATTTTTTATATAGATATAAAAAAAATCACAAAAATGATTAAGTTATCAAATACACAATACTGCATCAAAATTGCAGTTATACAAAATATTCTTAATGGGGAGCTGCACACTGCGAAAAGTGAAAACAGCAGGCGTTTTTTTACAAATCTATTTGTTTTCAAAAAATCATTTTCTACAAATCGTTGTTTTCTAAAACACCCAGCTAAATGATCTTTCTCGCAGGGTGTTAATGATGACCTAAATTCCAGCTAAATGGTTTTTCATTTTGCTATTTGTATGGAATATGCAAACATAGTGCTCTCTTGAACATTTCTTAAAGCTGGATGGCATAAGACTCAAGTCGAACCCTGACAGCCAGTGTATTGTTTAGCATAAACTACAATGAATGCTAATTGAAACAAAATAAGCAACATCTACTGTTCCCGAGGTCTCTATCGACAATTCTAATCCATCTGTGGCATTTGTGCTTAATAGACTCGTATGCAGCCAGCTAGACTTTACCCACTTTCACACTGCTTTAAAAAATTAAAAATTCATTGCTTTTCTAACAGGTTTAGTGTTTCATTACAAGTGATGCTCTTATGTGTGATGAATCGGAATGGTTTTATTTACAGGAAGTTATTTCCAGGTCATACCCAATTCTGTGGAGTCCGAAATGTGTTTATAGAATCTCTAGAAAAAAAAAGAACAAACCGCTGATATACAGCATCTATCTCTGAAATGAAGTCTGTCTTGCAAATTGCATTTTTGTTTTTAACCCCTGCACGCCTAACGCTAAGACAATTATCTTAAGGGGTTAAAACGCTCTTGAGCGGTTTAATTGCACAGGTTGCTCTCTGTACGTATCATTTTCATGAATGGGCAACTAGTGATTGTCTTAGAGAGCCATCTGACAGCTCTAGCCAAACAGCGGCGGCCCTGCCTGCCGGCACTATGCGCTTCCTGAAACTCAATTGAAGAACCTGGATGCAGCTGGGGAAATGGAGATCCTGAAGTTGTTATAGTGCCCATACAGTTTCTGATTTTCCCCATGCAGAGAGCTTTACTTTTATGCTGGGGCCTCTGTCTGTCCCTTTGGTTGGATCAGAAGCACGCAATGCTCAGCTAAATGTATTTACTACATGTGAGTATTTAACCCACAGTATTATTTTAACATCCTGGTGGTATTTTTGGGAAGTTGCATTTCCAAACTCATTATTATGTTCCTTACAAATGAGCTAAACAGGCATTTAACCATTTCTATTAATTTATTTTTGGCACACCTTCTAAACATAACAAAAAACTATTATTGTGTTTGTGTTTATTATTCAGATGCTGAATAAAATATTAAAAGATCATGGCATTATATATATAATCTATCAGATAATATGAGAAACGTTTGCCATTGATGTGTTCTGGAGACTTTAAAATAAACTATGAGACATCCATCACGAGTGGAATGTCTTCAGAACCCTGAGATATCATTATTGATGCTTCACCATTCAACTAGTAGATGCTCAGGTCTCAAACCTATATTATTATTATCACACCGATCCCTCCCATAACGGCAGGTCTCAAATACTGTCAAGAGATACAACAACAGTAAGATTATCATTTTGGCTTTCTTTGGGCCTTGTTGGGTGGGTGGAGCTGCCATCTTGGCTGAGTGCAGTATTCTCTTAATGAAGTTGTGAGGAAGTGACAGGCTCTTACGTATTCCCAAGCTGCCAATAGTACAGGGGCCCGGTCTTGCTCGTAAAGGTTCAGCAATAATAATTGGGTGGCCATAAGTACATGGGCCATCCGATGGGCCCTCAAAATGTGTGAGACCCGATGCAGCTGCAGTAATTCTGCCACTATATATATATATTGAATATCAATGATACACACAATATTTTATTGTCATTTCAAAGAATTTCAGTTCCTTGTTATACCTTTCAGCATGCTGTTTGACAAGCCTACCCAGATATAAACAGCTTGGGCCATCAATTATGCACCTTTATTGGTATCATTCCAGAAGAAACTGACAAAGAAGTATATGCTAACTCAACATGCATTAGTCTTCATCCTGTATACATCCCCATGATCAAAGACTTAACAGAAAAGTGCCGTCATAAACATCCCTCTCGAAAACAAAGCTCTATGATCATTTCCAGCTCAAAAATCCAAGGTAAACTTCACTTTTATTCTACTTATCATTTAGAAGATTCAAGGAAGATTCATTGTTTCCATTAATAGAAAAGACAAACTGTACTTTGCCAGCGTTATTTCAATGCATTGTGCAAGAAATGATTTTCATTGTCGGGAAAAACAATCAACAATCAAAAACTATAATCGTCTTAAAATACACAAATAAAAAAAAAGACCATCACTGTTCACACATTATATTGTTTTATCAAAGTAAACTGAATATCTCGTGATGTAATTACGTAGATTCTATTTTTGTAATATGCAGAACAAGTCCGTACCAAGGGAAAGAACATATGGTTTAATTAGTTGCTGGATTTGTACTTCATTATTGCCTAAGTTGTTTTTACAAACTGCTTGATTTAACTTGTCATTTCAGCTTAAGCAATTTAGATAGCTTTGCCTGATCTACAGCTTCCTTGGCTTGCACATCAGACTGTCTACAGGCAGCTGATAGTCTGAAGCTATATAATGGACATTAATGAAATCAGGGTAGTATTTCTCAAGCAATTCGTGATAAGGATATAACAGTGATATGTTAGTCTATGCACTGTTATAGTTTGTCATCTGGGCAGCGGAAGAATTTTCCTGGGAAGGACAGCTGAGTATTAGAATGTTATTTATGTTGACAATTCCATAAAGTTTACCCCCTTACAAAACTTTAACCCTTCTGCCACCTTTGATTTCCTTTCTGGCACAATTGAGATCCCGTGCAGTAAATCAATCATTTTTGTAGGAATCTACCGCCCACCTAGCTCCCCAGTGCATTCCCTGTCTGACACAGCCCATCTCCTTAGTGAAACCATAACTCAAAACCCAAAAAGTGAACTGTTGGTCTTTGGAGATTTTAATATTGATTGGCTGAATCCTAAAAATAATGGTTCTTGCACGCTGTTTAGCTAACGCAATTAATCTTCTCCCCAACTCGCATAAACATTAAAAGCCATAACCATACCCTACTCGATTGGATTCTCTCCACTTCTCCTTATAGAATCCAGGAGGCTGGTGTTCTCCCAAACAGTTTCAGTGATCACTGTTTAGTGTACTGCGTGTGCAAAATAAAGGCTATTAAATCCTCTCCCAAGGTTAAAATCACCAGGTCCTTCAAAAAATTTAATCTTGAATCCTTTCTTAATGACATCAAGAACCTCCCATGGCACAGATTAAACATTAACCCAGATCTAGACTGTGCTCTTGAATTATTTTAGTCTGAACTCCTACAAATTTGGAATTTGCATGCCCCGCTGCGTAAGGTGAGGGCAAAAGGAGCACATATGAACTGGATCACAGCTGACCTCATCCAAATGTACCAGTTTCGGGATTCTTTGTGGTCAAAGTTCAAGCGTACTGGCTCTATGAATGATCACTGTGCATATAGACAATGGCGAAATATATGCACAAAACAAAAAATTGGCCAAGACCCAATATTTCTGTGAAAATCTGAACAATAACCTATCAAACCCTAGAAACCTTTGGAAAGTCATAAACAAATTACAAACTCCAAAAGAAAAACAAGGAATCTGTGTAATATAGAAAGGCGTTTAACAATAGTATATATATATATAACACAAGCAGCTCAACACACGTGCAGGTATCCCAATCCTACCCAAAATAGATGCAAAAAAGGGTGAACTTGGTGGATAGTACTGCCTCAAAAAGGTCACTCAGTGGAGCGCTAGATTCAATATCTTACCCCTAATTACTATTGGGGAAATCAAATATCACTTGTATGTATGACAGTAGGTATGGTGAAGAGCCTGGAGATAGGCTCAAATCACAACAGCTTGGGTATATATGGTTATACCAGATCTCCTCCGAATATACAGCTCACAGATGTAAGGATATGGAGAGAAAACACAAAATATCCTAGTGCAGATATATATATAAAAGTGAGCAATCGAGAGCAGTGTAGCAGATGGCATGGGGCTGTCCTCAAAGTTTGCTTTAAAAATGTATTTCGTGTGATTATTCCCCTGTATAGATGTGTTGTATGTAGCATTCGACTGATTGTTTGGTAGTTTTCAGTCCTTGTTCCATACGAATGAAAACTACCGAACCATCAGACCACCCCAGAGAGAAGTGTGCACCTCGTTAGGCTTTCACACTTCTGTAACCGCAAGCTAATTGACCATGCAATCGGTACTTTATATACATATCTGGGTGGCTGCCGTTCGGCATACGAACCGCGTGGCGGCGCCCATCTTACGCAAGAAAATCTCAGCGGTGTTTGGTCGTCGAGTGTCTGGAACTCAAATTGGACACTCAATCACCCGAACACCGCTGAGACCTCCAGAGCTCCATAACTCCCGAACGGAGGGGCAAACCAGCCCCTCGTTCGGTGAACTAAATGTACCGAACAACGGTATTCATACGAATACCGATTTAACGTTGGATGGCAAGTAATTCTATATGTTTTATCTCCCGAACAGAGACCGACCACAAGGCCAAAACACATGGAGCCTTTTTCGGATACTACCTCGTGTGCGGTCGGTCAAATTGCCTCTTCCACCTAACTCCTGAACCCCTGGTCCGATCTGGGTGAATTTTGAATATGTTGGTCACCCAGATCAGGGCTACCAGGGGGTACCCCTTATATAATTATATCTGACTGTGACAGATTCATCTGTAAGACTAATATTGCTGGTTCGTCTAGTTTGCCTTCCTTTCGTGGAATTACCTGTCCGTATGCCCCTATTCGCCTTTTTGTCTTTTTTACCGAACGGATGGCCACCCAGAAGAGAAGTCTGCTGCTGGTTAACCTCTTGATCCCAATTAGAACGTTGTGGTTAACCGCAGACACCTCTTAATTATAACCGAATGAAGGGTGGTCGTCGTTCGTATGTCGACCATGAGGTGGCGGCCATTTTAAACCATGCGAAAGATCAGCGGTGTTCGGCGCGGATTCTATGGAATGAAAAATGGACACTTTTTCTGCTGAACACCGCTGAGACTACAGACCGCCCTTGTCGTTCGTCAAGGCATGCGAACACAGGCCCGTTTGAGTGTTTGGAGTATACGAATGGACTTAACCCAGATAGCCATCCCATGGAGTCAATCGCATACCAAAAGACTGTAAAAGACTTTGACTCAATGGCGATTGAACTGTACGTATGGGATCTGAGTGCTATTCGCTAAGAATATGCACTCAGATCCAGGATATCTGGGGATACGTTGCACGAATGTAATATGTTCGGTAGTTGCATAATTATTTATTTTCATGTATTTTCTGTGTCTCATTTAAAATGGCAATTTGCCTCTGTCTTAGGAGATAATTGAATTACTTCCCAATTATCTCCAGGGCAGAGGGGAGGAAGCCAGGATGCATTATGAGAATATTTTGTGCCTGTATGTCTTAAAGTGCCATATGTCTGTCTGCCATTACAGTCTCCCATTTGGTCCCCTAGGGGAGTGTCCACCAAATGGGAGACCTGCATAAATACGGGCGTGTAGCCCACAGTAAAGCCAGTTCTTGTTTTACCCTCAATGCGGAGCTTGGTCTTGTTATTGGGGGGATTTACTACACACAGTTAGCGACTGATTGCTGGAACCGTAAGCCGCTTGCAGGATATATTTGTTCGGCTGTTAGCCGCGATTCGTGGATTTATTGTTCGGGAGCTCGGAGCATCCGTACGGGTCCCGTTTGGGAGATTGGCGCATTCCCTGGTTGCAGTTCATACGGTTTGAGTATATACGAATTGAGCCTGCATTATTGAGGAAGGGGAAGCTTAACTAAATGGCGGTTTCACTCCTGTGTGCCAGGGGTGTCTTAACACTGACTGTTTTGGGGTACATCTAGAAATCGGGTAAAACTACAGTATGTATAAGTGGATTATGTGTCACACTGAGGGGAGGAGATGTGTGGGAGGTAACCATTACACTATTGGCTACTCTACAAATTAATGTGAATCCCTCCCTTGCATGGGAGAAACCTTTAAAAGGAGGTTGTGTGATTAAAAGTTCAGTTCTGCTCCTGATGCTGTGTGTCGTCCAGTCATTGGGATCTGTATTGGGATATTCGTGGATTACCTTGCTTACTTTGACTATTGTTATATGAGATTGTATTACTTGTTCCTGAGCCTCACTGGGATCTTTAGTGGAGATAACCTATGAAATACCAGCTTTCCGCTACTAGCAGCAATGCATGAAAAGTGCTCACCTGAACTAGGTTCTATGTGTAAACATCAATGTGCCTTTAAGGGAGGCACTAGCCCTCTTGAATCAGGATGCAGGAAGCAGTTGAGGATCCACACATATGGTATGTATAAAAATTTATTGTGAATTACAAAAAAATATATAAATAAAAACCACCATGGGTAAATACCAATAATAGTTGGAGGTCTTCCTTGGGGCTCCCAGATGTGTTCGGATCGAGAAAGCCCTTCCGGCAAAACGGGTCTCAGACCTTTTTGTGGCAGTACTATCCAGCAAAGTTCACCCTTTTAGCAAATTACAAACTCCCCCAATCAACTCCCAACCCTCCACTGTCAAAGTGGATAACCAAACCCTGCAACTTCCCTTAGATGTAGCAAATGTCTTTAACAATTATTTTGTCGGATGCTCTACTGCCCTGATTGCCAAGCTACTAAATGACATGCATCCGGAATCTACAAATGTGGATCAGGCCACACTTAATTTCCAAAGGCCCAATATAGACAAGTTTATTTTTAGACCTGTACCTATTAGTGTCATTACAAAACACCTAAATAATCTATATGAAAAACCAGTCTGGACCTGATCAAATCGCAGCAATGCTGTTGAAGCTCAGTGCGCCGGCAATTGCTAAACCCGTTGCAACCCTAATTAACGAATCCTTGGTGTCTGGATACATACCCAAACTTTGGAAGACTGCAAGAGTAGTGCCTATCCATAAAAGTGGTGACACTACTTTGGTTTCTATTGCCCAATATCATTGCTCCCAGTATTGTCAAAAATCTTAGAAAAATGTGTCCATACGCAACTATGTGAGTACTACCAACAATCAAACTATCTGACCCCTGATAAATCGGACTTTCGCCAGAATCACTCCACTACAACTGCTCTCTTAAAAGTTTACAATGACATCCAAACTGGCATAGAACAAGGAGACCTAACTGGAGCTATTTTCCCTGATTTTACAAAGGCCTTTGACACAGTAGACCACGGCATTCTACTGCACAAACTCATTCGCATTCGCTTACCTGATTTCGATTGTATGTATCGGATCGCTTGCAATATGTGTCCATTTCTGACAGCGACTCCCTCCCTCTCCCAGTCACGTGTGGTATACCCCAAGGTTCCATTCTTGGCCCCCTACTATTTACACTATTTATAAATGATCTGCCTAATGTCTGCAAATCCTCAAATGTACACATGTACGCAGACAACACAGTAATCTATGCAAGCAAATCCAATCTACCGCAGCTTGAGGCTGTGCTCCAAGACCAGTTTACAGAGGTAGAAAAGTGGATTGCAAACAACAACTCTTCCTAAACACTGACAAAAATGTCACAATGATCTTTGGAACAGTACCTAAATTACACAAATTACGCAATTCCCACCTATCCATCAAAACAAATTCAAATGGCACACTGACCGCAGTCCACTCTTTCAAATACCTGGCTATGTTGTTAGATCCCAATCTATCTTTTGGCCTCCACATAGAAAAACTTGTATCTAAACTTTATCCAAAACTATGTGCCCTGTACAGAAACAAATCATGCCTAAGCGCTACAGTAAAGGAAAAGATTGTACAGCAAATGCTGATGCCAATCATTGATTATGGGGATGTAGCATATGCATCTGCATCGCAAACCCACATTAATAAACTCAATACATTGTATAACTCATTCTGCCGCTTTGTGCTACAATGTAATTACAGGACCCACTATTGTGACATGCTAAAAGAACTAAACTGGCTGTCGCTGGAATCCTGACGCACCCTTCATCTTTCCAGCCTTGTGTTTAAGAGCTTTTCTGGGAAACTCCCACCCTACCTGAACAAAATGCTCCCCTCGGCTGTTCCTACGTCCTATAACCTCCGATCCAGTACCAACACTTTATTTAGTCTACCTCAATACAAAAAGAAAGCAGCCTGATCCTCCTTCTCCTACAAAGCGCCGCAATTATGGAACGACCTCCCGCACACTTTAAAATCTTCCCCAAGCCTTTAAAAGATCCCTCTCTACATACCTCAAAACAGAATGCACCTGTCATGATTGATTATATATTTCCTACCTGTTCTATGTTAAATTTTGTATTTATTGTGTATTAATATTGTTTTTGTATTTTATTGTACCCTAATGTAACAATGCAATGTTTTGTGGACCCAGGACATACTTGAAAATGAGAGAAATCTCAATGTATCTTTCCTGGTAAAATATTTTATAAAAATATTAAATAAATAAATAATTTCTGTGCTCGAAGTGGTTGCAATTAGGTTGACCGTAGAAGTTGATATACAAATGATGCATTGGCAGTGCGATAACCGTGCAGTGCCCAATGTTTTTTTTTGTAAATCTGTTTTTATTGTATTATATAGAGATAGAACAGCTCATTTCATGCACGACCTGTTTGTACCTGCTATAATGTATTCAGATGTAAAACGGGTATAGCATTCAGTATCAGTAAAATTCCTAGGTCAAAGTGGTGTGAACAACCATAACTCAGCAACTATTAATTAACCTTCGCACATCCCTCTCTGTTTCATCTCAGTGCTCATGTATGTAGCACAGAGGTCTCACCGCGGGCTCTCCATGTCAGGGGTGTGGCTTATCATTAGAGGTATGACTGGCCGTGAGGCCTGTCAGTTGGCATGTAGTAATGGTGATGGCTAAGTGCTGTTTCAATTACCCGCAGTTCAGATAATCTTATGCCTCCATGCGGTATCTGTGGTATGGTTTAAGGTTTCAGCTGCCTGAGCTACCCTGGCACCATTTGTTCCATATGATTGTGTACGCCTGTCTCATCTAGTGATTTATCCATGAGGTGTGATTGAAGTAGTAGCTTTTTGGTGTGTTTTCTCCCCCTTGCCCCGATTAGGCTAGACCAGGATGAGAACATATCTCTATAGTGTGGTTGTCTTTGAGCCGGCTGTGTATGCGTGCAAAGAGAAAAGAGTGTGAATTGTAGGTAGGTGAGCTGGGGTTAAAAGGAGGGAAAAGAGGAGAAGAAGGGTTCCCTCATGTCTCCATTTCTGCGTGACATGTGGCGAGGCATAATAGCCCTCCAGCTTTATTTTTTTTTTTTGTCAGTAAGTCAAAGTATAGGAAAAGTGTGGGTCTCGCCCCGAGGGTCTGATATCCCCTCCGCGGGCCCTCCCTTCCCGTCCCGGCCTACCGGTCTCTAGATACACATGCAAACCATGGTCGCCACATCTCTGCGTGTCTGTCCCCTCTGCCAAGCAGGGATGCTTGCATCGCCTCCGCCCCCTGAATGCCCTCCACTCTGCGGATCCACTCTTCCATACTAGGTGTCTCCATTTTTTTCCAATATATAGGTATCAGGGCTTTAGCTGCGTTGAGTATGTGGCGTAAGATCGACTTCTTATATCCTGCGATCGACGTCTGTGAGACATGTAGGAGTGCTAGGGCTGCTGTCCAAGCAGGGATTTCTCCCAGAACATCAGTTATGTTTTGTCTTATCATTTCCCAATATGGAGCAAGTGATCATCATGCCTCTCTCTGCTTGGCACCTCCAACATGTTGGGGGCGTTGACGGGAAGATCTTGTGTTGCAGGGTCGGGGTCCGGTACCATAGTGCAATGATTTTATAATTTGTTTCCTGGTAAAATGAGCTGATGGAACTCTTGTGTTGCCAGAGTAAAGCGCCTTCCCATTGTGAGGATGTAAAAGTGGTGTCGAGCATAGTCTCCCATTGCCTGCGAAAGGTATTATTTTCCGTGAGGTGTCTGACCAGGAGATGTTGGAAAAGCGTGGATATCGCTTTTTCTATAGATGAGCCCTTTTCACATAGATGAGCCCTTTTTGAACCACAATAGGACTCTATGTAGGCGGTCTTTATTGTGCATGCTATCATAAAAGTGTTTCACCTGCATATATTGGAGTACTGCCAGAGGGCTCCGGGTTGTGCCCCCTAACAAGGAGTCCAGGGTACGCATGCCACCATTCTGTAGTATCCTGGAGATGGGGACATGTTCGCATCCCCCTCCAAAGGGCCAAATTGTCGATGTGAGTCCCTCCCCATCTCATCATTGTAAGTGACAGACAGCAGTGAGCTCGGTGCGGGTGAGATATGTTGTTGTTCCCTCACGAGTCTCGAGCTGGTGAGCGTTTGTGCCACCAATCCATCCTCTCTTCCATCGTTATTCGATTTTGCCTGTTTCCCCCACACAGCGGCCTTTAGGTGGGCCCCTTGTCCTTCTTGTGCCAAGGCCACCCATTGTTTTCGTTGTTGTGGGTCTGCATTCCATTCCATTCTAGGATGCGTTGAAGGACAGGTCTGGCACTACCCGTTTAAAATCGGGTAGTGCCAGACCTCCTCGATATCGTGGCAAACATAGTAGTTCATGACGGAGCCTTGAACGTTCACCCCTCCAGACATAGCGAATGACCGCTGATTTTAATGCGGCAAAGAAGAGTGCGGGTATGGCCAGCGGGATCATCTGGAACGGATATAGGATTCTAGGTAGAATGTTCATTTTAAGAACTGCAATTCTTCCATGCCATGAAACATATGGGTATGCCCATTTGTTTAAGTCCGCCAATATTGTCTTCAGTACTGGGGCGAAGTTTTGTGAGTACAGATCGCTCGGGTCCTGCGTTATCCATATCCCGAGGTACTTCATTTTACATGAGCACCATCGGAAGGGGAACAGAGATTCCAGTGCCGCGTATTCTTCCACAGGGAGAGTGACGTTTAGCACCTCACATTTAGACAGGTTAAGTTTAAAACCCGATATCTTGCCAAATTGCACAGTTACCGCCAGCAGGTTGGGCATCGTGATTCTGGGGTTGGTGACAAAAAACAAGAGATCATCCGCGTATGCCAGGAGAAACCCCGAATGTTGTCGCGTTTTTCTCGCTCTGTGTTGTATCGCAAATAGCCGCATGGTACTATCTCGTGCTTCCCGTCCGGGTATAAACCCTGTTTGATCCGTGTTAATCAGTGATGGCAAGGCTCTTTGGAGCCCAATCGTCAGGACTTTGGTGAACAACTTAGTGTTCACGTTCAGCAGAGATATTGGACGATAGCTACACACCGTTAGGTCTTTCCCGGGCTCTGGCAGCACAGTTTTTATGGCTGCCAGAGATTCCCTCCCAAAGGTTTCCCCCCTTTCATCAACCATGGAAACAGTATTGATGAAAAAGTTTTGTAGTATCTGAGCAGAAACCATCTGGGCTTGGGGCTTTTCCCGTTTTAGCAGATTTCAGGGCCGCCTGAATGTCCTCTGCGGTAATCATGGCGTCCAATTCCTCTGCCGCATCTGGGCGTATTGCTTTCGTCACGGTGTCTCTTAAGTATTCCTGCACTCTGATAGATTCGGTGTCCCTTTTATCCCGTCCGTCCCGCTCATGTAGATTGTAGAGCGATTGGTAGTATTGTCTAAATTCTTCAGCTATTTTGTCTGGAAAGGCCGTCAAGGTGCCTGATGAGAGGCGCAGATTGCGAACCTGTGTGAGGGGTGCAGTGCCCACTGTTGACCAAATGGAAATGTGTAAATTTACATAATGTTGGTGTGCATGTTAGTGCAACCAGACAAGCAGTTAAATATATATACGCTGATCATCCACAACATTAAAACCACCCACAGGGCAAGTGAATAATATTGATATCGATTAAATAGCACCTGTCAAAGGGTGGGAAATATTAGCCAGCAAGTGATCAGTGAATTCTTGAGTTTCGTGTGCTGGAAGCAGGAAAAATGGGCAAGAGAAAAGATCTAATTGACTTTGACAAGTACCATATAGTGATAGCTACATAGCTGGGTCAAAACATCTCCAAAATGTCAAGTCTTGTGGGGAGAAGTGGTTAGTAAAAGTGGAGCAAGGAAGAACATGGGGCCCCAAGGCCCATTAATGCACATGGGGAGCAAAGGCTAGCCCATCTGGGCTAATCACAAACCTAATTTTTCCATGATAGAAAAGTGTGAGAACACACAGTATTCTGCTGGAAAACCTTGGATCCTGGAATTCATGTGAATGTTACTTTGACCTACCTAGAGATTGTTTCAGACCTTATACACCTCTTCACAGGTGCTCATTGATGGCAGTGCCCTCTTTCAGCAGGATAAATCATCGTTCCACACTGCAAAAATTGTTCAGGAATGATTTGAGGAACATGACAATTGGTTCAAGCTGTTGCCCATTTCTTAATTGGCTTGAACATCTGTGGGATGTGATGGAACAACAAATGCAATCCATAGATGCATTTTATTTATGATTTATTGCAGCACTTAAGAGGAATTGTTTTTTTTCACATCACTTGTAAACTACCAAGAAAAAAAAACATACAAATGTAATCACTAAAAAAAAACACATAATTGTATTAAAATTAAAACTGAATTGCAGCATTTAGGTAAATTTACATACATTTGCTAAATTCTGCCATATTCACACACTTTGTTTTAGCCTGAATTTTGCAGTTATATCAAACCCTTAAACATGATTGTAAATATATTTCCAGTGTTCTTAGGAAAAAACAACAACACGCAGTCTGTATTTTTATTGTCCAGGATTCTGTCCTTGGTCCTCCTACTGTTCTTTATATATGCTACATCCCTTAGTAAACTCATCAGCTTCTAATATCACTTCTATGCGGATGACAAGCAAATCTCTCTGTCCTCTTCTGATCTCTCACAGTCCCTCTTGATTCATGTCTCCGGCTGCCTTTCTCTGATATTTCTAACTGGATGGCTGTTTACGGCCTTAACTTGTCCAAAATAGAACTTCTCATCTTTCCTGCCTCAAGTATTACTACTTCCATGTCTGTCCCCATACAAGTCAACGGCACTACTCGCTCGCTGCCAGGTGTGTATTTTTTTCACTTCCACTTGTCTTTCACCCCTTATGTCCAATCAATTGCTTCCATCTCAAAAACATAACTTGCATCCAACCCTATCTAAAGCTGGATGCAGCTAAGTTGTTGGTGAATGCTGCTATCTTCTCCCGCCATAACTAATGCATTCTGCTTCTCAGTAGTCTTATGTATTCCCAGCTGGCCCCGTTACAGTCTATAATGAATGCAACTGCGAGGCTCGTCTTCCTGTCCGTCTGCCTCTCCCATGCCTCCCATCTCTGTCAGTTTTTACACTGGCTAAGATTTAGAGCTCAATTAAAATTTCTGGTACTTGCTTACATATCTCTACATAACGCTGCTCCTATTATATTCCTATCCTCACTAATACACAATTACATCCCAACCAGGTACCTACTCTCTGCTGAAGACCTATGTCTATCCTCTGTTTGTGCTTGCACCTCTGATTCCCAACAACAGTACTTATCTTCCCTGCTACATTAGACTCTTACACAGTCTGAATTCCTTAAAAAAAAATGCTAAACTTTATTCTTTAGGAAAGCATATAAATTAAACTGTTAAACTTAATTAAATTAAACTTAAAAGCTTTTTCCCTTGTGCCATGGTACCATACTTGGTAAAACCAACTCTTCATTGTAAACTATTCTAGAAACCTACTTTCCAGTTTCTCCCTGGACAACTTGGGAAGGAGGAACATGAATGCTTACCATGCATAGTGAACTGGATCAAAAAGGATACAAATGTTGCAAATGTCTGTTTTGTAAGATGCTAGGGGAGGGGACTCACCAGTCAGCAGAGACAAGCGACAGGAACTGACTGACTTTGGTGGTATCCTGGACGGCAGAAAAGAAAAGGTTAAGACGAAGAGTCGCTTTGGGGAGACGACAGCCCTCACGGGAGCTGATGGCAAGTGCCGGTTGCCGAGGCTCATGGAGAAAGATTGGGGGAACTGTCTGTTGGGTAACTGCTCAACAGCTGACAGGGTTGGATAATGTTGATGTTAAAGTTAAAAATTTAATAAAGCTGTGGCCGTTGCTCTTATCCATTAAGAAGGTGTCTGCTTTGTTATTGGGGGCAAAGGTGGGGGCCATGGATATATGGATCAGCAGTCATGAAATACATCCTATCCTACCTCTTGTGTTCTTTACCCCATTCCCTTTAGAATGTATGTTAGTTTGAGGAGGACTCTTGACACCCTGTGTTCCCATGTGTCCACCTCATCTTGTTGCAAATACCTGTCTGTTAGTCCACCTAATTTGTTGGTGCTTTATAAATAATAATAATAATAGAAAAAACTAAGTAACAATCTGACTTTTTGTCTCTGTGAGAATTTGAAATAATAAGAAAGTAAGTTTGCTTTTTTGAAAATCTGGGTGAGAACTTGACAGTAGAGAATTAGTGAAACATTTTTAGAAAATTGTTATAGCCAATCTATATGTATCACTATCAACGAAAATGGGTTAAAATGTATAAGAAGATGGTTCTTAGATCCGGTTAGACTGGCATATTTACCCAAGTTTATCCCCATAATTCTTCAATTTGTGGTGGTAGTGGAATATAGTGGCGACTTTGTGGAGATTCTGGATCCAAAAATGGCTATACCAAATGAAAACTGGCTACCATGAACAACATTGAAACTGTGTTATAAGTTTTGCTTTGCCACACGGTTGTGTATAGATCACATTTGGTGAAATAGGATTCGTGACTTATGAAAATACAGTTTATTCAGGATAAGGAGGAGTTAACTGCTAACACTTCCTGCACATAATAATGTATTGCTCCCATTTTAAACATAGTTAAGTTCCATGACCTAAATCTATGAGCCAATGCAATTCAATTTATTGAAGATAACTCTAAATGTTTTTTCTTTGCTTTTCTCGTATATTCCTTTCTTTGAAGCAGCCATCCACTTCTAATATCACTTGTTATGTATTCATTGATTTTTACACCTCTTTATAAATATCATTTCATGAGTGTATTTAATAGTGTATTTGTTGTGTCTTATTGATGTGTCTGAATTGATTGATTCTATCATATTCTTTTTGTCTGTATCCTGTAATTCACCAAAGATGTTTATATTTTCTTTGATTAAAAAAAAAAAAATATGTTAGACATTTTTACAAATATAGAACCCGGAAGAGGAAGCTCAAGTAACATGCATATAAGTTACTTGTTTCTAAGAGATGTAATAATGAATGTATGTTTATAGACTTATATAAGTGTATATTTTTATAATTGTATATATGATCTGGTTAATAATATATAATGCTTTCTATTTCTGTACATCGACAATCTCTCACAATATTTGAAAAAACATTATTTTTTTTTAAATCCTCTGTTTTAGTTCGTGCTTAAATTTCTTTCTGGTTTCCCATGTATTATACTGTATTATTATCTTTTGCATATTTTATTCTTGTTATTTTTTTCTTTTTTTTACAGGTTGGCCTTAATATACTGGTGTCTTGTATGTATAAGGGGGTAAGCGGTTATTGCAGTTGTTAAATCTGACAGATAGATTATACCAGGTATATATAGTAGAGAATGACAAGTTGATCCTAATCATTTTTTTCAATTCAAGAGTTTTAGAAATATATATATATATATATATATATGTATTTATTTATATTATATACTTATATACGTGTTTTAGACCGGTGTTTTATTGGATTGACATTGTTGTTTAACTTTTTTGTTCTGCGGTAGCATTAACATTGTTAATTTCTCTATGTGGTTCTGTATTTTTATTTATTTTATTGAATTTACTGTAGAAGGACGTATAGTTAAAGTTGCAAACAGCGCTGACGCTGATGTTTAATGCATTTAAAATACGCAAATATCAAATAATTAAAAAACAACACCTAAATCCTTACTGAGGCTTATTGAGGCTTTATGTATGGCAGTATGACAGTGAAGGTAATTTTTTTCATATGTCCAAGTTGTGATTTGAAATGCTAAACTCATAGCAATACATACGTTAACTATAGTGTTGCACAAAACCCCAGATTTTACCTCTCTCTATTTAATACATTGAATATTACAATTAGCACTATTTTAACACATCTGTACTATACAATGATTTCATATTAAATGAATATGTAAAATCCATTTAAATTATAGTAGTATTGGTGAGACATCTATCATTAAGGGCCTAATAGTAATCAATATTTTTAACTAAATTCAGTCCTCACATCATGGAAATGAGTTAAATCAAATAAGAATTTTCTCACACAATCTCAGTGCATTGGAATTCTTGTGATCCATATATCTGCTGTAGAGACAATACAGTAAAGCACCTTTTATTCTGACAATAGAATCAATAAGTTGATTTCAATAATAAATCACTTTCAGTGTGTTCAGTGGTGACGTATCGCACAAAGCCTCGATGAGTCTTAAACAGATGTTAGATTTGTTAAAGGTGCTAAAAATGTCTGCAGTATAGTGTGATATTTTCTCACAATTTTTTTTATTCAGAATACATATTTAATGCTCCTTGAAATGACATCTTATTTGGTATTTATAAATATTGTTCTACCACTGGCCAAAGCAGAGAGCTCTATTTGATTCTGGCTTGGAAATAGTTGCTGATTACACCTCTTGTTGCTCAAGGCAAATGTACAAGAGGGGACTAAATGTCATGGCATGCACACAATCTGTCTGGGAGCTAGTAGAAGGATTTAAGTTGAACTTTTAATAAGTTCTCAATGTAAAAATATTCTGTAGAAAGCATCCAACTACAGATGAATTACCAGTTAATACATTATTCACAGATTTGCACTTTTTGGTTATTCCACCATGAGGTCCAAATATGGATAAGCTTCTTGACTATAGAAAGTATGACTATACAAAAAGTCCTGCGCTCAAACTCTCACTACTCCTGGGTGGCAGCAATGACTATAGTACACATCAGTCCCATTACAGTGTAGGACTTACCTAATAGGTATGCCTTGACGTGGCAAGTGAGCTTACACTTAGGTGGCCACTGGAGTGATACTAAAAACCTCCAGCTATTTAAACATGCATAGCAATTTGTGGTAGTGCATAAGTAACTGTTTTCTTGGGTTTTTATTATAAATAGTATAAACCTAAAGCAGGGAAACCAATGTTTCAAAGGTAGAGAATATCAGTTCAAAGGGCCCTTATCACAGTGATTGCAGGTGGAGTCGTGTTGCAGGGTGCTTATGTTTATTTGTCTTTGTAGGTTCTTATGAGGAAGAAGGTATACTCTAATGATAACACAATATATATGTTTTTAAACTTAGTGCTACTTTGTTGTTTTAGATGTCTGCCTAGTTTGCTACCAGTTTAAAAAATTATACAAAATAAAAAAATGCCATAAATCTTTGCTGTTATCCTCTGGTCCAATCCAACGTGTTGTCCATATTCAGCCTGATCATGATTTGTAGGATAATGCTGAACACGAGGGCATTTATGTTATCTAAGAAAGGGACAGACAGACAACCCTATGCACCAACGTTACTATATTAAGATGTAGTGGTTTTGGTACATAGAGTGCCCCTTTCAAGAATGTATGTTCAGCAGGTACCAAACTAAATTAAGTGCTCTCAGGGCCGGTGCTAGCATTTTTGGCTACACAGGAGAAGATACATTGTGCCACCCCTTCACCCCCAAATATGTATATACTACATTTACACAGAGGCTCCACTTACAAACACAAAGATAATCGCTTTGGAACTTCCTATAACTCATTCATGCAACACAATACTTTGTATGAAGGACACATATACTGTAGATCTGTAGTTTCATCTGCCCTTCTCTGCATTTCCTGGAATCCCTCGCTGTGCTCTTGTGTTCCTGGCCTGCGTGTCGACATGGTGACACAAATCATGCACAATTGCATCGTTTGCAACACCCAATTTTTGGAACCATGGTAGTGACAATAATGACATCATATCCACTAATGCTATAAAATACTAATCTTGACCACTGTTCAATGGCCTTTTGTGGTTTCCATTATCCCAATAGAACATCAATGATTTAATAGTGTTTCTCTGGTATTTTGACTGGGGCAGTCCTGACTATTCTGATCTCTGTTACTCTTTGACTCAGCTCTGTCTATAGTTTTTTTCATATTCTGCCCTTGAGTTTTGACTTGGTATTGTCATGTATAAAAAGGGGCATTAACTCTTTGGCTGATAATATAATTTTGCCTCTTTATAAATCAGACCACATCTTGAATATGCTGTGCAATTTTGGGCACCTGTTCCAAAGAATGATATTATTACTCTAAAAAAAGTACAGAGTCGGGCTACAAAATTAATAAAAGGAATTAATAATTTTGGTTATTTATTTTATAAAGTGCCAACAGATTCCGCAGCTGTACAATTAGTGGAGAAACGTACAATATACACAGACAAATACAAGAGGTAGAGAGAGCCTTGCCTGTAAGCTGATATCTAGCCATTGGAGCTCTTTTATACAAAGTGCTTAGCTAGACAGGCCATGAGCTTACAATCTAAAGGATACAATGGGGATTTGAGACAAGAGGTAGCAGGGAAAGTTTGGAGGTGATGGCTGAAAGAGTTAACAGAGAAGCAGCTATTGGCAAAATACAAAGGGAATGAAAGAGGTAATTGAGTGAGAATCTCAAACAGCTGGTGGGAAATGCTATATATTTAGGGGGAGCCTGGGTGGGCAGTGGGGAGAAAAAATGCAGCTCTTCACTGAGTTTGAGTGTGAAGTGAGGCCTGAAGAACAGAGAAGGAGATTGAACAGTCATATGAAGGTATTTACAGCCAGGAGGAGAATAGGAAAGAGAGAGGGGGAGGAGGGTAGAGTAGTCATGTATTATACACTATTGAAAAGTTTAGCAACCAAATTCGATCACCCAAAATATTAATATGGTTATGAAGAAAAGTAAACAAATGTAAACCTCTTTAGTTTAGAAAAACAACACCTCAGAGAAGATATGATAACATTATACAAACATATCAAGGGCCAATACAAACCATTGTCTGGAAATCTATTCACAAGTAGGACTATACATGAGACACAAGGTGTACGTGTTTAGACTGGAAGAAAGGAGATTTAGTCTAAGGCAAAGGGAATGTTTTTTTTTTAAATTAAGAACAAAAAGGATGTGGAATTCTCTGCCTGAAGAAGTGGTTTTATTAGAGTCTGCACAGATGTTTAAACAGCAATAAGATGCATACTTGTATAATATTCAAGGATATCATTTTGCAATTGTAGCGTAATAGCTTCTTGATCCAAGGATAAATCTGACTGCCATTCTGGGGTGGAATTTTTTCCTTGTTTGTTGCAAAATTTGAAGTGCTTCAAACTGGGGGTTTGCCTTCTTATGGATCAATAGCAAAAAAATAGATGTGATGAAGGCTGAACTTGATAGACACATGTCTCTTTTCAGCCTGTGTAACTATTTAACATCTTAGGACTGGTAATACACTCACTATCCTATCCATGCTATATAGGGTAGGTGTAGGTTTAAGCTCTGTGTTTTCGGTCCTTTTGTTTTATGACAAAATCATAAAACAAAAGAAAAATGCAGAATCAGGAATGGAATGCCAAATATTGAACACTTTTAGGAAATCACCAAATATTACTACTATAATCTCATTGATATTAAATGGGGGGCACATTAGCCATGAAAACATGTAATGTGTAGTAAACAGAAAACTATGTAAAACAAACTCACAAATAGACTGGCAAAAACATAAAAATGTGCAGAAACTCCTGTTCCCTGGATCCAGTCTGAAGAAAAAAGTCTGAGAAGAAGATGAAATGAGAAGTGCTGCTGATTATCATTCTTCCTTTTGCTAGATTGAAAAACTATTTTCCTTTTTGGACTCTATGATTGTGGTACTAAATCAGTTGAAAGTATTTGTGAATGCTTGCTACCTTGCTTGCTCCCTCTGCTGGACCAGGGTTTCTACATAAATGTTCCTCGTGCTTGCAGTTTGCAAGATTGCAGAGCCATTCACAAACAAAAACAAACAAACAAAAATATATAATCCTCTAGTAAATTTTGAAAAAGAGTTGTCCGGACAAAGGTCCTGTTTATCCCTATCTGTGGGATGTGCCGGTATATGAAAATGTACCTGTTGGGAATTGAGAACACCGCACATAAGGATTAAATTGGAAACAAAATATGAAAACGGAATGCTGTATTGTGCCAAGAGACAACGTTAAGCAATAGGGAGGGCAAACGCTGAACACTAACTGACATTTTATGTCTGTGGGTCAGAGACCTCATCCAAAACTGCCCACAATTACCAATTCATTCAAAGACAAATTCTTTTTGCTGTTTTTCTTTTTCTTTTTTTTTTTACCAATTTATCTAAAAATTCATGTACTTCTCCAATCTCATAATTCATTGCTGCTTCAAAGATAGAATGAATGTATTGATTAAAAAGTTCAATACACCACAGGCTTAAAAATCTTAAATAGATTAGCTATTGGACTTACTCATAGTTTGTCTTTTAAAAGTATAAAAAATAATCGATTGGCAGAGTTTTATAAGAACTAAGGCTCTGCTTTGTTTCCTGTGGTCTAACTATTCAGAAAAACTTTAAATCCTCACAATATAAATTGTGGAATAAAACATAAGTTCTATGTACAAAAGGTCTTATGCAGAAATAGTTTCTTTACTTTCTGAAGAAAGGTGATGAAATTGAGCCATTTTTATTTTGTAATGGTTAGGGGAAAGCTAAAGTGCAAGTTGTAAAAACAATCATTAAATATATTATGTATCATGAACACTCATACATTTAAACAGTTTTTTAGCTGCAGGCAGGAGCCCTAATATTTACCATTAAAGAAGCTCTGGGATGTGGAACACTAATTACATTTTCAGTTCAGGGAAAGTAGTATTGGATGGAGATAAAGTGAATAAAAGGAACACAACAAAATAAAATGTAAATATAGATGCGATTTAAAGCTTGAAAGCATATAAAAATAAAACGATGTAAAAGAAGGTTTCAAAACAGAATAAAAATAAAAGAATCCAAGTAAGATATAAATTGTATTTTATTAGTTTCTCTGAAAGGAACTTCATGAAAACTGTGGTTAAGTTTGACTAGCATGTGGTGGGATGTATTTGTCTACAGGAATTTGGTTAAATTGAGAGCTACCTAATAAATGAAGTTTAATCCGTGAAAACACAATGTTTTCCCCATGTAAATAGATATAATGAAAACATGAAAACTGTGGTTAAGTTTGACTAGCATATGGTGTGATTTATTTGTCTACAGGATCATATAAATGCAAGGGTATTCTTGTTGTTGTGTACAAATAGCGGACTATACCAACATTTTTGCACTTTTAACTCTGCTATGTAATATTGTTTGATATAGCTGGCAATTACTACTTCTGTGAATGGATAGCTTAAGTCAAAACCCTCCCTTACCACTCTCATATTGGCCAAAGTCTGATGGCTAGTTTGGAGTTTCTCACTGGCATCAGCTGAGCGGCAGCATGGTACTTTTGCAGTCAGGGGACTCCTATTTTTCATCTACTCTTTCGAAAATGGATTTATATTGACCAGGGAGACAGTGCCATGAAGAAGACCTGTAGTGGTTATAGTACTAACAATGAGCCCTTTAAAACCAAATTAATCATGTTGTAAAATTCAAAGAATGAAATACAAAAAAGCTCAAGTCTTTATTCTAAAATAATGTAAACAACAACAATTGTGCTTATTAATACTTGATTGACAAAACAAAGCCAGTCAGTCACAGTGCATCACCTTGCTGGCTTTTTGACATAATTAGTGAAATCGCTAGAAAAATTTTGCAGGAATGGAACGTATCAAAGGATGCATTGCATGTGCTTGGCTTTCCAATCTAATCAATCATTCAATCAATTAATCACAATGCAGAGTAGAACCTCTCTGGACACTTTTTAGAGCCTCAGCTATTGGGTCATAGAGACACAGTGTATATTTTAAATGACCAATCAATATAGTTGATGAAAAATATACTGTTTTCGCTTTTGGGTTATTATTAATTAGTATTATTATTATTTTCTGGCAATATAAAAGTCATAGGCCGCTTGGTATAGCAATAATTTTTTTAGGGACCATTTTTATGTTCTCTATCTCCAGACTTACTTATGCTACAGTTTTAGAATTGCATACATTCTCATTCATTTGCATTTTTTTGAGTATTGAACTAAGGGACAACTTGTTCAGCTCCTGATATATGCAATAACTGTAGATGTGCTGTGTCAATGCTCTCATCCCCACCTGTAGTTGTTTGTGGCTATAGTTTTATTGTTGTGTTTTTAACTGTTCCTTTTTATTTTATTATTAGATTAATTTGACCCAAAGGAGAGCCACAGGTACTTTAAATTTATGGAGCAGGTGAACTGGGCATCGTCTGGTCCTCTAGTCATTAGACTTTGGGTTCATGAGTATCAGGGTAAAACAGACTCACACATGTTGCAAATAAGACGATTAAGGTAAAGATTAACTTATCTTCTACTGAAAGGAGGACCACATTTAATAATAGGTCAGCATCCCAAAACTCCAGTCACTTTTTTCCATATCCACCAACCCCCCTAAGCCCAGCCAATTCATAATTACATATACACACAAAATTACTCCAGTCTAGACTATCAATTGACTCAATCCCACATACTCAAAGATCAGACAAATTTGCCCAGTTCAGTCCATCAGCTGATCAACTAAAATCTAAATCTTTATTTCCTTGTAATGATTAAGGAGTGTAAAAGTAATGTTCAGTAAGCTCATTAATTTATATTCGTCATGTTTGGATTTCATTATCAACTTTAAACTTCGACGCTGCAAAATCACAATTGGTTTATAATTGACTTTTATTGTAATACTGGCTTTTTCTTCTTTATTGCCCGGTGTACTGAACTCATTCTGATTGTCTTTTCTTCTAGTCCAGTATTTCCCTACTAAGTCATCAAAACACACCCACTGACCAAGGCTCCTTCTTCTGCACTGTATAGACGTCCAATGCTGTTGCACAAACCTTAGATTGCAACCTCTGATGGTGTACAGCTTTTGTACCAAGGGCAAATCCATTTGTCGAATCTTGCCAAGAAGTGACATCTCTAAAGCAAAATTATATCTATTTATATGGGGAAAACATTGTGTTTTCACTGATTAAACTTCATGTATTAGGTAACTCGCAATTTAACCAAATTTAACCAATTTCATTATTTAATTTAAAGTTGGCTGAAAGTCAGTTAAAATAATTTTTAATTAATCAATGTCGCATTGACACCGCTTCTAAAAATATGGAGTCAAGGCATATATAATTTTGAATATATTATCAATTCATTTTAAATGGCTTAAAAAGAAACCACACCAGTTTTCTTTTAGTGACATTTCCTGTGTATTTATCAAAGCCAAGCATTAGTGCTGTATTGATATTTAGCTGATATTGATATACAGTATTATATATTCCAGACTCTAGACACATTGACTGCTGCTCATAGAATTATTTGTTCCAAGTACTATAAGTATTAGCTCACTGTGAAAATGAATGCAAAAATAATCCTGTCAGTTTGAAATTGCATTTCCAAGCCTACGTTTAAAGCAAAAACATGTCGGTACTTTGCCTTTCTTTGTACATTGTGGATTGCATCTATACTTCTCAAGATGATCCAAGGTAGTATCTACTTTCAAACTGCTATGTAACAATGTATATTTCCATGTAATTGCTATGTTATATTTTCAAGCGCTGTAGTCATGTGGATAGATATTATTCCATGGGAAATAGAACAGAAATTGCTGTCCAAAGTGTCTAAAGCTATAGAAAAAAAAAACAATAGAAACACAACAAAGAATGTTATTTAGAGCTAAATTGCAGGAGCATAAGCATTTTGCACTTACAGTGTTATCTATATTATTTGTGGGCAGGAAGAAAAACATCATTCTAAATAATTCCAATTATTCCTAAGCTTAAATATTTATTTCATATGCCTTCCAAAAAGGTTTGACCCATGGGTACTCCCAAAAAATGTGAAGGAATGAGCCTGCAGTCACGTGGCAGCACCAACAGTCTCCATCTAAAGAAAAGGTTAATTTTCCTAGGAAGCAGTTTCCTGGATCTTGATAGCTAAGGCACAATGCTGAACTAGATCACATATCTTTCCCCAGTGCTGTGGCGTACAACACTCCTCTATCACCATTTCCCTTTTTCCCATGTAGGGTGGGGCTGGGATATTCATGTTTCTTGGTAGTAGTGAGTATAGGAGTGAGATTGCATGAGGCTGCGAGTCCGGGTCAACACACATGCGCTAAAATGAGGTTAGAGCTCTAAATAGGTCAGATTGATATTTTTTCTTGAGGTTTTGTGTCTTACACTCCCATTTAGTGTATCTGTTACAAACCCCTTGTGTGTCTGTTATCCCCCCTCTTTGTATATCTCCTACATCCTCCCAACCCTTTTGCATGTCTTACTCTCCCAAGCCCATTTGTATCTTACTCTTCCCAGCTCCCTGGTGTGTCTCTTTCCCACGGGGTCCCCCTGTGTGTCTCCCTCACAAGCGACTCTGTGTGGCTCTCTCCTGGGCCCCTCTGTGTGTCTCTGTCTCCCCTACCAGCCCTTCTGTGCTTCTCTTTCACCCCTTCCTCAGTCTTTCTGTGTGTCTTACACCCCCTCATCCCTTAATGGTCTCTTCCACTTCCCCCATCCCTTAGTGGTCTCAACTCCACTTCTCCCCCTGTCCCTTAGAGGTCTCCCATCAAGTCCCTTAGTGTTCTCCCCTACCCTCCTGTCCCTTAGTGTTGTCCCATTCCCTCCTGTCCCTTAGTGCTCACCCCTCCCCTACTGTCTCTTAGTGCTCTCCCATCCCCTCCTGTCCCTTAGTGCTCTCCCATCCCCTCCTCTCCCTATCTCTTAGTGCTCTCCCACACCTTAGTGATCTTCCCTCCCAAACTGTCCCTTAGTGATCTCCCCTGCCCTACTGTCCCTTAGTGATCTCCCCTCCTGTCCCTTAGTGCTCTCCCCTGCCCATCTGTCCCTTAGTGCTCTCCCCTGTCCCCCCTTCCCACAGTGCTCTCCTTCCCCCCTCTCCCTTAGAGTTCTCCCTCCCTCCCCAATCTTCCCCTAAGTGGTCTCTCCTCCCCCCCATCTTTCCCTTAGTGGTCTCTCCTCCCCACCCTCAGTGGTCTCTCCCCACCCAGTATCCATTAGCGGCCCTCCTCTCTCCCCAGTGTCCATTAGTGGTCTCTCCTCCTCTCCTCCCCCAGTATGCCTTAGTGGTCTCTCCTCCCCTACTATCTTTCACATAGTGGTCTCCCCATCTCTCCCCTAATGGTCTCTCCCCCATCTTTCCCTTAGGGGTCTCTTATCCCTCCCAGTTTCCCTTAGTGGTCTCTCCTCCCCCAGTGTCCCTTAGGGGTCTCTCCCCCCCCAGTGTCCCTTAGTGGTCTCCCCCCAGTGTCTCTTAGTGGTTCATCCTCCTCTCCCCCCCCAGTGTCCCTTAGTGGTCTCTCCCACCTGTTGTGCCTCCTACCTCTGTGTACGCTAGCCGGGCGGCGCGGACTGCGGTTCAGAGCGTCTATTTCCTGTATCTGGCCGGACTGACAGGAAGTGCTCACTGAGAGACACGCTACACAGAGTGACCCAGTAGGAGGGAGTGCTGTGTTCTTACCTCCTGCAGGGTCACTCAAAACCTGCTGCCCCAGGGCCGGTGCTTCCTAGGCGACTCCCTAAGTTGCCTATAGGATGCACGGGCCCTGTGTGTGATGGTAGTCACTGTCACTGGGGATGGAAGACAGACACTATGTATGGGTCCCCAGATTCCTTTTGTGTTTAAGCCATCCTGTGCCCATTATTGGTGCAGGGTATGTTGCATGTATTGCTTGTCTGTGCATCTCCCCCTACCCCCTTTTTCCTGTCCTATTGTTTCCTCAGCAGGGAGTTGTCCCTGGGACACTGCCAGACCAGTTTATACTATCTGCCCTGTCCCTCCTCAATCTCCCTTTAGTCCTTGCTATTGTCTGACCCCACCCTTCCTTGTATTATAGTACTCTATGCACTCTATTGTATGTAAATGAGGGGTTTGGGGGCTTAAAATGTGTGTGCTATGTATATTAAAGTTGCTGCTGATGGAAAGAGTGTCTAGGGCTATAAACACAGTAGCCAGGTCCAGGGTGGAAAAAGCCCTCAGAGATCCCAGTCAAGCGTCAGCGACTGGATATGAAGTGCTCCAGGGTCCCTGATAGCTATGTGGAAGCAGACTTGGCGGAGGTACTTGGTCAGAGTACTGGAGCTCCATCACAGATCTTAAAAGTGAGCCTTTGGAACAAGTAAAGAATGGGCGTCAGTTCTCCCGTTTGGCACCTTGATATTTATTATCATCGATTTTGAGTAATTAATTTTGACGTTAGAGAGGACATCATATTTGTCAAACTCCTTCATGAGATTGGGGAGTGATGTCTCGGGTGCAGCAACAAAAAATTATAAATTGTCAGCCAAGGCAATCCCCTAACATCTGGGTTCTGTTTCACCACTTAAAGGAACGGTTCGAGGACAAGGTCAAAGCACAGCTGTGACAGCGAGCACTCCTGCCTAGTTCCACACCTTAATTTGAAGGGCTCCGTATATGCGCCATTGATACACACTCTGGCTGTGGGGTTATCATATGGTGCTGTAATCCAGTTGTACATTTTCGTCCTTTTCCGATGACCTATCAGGTCTGCAGAAGAAAGCCTTCTGTGCATCTGTAGCAAGAAGCAGAGGGCCTTCTTCACTTCTCTGGGCCTGGTGGATCTCAGCTGGCACCCTCGTAGTGTTATCCCTGGCCTCTCGGGAAATTAACAAAGCCTACCTGGTCAGCCTGTTTTGCAAACAGCTTCAAATCACAGTTTAGGAGAGAAATAGGTCTGTAGTTGGCACACTGCTCTAACTCCTTGCCCTCTTTGGGGATCAGGATGATGTTAGCCGCCACAGTTTGGATGGGCAATCTCTGGCCCTGCGTGAGTGAGTTATACACCCTTAGAAATTGTGGATACAGGACATCTGCAAATTTTTTGTACTAGCGTAATGTAACGTAATGTAATTTAATATTTATTAACGTCATTATTATGCATTTTATAAATTAATTCCAAAAATGGTAAAAATATATCATGTGGAAATTTAACCTTTTCAGATATAGCGAAACCTAACTCATTAAATAAATAAAAAATATATATAATTAAAAAATATACATAAAGTAATTTTAAATTAGATCAAGCAATCTATTTACTAAAGACTAAACTGCAGTGATGTGAAATTTATCTACAAAATTTAGAAAAAAGATTTGGACAAATTCAGCTATTGTACATTTTGCAATATGTTTTTTAATTCACTACAATTTGGTATTTAATGAATAAAATGAACATTCACCAATGCCAAAGAGTCAGTACCCATTCCATGTAAACAAAAATATAAAACAAAAAAGAGAAAACATACCATGCGTGTACATTGTGGGATGTCAATAATGTCAATAATATATATATCTTAGACATGTTTCCTCTAATTCAAATATTCTGTAAAGATAGAACATTATATTAGTAATTAAGATTCCCTGAGATGACTGTTAATGATCCAGTGAAATGAAAAATAAAAACAATCTGATTAACCTGATGTCATCACTGGATGGATGGAGAGTTGGTGTAATTAGCTGGGATGTTCCAGAAAAGCACATTGCAACTTTCATTTGCGTCTGACTGTACAATATCCAGATTCAGTGTCAGACATGTATTAAGGATATGGGGGTATTTACTAAGCACTGAACTGGAAAGAACATTGGAATCTTTTCTGAATACACTCATAATGTCTACATGTGTCATTGTTTCCTTTCTGAATGGCTCATCAGAATATTTCTAAATAATTAGATTGATACTTGACTAGACACATTCTAGGTATCAGTGTGTGAACCTAACTTCCCTTCCCATCCATGTCAGGTATATTGGCAGGATGCCCTTTCCCATACCCTACAATGAACAGTTACAGTGTATATTTTATTATTATTTATCATGGGGATCTGAATTTCCTGTACAGTATAGGGCTTTTCTAATTGGCAATTACTTTATGTTCCAGCTTAAATTAAAGACACTCACATACAAAGACCACAGCAACTCTACCCTATTACATTTCCTTTTTAAATCCCATGCACACCCGCCGATTCTTGGTCACTAAGCTTTCCTAGTCATCCCCTGTTTTCTTCAATCACACTTTCATTGTTAATTTTCACCTGCTGGAAGACCCCCTGATTTTGACCTCTTCTAATCATATCTGAAGTTTCTCATCTTCCTGTTTCATTTCTTTCTTACATCACTGTTTTGCCTGTTACCCCCACCCAACACTCTGATACGCTGTTTGAATTGGAGTATCTTTGTCTATTGTCGTATATTTTTTCTTCAGTAAATATTAATGAGGATCCTATGGCAAGATATATGCAAATGATTCCTGCAAACAACTTGAAGATAACTTGTGATTGGATGACTTGAGATAAGGTGCTACGGCAGTTAAAGAAAATTAATGTAAATAAACTAATCTAATTGCATTATATGAAGAAGTAAGTAGAAGTATAGATCAGGGTGTTGCAGTGGATGTGATCTACTTGGATTTTGCCAAGTCATTTGATACGGTTCCTCACAATAGGTTAGTCTTCAAACTAAAAGAAATTGGTCTAGATGAATATTCTTGTTCTTGGGTAGAACATTGGCTTAAGGATAGAGTACAATGGGTTGTCATGAACGGTAAATTTTCAGGCTGGACAAAAGTGGTAAGTGGTGTCCCTCAGGGTTCTATTTTGGGACCGTTTCTATTTAACATATTTATAAATGATCTTGAAATAGGCATGGAAAGTCATGTTTCAGTGTTTGAAGATGACACCAAACTTTCTAAAGTAATAAAATTTGCTGCAGAGGGATTTAGATAGAATAAGGGACTGACACTAAAATGGCAGATTAAATTTAATGTAGAGAAATGCAAAGTTATGCACTTCGGGGTGAAAAATGCACAAGCAATTTACACCCTAAATGGTAGTGAATTAGGGATAACCACACATGAGAAGGATTTGGGAATTGTTATAGACAACAAATTAGGCAGCAATATGCAATGTCAATCTGCAGTTGCTAAGGCCAGTAAGGATTTGTCATGTATAAATAGGGGTATACATTCTCGGGATGAAAATATAATTTTGCCCTCTTTATAAATCGCTGGTAAGACCACACCTTGAATATGCTGTGCAATTTTGGGCACCTGTTCTAAAGAAGGATATCATGGCACTAGAAAAAGTGCAGAAACTAGCTACAAAATTGATAAAAGGAATGGAGCATTTTATTTACCAAGAAAGGTAAAAAAATCTCTTTTGTTTGGAAAAACGGTGCCTCAGTCAGTACAAATCATTATCTGGAAATCTATTCATAAACAGGGCTATACATAGGACACGGGTTCACTCATTTAAGCTGGAAGAAAGGAGATTTAATTTAAGGCAAAGAAAATGTTTTTTACAGTAAGAGCAATAAGGATATGGAATTCTCTGCCTGCAGAGGTGGTTTTATCAGAGTCGATACAGATGTTTTAAAAGCAATTGGATAAATACTTGCAAAAACATAACATACAGGGATCAGGGCCGGTGCAAGGATTTTTGCCGCCCTAGGCAAAAGAAAGATTTGCCGCCCCCCCCGGAACATCGCAATGCCCCACCCATATGAACTAATGCCAGTGCTGCACACAGTGTGTGTTTACATTAAAAAGCCTGCAGGGACAAACTATAGACACCAGAACAACTTTATTAAGCTGCAGTGGTTCTAGGGGACTATAGTGTCCATTTAATGTGAGGTAAATTAGAGATTAGTGTCACTAATAATATACTAGATTGCCTACTTACAATCAGATTAGGATGGTGATGGGCTCTGGCTGCAGTCTGGCTCCACTGGTCTGGTGTAGAACAGGATCTCTAGAAGCTGTTTATAACTGTGGTCACAAAATTCAATGTTCTGGGAGAACGGGAAGCAGCTCCATTTTTGGGGGCCTCTTACATAGCTCAAGGTCTGGGCCCCAGGGCCTGACGGTGAGTATGCCCATAAAGCCCACCCATAAGGCCACCTACATGTTCCACCCATGAACTCATAGGGAGTAGAGTGTGTAGGGGATGTGTTATTGTAGAGGATCTAATGTGTGTGCTTACGAATGTAGTGTATAGGGATACCAGTTTGTGTAGGTGATGCAGTGTTGTTTGTGTAAGGGATAGAAAGCAGTGAGTGTTTGTGTATAAGGGATGTATTGTGTGTTTCTTGTTGTGTGTTAGGGATGCATTGTGTGAATCTGTGTTTGTATGCATAAGGGATGCAAAGTGTGTTTCTGTGTATGTAAGGGATGCAGTGTGTGTGTCTGTAAGGGGTGTGTTGAGTGTGTGTAAGAGATGCATTGTGTTTCTGTGTGTGTGTGTAAGAAAAACAGTGTGTGTTTGCATGTGTGTGTAAGGGATGCATTGTGTGTGTTCTGTGTATATGTGCAAAGGATGCATTGTCTTTATGTGTAAGGTTTGCATTGTGTGTTTCTCTGTGTGTAAGGGAAGCATGTTGTGTTTCTGTGTGTATAGGGATGCATTGTGTGTGTGTGTGTGTGTGTGTGCGCGTGGTGTGAAAGAGCTCCCTGTCCCCCTGTCCTATAGAGCTCTCCCTTCCATTCCTTAGAGATCTCCCCTGCCCCTTAGTGGTCTCTCCTCTCCCCCCACCCTCCCCTATCCTCCACCCCCTCCTTTAGAGGTCTCTCCACTGCCCCCTCCCTCCTTTAGTGGTCTCTCCCTCCCCTACTTTCTCATCTCCCACCCCTCGTGTTCTCCTCTTCTTCTCCCCCCGTGTTTTCCTCTTATTCCCCCCCTCCCTGTGTTCTCCGCTTCTTCTCCCCCCTGTAATTTTGTCTTCTTCTCCCCTCCCCCCATAATCTTCTCCCCTCCCCCCCCTGTAATCGCTTCTTCTCCCCCGTAATCTTCTTCTTCTCCCTCCTCCATCAGTCTCCCTCCCCAACAAATCATCACCCCATCATCATCATCTCCCTCCCATCTCCCCCCATCATCATCTCCCCTCTCCTCCATCATCTCCCCATCATCATCATCATCTCCATCATCATCATCTCCTCCTCCACCATCATTCATCACATCTCTATCTCCTCCCATCATCATCATCTCTCCTATCATCATCATCCCTCCCCTATCCATCTCCTCCCATATCATCATCTCCTCCATCATCATCTCCTCTATCTCCATCATCATCATCTCCCCTCCTATCATCATCATCATTCCCCTCCCATCTCCCCATCATCATCATCTCCCCCATCATCCTCCCATTCCCCTCATCATCATCTCCCCCCCCTCCCAGCAGCTTCTCCTCACCTCCCTGCTGTAGCGTGGCCGAGCTCCTATCCGGTCCGCGACCCGGCGGACTGACAGGAAGTGCACACTGAGTGTGCACTTCCTGTCAGTCCGGCCGGGTCGCGGACCGGAAAGGAGCTCGGCCACGCTACAGCAGGGCAGGGGAGGTGAGGCACTGCGGCAGCCGCCTGAGCGCTCTCTATAGAGCGCTCAGGCGGCTGCAGAATTTAAAGGGCCGGCGATGGGGGCGCAGGGCGCCCCCTCCTATATGGCGCCCTAGGCGGCTGCCTAGTTCGCCTTATAGGAAGCGCCGGCCCTGACAGGGATATAATTTCTAATTAGTTGGGTAATAGCTGCTTGATCCAAGGAGCTGGCTGACTGTTATTTTGGGATCAAGAAGGAATTTTTCCCTACTTTGTTGCAAAATTAAAAACACTTCAGACTGGGTTTTTTTTCTTCTTTTGGATCAACAGCAAAAACATATGTGAGGAAGGCCGAACTTGATGGACCCAAGTCTCTTTAATTTCTTGGATGCAAGTTTCTCTCTATTTTCTTTGTTAGTGCATTCTATTATATATACCTAATGTGAAATTCTAAAGTTCTGCTGAATATATTGGCACTACAAATAGATATTAATACTTACAAATGTTGAAAATGCTAAGTTTTTCAAGCAAGTAAGAATCCCCCCCTCCCCGGCACCCAAATGAGCCTTTACATTTCCAAAAAGCACATGGTCAGACTGAAATTCACCACCACACATGAGTGCCCTATTATTAATTTCTGGAGTATTTTGCTTTCTTATTAGGGTATTGATATAAATTTATACAATAAACCTACAGATATAGCTAAGATTTAACACAATAGATAGTGTCACATGTTCACGACCCATAAAGCAGTTCCAAAAAGCCAGTTTACTTGTGTAAAAAGAAAAGTGTCTGATACAGTTAAATGTGAAGTACAATTGAAGAGCTTAGAGTTAAGGCCAAACGATTTACACATAAAGCATATCACCGAATACTGTTCTAGGTTAACCACTAAAGTGAGGATTGTCAGGTAGTAGCATAATAATGGAGGAGAGGTGACAGGGGCAGTCCGCCAGGGGTTACAGTAGCTAGAGAGTGAAAGGTGGCATGGCGATGCTTACAGCACCCCTTCTCTGCATTGCCTCTAAATGTAGTGTGACCAAGTGTGGCAGAGGGTGCATGCTACTCTGCCCAGTGTGCAATTAGAGCAAGGACATCTGAGTGGAGGTTGCTGGGAAATGACATTCAGCTGTATCCCCGCCTCTCTGGCCTCACTGAACACCATTTCCTGTAGACAAGCATAGAGATATGTGGCAAGTCCATATTCTGCCGTTGGCAGATCTTTGACCACATTACTCTAATAGACAGATGGAACAAAGCGGTTGGAGAAGCACGCAGGGGATAAAATCGGAGTTCTATTCACACAAGAGGTAAAAACAGGGTGTTAAGACGCACAGGGGGTACTGGGATTAAAAGGCACACAAGAGTTTAAAGGAGGTTAAGAGACAGAAAATGAGTGGTTAAAAAATACACCAGGAGTAAAAGGAGATGGTACACAAGGGATAAAAGGGGTGGCCCAGAAGATGTTAAAAGGCCCAGAATATGTTATGGGAGTTAAAAGGTGCATCAGGGATAAAAAGTGAGATAAGAGGTACACAAATGCTAAGGAGAGACAAGAAGAGAAAGATGGGTTAAAGCACACAATAGCATAGGAGATACAATCTTGGGGGTAAGGTTTTTAAGAGACACAATTCAAAGTGAATTTCAGATTCAAGGTCAGTGCTTCAGTTGCATTGGCTTTAAAGCTGAAGTTCATTCTGAATACCTGACAATTCTCACTTTAGTGACTAGCCCTGAGTTTGGTAAAGAGAACATTTCTAAGGTAGAAATAAAAAACTTTAGAAATCCCAATGAGTAGAGAAGAACACCTTAACTGGTACCTGTATTACCTAATTTGCAAGTCAAAGATTCTCATTTGTTAAAATAACTAAAACTAAAACACTGGAAAATTGTGACACAAATTCACCTTAAGATTTCTGAATTCAATAACTATGCCTGAGAATAATAGACACTGGAAATTGTGAGAAAAGTTAGTTAGAGAAAATTTCCCCCCCTCCCCAAAGTAGAGTAAAACATATAAAACGATTTGTCCCTAAGAAAGGTAATCTCCCTCGTGTGAGCTTTATCTCATGTGACTCATTGTTTAAAAGTGGTACTTTTTATCATCTCAGAAACACTAACAATGTGAAATCACGATTATATCAGCTGAGATTCATCCTAAATTGTTTACATTTTAACATGTACATGTGTTTTTGTTTTTACGTAGGTGAAATAATACAAAAACTAACACAAAAACTAAAAACCCACTATAGGCGCACACAAATATGAGTTTTCATTCTCAGGCTATCTGCAGCACATATTAAAATTTCAAACTATTGAACAAATTCCAGACGAGGAGTTGAGCGAGTTAAAAGGTTAAAAGAATGTGAGGCATTCTGAATGTAACAATTGGATGCCCTCCAACCCAGAGTCCTGAATTTAGAATGAGCTGTCTTTTATGTAATAAATATTTTATGATATTGTATATTTATATTTGAATCTTTTGTTTCTTTTTTTACAGCTCTGGCATTGTATTTTGGCCACTTCACGACACAGGGTGCAATTTGTACATCTTCACATTACTACCATATGGACACTATGGTGATTACATAAATATTTTGGTGTGCCATTTTATCATTGTCCGATATTTATTTTTTTGTCATTCTGCCTTTACAAAATTCTCAACGTGAGCTGCTCACTGTTTAATCTAGGCATTCTTGTTTCCGCATGTATTACTCTGTCATTTTAATTGCATTCTTTGCACTATAATATTGGATGCCTTTACCTTACAGAACCTAGACTTTGGCTATTTACTAATTTGAGAGATGGACCTTTATGTCTGAAACTCATTTAATAGTGATTAGCATTTTGGCACAACGTTTCATAAAATTAATTACTTTTTTAAATTTCTTGTGTCTGCTTTGGTATGTCTCCACCCTAAGCTTTGGCTACAAATTTATACACATCAGATATTATTCACTGTTAAATGATTGTGATAGTTCAAATATGCGTTTTCCTTTTGGCTATGCACTTTTTCATTATACACATCAATGCTTTCCTTTGGGGAGGCCTAATGCGCGTGCTGCATTTGCCGCGCATGCACATTAGAGCCCACTCGTCGCGGGACAGAGGAGGAGGAAGAGCTTTGACCCAGCGCCGAGAAACATCAGCGCTGGGATAAGGTGAGTAAATAAAGGGTTTTTATCCCTTTATTCACTGGGGACGGGTGTGGGCGAGGGAGGGGGGAGGCAAGGGGAGAAATAGTGCCAGGAATACAGTTTTGTATTCCTGGCAGTATAGCATCCCTTTAAGTAAAGTGATAGTGCTAATATTGTAACAGAAGTCATTAATATTCCAAATGTATGGTATCAATAACATCTAGTGAAGGATAACAAAGACCTTTCCAGATAATGGAATGGAGTGAGTACACAAGAAGTGAAGTTAGAATTTGGGAGGGATGTAGAAGGCCATTGTTCGAAAAGGGAAAGTGGAGGGATATTGGGAGAGAGAAATAAAAAAAAAAAAGGGAAAAAAAAACACATATCTACTAATTAAAGTCTTGGACTGCGGGTTTCCTGCAAAGGAGAGATGGAGGTGAGGAGGTTAGGAAAGAGCGGAGGGCTGCTTGACTATAGTTATATTTTTACAGGATAGTTATATTTTGACATTTTCTTTTTTCAACTTGCATATACCTTTGCACATATAGTTGTGTGTATAAGTTTGTTTACAAAGAATCAAGTTATCTATGAAGTGTGGGACATCATAGACTATGTTAAATCGTTTTACATTTCAATCTCTCCCTATACTAAGGTCCACTTCAGAGAAGGGGACATCCTCAGACACCCATAAATATATGATGATTGATTAAGATATATCCCTAGATTAATTTATGAAAGATATTTGTCCTTCTAAAAATTATTTTGGTTTATTTATATTACCGCCTTTTAATTTGAACGTCAGAAGTGCTGCTAATATTAATAATTTTTTTAATTTTTTTATCTGAAGGCATGTTGCTACGGTAACAGCATGCAGGAGTCTCAAAAAATAGTTTGAATATCATCCCCATAATAGATATATCTAAGCAAACACACAAAAGGGATATGTAATATAACCTTTCCGTACATTAAGACTCCATGAAAGAGATTCCTTTAGATATCCATTTAGAAACTCCTTATATATAGAGATGCTGATAATGAATGATTAAGATGTCTGGTAGCAATTTGCCTCTTTTAAAGTTTTTATTTTATTTCGTATCATTTAATAAGCACCTTTTTACTCAAGTGCAGTTAGTACTAACAGAAAAGACTCAGCACTTCTTGAGTTGAAGGGTTTAAGATGTGTTACTATGGCAATGCAGTAAATAGAGTTATCGGGAAAGAGTTTTAAAACCAATAACATAATATGCCTGTTTGAATAAATATACAAAGTGTTGCTAGTTAATAACTTCTAGTATCTAAAATATCAATTTTTTTATAGCAAATCTTTCTGGAAACCAATTAGAAGATCACCCACCTAATATTTTATGAATTTGTATATATATATAAAACTGAGGGCAAAATTTGTTTTTGTTGATTTAGCCTAAGAAAACTACACAGAAATATTATACCCTTACAGTTACAGTTTGAAGCTTCCAATATATAAGAGGTTCCAAGCTTAAGGCTTTACAGCCAACTCATAAGATACTATTGATATATCAAAAGGATTCTATCATATGTGAGAGTCCAATTTTTATTTATGTTTCCAATAAAATAATTGGTACTGATATACTACTCTATAGGTGGCCTATATGTCTCTCCAACTGCCCATCATTATCATTACATGTACATCATTACATGTACATTGTATGGAGGACTACTACATTAAAATATCTGGAGAAAACAAACAATCCCTGTATATTTCCCTGAATCTCTGATTTGTTCACTAAATTCTTAATGGTATTAACCTTGAAGGACACTCTCAAGCAAAGTCTTATATATCATATTGATAGGTTAAAGGACCACTATAGTGCCAGGAAAACATACTCGCCTCTAGCGCTGTCAATGAGACAGCCACTAGAGGCTGGATTAACCCATTTGTAAACATAGCAGTTTCTCTGAAACTGCTATGTTTACAGCAGGCAGAGTTAATCCTAGATGGACCTGGCACCCAGACCACTTCATTAAGCTTAAGTGATCTTTGTGCCCATAGCGGTCCATTAAGACTGATCCATTTTTTATCTCAAAACTGCTGCCTCTAGTGGACTTGTCTATATTACACCTTTTTCAATACAGACTTAAATTAAACTTTACCACTCCTAGTGGCCATATAGGGCTAAGACTGGTGGTTATTCATGTTATTATACCCCAAGAGGACCATATCATATATCTCTATGATCGAATATTATTTATTTATTTATTTCACTCCAAACTATATTCAGCAATATACATATTTTCAATTATCTTTGTGTAAATTAATATACATCAACCCTAAGGTCTAGTTATAACGTTTCATGTAATTACCTCTAATTAATTAATTGTGGTTGTCTAATTCTGATTGGTTTTAATATTCCTGCCTCTGGGGTTTTTTATTTTTCTTATAAACAACAAGTACATATTTTATAATTGCATTATCTTGTGATAATGGAAGATGACTGTAGTTCTTGTTTTTTTGCACTCCTGCAATCCATGCTTGAGTTATAATTGACTTCCTGACACATGATGCATTGTACCTTTAAAACTTGCAACGTTTATTGATGTGTGAGGCTTGCGAAAAATTTGTTGGAGCTGAAATATCACCTTGAGGAGGCAAAATAAAAGTACCGTAACACAATATTCAAATGCCTGGTCTGTTCTGGAAGCATATGGTTGGAGTGGCGCTCTGGACTTTGTTGCACAGGGTGAGTGATGAAACAGTATGTGTCACTATTCTATCTTGGTTTTATTACCCAAAGTTCTACATTCACTGTCAATGCAGTTTTTCCTAGTATCCAAAGATCTAGGCTTTCCATTGGATTGTGACATGTATGAGCTCTTTTTAATGGATAGTGAACTGTTCCCAATTGTATTTACATAACTAACCTCCAAATATAACCCCAGACTACCTTTAGTGACTATTCACATTGTGATCTTAGGACAAATTAGTTGGTTTTCATGATGTTAGACACTCCTAGCACAGTGAATAAACTGCTCTGTGTTATTAGGCATATGGCAGACACAATCGTTAATCTCGCCAAAGAATCTTCACATATGATCATAGGGCATTGGAAGAAGATACGAGAAGTAACACATCAAGAACATTAATATGTAGGTATCAAAATACTTTATTAGTGAAATCTTTAAAATTAACTTTTACATAAAGTAAAGTTATCTAAATCTTTAACCCTATATAGACGCATTAAAAGAAGGAAAAGTCTATATTATAGCAGCATCCCAATGACCAGGGCCGGATTAACATAGGGGCTGATGGAGCTGGAGCTCCAGGCCCAGGCCCATGGAATAGGCCCATTTAAAAAAAAAAATATATATATATTTTATTTTTTTAACTTTTTTTTTTTAACACACTACTCTTAGGTTTGCAATCTGACTGGTATTTTAAGGCACAGCCTGTATTTGAGGCTGCCTGGCAGTAATGGTATTGCAGTAATACCGGCAATACAAATGCAAACATTTTTCTCAGTATAAAGGAAGATTACTCTGCTGTACCAGCACCAGCCAGTAGGGGTCACTGTGTATGGAGAGAGACAGGGATAGGAAGTTACAGCATATCCCTCCCTGCCTCTCTCTACTCACTGATCCATGGGGGAGCAGCTACACAGCACAGAGAGTCCAGACAGCAGCTCCCAGCCTGCAGAGACAGACTACAGCTCAGGGAAGTGAGGGATGAGGGAAAAGGCAGCAGGGAAACATGGGGACACTGAGACACTGGGTGACGTGGGGACAGTGAGACACATGGGGACACTGCGACACATGGGGATGCTGTGAGACATAGGTAGACACATTGGGACACGGAGACACTAGGGACACAGTGTCTCCATGTCTCCCAGTGTCCCATGCCTCCCAGCCAGTGTCCCTAGTGTCTCAGTGTCCCTATGGCTCCCAGTGTCCTCATGCCTCCCAGCCAGTGTCCCTAGTGTCTCAGTGTCCCCATTGCTCTCAGTGTCTTCATGGCTCCCAGTGTCCCCAAATGTCTGTGTCCCCATGTCTCACATTGTCCCCATGTCTCCCTGTGTCCCCATGTCTCCCAGTGTCCCTATGTCTCCCAGCCAGTGTCCCTAGTGTCTCAGTGTCCCCATGTCTCCCAGTGTCTACGTCACCATGTCTCTGTGTCCCTAGTGTCTGTGACCCCATTCTCCCAGTGTACCCAAATGTCTGTGTTCCCATGTCTCCCAGTGTCTCCATGTCTCAGTGTCCCCATGTCTGTATCCATAAGTGCCCCCATGTCTCCCAGTGTTCCCAAGTGTCTCAGTGCCCCCTTGTTTCCCAGTGTCCCTAAGTGTCTCAGTGTTCCTGTGTCTCAGTGTCCCTGTGTCTCTGTGTCCCCATGTCTCTCAGTGTACCCTAGTATCCTAGTGACACGGGACACACTGAGACATGGGGACACTGGGAGAAATGGGCACACAGACACTGGGAGACTAGGGGACTGGGTAACATGGGGACAGTGACACTGTGATGCATAGGGACACTGATGCCAGGCTGGCCTTCCAATTCTTTGGACAGACATACCCCCTTTTTGGGCATGTTCGCCCCTTTTGGCAGTTCTGGTCATGTGATTCGCATCAGTGGCCTACTCTTTTACCCCGCCCATTGGCTTCCTGCTTCACTGGACACTGCTGTTGGTATGGATTTACTTGAAAGATGAAAGCATAAATTAGATAAAGAGATTAGCATAGAGTATGTGTTTTATTATAGCTGCATCCTTTGAGTTTCCCTCCAGCACCAACTGCATCAGATACATGACGCTTGAGAGGTATGACTGTTTTAGTGTTTTTGGTCGATAAGATTCTGTAATTAGGCCCCATCATAATTGTCAGCACCAGGCCCACTGGGCTCTTAATTCGGCCCTGCCAATGACCCTAGCTTTTCAATCTACCTCAAACTCACATACAGGTTTCCTCTCCTCATTAGAGGAGCATCATGCTACACCCATTTATATCTGAGAAGGGTGATTGTGGTTCTACTAGCTTTATTTATTGCAAGAACATCATCTGGAAAATTTACAAGTGCTGAAGACTGGTGGTTCAGCAATCCCCTAGCCCAGGCATAGGCAACCTTCGGCACTGCACATGTTTTGGACTACACCTCCCATGATGCTTTGCAAGCATTATGGGTGTAAGAGCATTATGGGGGATGTAGTCCACAACATCTGGAGTGCCAAAGGTTGCCTATCCCTGCCCTAACTACTAGCACTGTGAACAGTTAACCCCCTACCTTCCTTTTTGGAATGCTTTTACTGCTATAGAATGCTTTAAACAAATAATAATTCTGAGCAACGGTAATGTTTATGTTTATCAGTCAGGATGACTCTAGTGGCTGTCTATTGGACTACCAACCGGAGAGTCAAAAGAGGCACATTCTAATGAAGACTTCAGTAACTTCCAAACACTCTAAGTGCTTCTCATAGAGAAACATTGCATTCAGCACTTCTCTATGATATGCCTCTGACTGGCTGAGCATGGCTATTGCTGTGCATGCCCAGTAGATCCCTAATGCTCTGAGAAGCTCTTAGAAGCTTTAGACTGGAACTAAGATCATCTGGAAAAGATCATCTCAGAAGTGGGGGAGTGGCTGCCCTGTGTCACGACACACTCAGTTGATATTCCCTCGTGCAGTACCCATTCACACCACTATCTCTGTTTGGCACTGTTTCTAATTTCTTTTCATTAGCACTTCACCTGGTCCTTGTTTCTCCCCTCACTCCTTGCCAGATCATTGTCTCTTGTCTTCTGTTTCCCCGGTTCCTGGTTCCCTGTGAATCTGGATCCTGCTCCTTGATCCTGCATACTGTTCCTTGGTCCTGTGTCCTGCGCCTCCTGGTCTTTGTTCCTGTGTTCTCCTGGTCTTCGTCCTGTGTCCTCCTGATCTTGCATTACTGTGTCCTCCTGGTCCTTCATTCCTGTGCCCTCCGATCTTGTGTTCTGGTTCCGTGTTCTCTGCTTTTTTACCAGTGATCCTGACCCTGCAGCCTTGTTCATTTATTCTGCTTCTGACCTTGCTTCCTGGTGTCAGTATATTAGTCTTGTGACTCTGGATCTGTGCCCCACCTACTACTCGTGGTAACTGCACAATGCTACCCTTATACCAAAGGACTGTTTCAGTATACGTTGCCTGCACTATTCGTGCTTATCCTGATTTATTGTATATTGTATATATTTTGTTTTGTCTTTTGGTTCTCTGTAATATATATATCTCTTGATTTACCCTATTCATTTGTGTCTTGGCATTTATTTCTTTGCTGTATTGGTTCCCACATCTAAAGTAACAGTGCTGTTACAGGGCAGCACCCCTTCATGTCATTACATAATGATCTGGCCATTTGGAACCAGCAGAGAAAAATGTCTAGGATCACAATGAATAACATGGTTTGTAATAACACTTATTCACAGCAAGATTATGACCTCATTAAGACTTGTTGTAATCAGTTAAGACAAATCCAGCGGCAGATAGAAAAGGCCTCTAATTTATGCTTGTCTACTATAGACGTCTCCTGTCAAATCCAGAAATCTGTGTTATGTGGACTTATCACTGAACTGCAAACTTATGACAAACAATTATATGACTCTTTGCTTTCTCAATTACCTGATTGTGAGAAATGGTTGAGAAAGCCTCCTGTGATAAGTAGAGTTTATGAGCTTCTCCGTGTGTCTCCTAAAGAAACATCACGTAAAAAATGTACAATAGTTACACTGCCTTGTTACCCGAAATTCATTTTCTTTTTGATCTAATACAGGAAAGGATGAGTGTCTTTATGCCTGATAATGATGTTTATATACCCTTTCCTGATTTGCACAGCATCCCTAATCCTCCTGACTCTGACTTAGGCAAATGGCTTGTTGATCCTCCCGACTGCAAAACCGAGGTTCCTCTCGAAGTTAAAGCTGAATGTTTGTTTTCCAGAAGACGATATTGAGGGATTATATAGCACTGGCGATCCCCTCATGGACCGGGTCTTTGAACTGGGTGCTCATTGTACAGCGGCTTTGGAGGACGAGCAGTCTGAAATTGGAGGTAATACGAAGTTTCCTAATAGTATCTCAGTACAAGAGACCCACTATGCTCTTGTAACACCGTCTCTGTTCTGCAAGATCCACTTGCCTATTGCCAGGGTGAGGATACAGACTACCAAGAGGAGATCTCTTGACACTGTTCAGGAGGGTACAAGTCAGGTCAGAAAGCGTCTCAAGCAAAGTCTGCCAAGCCATGAAGCAGAAACAGACTCACCCGAGACAACCACCAGTAACCTTGACCAGGTGACTGGATCTGATCTGGATGTCTGTCCCACAAAGGACAATACAGTCGATACTGTAAGTGACAACCTTAATACTGAATCTATCGAATCAGAGGTTTCAAGTTCTCCTCCTCTTCCCCAGTCATCCTACACATTTGACTCAGATCAAATAGACATGTTTGAGTCATCTAATACTGGAAACTCTAAACTGGAAGAGGCGCCTATAAACTCTGCTCCGGGCGATGCAAGTGACGACAAGGCTGGACCACTGAAGTTGGAAACCAATCTCGTTAAAGGTGACCCTCCTGTCAAAAGACCACCACGTAGGAAACGTGGAAAACTACCTACTCTTAGTTCTTCCAAAACACTGTCTGAAAATGTTGAAAAACCTAAGGTGAAAGCTTCAGAGCAACCAGTGGAAGAGGAAGTTATTGTGCCAAAGGCAGCTCACAACTTTGATGTGGAAAGGTTTGATGATTCCAATTTTATCCCTTCTGCCTTTGGGGGTTCAAAGATTGGTACCCCTCTTACAACCGCAACTGTGAAAAATGAGTTGTCGCCAAGCAAAGAAGACTGTTATCCTCAAGTGGAATACAAAGAGTCAGATTTGGTGCAACGTGACAAACTCGTGATGGATCAAGCCCAAGAAAAGGATCTAAATGAGACCGGGCTTGTTCAGAACCCACAGTCTGAAGAAGACTCTATAGTCCTATGTAAGTCTAATACCGTTCTTCAAATTACATGCGCTGGTAGAAGAATTTATCTGCTGCAAGAGGAAACACAAACTACCACACTTGTACCTGAACAAAGCATCAAAGATTCTTCCAATCAGCTGCTTAACCAAACTCCAAATGAAGTGAGTGAAACCGAACAAGAAGGTAACATTCACATATCTTGTACCTGTTCCCTTGATGAAGGAAGCCCCTTCTATGACTCATCAGTTGCCATGATGTCTGTCACTCCACCTAAACCTCAGCAAGTATTAAAAGAAGACTTGCCTTCAGTTGAGAGTACTTCTATGTCAATTAAAGAACTACCTCACAAGCTGAGCTCACAAGTGACGAAGAGAATGATTTAAGTGACCAGGTATCTCTAGCCATTACAGAATTATGTCAGGTTGAGAGAGAATCATCCCTACTTCGGGTAACCTCATGTTCCAAGAAATTAAAGGAGCCATCCCTTAATGCATTTCTGCGATCTGAAGAGGAAGGTTCGCAAAGTACTCCTGATCCTGTGTTCGTTAATCTAGGGGATTCTCCTCGATTGATCCCAGTGGGATGTACCCAAGATAACTCAGACTGTTCTCCCTTCTACAGAAGTAGCATCGCAGTCTTTATTCCGAGGATCTTACAAGCCAGAAACCAAGTCAGACCCAGGACTTCTGAGTGGTGCACCTGTTACCAGCAATAGCCCCAGATCTAATGGGATGGCACGTTTGTCAGTCACTGGTAATGAGTGTTTATCGTCTGTGCCTTTTAATTTCTGTTTCTGTGTCTGCCCTTCTAATGTTAAATGTTACTTTACAGTCCTTGCTTTTGTATGTTTCTATCCTGCCTCATTGGTTTCTCCCGTGGGATTCCCCACCTCTTATTCCTCCTAAGCCTCCTCCTTGTTTTCCCTACCTGGTTGGGTGACCTGGGTTTTCTTCTGTCACCTATGGGGGGGAGATTTGGGGATGTAGAGCGCCAGGAGTCACTCTTTAAAGGGGGGTACTGTCACGACACACTCCTTAGTTGATATTCCCTTGTGCAGTACCCATTCACACCACTATCTGTTTGGCACTGTTTCTAATTTCTTTTCATTAGCACTTAACCTGGTCCTTGTTTAGCACCTATATAGTTTGGTTTCTCCCCTCACTCCTTGCCAGATCATTGTCTCTTGTCTCTTGTCTCCTGTTTTCCTGGTTCCCTGTGATTCTGGTTCCTTGGTCCTGTGTCCTGTCCTGTGTCCTGCGCCTCCTGGTCTTCGTTTCTGTGTTCTCCTGGTCTTCGTCCTGTGTCGTCCTGATCCTGCGTTACTGTGTCCTCCTGGTCCTTCATTCCTGTGCCCTCCGATCCTGTGTTATGGTTCCGTGTTCTCTGCTTTATTACCAGTGATCCTGACCCTGCAGCCTTGTTCATTTATTCTGCTTCTGATCTTGCTTCCTGGTGTCAGTATATTAATCTTGTGACTCTGGATCTGTGCCCTACCTACTACTTGTGGTAACTGCACAATCCTGCCCTTATACCAAAGGACTGTTTCAGTATACGTTGCCGGAACTATTTGTGCTTAACCTGATTTATTGTATATATTTTGTGGCATTGTGTATATATATTGTTTTGTTTTGTCTTTTGGTTCTCTGTAATATATATATATCTTGATTTACCCTATTCATTTGTGTCTTGGCATTTATTTCATTGCTGTATTGATTCCCACATTTAAAGTGACAGTGCTGTTACAAGGCATCCTGTGCACAATTTCATGTTATGTTTTAACTGATAGAGTGTTTCTTTACGAATGTGATGGACTTGTTTCAGCTGATGGGGACCCACTAACACATGCTTGGGGCACAGAAGTTGGTTCCATAGGAGTTAATAAACACTTTTGTAGTTTTATACCCAAATTTATATATTAGAAACATTTTGAGCAAAGAAAAAACAAAATTGTAGAGTCGTTTTATTGTACAAGTGATAAAATCTAACCCACGTTCCCTCCGTGCCCCCCACCCCCTCCGTCCCCCAAACAATCGATAAGAAAATAGCCACAACATCTTTTATATATATCTTCAAGAAATTTAAAAAAAGCGGCTCCTAGATTTTGTTGTATTTTCAATTTCAATCAATTAAACTAAAAAATGCATTGCCAAGATGTTTCGATCTCGCATAAAATTTCTGTAGATGAGCTGACAAAATGCAAGAAGTATTACGATGTTGAAAGGAAACCTAGGAATGAGTACAGCCATATTTCTTTACAAGATGCCAAAGAAAGTCGGTTACTGCTTAAGGATATAACTTACCAATATTTATAATCTTTAAATTTACAAGTTGATCTTCTGTAGAGTATACTTATTTACCTAAGTGTGAAACCATAAACATACCAAATAACTCATAAATATACTGTAATAAAATGTATTTAGAAAAAAGACCAAGGGAAAAGCATAATAATAAACTCAAATGCTGTAATGCTGTTTAAGAGCCTCTGTAGAAGGATAATACATTTTTTTTTTCAATGACATAAAAGCATTGCTTGTATTATTCAGTTTTTCCATAAAATGTTTAAAAGGCAATCTGTGCAATCTGTACTTGGGCTGTTCACAAAATATACGTGTTCTGCAGCTTAATTGCAAAACAAAATATTTTGTAATAATGTAAAATAATAATTTATTTTTTTTATAAGAGCTCAATAAAGAAAATCCCTCAAAATAAAATAAATGCTATACCGTGAGATAATATTTAATTATATCAAATCTCAGTCAGTATTCCAGCGTAGGCGTAATAATAATTTATTCCCTAAACTGATCATTTTAAACAAATAAACCATGAAGTTAATCAAACAAACAAAAACTAAAAACTCCAACTCAGCTAATGTCTAGCTCTAGTAATTTGGCCAAATTTTCCCACAATTCTCTTTTTTTCTAGTTAGGTCATCTTGATATTGGTTATATAGTACCACCACTGTTTGGGATTTGTACACTGCTAGAAAATGTTTTTCACCTTTAGCATTTGTTACAAAAAAAATCAAGATGTCTACACGAAGACATTAGTGTTTTATAAACACAGGTTTAAGTGATATCCTATACTGATCTGCTTGTATAAGAATAAAAAGTGAGTGAAAAAAAACTTTAATTATAAAGTGATTTCTCTTTTCACGAGTACACTATTATCTGCCATATTAAACTGGAGTTTGAATCAGGGCATCACGCTGGATATAAAGATGGGCCTTCATTATTGGGAAGGTACCTGGGCTTGCTTCTGGGAAGAGTGAGTGTATTGTAAAGACAAGGAGAGGGCGTATAGAAGACGAGATGAACATGGTGAGATGGGGAAGATAAAACAATTACTGCCCCATAAAAATAAACACATTCATACAAATTGTAGAAAATTATAGATATAAGATTTCAGCAAACCATCTTTATTGTAGTATCTAACTTAAAGGCAACACATCTGATACAATTGGTTCATATTCTATACTGCAATAAAATGACTTACTGAAGTTCTGATTCTACATTCCGTGCTTCCACATGTGTTTGCTACGGATTTTTGTTGTTGTTTATCTTGAAGGTAGATCTCTGGACAAGGAAGAGAGACCAGCTACAGACACAGGTGCATAATGGACAATGTAGCAAATGCCAATGGAGAACCACTCAATTAATTGTGTTTTTTTTTAAGGCCAATTTCCCTTACCTTATTTTTAATTGTCCACGTCTGTGTAACGTTCTCTTTAACAAGTTTTATGCAATGTGTTGTTTTTACAGCAAAGAAACACATTTCTCAAACATGGAATTATCGTAATTGAGCCTTCATGGTACCTTTCACTTTGACGAATCCCAACAAGCCCATTTTTAGCAGGCAATTACATGTGGATGCCACACACAATTTCAAATTTTTTCATTCACTGTATAGAAACAATTAAATTTAATTTCACACAGTACAATCAAATCTTTTCTCTATAAAAAAGTAAATAAAACATTCTTACCTGAAGTAGCTAAACAGACCTTCACACCATTACAATAAATTTGTTCCAAAATCTTCTTTTATAACCATATACTAAAAAAAAAAACAAGCAATATTTTTATATTCCCCTCACAAAACACATGCTTGAACACAAACATACAATTGCAATAGGCAGATCAGGTAGATAGTTTATCATGAGGAATACAAGAATGAATAAAAAAAAAAAATACCTCTTGCAAGCCAGTTTTGGGGGGTCACTGGTTAACTGAGAGTGTACTCTAACCGCACTCCGCTCTTCGTGAAAGTAAAATTTCAAAGGCCAAATGCCACCTGGGGGGAGTGGAGATCAGAGGAAACTTTGGGGTTAAACCGTTTAAGAATGGTTTAACCCATAAAGGTGGGAGTGTTCTTGGGGCGAACTTCATTAAAGTGAAGTTGTTATGGTGCCGTAAGCAGCTTAAACTGTTCCTTTAAGTTTTTGACTAGTCTGAAAATGAATGCACACGCCTAGCATAGACATATGGGTGGAGGCAGCTGCAATTCAGGGGATTCTGATAAATAAATCACTGCAAACGTTCTTTGGTTCTAGGGTAGCTTCTAGATTTTAGGTAATCACATAGATAGAGAGAGAGCATTATATATGTATAAATTATTTTAAATTAGAACACATATATGTCAGCTCAATGTTTCTCTTGTATAAGGTGTTACCACCATTTATATCTTACTCCTGATCTTCACAAATAGAGGTGTGAAAAGACGTTGATATTATCACGTTTCATGCATTATGAGTCATATATGCTTTTCAGTTTTCCAGTATTTTTTAAACTTTGCTTCCTTTCTGCAAACACATTTTTGCAGCACAAATTAATAATAAAACCACTTATGTTTCTATAATCTCAACAGCCATCATATGAGATTAACACTCTAACATTGAAAATAAATATATATTTACTCCTTTACATATAGAGTATGCCCTCGCGTAAAAACAAAACACAACTATTTCTTTTTTTTTTCTACTCACCAGTAATCCAGCATTGGGCTGTCTATGTTGGACAGGTGCCTCTCCTCTTCTGAGATAATAATTGGATCTCTGATCTAATCCCATGTAATAAAGACCTATTGAGCAATCTATTGAATTCAACCTGTTTCTTTGAGAAGTCTTCCAGTCTCCAAGTCTTCCACAACAAACATGAAGACTTTTAATTATTGAAAGTCTTCACTAGGAACTGCCTCTAGTGACTGTCTGAATGATGGTCACTAAAGGCATTTGAACACAAACACAGCATTTGTCAGACTGCATGGACTACATTAAGATGTAGTGATTTTGGTGTTTAAACTATCTCTCTAAAATTAACAAAACAAGGTCAAAATCACATCTGGAGTTTTTCAAACATTTAGCCCCATTTAGAATTTATCTCAAAAACCATTGAACACATCTTTTTCAGACCAAAAAACAAACTATATTTATGTTTGCCTGGTTATGATCTGTGTATGGTAAATATGTGATAACAATTTTTTTTTCTTCGAACTTTCCTTGTGTTCCTCATCAAAAAAGATGGATTATTCGCAAAAGCATGGATGCCTTGCACAGACCTTTTTTTTTACAGCCTAAAACTCAAAGACTGTGACACCCATATCATGAAAGTCCACATTTATCCACATTCCCATTGCCTTTACCAATTACACTTTGCTAGAGAATCCAATTAAGCAAGTGCGTTATAGCTCAACATGTTCATTCTCACTGACTTTGCAAATGACTCCATGAATCTTGTTTTTGACTGCTTTGTTTTCAGGAGTGCTACATTGCCACGGTAAGCAAAATTCACATAAAAGTCAAGAGCAATCCTCTCCACAGATTTCACAGTATTGACGGCACAAATATCGCATTCAAAATGCACGACTTAAAAAAAATAAAATTCAATCTCATACACCTTGTTTTGAAAAAGAAAGAAAAAAGTAATAAAAAGTTGGTTAGAGTAATCTACAATCTGGTCCCCCTGTAAAAGAGAAAAAAAAAGGAAATAAATAAAACCAAGGCCAAGTTATTACAGCTACTGTGTGATGTCACTTCCCCTCGCTGTAGTGGGAGGAATTTCCCAGAGGAGGGTCTGAAGGGAGGACATATCTTTAAATATGCACCGATTTAACTTTTGTTCCAGGCTGGCTAATGTCGCTGCCTTAAGCAGTTACAGACCAGGCAGCAATGCGCTTTAACTCTTTGCATGCATACAGACTTCAAGTACTAGGACCACTTCAAACCACTGAAGTGTTCATGGCGATTTGAGTAACCCTTGATTTGTGAGGTTTATTAACACCTCAAACTCTGCAGTATGATTTCCAAGGTTAATAGGAGAGGCCCAGAAATAATGATGGCAGTCTCAAATCTCGGTTTCAACCCAGGAGTGTAACTTTCTTAATGCACAGGAAATCTGCGTCATGTGCCAAACTGCGAATTATGTCTCTACTGTATTCCATCATGTAATCACACACTGTGCAATGCAGTATTTAAAAATGTGATGTCTCTATTCAAATAGAATATCTATTATGTATCTCATGCATACATATTTCTACGTCAAATAAAAAAGTCAGATTTTGAAACATATAGTTACATAGCTGAAAAGAGACTTGCGCCCATCAAGTTCAGCCTTCCTCACATAAGTTTTTGCTGTTGATCCAAAAGAAGGCAAAAAACCTAGTCTGAAGCGCTTCCAATTTTGCAACAAACTAGGAAAAAATTCCTTCTTGACCCCAAAATAGCAGTCAGATGTCTCCTTGGATCAAGCAGCTATTACCCCAATAGTTAGAAATTATATCCCTGTATGTTATGTTTTTGCAAGTATTTATCCAATTGCAGTTTAAACATCTGTATAGACTCTGAAAACCACCTCTTCAGGCAAAGAATTCCATAGCCTTATTGCTCTTACTGTAAAAAAAACCTTTTCTTTGCCTTAGATGATTTCCAGATAAAGGATTGAACTGGCCCCGAATATATTTGTATAATGTTATCATATCCCCTCTCAGGTGCCGTTTTTCCAAACTAAACTAAACTAGTGCCATGATATCTTTCTTTAGAATAGGTGCCCAAAATTGCACAGGATATTCAAGGTGTGGTCTTACCAGTGATTTATAAAGAGGCAAAATTATATTTTCATCCTGAGAATTTATGCCCCTATTTATACATGACAAAACCTTACTGGCCTTGGCAACTGCAGGTTGACATTGCATATTGCTGTTTAATTTGTTGTCTATAACAATTCCCAAATCCTTCTTGTGTGTGGTTATCCCTAATTCACTACCATTTAGGGTGTAAATTGCGTGTGCATTCCTAACCCCGAAGTGCATAACGTTGCATTTCTCTATGTTAAATTTCATCTGCCATTTTAGTGCACAGTCCCCCAATCTATCCAAATCCCTCTGCAGCAAAGCAATATCCTGCTCACATTTTATTACTTTACAAAGTTTTGTGTCATCTGCAAACACTGATACATGGCTTTCAATGCCTATTTCAAGATCATTTATAAATATGTTAAATAAAAGCGGTCCCAAAACAGAACCCTGAGGGACACCACTTACCACTTTTTTCCAGCCTGAAAATTTACCATTAATGACAACTCGTTGTACTCTATCCTTGAGCCAATGTTCTACCCAACAACAAGAATATTCATCTAGACCAATTTCTTTTAGTTTGAAGACTAACCTATTGTGAGGAACCGTATCAAATGCCTTGGCAAAATCCAAGTAGATCACATCCACTGCAACACCCTGATCTATACTTCTACTTACTTCTTCGTACAATGCAATTAGGTTAGTTTGACATGACCTATGTTTCAGAAAACCATGCTGATTATTGCTAATAACAAAGTTCTTCCCACTGAATTCCTGAATATTATCCCTTAATAGCCCTTCAAATATTTTCCCAGTCACAGAAGTTAAGCTCACAGGTCTATAATTTCCAGGCAAGGATTTTGAACCCTTTTTAAACATAGGAACAACATCTGCCTTCCTTCAATCCTCCGGTACAATACCCGAAGCAAAAGAATCTTGAAATATTAAATACAGAGGTTCACTTATTTTCCCACTTAGCTCCTTAAGTACTCGTGGGTGAATACCATCAGGTCCTGGAGCTTTATGTACATTAATTTTCTTTAATAGCTGTAGCACCTTGTCTCTAGTTATCCAATCACAAGATATCTGCAAGTTTTTTGCAGCAATCATTTGCATATCTCTTGCCACAGGATACTCATTAATATATACTGAAGAAAAATAGTTATTTAAAATTTCTGCTTTTTCCTGGTCTTCATTAGCTAAACCTACACTTTCATTTTTTTTATTTTTTTTTAGAATTGATGTACTTGAAAACATTTTTGGGGTTGGTTTTGCTTTCTTTGGCTATCAATTTCTAATTTTCTAGTTTAGCCACTTTAATTGCCTTTTTGCAAGCATTATTGGCTTCCTTATATCTTATGTAGGATGCCTCTGATTTGTCCGATTTAAATGCTTTAAATGCCCTTTTCTTATTTTTAATCTCTTGTTTTACTTCTCTACTAAGCCACATTGGTTTTAATTTGTTACTTTTATATTTATTACCCAATGGTACATACTGAGAAATGTACCTTTCTAATCTTTGTTTGAATAGTTTCCATTTAACAGTGTTTTCATCACTAAGGAGTTTATGCCAGTCGATGTGTTGTAGAGCTGCCCTAATCTTATTGAAATTGGCTTTTTAAAAATTATACGTTTTAGTGTACCCCACGTGCTTTTGCTTTTTTGAGTTTATTTAAAAAATTACCATATTGTGATCACTATTTCCCAAATGCTCCCCTACTTGAATGTTGGTTAAAAACTTGAATTGTTTGTTATAACGAGATCCAGACAAGCATTCTTTCTAGTTGGTGCTTGTACCAATTGTGACATAAAGGTGTCATTTAACACATTTAAAAACCTGATTCCCCTTGCTGAAGTACTAGTCCCTCTATCCCAATTTATGTCCGGGTAATTAAAATCTCCAATAATTAATGTGTTACCCCGATTTGCAGCTTTCCCAATTTGCTCTAACAGCTGTTCTTCCTCATTAATATTTACATTAGGTGGTTTATAACATATCCCAACCAATAATTGATTTCCCTTTGTTTGCCCCAAGCAGATATCTACTCATAAAGCTTCCACATTTTCCTCGTCACACTCCACATGCCTAAGATTTGACTTTAACTCATGGTTGACATACAAACATACCCCACCACCCCTTGTTTTTCCTATCCTTCCTAAATAACGTGTACCCATTTAAGTTAACTGCCCAGTCATGTGTCTCATCCCACCATGTTTCTGTTATGCCTATTATATCATATTGTTTAATGTATGCTATTGCCTCTAGTTCCCCCATTTTGTTAAATAGGCTCCTTGCATTAGTAAGCATACATTTAATATTGTCATGAGTCATTTGTACTTTTTGTACATTATCAATATTACATACCTCCTCTGTTCTGAGCTTTCCCCTCCCCCATCTCCATACCTTTGTTCTGAGCTAAAGCCCATCTCTTTTCTATCGTATCTCCATTTTCTAGATTGCTTTGATCCTCCCCCCCACTACTAGTTTAAACTCTCCTACAACCTTCTAGACATCCTATCCCCCAGCACAGCAGACCCTCTTCCGTTTAAGTGCAACCCATCACGACTATACAGATTGTATCCAAGCGCAAAATCGTCCCAGTGCTCTAAAAACCCAAAACCCTCTTTCCTGCACCGAGACTTCAGCCATGCATTGACCTCTCTAATCTCCTGCTGCCTTTCTGCTGTAGCGCGTGGCACAGGTAACATTTCTGAAAATATTACCTTAGAGGTCCTTTTCTTTAGCTTACTTCTTAGATCCCTGAACTCATTCTTTAGGACCTTCCATTTTCCTCTGACTTTGTCATTGGTACCAATATGGACCATGACAGCTGGGTCATTCCCAGCCCCTCCCAATAATCCCTCCACTCTGTCAGCAACATGCCGGACCCGAGCACCCAGGAGACAGCAAACTGTCCGGTTGAGTCGATCAGAGTGGCAGATTAACCTATCTACTCTCTTCATAAAAGAGTCCCCTACCACCACAACCTGTCTAGACTTCCTTATCCTAAACAACCTTATCTGATACATATTTCTGCAAAATTAAAGAGTTAATGGTTATTTTGTAACTGTACGTTTTTGTATTTTTCTTTTAAAATGATTATTAGATGATTCACTAATTTTCTTATTTTTTATATGAACATTTTCTCTCATTGCTACTCTTCCCACATCCTTGAACTCTGCACTTCATAATATAAATCAAGCTGGAATATATTTCGCTTATCCATTAGATCATTTTATTATAGCATTTGTTCCAGCACTATATCCAATAGAACGAGCCATTAGAGAGCTTCTAGGGTGAATGACGTGACAATTTGTATTCAATCCAAGATCCAAAATAGGTGTTTAATTGTTACGATAGGAAACAGATTAGCATACAATAAAATGCCTTCAAAAGTATCATAAATGACAGCAGATGGTGAGGTCAGCTTCATAGCTACATTGATCTAATTAGACTTTTTTTTCCCATACTGTAAGGTATAACAGCTGTCAAATTTTTTCCCAGTTTTTAACTGATCATCTCCAGTAAACCTGTCAGAAGGAGCATTGCCAAAAACATCTGCTATGATCAGATAATCTTAGCTAATTAGAAAACGAAATAGAATATCAGAGAAAAATATTCCAGACGAGACCTAGAATAAACATCACTACATTAAGAAATTTAAGGCAATGACATTTTGTCAGTTCTGATATTTAAATCATCGTTCCTGTTTATTAATTTAAATGCCAGTGGCTGACTGGAATAGTGTATGCTAACAAATTGTAGACAAATTCTAGACCGTTAAATCAAAAAATGTACCCTGGAGAAATGGTATGTATGTTTGAACAATAAATATTGTTTAACTTGTATTACCCTCAAGGAACTTTGTCGTCTTTTGAAAAGACAATATGTTTGGTTGAGTTGACAACTGGCTTGTAAAATCCAGATTGAAATAGCCACATTGGGAAATAAAAACAGTTTGGGGAATTTTGCAAGTCAGTTGACTGAAATTCAGATTTAGATTGCCAGAGCCGGCAAGGGAGAATTTGTAGTGTAGTACATAGAAATTTGTCATCATCTGTCTGAATTTGCCATCCTATCACAATCCCCATTCTCCATCATCTACATCACAGATGGAATTGAGAAACTAATGCTTGACTTTGTAATAGGAAGCCTTGAACCCGGAGACAGGATTGGGAGAGAGATGAATGCTGAGACAGAAAGACATGTTTCCACCTGTTTCATTCCTCCCAAAAATCTGGTCTGGGGATAATTGGGTGGGCAAGGTCCTGAGGGGGCCTTGCCATTGATACCACCCATGTTACATTGACACCCATGCAGAAAAGGGGTAAGTATACCCACTGACAAGCTGTTTGACCAACCCCCAGCCTTCAGGACCCTACAGCAACTGCAGCTCAAGTGCTCCTTGTATGGTCTGAGTGCTCACAGCTCAGTGCAAGTGCATCTCTGTACTGCATGGGAGCAGTTGCTCTGTGTCCCTAGATGTGGGAAACCAGGAAACTAAAACAGGATTGCAGGGCAGGACCCTGAAATCGTGACTAGTCCACCAAATGTGGGACATCAGTCTTTGTAAAATGCCACTCAGTCCAGGTGGGGAAATGGAGTGGGAGGTTGAGAAGAAAGTAGAGGTAAAATATTGCATACATGTGTATGTATCTGCCTACATATTATCATGAGCATGTTTCCACATATCTGTGTGTGCATAGGCATAAATGTGCTTGTTAGGGTTCTTGTGTATATGTATGTCTTTGTCGTTGTTTAATTTTTTGCATTATTGAGAGAGCATTTGCCTTATTTTTACATGTTTATATATATTTATTTTATTTGACTGTCTGTGTATGTGTAGACACATGTGCCTTTATTATGTAGGTGCATACATGGCCATACACATGTTTCCATATCTATACTCATACAAGCGTTAACACATTATTGTTTTTACTAGACTTTGTAAAATTCAGTTTGGCAGAATCATATCGACCAAAAGAACAATATTTGGGTTGGGTGGCTTTTGGTCTGGACTAACTTTGCCCATGCAATCGTTCCAGGAAAAACATTCTAAAGGCATGGACTGCAAAATATATATATATATATATATACATATATATAATATAAATACTATGCATATACTTTGCAGTACACCAATAGGTGCATTTTCCTACTATTCAGTCTACAAATCAAGTGAGAAAATGTTACCAATAGAGGGGAAAAAAGGAGAAGCAGTAAAAAAAAATCTATAAGATATATTTATTAAATATGTAATATAAAAATATAGATTTTTTTTACTGTTCCTCCTTTGTTCGCTCTATGGGTCACTTCTCACTTGATCTGTGAATAAAATCAACATTTAGTGACTGTCCGTAATTATCAATAATTTGTTTCCCACCAATCATCTCTTTTTTTTTGGTGCCGTAGACAGATCTTGGAATCATGAATCAAGCTAAACTCTTCATCCACCGTCTGGTTAGTTTGTTTTGTGATTTGTTTGTTTGCCGATTCAGTGTTAAAGAAAAATTTGGACAAATGGCAAATAATTTGAAACCAAGCTCACACGTCTTATTATAACTTTTTCACAACAATACAGGGTGTGAAGACAGTACAAGACACAATAAGGCAAAATGGTACAAAAAGGAAAAGAACACCCTGGCTGTAACCCTGAAATCCAGCATGTCGTGCAAAATAGTATCCATTTTTAGTTCCATGAAATCGTTGATGAACACCGCTGGGCATTCATATGTCCAAGATGGCCGCCGCCTCATGTTCGTTATACGAATGACGACCACCCAGCCTACATTCGACAATTAAGAGGTGTCTGTGGTTAACCACAACGTTCTATTAAGGACAAGCTGGGTGGCCGGCTGTTCGGCAGTTCATTAGGTAAAATGAAGAATAAACATACAGGCTGTACAGACAAAGAACTAGCCAAACAAACAGACGAACCAAGGAGAAATAAAGCAGTTTAAAAGACAGAGAGGTCTGTCACACCACCCAACAACCACATAAACATTACCTTATTAACAAGGTACAAATCCATTGCATGCCTTCTGGAACTGATAGTTCAATGGCGATCATGTGTGTAAGATTTCAGGAATGGGTGTTCAACTTAAGTGGTTTGAGCTATAGAGGGTCAGTGGACAGGAGAATACTTATTCTTTCTCACCCATCTAATATAGTGTGAAACTAAGATATGCCAGTCCCCTGGACCTGACCAAACTAATGGAGCTCTGAAACAAAGTGTTTAAAAATAACACCTTCATCCTATCATGATGTGACTTAATTCACATAAAAACAAACACACACATCACAAACAACACTAAAAAAATACTTCAAGAAATACAAAAAGTAGTTTATGGTTTCCAGCTGGTGACTGGTCGGCTCCAAATTGAGTAAAATTCACATGACAGAGATGCCTCAAAGACCCCAGCAATTATTTCAGATATTTATAGCTGTAAATGGTGAAAAGGTTAAAGGCACACTACAGTCACCAGAACAACTACAGCTTATTGAATTTGTCCTGGTGAGTAGAATCATTACCTTCAGGCTTTTTGCAGTAAATACTGAACACTGAACTTTCCTCATGGAGATGCATTGAGTCAATGCATCTCTGCGAGGAGATGCTGATTGGCTGTGTTTGACTTGTGATGACTCTGCCCCTGATCTGCCTCCTTCACAGTCTCAGCCAATCCTATGGTGAAGCATTGTGATTGGCTCAGACCACCACTTCTGGTGATGTCAGCAGATAGCAGACAGGTCAGAGGAAGACAGGGGCAGAGTCAGTAGCTGCAGACTTCAATACAAGTTAAAAAATATATATTTAGGGAGGCAAAAATGTGTCAGGGGGGCTAGATGGTGGTTCAAATACTATAAGGTCAGGAATACATGTTTATGTTCCTGACAATATAGTGTTCCTTTAACTTTTTGCACCATCTAATTACAGAGTAATTCTTCTTGACATAATGTAAAACGTGCACTTAAATATAGAAAAATAAATAAATAAATAAGTAGATGCTTAACAATAATAATAAAAAGCAGCACACATATCCTAGGTGTAAAGATATAATCCGAAGGTGCTCTTAATATTGTTTATGTCCATGATACATTAAAGTTGTTGTAACTCCTCTTCCCCTGAAGTGTGGAACTGTGAAGTGCTAAATGTGTGTGATGTTACAAAATACAAATAGAAGAGACAGCGCAAGATGTAAAACACAATAATAGTAAACAAGCTAAATATAAGTCACTAACATAAGCAGCTATAAACCAAGTAAAAATCCCAAGGTTTACAAACATATAAAACCCAACAATATGTGTAAGCATTTAGTAGATACACCCCTATGGCACGATTAGCCTAGAGGAAACTACTACAGATCATATACAAATATAAATTATATAAAGTGAAATATTACAGTATATATTAAGCCAATTCGAGAGTTTATAGTTTGAGGGTGGGTTAACCAGCAATGTTTCAAGTGTCCAAATCCAGTGTCGCTCGTCTCCCGATTAACAAGTAAAAACGTTATCCACTTTTCCTTAGAAGATACAAAGAGAACAAAATAGTGCAACAATGTGTTTATTACATGCAAAGGTGACCCCCCCCCCCCCTTTGGGCACTTGGAACTCTTACATCAAAAACTTGTCTCCAAGAATCACAAAACAGGCTTTAGTCTACAATGGTAAGTCTGTGTTACCAGTCTGTCCACATGGTGCAGATCTGCCGCCCGGATCCAGGGTTGAGCAGTCTTCGTCTGGAAAGGTGCTGGGACCGGATACCGCTATATGTCGATGTTCCAAAGAGCAAAAGGCCACTCACGTATCAACACGTTTTTCCAGCTCTTTTCTGACTTTGTCAAGATAGTGTGGCAGCAGCATAAACCACTTTTAAATACTGGCTAGCTGCAAGTCTTTAAAGGGACCATGTCTCCTCAAATTCCATGCGTTTGGAAATACCTTAAAATTGGCAGCTAGTTTCCCTTACATATATTACTCTTAAATTTTCAAATAAAATGACAGTGTAACGGCACCCCCAGGCATAAAAGGGTTAAACCACCATTTAGTAGATCTTCCCTTCCAGAGACACAGACACAGCTACTGCAGAACACCAATCCGCCGAACAGGAACCATATGAATGCTGTGAACAGCAGAATAGGAAAAACCATACAAATAGGTTTACACTCCTAGCAGTCAAACTGGAACAGCATACAATAAATCCCCCCAAGAATGAGACAAGGCTCTGTTTTGAGGGTCAAGCAGGAACAGTCAGAGCTGTGGGTTTATTGTTCTCATATACACATTAGTACCACCCACAGGGTTTTGGAAAACAACCAATAAACACGTACAATACACTCAGACACTCCCACACAAAATCCTCCCCTCTGCCTGTGATACAATTACCTTACACAATGGGTAATGTAATTATAACAGCCAGAGAAATACAGTTTTTCCACATTATTCATAACTTGAAAAGTATGCATCACATTCACATACGAGTCAGACAAAAAACCCCAATGTTTCGGCTCCTTGATAAAGGCTACCAGGAGGAGCCAAGACGTTGGGGTTTTTTGTTTGACTCGTGTTTCTGCCCATTTAGGCTTGTGGAATGTGGTAAATATTGATTTTTGTATATTAATTGCCTAGTGAGTCACTGATTCTGTTATTTGTAATATATATGTATATGTGATGTAATAAATACAGATAGAGATTCTATATGCTATATGGTGTGCATTCTTTGTTATTTACTAATAATTCTTTTTAGCAACATAAGGCTGAAAATTAGCAATCTTTCCATATGAGGGTGATGTTGTTCATCTCTTACTGTGTGTTCTTGCCCTGTTTATCCTACCATCCGAATGCAGATTGCCCAGATGGAATGCTGAAAACTGATGTTGAAGGCTTTGCTTTGATAGAGATGAGAAGAACAATGAGTTATGGGAGACATCTGCAGATGATGAATCTTGAAAAAAACAACCTGAGTTTCCAAAGCCAGTGCCATCTTAACAGCATTATGGACCCCCGGGAAAAGCAGTGCACTGGGGCCCTACCTACACCACAACTAATAAAAATATAAATTGTCAATAAAATTAAGCTTATATTTATTGGTACCTCTAACAAATGAAATAGATACATACAATACATACACACAGACTGTTGAACATATGCACACACAGACTACCGAGTACATGCACACCAACTGCTAAATACAGAGACAGACTGCTGAGTACATACACAGACTGCTGAGTACACACAGACTATTTCATTTGTGTGAATGGTTCTCTGTGTGTGAATGGTTCTGTGTGTGTGAATGGTGCTGTGTGTGTGAGAGGCTTTGTGTGTGTGAGAGGTGCTGTGTGTGTGAGGGGGTCTGTGTGTGTGTGAGAGAGGTGCTGTATATGAGGGGTAAGTGTGTAAGAGGTGCTGTATGTGAGGGGTAAGTGGTGTGTGTGAGAGGTGCTATATGTGAGGGGTAAGTAGTGTGTGTGTGAGAGGTGCTGTAAGTGATGGGTAAGTGATAAGTGATGTGTGTGTGTGTGAGAGGTGATGTATGTAAAAGGTAAGGTAAGTAGTGTGTGTGTGTGTAAGTGGTGCTGTATGTGAGGGGTAAGTCATGTGTGTGTGAGAGGTGCTGTATGTGAGGGGTAAGTGGTATGTGTGTGCGTGTGGGAGGTGCTGTATGTGAGGGGTGTGTGTGTGTGTTGCAGAGTGTGAGGGGTGCATGGAGCAAAGGTTTTCTTGTTTTGTTCTTTTTCAAATAATAAATGTGCATTAATAATGTAATCTTCTGCCAGCCTCCTATGACCTCCGATCCAGTACCAGCATGATATTTAGTAAGTAGTAGATATATTTATAGCCTGAATCTCCTCTGGCTGCAGGCTGTCTTTACTCCTTCCAATTAATGGATCTCCCCTGTCGGCTGTGCACATGGGCATCACGGTGGGGCCCCCATGCCCTGGGCAACTACCCAGTGTGCCCAAGGTTAAAGATGGTCCTGAGTTAAGCGTAAGAAAGAGGAAGCATTCATACACTGCATAATGAGTTCTGCCGCTTTGTACTACAAGGTAATTAAATGACCCACCACTGTGACATGTTAAAAGGGCTAAACTGGCTATTGCTGGAATCCCGCCGCACTCTTCATCTTTCCAGCCTTGTGCAGTGCTTTTCTGGGAAGCTCCAACCCTACCTGAGTAGAATGCTTTCCCTAGCTGTTCCCACCTCCTATAACCTCCGATCCAGTACCAGCACGATATTTAGCATACCACAATACAAAAATAAAGTGGCTTGATCCTCATTTTCCTACAGAGCACCGCAATTATGGAATAACCTCAGGGACACAGTCAAATCATTCAATCTAAAATCCTAAAATCTATGGTAACATACCTCAGCACAGAATGCACCTGTCATGGTTGACTCTATTTATTACAAGCGAAATAAAGATCAAAAGAACTAAAATTGGGATAAGTAATAAATCTGTGGAAGGAGGAAAAGACAAGTAGGGGGCTGCCTCACATACAGATGAGTGACTAAACTACTAAATATAATATTAACAAGCAAAGGTATGTAAGCGCTCCATATGATAAATCATGACCACTTAAACACTGTACTCCAAAACAGCAGCTGCTGAACACAGCTAATATAGATCAGATTAATAACTCTGGGATAGTCTAGATTAATGTATATATATATATATATATTGTGAGCGTAAAGGTGGAATAGTGGTTGATGGGAGATACATCAGACCTGATTTGCTAAACAGCAACCAGAGGATTTTCAGTTAAATGCCCCAGGGAGAGAGGTTAAAGTTTGCAATATGCATAGCTGATGCTCTGCAAAACCTGGTATGGGTCCCTGGGGCGGAGTATTTGGAGAGCAGGGTGGGCCAATGCTCCAACAGCACTAGTTGCTGTGTAACAGACCACAGCTTGGATCTGAATTTAAGAGTTAACTAATTGGCACTCACCTGTAGCTACTCAATTAGTAGATAGGCCTTTAAAAGAAGAGAGCAGCCTGCTGCAGAGTGAGGGAGAAAAAGACAGCTAGGAGATATTGTGTTTATTGCAAAGACATTTCTTTTGTTTGGAAAATTGGTAAGTGGGAAAGCCACCCAATTGCAGATAGCAATTACTGTCTAGTAAGAGCTCAAGTAAGAGCAAGGGATTTTGTTTGTTTTTGTTATTATTTAAAGTACCTGCTTTCTTACTGAATAAAAAGGAAAACTGAGCTGAAGGTGTCCTGGACTTTGTATACCCTAGAAGGCTGTGGTTACTGCAAGATCGGTGACAATCCTACCTGTAAAAGAGGTGGTTTGTTACATATGGTGGAGAATGCGGGCAGCCACGTAAGCCTGAGGGTAGAAGTCATTTAAAGCTCAACATGGAGGATGTTATCAAGGCTCTGATCCAATCCACCTCTGTGCAACAGGAGACTAACAGGAGAGCTGCAGAAAACAGTGCAGCCCTGCAGCAACTGGTGCTGGCTCAGGCAGAGTGTGCTAAAGTCCTGGCCAAAACACAAATGGAGTGCACTGAGTCCTTGGTGAAACAGCTTGTTGTGACACAAGCGGAGATGTTTAAAGTAGCCCGTGAGGAGCAGCAAAAAGTCACCCAGGGACTACAACAGGAAATCCAAGCTATCTCTGAAAAACTGAATGGAGACCCTGATGGAAGATACCAGGGGCCAAAGGTGATTCGGGCGAGCCACTATCTTCAGAAAATGACCGCATCAGATGATGTTGAGGCGTACCTTCTGGCATTTGAGCGCACTGCTGAGAGGGAGGGATGGCCGACTGGTGAGTGGGCAAGCATACTGGCACCGTTCCTAAGTGGAGAGCCGCAGAAGGCATATTATGACCTAGAACCAGCCGATGCAAGTATCTACAGCAAATTGAAAGCTGAAATCTTGGCACGACTGGGTGTAACCTCTGCAGTACGTGCCCAAAGGTTCCACTCATGGTCATATTCTTCAGACAAAGCCGCACGTTCCCAAATGTTTGACCTCATACACCTTGCACGGAAATGGTTACAACCTGAAATCCATTCAGCTAGCCACATTGTGGAAACCTTAGTAATGGACCGGTTTTTGCGTGGTTTACCAGCTTCCCTGCGTCGCTGGGTCAGCCAAAGTGACCCCCATACAGCTGACCAACTGATTGCCTTGGTGGAAAGATATGTGGCTGCAGGAGAACTGCTATGTCCTACTTCACAGGCAAACCCTCGCAATCCTAAGCCCCAAGATTCTGCAAGACCTGGTAAGACTGTTCAAGGTTTAAGGGGAGCTGAAGAGCTGCAGCTCTATACACAAAACACCAGGGGGGCATCCAGGTCTAATAGGCCTGGGAGAGGAACTAATTGGTGGGCAGATTTTACTGTCAAATGTTTCAAGTGCAAAGAGGATGGTCATATGGCCAAAGACTGTCCATTGAAGGATGAACCTATGGAATGCAATATGGGCAAAGATGAGGGAGCACGTTCATTTTTGCTCAACTGTTATGGTACTGTTAACAATGACTATGATAATAACCCTCATAAATGCTGTGTAACTGTGAATGGTAAAATGTCTAAAGCATTACTTGATTCGGGTAGTATGGTTACGTTGGTAGCAGAGTCTGTAATACCTTGTGTAAAACCTGATCATGTACAGAAAATAGGCATTATCTGTGTTCATGGTGATAAAAAGGAATACCCCACTGCGGAAGTAAATATTGGAACCCAGTATGGGGATTTAAAGTACCGAGTGGGTGTAATACCTAGATTAGCCCACGAGGTAGTGATCGGTAGAGACTTTCCTCACTTTCTAGAATTATGGGCAGCTGTACAAAAGAGGGACCAAACTTTATCAGAAATTAGTCAATCGGCCGAGGATAATGTGTTCCCTTTTTCCGATATTGACTTGGGTTTTGACCATTGTGATGGAAAAATAAGAAAAAGGAGAAAGTACTGCCCTAAACCAGTATTAATAGGAGATAACCCAGCTCAAACTAGTGAGGAGCCTACTAATACTGCAGACAAAGATAAGGACTTAATTGATATTGGAATCAGTCCAGGTAATTTTAAAAGTGCTCAGTGGGAAGATCCCACTTTAGTGACAGCTAGAAATTATATTAAAGTTGTAAATGGGGTTGCTAATCAGCCAGGAGAAGCCCTACCGTTCCCCTATTTTGAAGTACAAAATGACCTAATTTACCGTGTAGAGAAAAGGGATTCAGACATCATTAAGCAGTTGTTGGTTCCTCAGACTTACCAAAATATAGTGCTAAAGTTGGCTCACAGCCACATATTAGGGGGACATTTGGGAGTTGAAAAAACTAGAGAGAGAGTCCTTAGAAGGTTTTACTGGCCTGGAGTGTTTGCTGCTATTACAAACTATTGCTCCTCTTGTCCAGAGTGCCAGTACAGGGCTCCTTTCAAGACTTTTCGTAGTCCACTTGTACCCTTACCCATAATTGATGTACCTTTTGAAAGGATCGCTATGGACTTAGTGGGGCCACTGGTAAAGTCTGCTAGAGGACACCAATATATATTAGTCATCTTGGACTATGCAACTCGTTACCCTGAGGCCATTCCCTTGCGTAATACCTCTGCAAAGTTAATAGCTAAGGAACTTATGTTGATGTTCAGTAGGGTGGGTATCCCTAAAGAAATCCTGACAGACCAGGGGACCCCGTTCATGTCCAAAGTCACAAAAGAGTTGTGCAGGCTCTTGCAGGTTAAACATCTTAAGACCTCAGTATATCACCCACAGACTGATGGTTTAGTAGAGAGGTTCAACAAAACCCTTAAGAGTATGCTACGCAAGGTAATTGATGCTGATGGAAGAAATTGGGATTTTTTATTGCCATATTTACTGTTTTCCATTAGGGAAGTTCCACAGGCCTCCACGGGCTTCTCTCCTTTTGAATTGTTATATGGAAGACATCCCAGGGGAATATTGGATATTGCTAAGGAGACCTGGGAACAGGAGACTACTCCTCACAGGAGTGTAATTGAACATATAGCTCAAATGCAGGATAGAATGGCCACCATCATGCCCATTGTCAGGGAACACATGCTGGAAGCCCAGCAGGCTCAGAAAAACAGCTATAACCGTAATGCTAGAGTCAGAGTGTTCCAACCTGGAGACAGGGTATTGGTTCTGGTCCCTACTGTGGAGAATAAGTTCCTTGCGACTTGGCATGGACCCTATGAAATAATAGAGAAAGTGAGTGATGTCAATTATAAAGTCAGACAACCAGGAAGAAGAGAGCCTGAACAGTTGTATCATATAAATCTGTTAAAGCCATGGAAGGACAGGGAGGTCCTGGTTGCTTTAAAAACTTCAGAACCTCCTATAGTAGAGCCAGAGGTGAACGTATCTGAGACTCTGTCTGTACATCAAAAGCAAGAGGTCAGAGACTTCATCAGAAGAAATAGGGATGTTTTCTCGGTAGTTCCAGGAAAGACTAAGGTGATTAAACATGACATAATAACCGAACCAGGGAAAAGAGTTAATCTCAAACCCTATAGAATTCCTGAGGCCGGGAGGGAGGTTATAAACTTAGAGGTTGAGAGCATGTTAAAACTTGGAGTCATTGAAGAATCCCAGAGTAACTGGAGTAGTCCTATTGTATTGGTGCCAAAACCTGATGGCACATGGAGGTTCTGTAATGACTACCGCAAGTTAAATGCTATCTCAAAATTTGATGCTTACCCAATGCCCAGAGTTGATGAGTTAATAGAAAGACTGGGTAAAGCTCGTTATCTAACAACCTTGGATTTAACAAAGGGTTACTGGCAGGTCCCTCTCACTGAAAGAGCCAAAGAAAAGACAGCCTTTTCAACACCCAGTGGCCTGTTTCAGTACACTGTATTGCCATTTGGGTTACATGGGGCACCTGCCACATTCCAACGAATGATGGACAGAATTCTTAAACCTCATGTTCGTTATGCTGCAGCATACTTGGATGATGTCATCATCCACAGTGCAGACTGGGAATCCCACCCCCCTAAAGTTCAAGCGGTGCTTGATGCTATCCGCTCAGCGGGCTTAACTGCCAATCCTTCCAAGTGTACGATTGGTTTAGAGGAAGCTAAGTACTTAGGTTATTCTATTGGGAGGGGTTTGGTTAAACCACAGGTAGCCAAAGTAGAAGCCATACAAAAATGGCCACAGCCCCTTACAAAGAAACAAGTAAAGGCATTTTTGGGTTTAATTGGATATTATAGGCGGTTCATCCCAGATTTTGCTACCATTGCTGAACCTCTAACAGACCTTATTAAAGCAAAATCCCCAGTCATAGTTAAATGGTGCCCTGAGGCAGAAAAGGCTTTTAAGAGTCTGAAGGAAGCTATCTGTAGCCATCCTGTCTTGGTGACCCCAGATTTTTCCAGGGACTTTATAGTTCAGACAGATGCTTCTGATGTTGGCTTGGGGGCTGTTCTTTCACAGGAATACCAGGGTGAAGAACACCCTGTTTTCTTTTTGAGCAGGAAGTTAAACCCACATGAGAAGAACTACTCTATTGTTGAAAAAGAGTGTCTTGCTATTAAGTGGGCATTAGACTCTCTTAAATACTACCTGCTAGGCAGAAAGTTCCGATTGATAACGGACCATGCACCTCTGACATGGATGTATCAGAACAAGGAAAATAACTCCAGAGTAACCAGATGGTTTTTGAGTTTACAATCTTTTAATTTCACTGTGGAACACAGGGCTGGTCTGCAACAAGGTAATGCTGATGGGCTTTCGAGGGTACACTCCCTGATTTCCATGGTCGCTCAAACCCATGGGTATGAGCTGGGGGGGAGGATATGTGAGCGTAAAGGTGGAATAGTGGTTGATGGGAGATACATCAGACCTGATTTGCTAAACAGCAACCAGAGGATTTTCAGTTAAATGCCCCAGGGAGAGAGGTTAAAGTTTGCAATATGCATAGCTGATGCTCTGCAAAACCTGGTATGGGTCCCTGGGGCGGAGTATTTGGAGAGCAGGGTGGGCCAATGCTCCAACAGCACTAGTTGCTGTGTAACAGACCACAGCTTGGATCTGAATTTTAAGAGTTAACTAATTGGCACTCACCTGTAGCTACTCAATTAGTAGACAGGCCTTTAAAAGAAGAGAGCAGCCTGCTGCAGAGTGAGGGAGAAAAAGACAGCTAGGAGATATTGTGTTTATTGCAAAGACATTTCTTTTGTTTGGAAAATTGGTAAGTGGGAAAGCCACCCAATTGCAGATAGCAATTACTGTCTAGTAAGAGCTCAAGTAAGAGCAAGGGATTTTGTTTGTTTTTGTTATTATTTAAAGTACCTGCTTTCTTACTGAATAAAAAGGAAAACTGAGCTGAAGGTGTCCTGGACTTTGTATACCCTAGAAGGCTGTGGTTACTGCAAGATCGGTGACAATCCTACCTGTAAAAGAGGTGGTTTGTTACAATATATATATATATATATACATACAAAGTGTATTTATTAAACATATAAAAACAAATTAAATGATTCCATATGGATACAGTAATGATAAATGTATCACAGGAACAATATGTCCAGATCAAAGTCCAGAAACACATAGTGTGAGGCCCCCAACGCTGATACAAAATGTGTACCAATTGGAACTGTAAAATGTGCACGTAAAAATTAAAAGTATGTAATAAAAATAAAAATAAGCGATACCCACACACATACGCTATCCCTGGGGGAGGGAGCTCTTGAACCCGCCAAACAACCGGGTCTAGGTTAAGGGTGTTGCTGTGAACAATCTCCCCGAGTTAAAGAACTCTGGGGGTAAGCTAAAGCAACTTACCCTGTCATCCCGACCTTCGTGTGAGGTTAGAGGAGCACGCCAACTCCCTACCACGAGATAGGATGTGTAAGTAGATCCGATCACAGCAGCTGCCGAAAATCAATCCCGGACCATAGATGAAACCGGGCTGGAAATACAGAGAAGACGGAAAGCAGATCATCTACGCGTTTCGTCCCCTTTGGAGGACTTTCTCAAGACCAAGATCTGCTATCCACAACCTGGGTATATATACCCTACATGTAAAAAAGTGGTCATAATGCTTAAATTGAAGATAATTTGACATGGGGCAAGTAGCCTACTGAGTGCATTTAGAATGCAAATACAAAATGCAATACATGCTAAATAACAACCCCTAAATAATACTAAATGTTACTCCATCATAAAAGATAAGTCTTATGGGGGCGTGTCCGACTGCCGAGTGGAACGGACGCATGGAGTGAGAGCTCCCGGTCCGAGACGGCTACAGCGTGACTTATAGCAGCTCTTACCCCCCGGCTGACGGTGAGAAACGGGCGGGTTATCTTCCCCTCACCTCCCATGGCCCCGGCAAAGCAGACTAAGCTGACGGATCAGATCCGCCACGGGAAAAAAGACCGGTCGCGGCCGGCGCAAGATGGCGGCGGTGAGGAACTGGAATCCTCACAGGCCTCAAACCCTCCCACAGAGAATGAGGAGCAAGTATACACTGATGCCCCAGTTACAGAAAGAAAACTTTATGCAATGCTGAAAGACTTTAGACTCATCCTGCAGTCTGATTTGAAAAAAGCCACAAATGATATTAAGAAGGAAATAGCAGATCTGGGGGAAAGAACAAACAATTTAGAAACACGTACTGATGACATATGCGCAGCGCAAGATGCCTTGGCAGACACAGTACAACAATTAGTGAGTGAACAACAGTTCTTAAAAAGAAAATTAGCGGACATGGAAGATCGCTCACGTAGAAATAATATTCGCTTCCGTGGTATTCCAGAAAGCGTCACGAGAGAGCAATTGCCGCAATACCTTACTTCCCTGTGCAAGTCGCTGGCGCCGGAGATATCGGAGCCAGAATGGCTCATGGACCGAGCCCACAGACTACCGAAACCGCAGAATCTGCATAAAGATACGCCACGCGACGTTGTCGCTCGCTTCCACTACTATAAGACGAAGGACCACCTACTGCAGGCAGCGAGGAAAATCACCGAGATGCCCGCACCATACACGGGTGTTCAATTATACGCAGACCTGTCAGCTATGACCATGGGCAGACGCAGAGAATTCATCAACGTGACAAAGTCCCTGAGAAACAACGGCATACAATACAGATGGGGCTATCCTACAAAACTACTTATATGGAGGAATGCCAAAACGCATACCGTCAACGAACCGGAGGTGGGAATGCGCTTACTAAAAGAATGGGGCCTATTCCCGCTACAACCGAGAGACGCTTCGACTACAGCATCCCCGAGAGGACCGCATGCTGACTGGCAGATGGCGGGCTCGCCACAAAGAAAAGAATAGAACTCTAGTCGGGGCCCAACAGGGACATACCACTAACCCACTGTAGAATTGGACACTGAGAGACACTCTAACCCAATACTAGCCTCCGCTCTGTGACATGCAAATGTAACTGGATTGTGAGTATGTTATTCTGAACCTCTTACTGTGATACATTATATGCGAATCCCTATTGCCCAAGGAGTAAAGCATTACGTAGCGGAGTGACCAAACCTGTTAAAACCCAGAGGGTGGGGACTCAGAGCAGATACAATGGGGACGGTAGGGACGCAATCTCTAAGAGCACTATAGCAAGTGGGAAGTATGGGGTACAGAAGTCACGACTCAGACAATATATACTATGCAGGTTTTGTGACGGCATAACATATCCATGATAGCAAGATGGAGGGGAGGGTCTTGTGAGTGTTCCATTGGTGGGTCCTGGCTGGACATCTCAGACGTGTTTGTGGGGTAGGAATAAGGTTAACTGGAAGAAAGCCGTCACGCACTCGGCTGAATCTCCCAGGTGCGTCCCCAGGATGAGACGTGAGACGGACAGAGTCTGCCCGCTCACACCTCACCCACGTAGAGCGCTAGTTTTCTCCATGGCGCTTTGTACATACTTAAGTTATTGTTTTTCCCTCCCTGTTTTTATGTCCATCATCCCTACATCCCCCCCTTTCAGTCCCAGATCAGTAGCGTATCGCATGTCGCAGGCAGCGAATGCCGTCCCACGGCCCCAGCATAGCATAACACTACACCAGGATCATGGATGACTCTCTGACAATCCTAACCTTAAACGTTAAGGGTCTCAATAGCCCACACAAAAGGAGGCTAGCAATACAGGAAATGACCAAGTCCAAGGCAGCGATTATAGGCCTCCAAGAGACGCACTTCTGTATTAGGAAACATCCCACACTCAATGTCAAACAGTATCCTCAAGGATACCACGCAATGTCAAGCACTAAGGCTAAAGGAGTTGCTATCTATTTCCATAGGGACTGGGCATTCACGCCATCCAATCAATTTGCCAGCCGAGATGGGAGAATACTAATATTAGTGGGCTCCTTAAATGGTTTAGCGGTGACTATAGCTTCCATATATGCGCCGAACGATAAACAAAAAACCTTCCTCAGCAAAGTGTTTAGGACAATTGACAAGTTCAGAAAGGGCCACACAATTATATGCGGGGACTTTAATTGCGCTCCAGATCCCGATGTCGATATAAAACGAGAGGGGAACAAATTACCACAACAACATTCAATCTCACTAGGCCAACATTTTAGGAAATTATTGCATGGGCATAACTTTTATGACACCTGGAGAGGCCTGAACCCGAGCGGGAGGGACTACACGTATTACTCGTCGGTCCATAGGACCTACACGAGAATTGATCTTTGTCTACTTGACACCAAAACACTGCCATTCGCCATTAAGGCTCACATTGGGCCAATCACGTGGTCCGACCATGCCCCATATGTTGTCACTATGCGAATTCCGTATCCAGCTAGGGGTAGAGGCACATGGCGCCTGAATGAAAGTCTATTAGACGTACCGGCACATCTCCAACGACTACAGGTCCGGGTTGAAGAATTTTTCGCTGATCACGTAGATTGCTCGTCATCCGACGCTACAAAATGGCTGGCCCATAAGGCTGTCATGAGGGGAGAATTAATCCAGATAGGGGCTAGAACAAAGAGGCTGCACAACACAACACTGGACAAGGTAGAGAAAGATCTGGCCTTAGTAGAATCCGCCCATAAAACAAACCCTACAACAGCAACACATAAGCGACTGATGTCACTTCGCACAACACTTCATAGCCTCAACCTCGCTGTAACAGAAAGACACCTGAGGTTTTTGAAGCAATCATACTATGTTATGGGTAATAAAGCTGGGAAAATGCTGGCCAATAAAGCGAAACAAACTAAATTGCAATCTAAAAATCCCGTACATAACCTCCACAACTGGGGATAAATTATACAACCCCCAAGACATAGTGAACGAACTAGCGAAATATTATGCCTCACTATATCAACTAGAAAAAGATCCCTCCACACACCAACCGACGGAAGACGAGATAGTACGTTTTCTAGACAGAGTGCCCTTAGCCAGTCTAACGCAAGCGCAACGAACCCAACTGGAGAACCCCTTCACGGAGGGCGAAGTAGAAATAGCAATCAAATCCCTCCCCAAACATAAGGCCCCCGGACCAGACGGAATATCCAACTACTACTACATAAAACTGACCAAACAACTACTCACGCCTCTCACCAACCTATTCAATCACATAAAAACTGCAGGGAATATGCCCACGGAAATGCTGGAGGCACATATAGTGACGTTACCCAAACCCAACAAACCCCCCACACACTGCGCAAACCTACGTCCGATCTCCCTCCTGAATGCAGACACCAAATTGTATGCCAAACTCCTCGCTACCAGAATTAAACCAATCCTAGCAGACCTCGTCTCGGAGGAGCAAGCGGGCTTCGTCCAGGGGCGTCAGGTAGGGGACAACACTAGACATTTCCTGAACCTGATTGAATGGGCGAACGTCTCGCATCAAGCGGGACTCTTGCTAGCGCTTGACACTGAGAAGGCGTTCGATCGCCTACATTGGAGGTATATGTCACTCACCCTCACCAGAATGGGATTCCCACTAAACTTTAGTTCGAGCATAATGGCACTGTATCAAAACCCTTCAGCAAAAGTCTTTAGCACGGGCTTCGTATCTAACAGGCTCGCCATATGTAATGGCACCAGACAAGGCTGTCCTCTTTCCCCCCTAATATTTATCCTATGCTTGGAACCGCTAATAAGAATAGTAAAAAATGATCCCAATATACATGGGCTGCATACCCAGGGGGGCGAAAAGAAACTAGCTCTGTTTGCCGATGACATACTGCTGTTTGTTACAAAACCAGAGTCCTCCCTTCCCAATCTCATGAGAACGCTGGTAGACTATGGGAAGGTATCGTACTATAAAAACAACATAACCAAAACGCAAGCTCTACCCATAAACCTACCAAAACCTACATTAGAAAGGATAAAACCGCAGCACCCCTTCGATTGGCGCACCAATTCCTTAAAATACTTAGGTGTAAACCTCACCAAATCCCTTCAAACGGTGATCAAAGAAAATCACTTCCCCGTGCTAAAGAAAATCAAATCCTCCCTCGAACAGTGGGCTAGCATGGATACCTCCTGGCTAGGACGTATTAATCTAATTAAAATGATGACACTTCCACACATACTATACTTATTCAGAACCCTGCCCATATTCCTCCCGACTGCGCTGCTCAAACAATTCCAAAGCACGATCAATGCACACATCTGGAAGAGGAAGCCCCCGAGAGTGAATAAAGGGTGTCTGGGTCTCCCTTACGTCCAAGGTGGACTGGGGATGCCGGATGTAACGGCATACTACAGGGCCTCTTTCTTGGCACAAGGTCTGCGACTCATTAGGATCCATAATCTCCCCTGTAAACCGCTCTGGCTGTCATTAGAAAATGAATGCCTAGAGGCACACGACACAGTCCATTACTTGTGGACATGCTCCACGCCCCGAACATCTGCGGGCATGACCCTGAGATGCTCGATCACTATGCTTACAGCATGGAAGACCTGGTGTCCGAAGGTACTGGACCCAGTACGGTTATTTAGGGAGGCACCCATCACGACACTAGCAGCCTACTCCCCAGGCATACAGGTGGGCAAATGGCTTAACAAGGGAGCGAGATTAGTGAGGGATTTAATGTCAGGAGATGCGGTGAAACCATTCCCTGAATTGAAAGAGGAACTGGGGTTAGACTTGAGAGATCTGTACCTTTATTTAAGGATCAAAAATATAATACTAACCCATGGTAACCACACAGTCGCTCGAACTGACTCTCCGGTGCTCCAACCTAGCCACTTATCTCTGATAAAGGCAGCAAAACCGCTCTCCCTATGTTATAATGCGTTGGTCACAGAAAACACCCCAGATAAACTGAAATACATGGCAAAATGGGAGCAGGACCTGGGACTTCATATCTCCCAAGCAGACTGGCAGTCTGCAAGGGCAAACACAAAACAGGCATCGAGTAGCCTCTCGCTATGGGAGGCCTATTGCAAGATAACTATGAGGTGGTATCTGGTACCACAAAGACTAGCGAGTATGTACTCAGGCGCTACGAACTTGTGTTGGAGATGTGAGTCGGACACTGGAACCATGCTACATGTGTTCTGGAAATGCCCGTTGCTAGACGGATTCTGGAAACAAATCCAAATCCTGATCTCGAGTAAAACTGGCACCTCTATCCCATTGCGACCGGAAAAGTACTTATTACATGTCATACCAGACCTAGTCACGCATCCACACAAAAAAGTGATTCTGAACATACTGACGATAGCAAAAGTAGCTTTAGCTGGGAACTGGAAAAGCAAACAAATTCCTCAGATAGAGATGATTATCAACAAAATGAATGTGATTAGTATGTACGAGAAAATGGCCAGCAAACTGAAAGGATGCCTAGGAAAGTATGATAAAGAATGGGTATGTTGGGCGGCCACATAGTCCCTGACTGACAACTAAGACAAACCGACTGCTCAAACCAAATGGTTAACCATCATAGTGGGCCAATAAGGGAGCACACAGGCGCAAACGTTAAGGGACCAAAGGGGTCAGGGCGTTGAGGTGCTCAGGGTACATATAGCCTCATCAATCTCACAAGCTATATAAGGAAGGTGATCTGTACTGTACTGCTGGCTGCGATGTGAAGCTGTGTCCAGGGATCTCCCCTCCCCCCCCCCCTTTTTCCTTCTGTATCCCAACCCCTCCCAAGTTAACTATAAAAAACAAAAAATGTACCGCATGCTTTGAAACTGTATGTATGTAACACATCGAACATCGCCTGACACACAGATTATTTGTATGACTATTTGTATACTTAAGCGGTTAATTGATCAATTGAGCGAGAAATAAGGCTCTACATAGGGCGACATGTAGAATGTTATCCGCAAATATCGCTGTGTAGGCGACTTGAAATTAATTACCATGTTATGTGTTGCAATTGTCATTCAATAAAAATGATAAATGAGAAAAAAAAAAAAAGATAAGTCTTATAATACAAAACATGAAAATACATGCAACATAAAATTAATAGCCACCATCTAATCGGTGGTATAGCTCTCTCAATTGAGATGATGAGACTGGTGATTTAGGGTTAAAAATACCCATATGATATAATTCTTTATGTTTTTATACATTCATACGAAATTGACAATAATCAAATGAAAAAAGAGTTTTTGTATGTAAGTGAGGAAAAATCACTATTTACACATTATTAGCCTTCAACAAACAAAAATTCTAAAAGTATAAAAATGAAAGTGGGACTAATGTTGCATGTATATACTGTACAGAATTGTGTTGCATATATATTGTTTAAAATCATATATATCCTATGTCTTCTCCTCATAATCAATACATTTATGGGGAAAATTGGATATAACATCTAATATGACAAGTACATTTCTTAATATGTCTAGGGATCGATGAAATAGAAAACTGGGGTAAGGTCACATGACTGTTGTCAAAGAATAAATAAAACCAACTATATAATATGCATTAACCTTCCAGTATACATAAACTAACAACAACATACTTCACACGTAAAGGAGAGAATCCCCTGGTGGGGACATACTAATAACCACTCACATCCCTTAAACCCCCCCCCCCCTCCACTAGTAGACCAAATCTTACAGGGACTAAAGATAACAATCAATAGAGTTGGAGGTGTAATATGCTCCAGAGGGGGAGGATGAAAAATCTAAAGCGGAGGGATGGAAAATACAACCATAAAAACTCACTCTGATCGTATAAATAATTGTTTAAGGTTTAAATAATATGCTCCAATTCCTCATTTAACCCATAAGGGTTGAGTGTGTTTAGTCGGAAAATCCACCTAGTTTCAGCTGCAATAAGGGTTAATTTTCTATTATTAGTCTTCTCTGGGATATGTTCAATGCCCATCACTGATATATGTACAGGATTACTCTCATGGCCATTTGGAAATGTCTAGCTATCGGGGATTTCCTATCCTGATTAATAATCGCTAACCTATGTTCCCTAAACCTGGTTTTCAATGACCTAGAGGTCTGACCTACATATAGTAGTCCACATGAACACTTCAGCAAATAGACAAACATATGAAGTGTTACAGGTGATCTTTGAAAATACTTGGAAGGTCTCATTGTTCGAAGATGACAACAAAAATCAGATCTACCATGACATACGAACTGGCATGATAAACATCGTTCAGAGCCACACTTGAAATTCCCAGCTCCAAAAAGTACTGATGTATTGTGAGATTCATCTGAGGCAAGTTGAGAAGGAGCCAACAAATTCTTCAGATTTCTGTTTTTCCTGAAAGTGACCCTTGGTGACCCGGCAATGCTAAATTTCAGCCAGGGATCCAATAGTAAGATGGGCCAGTGTTTATACAGAATGGAGATAATCTGATCAAATGCCCTATTGAAAGTGGTAGTGAATATGGGAACTTTGTTATGAGTAACATCCCTAGTACTAATGTTAAATTTATTCAGGAATTCTGTTCTTCTTTTAGGGGTTTGATTTTCCAAAAGGGATAAGATCTCCATGTGCTTAACTGATGACGGAGGTGGTATGGCTCGAGGCTCCTTCTCAGTGGAGGAATCAATGAGTGAACTTCTGTTAAGGTTTCTCGCTTACTGGTATGCCTGACAGATAGTATTCAGGTCTCTATTTATTCGGGACTCTATTTATTACCTGTTATGTGTTAAATTTATATATGTGTGTATGTATATACTGTATATATATATATTGTATATTTTAGTTTTTTCGTTTTAAATATTATATTGTACCCTATTGTAACAATGCAGTGTTTGTAGGCCGAGGACATACGTGAAAACAAGAGAAATCTCAATATATCCTTCCTGATAAAAATGTTTATAAATAAAATAAATATGCTGAATTAATGAAGTTCTTAGATGATAATAGGCAGCTGATGATGGAAGAAAAGCACTTTAAATACTGACAGATTATTATGCAGGCAAGGGATTATTATGCAGGCACCCTTAGTTTAGACATCGAAGGGTGCAGGTGAAAGTGTGATGCACTATGTTATACATGCAGAGACTGCCATTAAATAATTAAGACATGTGGGATAAATGTTAAGTGATGAATTGCTGATTGTGAAGATTCTGAAAGGTTTGTCTGAATCGTTTAAACTGTTTCCTATTCATATTACACAGAGTAATGGAAAAGTACATTTTATAGATTTGTAAACACAGCTGAGAATTTTTGAAAATACTCAGTAATACGGTACTAGCTCAAATGATGTTAGAGTGATGATAATGTGACTCCTAGAGTTAAAATGAAGAAAGACTCTAAAATTGTCGGTTACAATTGTGGCCAAACATTACATTGGGCAAATACTTACTCAGTCAAAATAGCAATCAGTCACCGTGATTTCTGTAGGAGCCAAACACACAAAGTTGCAGTCTGTAGGCGCAAGAAGAGAGATAATGTTAAACAAGCTGCAGTGATAACAACAACGATAACAGAAACTTTAAAATTAGAGATGACCAACTTGATGGGTTATTACCAAACGGGCTAATGGTCTTTACAGTGGCAACATCGCACATTAGTACTGGCAACATCGCACATTAGTACTGGCATCGAAAAGTTGAAAAGTTTTCATAATACCTTTAAACCAGAGAAACATGGTGCATAAGGACTTAGCAGTCCCTTAGTATCACAAGCTAGAGATTGTTTCAAATATGCCATGGCATTCATTGATGGCTACTCAGGAGCAGTGTTTGTATACTTTTTGAAAAATAAGAATGATGCTGTGTTAGTTGCTGAAAAGTTCATTGCTGACACAGCCCCCTATGGAAACATAAATGTATAAGATCTGACAATGATACTGAGAGTTTTCGGTTACTACTAACCAAGCAAGATATTAGGTATAAGATCTTAGCACCTTACTCACTGCTGAGAGAATATTGAGAACACTATCTGAAATGATAAGAGATCTCTTGATTGAAAGTAAATTGCCAAAGAAATTATGGACATATGCAGTAATGACCGCTGTTCAGATCCCTAAAAAAAAACGCTTTAATAACTGTCTAGTAAAAATTCCATGTTATCTGCTAATGGGCAAAATACCTAACCTTTCTAAAATAGCCTCATCAGTTTGATATTAACCCTGAGGACAGAACCCAGATAATCTAGGCAACATAAATACTACAGCGTGTCCATTTGGAGTTAATGTTGTTGCTTGATTGCTGCTTGATTGATGGTTGAGATCACCCAGCTGGCATTTAGGAGTTGTGAGGAAAAAAAAGACGTTGTAAATCCTCAGGAAAATGTCCCAATATAGTTTAGCTGCTGTGATATTAACACACAAAAAACCTCTATCCTTTATTTCCACTCTTTTATAATTTGTTTATAGAATGTTATACACCATGGCTTGAGAGACTTACATAGGAATATGAATGAGCAAGAATAAACGTTCCGGATCACCGTGTACTTTCTCAAGATAAAGATAAGTTGGGCATAAGGACTGTAAAGTAATTAGAATTTTCATTGAACATTAGATTAGAACGAAAGGTAAAACAACCCCACCTAATTTATCAACAGCTTTAAAGTTGGATATATTTAAATAGAGTAAACAACATAGAACCAGATTTTAAAATGTAATTTATGGTTTTATTTGGTGAATTAAACCACAATAGATCCTTCCTTAGATTTTCTCCATATTTACCTTTGTTTATTTTACATGCAGTTTTTTTTTTACTAATATGATACTAGATCCATATCTAATCTATCTTCATTCTTCTGTAAGCATCCTGCGTTGTTTCTCAAGAAGCGATGGGTAGAATTACTTTGAACTTTGCAACACAAAAAAATAAGGAGACTAAGGAGAGTACATAATACAGAATATTGTATTTTACAACCAATTTAATTACAAAGATGACAAAATGCATAATGTGTGTCCAGATGGGGCATGGAAAGAAAAGTGAACACGTGCTATCAGAATATATTTTCCATTAGTCATAGAACCAATAGTAAATATATTAATAGATTCCTTTTGCAGAGTTTGTTCAAACTACCATTTTCTAAGAAGTTTTATTGTTAAATTACATTTCAGTACGCAAGCTTCTTATACTGATGAGTATTATTTTTCTACAATTATCTCTGATGCATGCACAGCAGCATAAAATTACATTTATACATGTTTCTAGAATGTTATATTAATGCAACTGAGATAAATGCTTTATCTTTTCTATCTATTGCTCAAAAAGCCCATTGCATTATATGTACTTGTCAAAAGGGTATTTGGATTCCGAGCGTGATCAGGTTTGATATTTCATTAAAAAACCCTGAAAAAAAAACCAAAACAAAACAGTAGACTGCTTACACCCACATACTAATTTAATTGTTTGTATTTAAACAGAAAGTAGCATTTATAGGTTTGATGTTTGCAATCAGAAGAAAAAAACTCAGGCACTAACAAAGATTTCACTGGTGATGGAATTTAAGGAGGACACAATAAGGAACTCCGACACTGTTATAATCAGTCTAAATCAGGGGTTCCCAACCCAGTCCTCAAGTACCCACTAACAGTCCAGGATTTAGGGGTTACTCTGTTGTGTCTAAAGTATTTTTTTTTCTTTCTTTCTAAAAACACCTTAGGCACAACTGGGTAATCCCTAAATCCTGGACTGTTAGGAGATACTTGAGGACAAGGTTGGAAACACTGGTCTAAATCATCAACTTTCCAGCATCATTCCTTTTGTTATAAAATCTTCATCTTCTTTTATGGACATCTCAACTCGTTCTTCATCTCCTCCTTCTCTTCATAGACGCCATTACTTTCTATTTAACTCAACACCTCATTTCATCTTCAAGGTTAATTCCTGTTTCCCTCAGTGACATCTTCATCAGCAGAGGCACAGAGTGGAAAATGTTAAAAAATATTAAATGCAAACAAGGTCTATATTGTGAGCACCTTGCCTCACAGAAGAACTTTGGCAGCCTTTGATAACAGGTTGCCAGCCACTCAATTGGCAACATTAAAAATAAAACAGCATTATTATAATTATTATTATTACAAAAAATAAATACAGGTCTCTGCTACTTATCTACTCTTTGGGTATACTGGGATCATATGTTCTCCCCACTTTTTGTATTTGTCCAGGTATCCAGTCTTTTTACATTTTATTATTATTAAAGTATATTTAACAGTTATAGCATCTCTATATATTCTACAGCAAATTAGAAAAAGCATTCAACACACAGATATCAGACAAACAGAACAAGACAACAGAAGCAAGAAGTAAAGAGGCTCCTGCTCAGATGATCTTGTAATTTTGAGGGCATGAAGTATAAGTACAAAGAAAGTGAGAAGAAATTTTTTTAATTATCGTGTTTCTGAAAAATAAATTCTACAGGGTCATTCCATTAGACACTTTCCATTTCCACTGAACCGGGGAGAGCAGTGAGGTACAATAAACAGCTTACTGTGTGAAGCCTGAAACGTGGGTGAATATAATAATTGTCCTTAAAAAAATGGTGATTCACTGAAATAGTATGCGGATAAATCATTGGATTCCCACCGACTTAGAGGCACTTTCATTGAAATGTGAAAAGTTGGAAAGTCAAAACGATATTGTTCTCTTAGATACACATTATCTGATGAGCCAGCTTTACAGAGTAGCATTGCCAACAGAGAACCTCTAAAGACAGCTGCACCTTTGTCACTGCAGACACCTCCAGGCATTTTTATCATGGGGTATGAAAATAATTTCATGTTAAGAATCCATGTGAACATTCCTTATCATGTAAACTAACATATGGGAGAAAGTGCATCAAATATGCATACATCAGAAACCGTTGTTAATACGGTAGCTAATGAGATTTTACATTTATCCCCTGAACAGATTTGTTCATTTCACTAGCTGTGCCATTTATATGGAAGGTTGCAGGATGATTTCAAATGGAAAAAAAAAGATAAATGGGATATTTTCTACAGCCGTCCAAGTAACTGGATCAGTGTTGCTATGGTAACAGCTTCCAGGAAACACTTTAGTTGCTATCCAAGTCAAAGATTTAGTATTTGACAAATTCAGTTTTCTTCCTATCTAAGATAGAAAAATGCATCTGCAATTTTGGGTGTTAGATAAGCCCTTTCCAACTGAACCATGTCATATTAAAAAAAGGAGTCTGTCCAGGAAAAAAGGCTGTACGCTCGAAATAAAGACAAGAGCAGTTTTATGATGCTGAAACCTTTATTGGTGTTGTGGAATATTTCAGGGTAGAATTCTACCAATGGATTTGTATTGACAGCATTACTTTATCTGAAAAAGTAAAAACAGGAAGTTTGTTTAAAAAAAAAGGAAAAGGAAAAAGTAAATCTGCAATTTTAATCAGCATAAATGTCTTCTTCTCTCTTCAGTAAATGGCGTACAATTGCTTTTTAGAAAATACTGCCTTATACCTAAGTGTTCATTAAGTTCATTGAAAACCCCACAAAGGTTTAACTGAACACCAGTAAGCTTTTTCACTGACTTATGACGTATTGCTAATATATTCTTTAATAAGGTAGGGTCAATATGTCAGTCTTCACAGGGGTTTCTTCAAATCTCTCCTTGACTCAAGTGAATCACCGATCTCCCCAAACAGTTGCATTGCATCTGCTTTTCATTGGACGGGTAACTTTTTTGTATAATTTTTATTGTTTTTTAAACTGTGATACATTTTACAAAAATAGCATAAAACACACACAGGACTATTTACTAAAATGTTAAGGAATACAAAGTGAATTCCTGATTCATGGCCAGAAAAGGATAGCTCACTAAGGAGCAGGTGTGCTTCTGTGTGTAAAGTTGGTGTTTGTATATAATGTTAGCGTTTTAATACAGGGGTGTATTTGTATGTAATGTTTGTAATGTTTGCATTTGCATGCAGTGGTGCGTTTGGATGTAATGTTGGTGTTTAAATGCGGATGTACATTTGAGTGTAGTATGGGTGTTTGAGGGAATGATGATTTGAGCATTTGTATATATATTTGGAGTTTGAATTCAGGGGTGTTTTTGCATGTAATGTTTGTGTTTTCAGAGGTGTCTTTGCATGTTGGGCTGGTGTTTGTTTGCTGGGATGTATGCACATACACTGCCACATACATACATACATACTTACATGGATATACATACACATTAACACACAGATACACACATATAAACACATTGACATATACACACACATTGATATATACACTGATGCATACACACAGACACAAAGATACACACCTTGACACATGCACACACCTTGAAACATGCACACACCTTGACACACAGATACACACACTGTAACATACACACAACACTGATACACACATACTGACATATACACACACAGATACACAAAATGGTACATACACACATATACTTACACTGACACACATACACACATATTGATACACACAGTTACACACACTGGCAAATACACACACACTGACACACAGATACACACACTGGCACATACACACACTGATACACACATACTGACATATACACACACCCATATACACAAAATGGTACATACACACATACATTTACACTGACAAACATACACACATATTGATACACACAGTTACACACACTGGCACATACACACACTGACACACAGATGCACACATACTGGCACATACACACACTGATTCACACATACTGACATATACACACACATATACACACACTGGTACATACACACATACACTCACAATGACACACATACACACACACACCAATACACACATACTGATACACACAATTACACACACTGGCACATACACACACACACACTGACACACATATACACACACAGGCACATATACACACACTGACACACACACACACACAGTAACATGCAGAAACACTCACTGGCACATACACACACTCAGATACACACAGTGATACATACACACACCTTGATACACTGACACACATACACACACTGTTACATACATACAAATACAAACTCAGATACACACACTGACACACTGACACACAGATACACACACTGACACACAGATACACACACTGGCACATACACACACTGATACACACATACTGACATATACACACGCATATACACAAAATGGTACATACACACATACATTTACACTGACAAACATACACACATATTGATACACACAGTTACACACACTGGCACATACACACACTGACACACAGATGCACACATACTGGCACATACACACACTGATACACACATACTGACATATACACACACATATACACACACTGGTACATACACACATACACTCACAATGACACACATACACACACACACCAATACACACACATACTGATACACACAATTACACACACTGGCACATACACACACACACACTGACACACATATACACACACAGGCACATATACACACACTGACACACACACACACACAGTAACATGCAGAAACACTCAGTGGCACATACACACACTCAGATACACACAGTGATATATACACACACCTTGATACACTGACACACATACACACACTGTTACATACATACAAAAACAAACTCAGATACACACACTGACACACTGACACACAGATACACACACTGACACACATAAACACACACTGAGGCACAAATATACACATACTCAGATACACACAGTGACACATACACAAACCTAGACACACAGATACACACACTGGCACAAACACGCAATCAGATACACACACTGACACACAGATACACACACTGGCAGATACACACACGTGTCATAATTTTTATATTTGCAGCCACCCTCCCGTTATATCTTTTGTCTGCAGGAATATGACTTGCTTAAAATGCTGCTTGCTGAGGCTGATCTGTGGAGGGTCTGCAGCAGCTCATCCCCCACTGCTGCCTCTCTCTTGATCCAGTGTTGTGCTCTCTATATCCGGAAAGAAGTACACTCTGAAAGGGCCGCAGTGCCTGACCGATAGCTAAACTGGGTGGACATTTTGGATTGGCAAAATCATGATGGAACCACAGTTTTACCAATTGGTAAATGCTGTACTAAAATAATATTATCAAAGGGCATAAATAATATAAACAGAGAATACAACATTAAAAGGGGGTGGGAGAGGAGGAGGAGGTAACTGTTGGTCACTATAGAGCTAATGAAGGGAAGGAGTAAAACGTGAACAACTTATGGGTGGGTGTATAAAGCAACCAAGGGATTAATCTGGTAAAGTAACTGGTGAATTTTGTCGGGGTACATGTAGCATACCTCCCAACATTTCAAATGCACATTGAGAGCCACTTTACTATTAGCGGTGAGTGATGGTGTGGCTAGGGGTGTGGCTGTTTCAAGATTTTTGGGGGGGAATTACTTATAACAATTTATGCAATCAAAATGTAATTTGGAATAGGGGCAATGTAGCTTTTTTTTTTTTATACAGACTGGTTCCTAACACATTTACTTTAGTTTAACTCATTAGGACATGATTTTGAGGCTGAGATATTCAATTTATTTAGGAAGATATCTACTTGACAACTGAAAGATCTAAAAAAAAAAAAAAAAATTCCTTGTAAATTTTTGGTCTTTCAGCTGCTTAATAGGTTTCTCTCTAATTTGGTATCCTTATGTGGGATTACTTAAATATGGCAATCCCACATAAGGGAACCAAATTAGAGAAGTATCTATTTTCTAAAGCAAAGAAAGATTTGCCGACGACTGCACCAGTTTATTCGTCCGCATGGAAATTCTGAACCAATAATATTGGCCAAATTTCATCCAAAACAAACTGACGAATGAACAAAACTGATTTTGGACAAAACAAAATAGATTTTTGTTCAAAATCATTCAGATAAACCGATCATTTCCACCAGACGCAAGTCTACCAAGTATGCACTTTTTGCCAGGAAAATGGTATGGACATTGAGTAGGATTTTCTATGTTGTACAATATCCTTCAAAAGTGCAAGATCATTATTTTTCTTTTGCTTGTAAAACACACAGATTTCTTGCAAAAAGCACAGATATCTTTCACAAACTTTGCTTTCTAGCAACAGTCACACAATAGTTCAACGGTCCTGTAGAATTTACATATACGATTGGTAAAAGATTAGTTTCCTGTGTCAAGCTATTCCCTTGTCTGTCCTGATAGCATCATATAGCAAGACAGAACAGAGAGGGTGCTGGGTGACCCACAGGCATGCTTATGTCAATCTCTAGCATTCTAGCTGACACTGAATGTCAGGTGTATACGTATTGTGTCTATAAATGTTTGTATCTCTTCTGGCTTGAGTATGGTATGGATGGATTTATATTTCCCTTCACTCAATAATTTAGTGTAGTTGACTTATATACCCAAGCTCATTTTACTAAAGTCTCATTATACTAAAATGTATATATTATTTGCAGGCTGATTCACTAAACCCCAACTAAGGGGAACATCTATGGCACCTAATGTGGTGCCCACGTACTACAGCATATTTATAACTGAACTGGAAGAGAGGTGTATATGTCACAAAAAAATTGCCAGAAAATGGCGGTGAAACATCCATTTTTATAGCTTTCTCAATACTTGTTCAAGTACAATCAAGTTCACCATGACATTTGATTTAAAATAAATTGCTCTTTTGGGACATTTTAATTGTTAAATCTGGTAAGTGGCTCTAAATGAATTTATTTAGGAAGCCTCTTGATAAGAACACAGTTTTACATTACACCACCTTTCATCCTCCCTTGACCTGTAAGACCTCACCTAAGAGCCAGTACATGAGAGTGAAAATTGTAGTTTCTCAGCCTGATAAAGCTAATCAATAACTTGAAGAAATGACAGAGAGGTTTAGGGAATGTGGATATCACTCTAAACTCTTGGCAGAGCAGCTGACTCAAGCAAAGGAATAGAAGAGTTATCTTACCTAAGGTCTGAAGGCATAGAGACATTAGAGTTGCTTGTTTCACGGTTTTGGACTTTGTCTCCTGGCATAAGAAAAATCATTAACAAAAACACTGGCATATATTGACTGAATGTCACCCAGGGATCCTGATTTTACCAACCATCAGTAATGGGCATGCTTATAAAACATACCCATCACTGAGGGACAATGTAGATCTACCTATGTGGAATAACGTTGGTACATAACAGAAGTAAGGTAACTTTTCTTGCTACAATGGTGTCTCCTTTCATTACATAATTCCAGCAGGTACATTTTTATCATCCACATAATAGAAAAAAGTCCATTGATAAACACCTTTTAACGTGCAATACAACATTAGTAGTTTACATTTTCAAGGTCCAATGTGGGCTTTTATTTGTAGGATAAACACCTCAGAAGATCACAAGTACACAATCTGTATGGGTCTTATTAACCTACCGATACCAGCTCATCTTAATTTATTCAGGCACGATATTTCCCAACTTAAAACAAATCCCTGAGACAACTAGGAGAAGTGATAGAACAAAAAAAATACTGAGGAGGGAAGCTCTTTGCTGTGTGTATGTACCAGTGTGTGTATATGTGTGTGTATATGTCAGTATGTGTGTATCAGTGTGTGTATGTGCCAGTGTGTGTGTATCTGTGTGTCAGTGTGTGTGTATGTGCCAGTGTGTGTAACTGTGTGTATCAATATGTATGTATGTGTATGTACCATTTTGTGTATATGTGTGTATATGTCAGTATGTGTGTATCAGTGTGTGTATGTGCCAGTGTGTGTGTATCTGTGTGTCAGTGTGTGTGTATGTGCCAGTGTGTGTAACTGTGTGTATCAATATGTGTGTATGTGTATGTACCATTTTGTGTATATGTGTGTATATGTCAGTATGTGTGTATCAGTGTGTGTATGTGCTAGTGTGTGTGTATCTGTGTGTCAGTGTGTGTGTATGTGCCAGTGTGTGTAACTGTGTGTATCAATATCTCTTTGCATTAGAGAATAAGATACGCTGAGCCCCAAAGGACTTAGAAACATAGAAACATAGAATGTGACGGCAGATAAGAACTATTCGGCCCATCTAGTCTGCCCAATTTTCTAAATACTTTCATTAGTCCCTGGCGTTATCTTATAGTTAGGATAGCCTTATGCCTATCCCACGCATGCTTAAACTCCTTTACTGTGTTAACCTCTACCACTTCAGCTGGAAGGCTATTCCATGCATCCACTACCCTCTCAGTAAAGTAATACTTCCTGATGTTATTTTTAAACCTCTGCCCCTCTAATTTAAGACTATGTCCTCTTGTTGTGGTAGTTTTTCTTCTTTTAAATATAGTCTCCTCCTTTACTGTGTTGATTCCCTTTATATATTTAAATGTTTCTATCATATCCCCCCTGTCTCGTCTTTCCTCCAAGCTATACTTAATCTAGCATATGATGTATTAACATTGATCTGAATAAGTTTGTTTCTATCTGATTGTTTTATTATGAATATCATTTTAATAGTTCTATTGATACTATTTGCCATATGCTTTGTGTTTTTATCTTTGCAGATAACTCTGGGTCACAGTTTCAAGTTTTATCATTAAATGAGCACTTCCTTTAACCCTTCTTTAGTTATCGTCACTTTCCACTCATTTGCGCATTATTAAGCAGTAAAAAATGCAAAAGACAGAATTTTTAAATTATAAATATTTGATGTATTTTGCATAATATTTTATATTTTTACACTGGAGCACTTTGGCACTCTATTAGTTGTCAATATTAACCTTTCTTCTTCTAGTGAATAAATTATTTGTTCTAATGAATTAATTAGTTTTTTCTAATTAGTTTTTTCTAATTAATTACCTTTTTGTAATTTATATATTTTATGAGATTAACATAATCATATGTCCTTGTACATTATTTATTAAAATTGCTTATGATAATTTATGATGCACTATCACTGATTGTGTAACTTGTTACAAGTTGTTTTTTGAACACTTTAACTTATTATAGTAAATTGGGAAATATTCTTGCCCTTATTCTGGCAATTAGTTTGTCTTATTCCTTTAATTAGATTATGACCCAGCTGTGATGATCACAATCATGTGTTTATTTATAAGATTAATGTTTATGGTGAAGTAAATATGTTTGGGCCCATGTGATATACTGCTTTCAATGTAATCTGTACAAGTTCAGAAAATGAATGAGCATTTATAATTAATAACACTTGTTTTTTTGTAAATGTTATGAATTTCAATATATTTGACAGTGACATATTTCATTTATTTATTGTTTTGTTTTATTATTTCAATATGTATTTAAATATATTAAATATAGTATAAACATGTTTTTTTCTGTCTGTGACCTCTCCATGGTTACCGAATACTCTATATGCAATATTAGGGCTTTTTTTTTTTTTGACTCGTCTCTATGGTGAGTCGGTTGAATGGAAATCTTGTGTCACCATATTTTTTGCGTGGGCATGCGCGCTATTTTTTCATGTTTCACTACCTCACTTACTTCCGGTTATCTTGGCACATCGTCTAGTCAGGATGATGCACAGAGTAAGCATATAATGCAAATGATTTGTCTCTTTATATTCTCTATACATAGCATTTTTGCACATTGTGGGGTTAGCTTGACAAAGACCTAATTTTTGAGGTTGAAACATTGCCGTTGTTTTGATACACATATTTTTATTAAAACAGCCATTGATTAACCAGTGAGTGTCTGGACCATCTCTGCTGTTGTTATATGTATATAGAGGTTTTGCCGGCCTTGCTACATTTTTTTCCTTGGCTGATGAATATAGAGAAGTACGGTTCCTGTTCTTGTGCTAACAAAAAACACTGAGTTTTGTCCATATAGACAAAATTCAGTAAAGATGTTGAAATTCTGACTGGAATGGCTATTGCCATATTTACAAAATCCAAATCCGGTTGGAATCAGTCCCACCAAAAAGGCTGTTTGTATACAGTGTCCAGATTAAAAGTAGTGCTTTTGTATCTGAACCCTATGCAAAGTATATAATTCAGAATATTCATAAAGCACCACTTAAAAAAAAACAACAAAAAAAACCAAATGCATCTGGCGTAATGAACGTTTGCAAATTATCATTCACTTTTTGCAAGTGAACAATAATTTGAAGGACATCCCGCAGATGGGGACATTTCTACTAAACAGCGATTGCTGCCCAGTCGCTAGAAAGGCCGCATCCCATAAGGATGGGAACCGTAAAATAACAATGGGTGAAATATGATATCAAAAACAGTAAAGGTTGTGGTTCTCACCTATGGTAGCTAGCTACTATCACCTTATGCCAAGGCACGTAACAAAACACAATTAAAGTGAACGGAAATAATAATAAGGGTTGAAGGCGCACAATAAAGTCATATTATCTACTACTTGAATACAAATTCAACATGAAATATAAATAAAAATGGTATATTACATATATAACACTTATGTATATTTTATACATTTAACTCACATGTTGCTGAGCCTATCATAGCAGGTTCAGACTTAAAGGCTCCCATAGGAATTCTTTAATAGATTAAATGTTCCTGGATCCAATAATACATTTTCAGCAAAATTGTGTAAAAAGTCACTTTAAAACTTTGAAACACTATTTATTTGCTAACATGTTCAAATAAAATCCAACAAAGAATCAATTTCTCTTCACACTAATGCGGTTTGACAAGAATGTATTTCTCAAAGCAAATATATTGATTCTTTCTTTTTAAAGGAACAGTTTGAGCTCATATACAATACTAGGTTCAGCCACATGTGAGTTGCATTTATGGAATATACATATATGTTATAGATATGTAATATACCACACTATGGTGTGCCATTTTTATTTGTATGTATTTGTATCTTAGGCTTAACTCGTATTTCAGTACTTGGTGATATTACTATTGCCCTCACCCACTATTATTAAAGGGAGGATCTAGTTCCCCAAGCTCTTACCCATGGGCATCAAGTTTTGGAATTGAAATTAGCAAGTTGGTAGGGGATAATACATAAACAAAAAATAAAAAAAATAGGGGGGGGGGGGACTCTAATGATCCACTGGGCTACGACCCATAGGTGGTGAATGGGGGTTCTATTTATTATATCGGGTAACTAGTGTCTCCCCACCTGCCTTCTCCCATCGACGGAAGGTGGTGGCTACTAATATTATACAATAGGGGTGGGCATATTATTAGCCCCTCACCAAATAGGTTACATTGTCACCCTTCTCTGGTGGCTAGGGGTTTTGAAGCCCATTGTCATTCCCCATTGATATAAACTTACCCTACATACACCCCGTCACCCCAATAATAGTGAGGAGCAATAAAAGTAGTTTTTCTTCGAAATTTTATTTTTTTTAGCCCCCAAAAAGGCTAGATCAAAATCCATAATAATGTAACGCAACTATTAAAAAGCAAAAAACAAAATCACAATTTGCAAAAAACCCACAAAATTTACAAAATGAACAAAAAAAACAAAACAAAACAAAAAACCTAATACAGCAAAACTAAATTTATCTTTATCTGTGCAGATTTCAAGTTGGTAAAAAACTTAAAGGTTTCCCATGCAGCCCCCTCACTATGCCTCCTCACTGTTTTCAATGCTTGTGAAGTCTAGACCTGATAAATACAAATTTACATCACGTTAATGTTCTGAAAATGACACATATCTGTATAATAAATGACATATCTCTCTAGAATATATACGCAATTGTACATTTAGACCTGATATAAGAATATAAACTTGCTTAGGATCATTTGATGGCTTGAATCACATTGTGCAACAAGCGTTAAGGGTTTTAACTGACACGCACACAAAAATTGAGAGTTTTAAAGAACAGAAATAACAGCTTTAATCAAATAAAAATACTATTCTGACTTTTAATAGATAATTACATTTTTGAACACTGTTGGCACCTGGTAAAGTAACATTCAGTAGAAACAGTTTACTTAATTTACCTTTCTTTATTCATTGTGGTACATTAATTAGAGTTATTATTCTGCATGATATGCTATAATACATTATTTATGGTACATTAGTATTCAATAATCAAATGTTTTCAAACAGTTGAGCACTGGATTTCTTAAGCAGAGACCATGGTGCACACTTCCAATAAATTAATAGGTGCATTTTTACGAGGCAGACCATATCAGATCTCATGGTTGAGTTTTGTGCTGCACTTATATCATGTTAAGGACCTATTTTCTCCTTAAGAAGATCATGCTAATAGAGAAGGAGCACATCTAATGATCCAAACAACAGGGAACAAAATGAGGATGGTGGGACAGGATCCTAAATAAAAGGTTGTCCCACAGAAATCGGGACAGTTGGGAGGCAAGAGCTCCTGTAACTCACATCCCTGGTGGAGTAAGTGAGCCTCCAAGGTGAGAACCTGGATCACCTCCGCCAGTCAAGAGGGGGGGAGTGGGGTACCAGCTTGTAATTGCCACAGATCAGCCTTAGACGGGCCAGGAGATCTGCACTTTAGCACGTCTTAATGATTTATTTAACAAAGATAAAGCCAAAATGCAGCCAGATAATATCAGCGTCAGATACAGGAACAAACCATTTCTGGACACAAAGTGGGAACATAGATCTGCTTGACTGCTACTACAACACCAAATCCAACGTGAAGGGCTATATGAAACATAGAATTGTGCAAATATAAGGAGTCCAATCAACTGTCAAACAAAATATAATGGGAAAAAATGGGTCTAAAAGATAAAAAATATTCTTTAGGCAGTTGCAATCAAACTCTTATTATACTAAATCATTCATGAGTGACTTTGTACATTCTTTTATGAAAATGTTTTATCTATTTTAGAAGTTCAGTGATGATAAACTAAAAAATGCATTAACAAGTACAACACATCTTTACAAACATTTGAAGGTAAGAAGTGATCCAAATAGCATTACTCCATATGCTCAGACACCCTCCGAGACTCATTATAATCCTTGGATCTTTTGTGCGTGAGTTCTTGAAGCCAGATAATACCGCCCGCCATCTGCTTTTATCTCTGTGCTACATTATGCAAACACGTTTGTACTCTGACCTATAATGTACAAGTGGTTGACTGATTTGTTTTTTTATTTTTATCTTTTTGGCCATTCTAGACAACTTAATTTCAAACAGGTTGCAAAGGAAAAAAGCAAAAAAAACTACACAAACCCTTCCCCCTCAAAAAACTCTTAATGGATGTAACGTTACAGCATACAATGCAAGGTTAACAACAACACACAGATGTAATACCCAAATGTTGAATAATAAAATGTTGCTGGTCATTGATAAAACAAAAGTCAAATCCCTAAACATTGTGCATCAAAGACCTAGAATGAAATACTATGTGCTTCAAACACCCAAACCAAAGGTTAAAATGTAATTTACAGGAATAAGATGAGGTATACTATGTTTACATAGATAGCGTTCATGAGAGCAATATGTTTTCTAAAAGGTTTGCTGTCATTTCTGTAATGTTCTTTCACAAGGCAAAGTGCATTCACCTTGGTTGCTGGGTAACAGCCTTGGTTTTCGAATGTAAAGTTCAGATAGATCTTACAACCTCATATTAAGAAGATACTGAAGTGAAAAGAGGAATGATAAAACGCAATGTCAATTCATACTTGGGTACTGATTTATCAGCCTTGGCTAAGAAAAGCTTTGGCAGAACTCATTTGGGACTCAATTATTTCTTAGGGAACTTGTGGAAAAAGTATTTCTCACTGGACATCGTGTATAAACCAAAAGGAAAAAGTGTGCTTCCAACACATCTACTGTGAAACGATTATGATTACGGTTTCTTACATTTCATGAAACACAATACAGAACTTCACACCTGAGAGAGCTTTTGACACAACAGAAGGGGATGACAGTGATTGGCAGAGATAAATCATTTGGAAAAGTAGCTAAGGGAAAGGTTTGAAGATTTTTTTTTTAAATACAAACTTACATGGGTCCCTGAAGACTACGAAAAAGTTGAATGGCATATTTGAATAGGGTGTATATATTTATATACATTGCGTTAACTGATAAATTATATTTATGTACATACATTTTAAGGATAAGATTTCCCATTTCCACATTTGCAGAAAAAGTTTTTTTGTTTAATCTGAAAAATAAATACAAATAATAATCAAATTCCTTGTAGCGACTAAACTATTTGCAAACTAAAGCTCCATTGTAGAAGAGAGTTTTATTTAGATACAAATGAGGGACTCGACTACAGTGACCGAAATTATCTAGTTCATGTTTTCCTTTATGGTGGTAAGATTTTATAGAAATAATGAAAATGTAATTACAGAAAAAAATAGTTTAACAATATAATATAATATTTTATTTTGCTAATATACGTTTGACTTGATATTTGCTGGAATAAAACGGGGGTTGATAGGTGGGCATAGCAGGAAGTAGTGGCAGACAGCTGAGATTCTGCCTAGTTCTGGAGAGCTATGCTAAATCATTAGCCATCCAACCTGGTTGTTTATAAAAACTTACGTTTGCATATTGCTATTTTTTTCTTCATGCCATTCCCAACATGCTCATTGTCAAAATGTCTCCACGTGAACTGCTTACATGCCAATATTCTGAAATGACACATGTACGATGGCTGCCACTTACACAAGAAGGAAATTGGTATACAAACTGGAAAACATTTAATTCAGAAGATTGTGTATCAAAGGGCGGGTACAAGGATTTTTGGCTACACAGGCAAAGATGCATATTGCTGCCCCCCCTTAAAAAAAATGTGTCTTCACCTGTGTATCTTGTAAACCCCCTTTTGATTTTTTTACCCTCTTTAGTTTATTGTATCCCCACTTTACTATGTCCTACACCCTCTTGTTTATCTCTTATATACCCCTTGTGTATCTTTCTTTCTGTAGCCCCTCTGTGTGCCCACCCCATTATTTTTGCGTGTCTCTTTCTTCCCACCAGCCCCTTTCTGTGGCTTTCTCCCCTCAGCGCATTTTCTGTATTTTTCCATGCGATATAGACTTAGATATAAAGCAACACACAACCATACAGCCACTCGGTTACAGAGCTATGCATGCACACAATCAAACAAATACAGACACACAGCCATACAGTCTAAACATACAGGTATGATGTCAAACAAACACAGGCATGCAGATATATACACACACACGCACACACACAGACTTTTAGACACTGTCATATGGACACAGGCATACAAAGACGTACATACACAGGCTTATAGTCATACAGATACAGGCATACAGAGCAGGGGCGGATCCAGAGCTTAATCACAGGAATGGCACTGCTAGTGGGTTGTAGTGGCTGTAATTGACAAGTTAAATGATGTATTAGGGGGCTAGGGGCTGTAGTGGGGGCAGGGGCTGTAGTGGAGGGTTATGGGCTGTAATTGGGGGGTTAGGAAATGTAGTGGGGGATAGGGGCTGAAGTAGGTTGATGGCTACAATTTGGGAAATGAACTGTGGCGTGGGTGATATGGGTTGCAATTGAAGGACATGGGCTGTAGTGGGGATGTTATGGGGCTGTAGTGAGGGTATGGGGACTGTGGTGGTGGGGGCATGGGGCTGAGGAAGGGGGACAAGAGCTGAGAGGGGGGACAGGGGCAGAGGAGAGGGGACAGAGGAACAGGGACTGAGGGAGGGGGAATAGGGACTAATGGAGGGGAAAAGGGGACAGGGGCTAGGGAATGGGGACAGGTGTTGGGGAAGAGAGACTGCTGCTGGGGAAGAGGGACTGAGGCTGAGGAAGAGGGACAGAGGCTGAGGAAGAGAGACAGGGACTAAGGAAGAGAAACAGGGACTGAGGAAGTTGGACAGGGCTGAGGTAGGGGGAGAGGGCTTAGTAGGGGGGCAGGGCTAAGCACGGGGATAGGGGTTCGGGAGGAGGGACAGAGGCTGTGTAAGGGGACAGAGGCTGAGGAAGAGGGACAGAGGCTGAGTAAGGGGAAAGAGGGTAAGAAAGGGGGACAGAGGCTGAGGAAGGGGACAGGGGCTGAGGAAGGGGGACAGGGCTGAGGAGGGGGACAGGGGCTGAGGAAGGGGACACGTTTGAGGAGGGGGACAGTGGCTGAGGAAGGGGACACGTTTGAGGAGGGGGACAGTGGCTAAGGAGTGGGACAGGGCTGGGGAGGGGGACAGGGGCTGAGAAAGGAGACAGGGCTGAGGAGGGTGACAGGGGCTGATAAAGGGGACAGGGGCTGAGGAAAGGGGACAATGCTGAGGATACAGGGCTGAGGAAAGGGGACACGGGCTGAGGAAGAAAGATAAAAAAACTAAAGTGTATTCCCCCCTCTCTGAAGCTTAGCTTGGGCCAGGGAGGGGTGGGACAGGATCTGGATTGGCTGGCCTCTCCTGATGATGTCAGGAGGAGGAGGAGGGGGCATGAATTTCTCTGCTCTTCTTCCAGACTCCCCAGTGGTCCTTGGATGGATCGACATGTGTACAACTCCCATAAGACTTTGCCTGCTGGGGATCTACCATTTGCCCATCCTTGTACTTAGCACAGAGTCCCGCCTCTCTTGACTAGTGTCTCTGACTGCCTCACTGCTGAAAAATATTGCGAGCATGCGCTCCTACTTAACGCCAGATGCTGTGTCCATGCCACTGTCCTCTCGGTATTTATTATTTTTATTTTGGCTTTGGTGCCTACGTCTTTATCTCCAGTCAGCATTATATTCAGTTTCTGAATTTTTGCTTCTTTGTTTCTGTCACTGTCCTCTCTTGCCTTGACTACAGCAATCCACTTCTCAGTGGCCTTACGTGCTACCAACTTGCCCCATTGCAGTCTATAATGAATCCCACCTATCTATCCTCCCTAATACACAAGTATGTCCCGTATAGGCCCCTGTGCTCTGCCGAAGACCTATGTCTATCCCCTGTTAGTACTCACACCTCTGATGCTCGCATTCAAGACTTCTCTAGGGCTGTACCATTCTTGTGGAATTCCTTTCCCTTTTCTGTTAGATACTCACCCAGTCTTCATTCCTTCAAAAAAATCATTAAAAACTCACTTTTTGAGTGAAAGCATATAAATTAAACTGTTAATGGCTCCCAACTGATTCATCTCTTGCAACTGTCAATTTAAAAAAAAAAATCCACACTACGTCTTTATTGAATACTATTCTACCAATCTACTTCCCTTATACTTCCCTTACCTTTTGCGTCCCCTTACCCCACTCCCTCTAGCATGTAAGCTCATGGAGCAGGGCCCTAAACCCCTCTGTTTCTGTGTGTTAAACTTGCCTGGTTACAATTACATGTTTGTTAATCCACCCACTGTAAAGCACTAAGGAATTTGTTGGCACTATATAAATATATCCCTCTAGCATGTAAGCTCATCGAGCAGGGTCCTCAACCCCCTCTGTTCCTGTACGTCAGTGGTCTGATCTCAATTATGTGTCTGTTAGTCCACCCATTGTACAGCGCTACGGAATTTGTTGGCGCTATATAAATAATAAAATAATAATAATAATAATAATGTATGCCGCACAGACACACCGATACCAAAAGGCATACACACACAAATACTCACACTGACAAACATGGAGATACACAGACACACACACTGACACAGATACACAGACACACATAAATACACTGACAAACTTGCAGATACACAGACACACAGATACACACATTGACAAACATTCAAATATACAGTCACATAGACAAACACTGACACACATGCAGATATACAGACACACAGATACACATACTGACACACATACAGATACACAAGTATAAATATACACACACTGACTTACATACAGATACACAGATACACGCATTGACCCACACACATACACAGACATACAGGTACACAAATTGACACACATGTAGAGACACAGACACACAGATACAAACACTGACACACAAACAGATACAGAGAAACACATATACAGATACACAGACACACATATATTTAGACAGGCACACAGATACAAACACTGACACTCATAATGATAACATACAGCTATACACACTGACAAACATACAGATAAACAAACACACAGATACACACACTGAAACACATGCAGACACACACACTGACACACAAACAGATATCCAAATATACAAACACACATGCTTGTCAACATGTACACTTTTTTAGCCACCCTATAGTTTTCTACCTCTTTGGTGAAGGGGGGTGGCTTCCCTGGGGTCCAGTCTGCTAGCTGTGGCCTTTTTTGAATTATGGTCTTGCTCTCCTGGCCCTTAGCCCCCTCCCCTCTGCCTACTCCTCTGCTCTCTCCTCCTCCTTGCTCCTCTGTAACAGCTTGGAGGAAGTGACAGGTTCTCATTTCCTTTTGGCACTGCCGGTACGAGAGGGGCCTTGTTGAGCTGTTAAAGGGCTGCAGTGGCCGACTGGGCCCCTGGTGACACACGCCCATCAGGTGGCCTTTAGTGGGAGGGCCCTGATATGTCCATCTCTGCATTGGGCCTAGGAAATTAATGGGGCCTAGGAAATTGGACATATGCTTCTATACACAGGGCAAATATTGAAATCCTTACTAAATCCAGTAACTATAAAATGAAATCCCTGCCCTTAACTAAATACATTATTTCTTCAAGATAATAATTTCAATGCAAACTGATATTCAAACTGTTCGGCTACCAAATTGGGAGACATTTATCCTTAAATAACAATATAAATAGGAAAAAAGCTGTAGTAAATTATGCTTAATGAATCTGCTGTTGATGAAAAAGAAAGCAAAACTCAATAATCTTTACAAAAGTTCATTATACAGAGCAAAAAATATTCCCCAAAATGTCAATTATATTCATCATTGTATCAGCAAGCTGTTACTAACATCAAAATGAACTATTACAGCCCTGAGTGCCCTGATTAGTGAAGTAAAAAAAAAAAGATAAAGAACACTTTCCCGCTTCTATGGGTGCAATTTCCACTGTTGTAGACGTATTGGATTTGTGTGACTGGATTTAGAATACTTAATATTATAAAGAGCACTGGGGACAGCTTCTACAGAATATATGCAAGGCTGGCGAGCCATAAAGGAACATTCAAAACACCATAACCACTACATCACACTACAGTGGCTGTGGTGCCAGGAGTGTCCTGGTTCTCCTGCAATATAGGTAGTCAAAGTGCTTTTTAATGGTTTGATTTCTTACCTGTGTCTAAAAGGTGCTGCTCCCTGCATCAATGAGAGCTGGAAGAGTCTGAGAGTATCAGCTGATGTTATCAGCCAATGAGCTGGCCCTACACTGCAGGACTTAGCTAGAGGAGCTAACGGAACCTCCCACATGGAGCTTGTGGTTCTCAGGACTGAAAGGGGAGGGACAGGGAGAAGTGTAGGAAAATCCCAGGCAGGAAATCTAATTATTAACAAACATTTTAAAATACTAATATTGTACTAAATTATATTGTAGCCAATAGCATTCATCATCTGTATATAAGCCTTTTATCAGTTCAAATTGATTTAAGTCTGACCTATAAAAGTGGATAAATATTGCTTCAAATAATATAGATTTCTGAAAAATATAAAAAAAATTGCTATTATACTTAGCATTGAAAATATTAGTTTTGGTGATTCAACGTCATTTCTCGAGGATATAATCCATGATAAGATGGCCTTGAAAATATTGATACTAAAATGCATTTTTATATACTTTTACCCACTGGCTAGTGGTTGTTAATGCTACTGCATTTACACATCAAGTGTGTGTATCAGACACATCCCTTCGTCGCCAGGAAGAGTCTCCACCAATCAGGAACCTCGCATGCTCGTGAACGTCGACCAGCAGCTACCTATAGTTAATAGTTGGTGCCCAGTCCTCTCTGTGCCATAACATTTGCAATCATACACAGATGTTATGGTGCTTAGACAAACTCTTTAACGAAGGCTACTAAAACCTGAAATGTACTTTATTTGTCTCCCTCTAGCCAGTGTATTTATACAGGGACTGCCAAGCTTCATTCTACTGATAATTTGCAGTTATACATGTCATTATGTTTTGCAAAGGGTTTGCTACTCCATTATACTATGCTCCCCTCCCCCCATCTCCCAGGCTCTAAGCAACATTGCAGTTTAGGAAACAGAACGCTGGAGATTGTTTGCAAATATTAGGCAAGTGGCTCATTATCCAGTGTGCATTTGTGGATTTCAGGAAGCATGAACCTTTGATGGTCTCTAAGGGCTGGAGCAGAAAATCCCTGCTCAAAGCCATTTCTCTAATTGAATTAGAAGTCACTACAAGGTTTACTGGGAACACTCAACCATTTTAGTTTGCTTACGGTTCCAGTCAGTTTAATTAAATCCACAGCTTTATCAGCCACACGGTTATTAGCTCTGTCATCATGCTGGTTTACAGCAATCCTTCCTATCTGAGTACATTGCAGCTACAGTAATAACGGAATAGTCTCAGTAAGGGTTCTGATATTTATACCTTGTAGAATGTGAACTTTAATAATTTAACTATTTGCATATTTTCTATTGGAGTGAAGGAAATTATTTAGCATAGTATGCTTGCATCCTCCATAAAATGTATCTTAAAGCGTTGGGAGCAAAAGGAAATTGCAATTGTGATTTGACAAGGGTTTCTAATTTTGTGAGATAAAAAAAGATATCAAACCAAGGTTTCCAGTTTGGCTTTCTTCGGCTTAAAATGGAAACTTCCCTGGTCAGTTGCCAGTAACAAAGTAAGTCTTGCACAAAACACGAGAACTAAGATGAAAAACTAAATTAAGAGTGAAACTTTACCAAGAAGTGCTACAGCCACTAAACCACATCACAGGAGCACCACAAACACCGGAACCACTATAGCATGCTGTATTGGGTATGGTGCCAACATTGCCCTAACGCTCCCTAATGTAAGTAGTTAAACTGTTTGCTAACGGCTTCACTTCTTACATGGAGCCTACCAGATACCAATCCCTGCATTCAGGAGTGAGAGCTCGATGTTCCTGTTAGGAGATTCTGTTAACTCTTCTGAGTTCTGCGGTGCAGGGATAGCTCATGGGCTGAGAGCATGAGAGGACTGCCCTCAGCCAATGAGCTAAGCCCCGCTCATCCAGGGGAAAAGCAGTGAAGGAAGCTTCTGGCTGGAGAAGCAGGGTCGTACCCGGAAATCAAACCAAATAGTTTTGACTACTTATAACGGGGGATGGTGTGCTGGGGTCCTGCTTCTCTGTATCAGATATTCTCTTCACTGTAGTGATTATGGTGCTTGGAGTGTTTCTTTAATACAGCCAATAGTTCTCCCATGCATTAAGCATGTGTCTGCAACATTTTAGGGTCTAATTTTATAGGAAGTATGCAATTATCCAGCAGTAAGCTTTGTTAATGATTGTGTGTTCTTTCAATTTTTTTTTCTGTAGAACATAATTAGTTTTTCAGTTAATTAAAAAAAAAAAAGCAAAACAAAAAAAAAGCAACAGAAATTAGATAGCACTGGAAATGGTAGAAAAATAATATGCCCCCACCTCAGCGCGCAATAAAAAAAAAAGCTATATCAGCTTATATCAATGCAGGTAACTATGTATGTTATGAGTCAAAGAACATGTGGTTCCAGCAAAATATTAATATCTGAGGACCAAGGATGTGGTTAACACATTTTCATCAAGCTCAAATGTCTTTTTTTTCTTCCACGTTAATTTTCTTCTAGAAGTGAAAACTAAATTAGAAACTGCAACATGAGCAAAAAAACAATTGTACATTTCAGAAAATGAAAAAAAAAAATGAAAACACCAAAAACTTATCGTGTTCAGGCATGTTCAAATGTTTAAATAATTTCATTTTTATATTGTACTTGTCCAGTGACAAGCAAATGGAAATGCAGAGAGGGCAACATAATACATAACAGATAGGTTATGGTGCCAGAAGTGCCCCAGTACCCCCCCTATTGTAAGTAAGACAAACTGTTTTATTATTGTATAACTCATTACCTGGGATATGCCAGGCACCGCTCCCCACCTCCATTACAGTTTAATGAGAGATGGAACTTCTGTTCTTCTGAGTTAAGTCCTGCAGTGAGCTGTAGTGTAGGCGGGAAGCCGTGCCCGGCAGAAGTCTAGAATGGTTTGACTCTTTACAATAGAGAGGGGAGAGTGGCAGGGCACTATTTTACTGTTATCAAATCCATTGGGGATGAAGAATCCCAGAATTGTTGGAGGACAGTTAGGATTCAGAGGGTGTACGTTGTATAAGCACTGTGGAATAAGTTGGCACTATATAAATGAAAATAATAATATAGCCACCACCTCTGATTTACAGTTGCAAGAAAAAGTATGTGAACTCTTTGGAATGATATGGATTTCTGCACAAATTGGTCATAAAATGTGATCTGATCATTATCTAAGTCACAACAATAGACAATCACAGTCTGCGTAAACTAATAACACACAAAGAATGAAATGTTGCCATGTTTTTATTGAACACAACATGTAAACATTCACAGTGCAGGTGGAAAAAGTATGTGAACCCCTAGACTAATGACATCTCCAAGAGCTAATTGGAGTGAGATGTCAGCCAACTGGAGTCCAATCAATGAGATGAGATTGGAGGTGTTGGTTACAGCTGCCCTGCCCTATAAAAACACACACCAGTTCTGGGTTTGCTTTTCACAAGAAGCATTGCCTGATGTGAATGATGCCTCGCACAAAAGAGCTCTCAGAAGACCTACGATTAAGAATTGTTGACTTGCATAAAGCTGGAAAGGGTTATAAAAGTATCTCCAAAAGCCTTGCTGTTCATCAGTCCATGGTAAGACAAATTGTCTATAAATGGAGAAAGTTCAGCCTGCTACTCTCCAGGAGTGGCCGTCCTGTAAAGATGACTGCAAGAGCACAGCGCAGACTGCTCAATGAGGTGAAGAAGAATCCTAGAGTGTCAGCTAAAGACTTACAAAAGTCACTGGCAAATGCTAACATCCCTGTTAGCGAATCTACAATACGTAAAACACTAAACAAGAATGGATTTCATGGGAGGATACCACAGAGGAAGCCACTGCTGTCCAAACAAAACATTGCTGCATGTTTACAGTTTGCACAAGAGCATCTGGATGTTCCACAGCAGTACTGGCAAAATATTCTGTGGACAGATGAAACCAAAGTTGAGTTGTTTGGAAGAAACACACAACACTATGTGTGGCGAAAAAAAGGCACAGCACACCAACAACAAAACCTCATTCCAACTGTGAAGTATAGTGGTGGGGGCATCATAGTTTGGGGCCGCTTTGCTACGTCAGGGCTTGGAGGGATTGCTATCATCGAAGGAAAAATGAATTCCTAAGTTTATCAAGACATTTTGCAGGAGAACTTAAGGCCATCTGTCTACCAGCTGAAGCTTAACAGAAGATGGGTATTGCAACAGGACAATGACCTAAAGCATAGAAGTAAATCAACCACAGAATGGCTTAAACAGAAGAAAATACGCCTTCTGAAGTTGCCCAGTCAGAGTCCTGACCTCAACCCGATTGAGATGCTGTGAATGACCTCAAGAAAGCGATTCACACCAGACATCCCAAGAATATTGCTGAAGCTGAAACAGTTCTGTAAAGAGGAATGGTCAAGAATTACTCCTGACCGTTGTGCATGTCTGATCTGCAACTACAGGAAACGTTTGGTTGAAGTTATTGCTGCCAAAGGAGGTTCAACCAGTTATTAAATCCAAGTGTTCACATACTTTTTCCACCTGCACTGTAAATGTTTACATGGTGTGTTCAATAAAAACATGGCAACATTTCATTCTTTGTGTGTTATTAGTTTAAGCAGACTGTGATTGTCTATTGTTGTGACTTAGATGATGATCAGATCACATTTTATGACCAATTTGTGCAGAAATCCACATCATTCCAAAGGGTTCACATACTTTTTCTTGCAACTGTATTTGAAAACCATTTTGCTCTTATTACTTTAGATACATTTATTCCATCCATGGTAACGAGAAGGAAAGAGTGTGGGGCCTTTCATTAAAAGAATTACACAATTGTCCCCTATTGATGATTATCTTCTAGCATGTGTGATAAGCAGTAATAATACATTATTTAGATTATCACTAAATTATAATGGAAGATGAAATTCATTATTTAGATATAATATTTGCAAGCTCTGGGAGGTCTGACAGCGGAATGTGAAGGCAGCATGGCTGATGAGAAGTTCATTAATGGCATGTGAAATTACATGTCTGAAACATGGACATGACATGTGCATAGTCTGCAATGACTTTACACAGCCACAAGTATATTTAAAGCAACACATGTAAAAGCAAGGCTCAACTGGGGCCCCTAACTGGGACAGCTATACCCTGACTGTAATAACTTGACCCCTGATCCAGGTGGAATTACTTAGATTTTGGTTTGAACAACGCGGCATGGATTAGAACAATCTGGCCTCTGATCAGGGCAACTTGGTCCTCATGTGGCAGTGATCAAACAAGAGATAGTGATAACAGCACACATAGAGCCAGGCAGGAAAAAGAACACAGACCGCCTTTTGAAGGAACTCTCACTTGCCCCCAGCGAAGCCCATTCCTGCATGCAAAAGGCATGTAAGCTAAATGCTGGTTAAAATATACATATAGTAGTGTATAGCTGTGCGTGTGCAGTAGTGGGTGCATCAATGTGTATATCAATGTGTGCATCAGTTAGTGTGGAAATGTGTATCTGTGTGTTTTGGCTGTCTCCACTTGTGTTTGGACTTTGTGTTTGTGTCCGTGGCAGTGTGCATGTTTGTGTGTGGCAGTGTGCATTCATATGCATGTCAATATGTATCTGTGTGCGAGGCAATGTATGTCTGGGAATGTGCTTTTGCGTGTAGAACTGTATATCAATGTTTCTTTGTGTGAGTTTGGAAGTGACAATTTGTGTGTTAGTGTGTGTCTGTGAATGCATATGTCTGTATTAGTCTGGAAATGGCTGAGCATCTGTGAGAATGTATCTGTGTGTGGGAATCTCTGGGAATGTGGGTCTGTGAGTGGGTATCTCTGGGAATGTGTGTCTGTGAGTGGGTATCTCTGGGAATGTGGGTCTGTGAGTGGGTATCTCTGGGAATGTGGGTCTGTGAGTTGGTATCTCTGGGAATGTGTGTCTGTGAGTGGGTATCTCTGGGAATGTGGGTCTGTGAGTGGGTATCTCTGGGAATGTGTGTCTGTGAGTGGGTATCTCTGGGAATGTGGGTCTGTGAGTGGGTATCTCTGGGAATGTGTGTCTGTGAGTGGGTATCTCTGGGAATGTGGGTCTGTGAGTGGGTATTTCTGGGAATGTGTGTCTGTGAGTTTGTATCTGGGTGCAGCCAGATCTGCAGTTGTGTGCCAACGGGGCCACACAAAATTGATTTGTAAGAAGCCCCATGATTTCTGAAGACAGCCCTGACATTAGACACAGCATGCTGCAGTGGTATGAAGTCTCTTTGAATCTGTATATCAGGCTTAGAATGTTACAGCTGACATGAAGTCTCTGGATCTGTATATCAGGCACAGCATGGTACAGCTCATATGAAGTCTCTGCATCTGTATATTAGACACAGCATGGTACGGCTCATACGAAGGCCCTGGATCTGTATACTAAACACAGCATGCTACAGCTGACATGCACTATACAGACTTTTATATGAGGAAAAATAACAGACTTGATAACAGCTTTTTGTATTTAAAAAAAAAAAAAAAGCCATTATAGAAATTAATACTATTGCTACTGTTTACAATCCACAAACCACAATATAGCGCAGATAAATAACATTATGTCATACCACTTCCTCAATCTTCTGTGCTTTCACTAATTCTCAGTAAGACGAGTAGACTTAAGTTCCTTAAATTCTGATAATGTCCTGAGGCAGTTGATAGAAAAATCGAAGCCAGATAGAAACAAAGGTTAAATACTTCATGTAAGCAGGTGATAAGACAGCCTATTGCACTAAAGCATCTCAGCTCAACAACCCTAAATGAGAAACACGCTGAAAGATGAATATCAGAAAGCTACAAACTTTGTATGCGATTCTTCTGCAGAATGTGGACCCTGATTATACACAAGGACATAATAAATATACATTATTTTATTTAATAACATATGTTATTAGTTTTAGTTGGTTAGGTAATTGTACAGTCTGTACTAGCAAATCTATTATTCTCTCCATAAAGGGTTACTCCAAGCAATATGGCTACTTCACTGACTTGAAGTGGTTATGGTGTCTGGAGTGTATCTACGTAGAATTTCACTATGGAACTCTGCAAATATAGAGTTTAACACCTCTGCTGCCGGTGTTTGAGTGTTGGAGTTACGCCAACTTCTTAATTGTTATTTCATCATCATTAACCAGCCCAGAACAAGAGTCCTGGGTGGCTTATATTAATTCTGTGCAAATTAGTGGTCTGTCTTTAAAATGCACTACATGTTGTATACAGACAGTCAATGGGTGCAATGGGGGGAGGGGTGGGAGGTGGGGGGAGGGATGGGGAGGAAGGGAGGAAGGGTACCATGTCCTCCCCTTAGCTTAGACATGGAGGAGGGGGGATGTCAGTGGAGGAGGCTGAGGGAGAACTGAGGGAGTTTTAGCTATCTTTTTTATTTTTGTTTGAGTCAGAATCACACTCTATGTAAAGATACTGACTTAATGCATCTTCATGAGGAAATCCTGATTCATCACAGTGCGGTAATAGCTATGCCTGCACACTTTGCCCACAACGCCCCCCTATGGGGCAACGGACTGGCTGAGATCATCACTATTGATGATCTCAGCCAAAAAGAGCGGGTGACTGAATTGGGGAAAATGAAAGTAAAACATTTTTTAAAAAATTCACTCTGAGGGGGGCTGAATCTAAACTGATATTTCAATACTATAGTGTTAGGAACACAAGCTTGTATTCCTAACACTATATTGTTCCTTTAAATTTAGTGCCTTGTGTGTGAATACAGGAGTGGGTTTGCATTTAGTGTATCTTCAAGCTGATTTTTACTTTCAGAATTCTACTGAAAACATTCTAAATGAAGTTACCACTGATATCATTGTTAAAGGAAATCTATCATGAAAGGTTCACATTAACAAAAATTTACCCTACAGGCATTGCACATATAATTTGTCATAGAAATAAATTATGTATTCAAAGCATTTTTTTTTATTTATTTTTTTATATTCTTTATTTTTGTTTTGCATAAGATTGACATACATGTGTGTGTTGCCACTATATAGAACATTTAAAACATAAGCAATTCAAATTGTAAATCATTGTGGCACATGAGTAAACTGCACAGGTATTTTATATTAAACATGCTTAAGTTGATCTTGCCAGTGGGTGTTTGATCAAGAAAGGTAGTAAGACATATTAAATAGGCACTGGCTGAGATGTAACAAGGTAGATTAAAATAAAACATGAATGAAAATCAGGATGTGGAACTATAAGCTTAGATTAACCACTGGTAGCACTCATGTATACTCTGGTGTTGGGTTTGCAGCAAGCCGTTGTTAACAAGCAATCAGAAGGTAAGGTTGAAGAGCACGTAACCAATGCCCAGAGGTAGAGAGACCCAGTTTTCCCTGAGACTAGTCTCTTCAGTGAGGCTCCCCCTTCTGGCCCAGACCCTGAGACAGTCCATGCGGCATTTTTCCATGATGATGTCCCAGGTTTTGGCGGGGACTAGCCTCTGCGGTTAGTTTTTCGTGCTCACCCGGTTTCCGGAGCGGCGGGCCTCTGGGTCATGCCGTTCTCGCTTGTTCTGAGCTGGGTGGCATCCCTGCTGTCGATGCCGGGGGCGTGCGGGCGACTGCCTCAGTGTTCTCTTGCGCCATCTCCACCGCCTAATCCCTCCAGTCGCATGTCAGTCTAGTCGACACCTGGATACCTTGCGGCTCTGGTCCTGTTTAGTTGGAGGGGGTAGTTTCCGGCGGCCTTTCAGCACAGTTGAGGGGGTGTGAGTGTGGTCAGTAGGTTGCTGTTGCGAGGTAGCCGCTTTTGCAGAGGTGCTTGCGTTGCTTTACATGCAGCCCACAACGCCCTGCAGATGGCATCGAACTTTGCCTCAAACTGCTCTCTCCATGACTGGCTGTCAGAGTTTGCTTGTGCAGGCAGGCTTTTCGGTGCGGCAGCCATCTTGGCTCCACCACCCGGTCGCCAGCTGCGTTTTCTCGGATCAAGGTCTGCAGAGATGTTAGCTGCCCCAGTGGGGACCGGGATATCCCCCACTGGTCCGGGGGGGGGTGAGTATTAAGGCTGCCACAAGCTGAACGAGGTGCGGTCTTCAGGCCAGGGGATCGGCCGCTTCCCTCAGCCCTCAATACCGCGCTCTCAATAGGCCTTAGAGCCAGGCTAGGTGAGTTCTCAGGAGGTCACGATAATCCAGGTAAGGATCCGAGGAGCATGTTAATGAGTTTGATTTTAGCCTGTTCTGTGCTCCGGTGGTCAAGATTTTGGGCTCTGTGTATGAGATTAAGGCTAGGATTAGCCGGAGCTAACACAAAGCACATCCGGCCACCTTGCCTGTCAGGCCCCGCCCCCCTCAAGCATTTTTTTAAAATAAGGACATTACTTACTTTAAGTACAGTGCCACCATTGTCCCAGCTCAGTAGATATTCCATTATCTATTGCTTTCAAATCTCTACATAATTCTGCTCCCACCTATCTATCTTCCCTAATACACAAGTACGTACCATCTAGGCCCTTATGATCTGTTGAAGACTTACATCTATCCGTACTCCCCCCTCTGATGCTCGCCTTCAAGACTTCTTGAGGGCTGTACCGTTCCTGTGGAACTCACTTTCCTCCTCTGTTAGATGCTCACCCAGTCTCCACTCCTTCAAAAAATCATTAAAAACCCACTTCTTCATAAAGGCATATCAATTAAACTGTTAATAGCTCCCGACTGATTCCTCTCTTGCAACTGTCACTAGTCTAATACTATCCTTACCTTTTGTGTCACTTTACCCCACTCCCTCTAGAATGTAGGCTCATTGAGCATGGCCCTCAACCCCTCTGTTCCTGTGTGTCCAACTTGTCTGGTTACAACTACTGTTCGTCCACCCACTGTAAAGTGCTGCAGAATTTGTTGGCACTATATAAATAAAATAATAATAATTACTTTAGCAACCACCTCGACCTGTGTCTCTCTCTCCTTTGATTTTTTCCCAAACCTCCTTTATGACACAGATAAACCGGCTTCAAGAAGCTCTAGCTAGGGAGTAACCAAACCAGAAAGCATGAGGACCACCGGATGAAGGGTTCTCCTGCTCTCCCTCTCAGTCACTTCTTTGGCATAGAGGCCTATGTTGAGTTAACTGACAGGTGGTGAGAGGACCTACTTTTAAGTAAGGTTTCTTCCAATCTGTAGCTTTGCTAGCAATTCTGCTATTAAAGATATAGATGAAATTTATTTTACTAGTGAATCACATAAATGAGTTTAAAAGCTAGCTAGCTAGCAAATTAACAGGGACAGTTGGAGACACTCCCAGTCATTCAATAGGCCATTGAGGTCCAGATTACCCAAATGATACTCTGGTCTTGGTTAGAAGATACATAGTCGTAGCTAATGTCCTATGCAGCATGCTAACATTAAAATTGAGTCACATAACAATAGTAACTACCAAAATACTGCAACTAATCATAAATATAGAACATTTTCACTTACCCGGTGTATTGCTGAACCAGTAGTATGAAATAGACAGCTAGTTCTTTAATTCTAAAGAGCTAAAATACTACAAAGTAATGCTTATTTATGTCAGCCATGTAATGCTTTTCTGCTTGAGGGTAATATAAATAAACTCTTACACATAATCTGTCAAACGTAACACATTGTCCCTATTTCATTTAAATAAGTCATTTGAGCACAGAAATGTGCTTTCAATCATGTTAAATTGTGTCTCGGTTTTATTTGTGCCAAGCAAGTTTTTATTTCTAGCTTCCGGTCACGTACAACAAATAGAAAGCACAAATGTATTAAATTGCGCTGATGCCTCATATTCAAACATATCTAAACAAAATAAAAGACAAAACACAGGTCTATGAGGTCTTGGATTCATATTCAGGAGAAGTCAGAAATAATAGAAGAGAGAGAAGGATCCAGCCGTGATCCCCAGTAATAAGGTCCAAAGTATGATACCTATAAAGGTACCATATACCTCATTTTTGGTGGGAGAAATTGAGGTATAAGGCACCTTTATAGATATTATAGCTGGAGAGAGGTATTGGACCTCACTGCTGGGGAACATCGACAGGGTCTCAGGTAAGTGACCACCCCTTCAGCTACCAGGGATTGGGAGGTGGGAGGTAGAGGGGACCTGCAGTGCCAAGAAAACTGGAGTTTCCCTTTAAATCCTCACTTTAGTGCAGCTGGAGATACCAGTTTGGGACATCAGATATTATGTGACAACACTCTGCCAGCATATGGTTTCCTGAGCAAAAACCAGTGGTCCAGTTGCCAGGGACAAAAAGTAATTCCGTATGAATGTAACAGCATTATAGAAGTAAGGTGGCAGCAGAAATAGTGTAGTGGGACCCAGGCAAATTGTCACGAAGTTCAAAAATGGTTTGACAAATTATTCTGGGAGGGTGCCAGGGTACTCCTGGCGTTATTATCACTACAGCAACTTGCAGTGGTCATGGTATTTGAAGGGTCATGGTATTTGAAGGGTCATTTTTATAGCTTGGGAATCTCTTTCATTGATATCATATAATGCCAAGCTTATAATGCCTGTCTACTCCCCGGACTAGATTAGTGGCTGGTAACATGAGGCTCAGTGCATTACACAACAAAAAATAAATTGAGACATCTTTCATATACTGAGCACCCCATTTTTATTTATCATTGTGTTTCTAGCATAGAATATGTCGTTACTCTAACATAAATAAATAACTATATATCATGATATAAAAAATATGGAACCTAAATGCTGAAATACCCCAAAAATTAATTCTGTACGGACCAACTCACTTTTTACACAAAATTAGGTTTTGGACTTAAATAAGAAGAAGATTAAAATTAAACAAAATGGAAATGTTAATTGAGATTGAAGTTCTGATTGTACTTGTGGAATAGATTAATTTTCTTCGTGCAAAGAAGTAAACCCAGCAGATTATTCAAAACGCTCTCTTGTATGTTAGAATGATTTATGTTGTACACTTGAAAGATGATGGGGACGAAGGAGGGGGCAAGATGGTCAGCATGTTGCCTTTCATTGATAAGCAATGAACCACTATAGGAATTCTCCATAGTCTTAACTTCAAGCTAGTTCTGTGTGATCTCTGAGAGTTTGATTTCTAATAAGCCCCTTAGACTACCAGCAGTGTTGTGCTCTCATTATCCAGTCTCTCGCTGTGTTTGAAATTAAAATTTCTGTCAAAAAGAATGGGACATTTTTACATACGTAGCTGCATCTTGTACAGACACTTCAGTCTTAATTACAGATTGTAACTTAGTGGTGTCCTCCAACATCTTAGAAGATAATAAGTGGATACAGTGGCATACTAATGGGGGGGCAGAGGGGGCGGTCCGCCCCGGGTGCCACCAGGGTGAGGGGTGTCTTGGTGGGGGGCGCCGCCAGGAGCGCTGGCCCCCCTCATGCTGCAGCTGCCCGAGCGCTCTGTAGAGAGCCTCAGGCGGCTGCAGCTTTACCCGCCCGGGCGCAGCCTGAGGAGAGGGGCTGACAGGAGGGAAGCACTCAGCGCTCAGCACTCCCTCCTGTCACTCCCTCACTGTAGCGTGGCCGAGCCCTGTATGGTCCGCGGGTACAGGGAGCATCTGTCTCCTGTATCCGGCCGGACTAACAGGAAGTACACACTCAGTGTTCACTTCCTGTTAGTCCGGCCGGGTACAGGAAACAAAAGCTCCCTGTACCCACTGGACCATACAAGGCTCGCCACGCTACAACAGAGGTAGTGGGGGGAGAGAAAGAAATTGGGAGGGGGGGAGAAGAAGAAATTGGGAGGGGGGAGAAGAAGAAATTGGGAGGGGGAGAAGAAGAAATTGGGAGGGGGGAGAGAAATTGGGAGGGGGAGAAGAAGAAATTGGGAGGGGGAGAAGAGGTGAAAATTGAGGGGGGAGAAGAAGAAATTGGGAGGGGGGATAAAGAAAGATTGGGAGGGGAGATAAAGAAAGAAATTGGGAGGGGGGATAAAGAAGGAAATTGGAGGGGGGGAGAGAAGGAAATTGGAGGGGGGGAGAGGATTGACATTCATCACACACAATGCACCCCTTGCACACAGAAAAACACACAATGCATTACACACACACACACAGACACACATACACAAGCAATGCAACCATTACACACAATGCATCCCTTACACACACAGAAACACACAATGCATTCATTACACACACTCAATGCATCCCTTACAGATGCACACACTGCATCCTGTACATACACAGAAACACACCTTGCAGCCCTTACACATACAAACACAGATTCACACAATGCATTCCTTACACACATATCAGGACATCCCCTACACACTCCACCCCCTGTGAACAAACTCATTGGTGGAACATGAAGGTGGACCCTGGGACCCAGACCTTGAGCTGTGTAAAGGGCCCCCAAAAATGGAGCTGCTTCCCGTTCTCCCAGAACATTGATTTTTGTGACCACAGTTACAAACCACCTCCAGAGAGCCTGTTCTACACCAGACCAGTGGAGTCAGACTGCAGCTAGAGCCATCATCATCCTCATCTGGTTGTAAGTAGGCAGTCTAGTATATTATTTGTGGCACTAAGCTCTAATTTACCTCACGTTAAAGAAACACTATAGTCCCCAGACCAACTGCAAGCCTTTTAATGTAAACACGGCGGCACTGCAGCACTGGCGTTAGTTAACATGGCAAATCATATGGGTGGGGCATTGTGATGTCACATGGGGGGGCTGCAAACTTTACTTTTGCCTAGGGCGGCAAAAGGGGGTGCCAAGCACAGGATCCGCCCCGGGTGCCAAATGCTCTAGGTACGCCCCTGAGTGGAAAAGAGGACCTCATGTTCACTTTCCAGACTCAACACTGTCACTGCTATGGATTGGATACGTGGCATCCGCTTCTGCTGTGTTCTATAGGCTGTGTAAATAAAAGAAAACAAGGTAGACGAGCATTTCATTTAACAAATTATTCCAGACTTCCTTTATTTATTTTGCATTTTGCTTTCTGCATATAAATTCTGAATGTGCTTTTCACCCAGAGATGTAAACTTTTCCATCATTTCATCTAGCAACATGCTATTAATGAGAACACAAATGCTTATTTGCTTCAGAAACAGGGGGAAAAAACAGGGAAACAGCTGCTGTTGCTGTGAAGTAGTGATTTTGTTTTTATATTCATTATATGTTTATTTTTCTAGAAAACGGAAGAAGCTGTTCAAAATGAAACAGCTAACTAATCCTGTACAATTCCTAACTCTGTCATTTTATAACTCTGTCTGTGTGTTAAATTAGCTAGAAAGTCTTTATGTGTGGCCATAACAGCTCATATTTAATTACATATCATAATAAAAGAAATAACTATAATATACATTAATGTAACATGTATGACTTATCAGTATGAACTGTTGACATTATGCAATGCTCACCCGTCAAATGTCATATCTATATAGAGAGCCAATTGCTTGAGAAATACCAGATTCTTGGTAGGTATTGTATCACAAAGTCACAAACACTTTACGTACACAAAAATTACACAGTAACAGAATGGACAGTGGACAAGTAAGCATGGTAAAGTATGAGGAGAACTTATATACAAACATAGTTACATAGCTGGAATGAGACATGCATCCATCAAGTGCAGCCTTTGTCATATGTGCTTTTGCTGTTGATCCAAAAGAAGGCAATCAAATTCAGTTCAAAGCTCAATTTTGCAGCCAACTAGTAAAAATAATCCTTCTTGACTCCAGTATCAAGAAGCTATTACCCAGAAATAAAAAATCATCTCCTTGAATATTATGTTTTTGCAAGTATTCATCCAGTTGCTGTTTAAACATCTGTACAGACTCTGATAAAACCACATCTTCAAGCAGATAATTCCACACCCTTATTGTTCTCGCTGTAAAAAAACAAACCATTGACTTAGACTAAATGTCCTTTTTTCCAGTCTAAATTTGTGACAGCGTGTCCTATGAATAGAATTTCCAGACAATGGTTTGTATTGACTCAAAAATATTTCTATCATATCCCCTCTGAGGAACCCTTTCTCTACAGTACAATTTTTTTTTTACCTAAGCCATACTATCCTTCTTTAGAAAAGATGCTTAACATTGCACAGCCTATTCAAGTTATGGTCTTACCATTGGTTTATAAAGAGAGAGAAAGTTATATTTTCATCTTGATAATGAATGCCCCTTTTACACATGACAAAACCTTACTGGCCATAGCAACTACTGATTGACATTGCACATTGTTGCCTAGTTTGTTGTCTTTAACAATTCCTAAATCCTTCTCGTGTGCTGTTGCGGTTATTCCTAATTCACTAATGTCTACCTACCTATTTCACTAAGTTGCTTGTGCATTCTCTACCCTGAAATGCATAACATTGCATTTTTCTACATTATATTTCAACTGCCAATTTAGTGCCAAATCTAAATCAATCTGCAACAAAGTAATATCCTGCTCAAATTGTATTACTTCACAGAGTTTTGTGTCATCTGCAAACACTGAAACAAGACTTTTAATGACTATTTCAAGATCATTTATAATTATGTTAAATAGAAGCGATCACAGAACAGAAGAAGTACCAATAACTGTTGATGGATAGCAAACTAATCCTGGTTTAGGAATAATGCTGTTTTATGGCTATGGTAATATAAGATTAAGATTAGGGTTAGGATAAGGTGGGGGGGGGGGCAAAGTTAGTGTTAGCATAAAGTTGAGGTGGGGTTAGAATAGAGTTTGGGATATTGTTAGCATTGGGTTAGAATTAACTACCAAAATATTAGATCCTAGAGATATAAGGCATTTAACAATCACGACTGATATGGGAACAAATTTGAGTTATTTTTCTTGCACTTGTTGTGTAAAATTATTATAAGCAAAAAAAGTTCCCAGTTTTTTTCCCATTTGTAACATTTTATTCATAATTAATTTTATGTTAGGTAAACATATGGGATATTAAAAGAAAGCCCTTTAATAAATAATATATAATATATTTGGGTGCATTTAAAGAGAAACCCTTAGAATACAGTGGAACAAACATTTAACACAAATTCTAGGTTTTGTTTCGAATTAGAAGTTGGAAAATTGCTTCCGTTCTTATGGGGTTTAGTAGACGTCCCTGTTGCACTGAACTGGTTAAAGTAGAATAATAAAACTGTCTGTCTTGTACATTATTTTATTATGTGATTTATTTCACCCCTCAAGCGTGTGCAAAAGGAAGGCAAAAAGTAGTTTCTCAATTTCTGTTTCTATCAGATTTGTTTTGGGTCAACTCTAGCTAAATAATTGTTTTTATCTTGTAGTAAGTTTATAGTCCCTGTAGGTATCTCTCTACTGAAACCCGTGTACTTTCCCTTTTTCTTTCTCACTGAAACTTCATCTTGGCAAAAACACTCTTGTTGTTCCATCTTTTAAACGTACAATAGATTGGAAGAGGAAGAAAAGATATCAGGAAAAATGTTTTGAGTTATATCTTTTTTTTATGTTAAAAAAACCCCCCATATTCTTCCATTTTTACCTTTCTTTCAGTTTCTGTGGAAGACATGATTCCGATGTAATGCTTTCAGAATGATGGAGTTCACCGAAGGGCAATGCATTTTTGGTTAATGTAAGCTGAAGTTTTCAATACACTTTGTTGTTGTTTATAATTGTAACTGTGTTTTACAATAGAACTGTGAAATTCTAAAGGTACTGGAAAACATATATGAAAAACAATATAAGCTTGTTTATTGACCCAAGTTTGCTTTTTCTTGTAAAATTGAAGAACTACCTTTGAATATTCACTATCAAGTCTTTTATATGAATAGACTTTACATTATCCCTTTCTTTAACTGGTTTACTTGTGTAGATCAAATAGTTGGACTCTTTTTTTTTTTTAGCTGGCTGATTAGTTGACATCCATTGGACAAAACAGTATTTACTATATACCCATTGTACAGCGCTACGGAATCTGAGGGCGCTATATAAATAATAAAATAATAGTAATAATATATATTGTTGTTGAAAAGTGTTTGAAATGTAAATGGTATAAATATGCAAAACTGTATGCTTCATTTATTAATTCACTATAAACATAAATATTGAGAAAGAAAGATAATTCAATTATTCTCCACCCATCCCCTCTCTTCCTTAATTGTTCTCTATTTTTTTCTAGTACTTCGATTACGGTTTTAAACTGATCTATACTGTCTCATTATTGTTAAAAAAAAAATTTAAGCACTGACATCTTTCAAGCACTTGAAATTATATTTCCATTTTAAAAAAAAGGATACGATTAAAATATATGGCCTGAAACTGGTGTAACATAGAAACATAGAAACACAGAATGTGATGGCAGATAAGAACCATTCGGCCCATCTAGTCTGCCCAATTTTCTAAATACTTTCATTAGTCCCTAGCCTTATCTTATAGTTAAGATAGCCTTATGCCTATCCCACGCATACTTAAACTCCTTTACTGTGTTAACCTCTACCACTTCAGCTGGAAGGCTATTCCATGCATCCACTACCATCTCAGTAAAGTAATACTTCCTGATATTATTTTTAAACCTTTGTCCCTCTAATTTAAGACTATGTCCTCTTGTTGTGGTAGTTTTTCTTCTTTTAAATATAGTCTCCTCCTTTACTGTGTTGATTCCCTTTATATATTTAAATGTTTCTATCATATCCCCCCTGTCTCGTCTTTCCTCCAAGCTATACATGTTAAGATCCTTTAACCTTTCCTGGTAAGTTTTATCCCGCAATCCATGAACCAGTTTAGTAGCCCTTCTCTGAACCTCTCTAAGGTATCAATATCCTTCTGAAGATACGGTCTCCAGTACTGTGTACAATACTCCAAGTGAGGTCTCACCAGTGTTCTGTACAATGGCATGAGCACTTCCCTCTTCCTATACAACCAAGCATTCTGCTAGCATTTCCTGCTGCTCTATTACATTGTCTGCCTACCTTTAAGTCATCAGAAATAATCACCCCTAAATCCCTTTCCTCAATTGTTGAGGTTAGGACTCTATCAAATATTCTGTACTCTGCCCTTGGGTTTTTACGTCCAAGATGCATTATCTTGCACTTATCCACATTAAATGTCAGTTGCCACAATTCTGACCATTTTTCTAGTTTACCTAAATCATTTGTCATTTGGCTTATCCCTCCTGGAACATCAACCCTGTTACATATCTTAGTATCATCAGCAAAAAGACATACTTTACCATCAAGACCTTCTGCAATATCACTAATAAAAATATTAAAGAGAATGGGTCCAAGTACAGATGCCTGAGGTACCCCACTGGTGACAAGTCCAAGCTTCGAATATATTCCATTAACTACAACCCTCTGTTGCCTGTCACTCAGCCACTGCCTTACCCATTCAACAATATTGGAATCCAAACTTAAAGATTGCAGTTTATTGATAAGCCTTCTATGTGCAACAGTGTCAAAAGCCTTACTGAAATCTAGGTAAGCAATGTCTACTGCACCACCCTGATCTATAATTTTAGTTACCCAATCAAAAAAATCAATAAGATTAGTTTGGCATGATCTCCCTGAAGTAAATCCATGTTGTCTCTGATCTTGAAATCCATGTGTTTTTAAATGTTCAACAATCCTATCCTTTAACATGGTTTCCATCACTTTCCCCACTACTGAAGTAAGGCTTACTGGCCTATAGTTGCCCGACTCCTCCCTATTACCTTTCTTGTAAATGGGCACAACATTCGCTAACTTCCAATCTTCTGGGACTACTCCTGTTAACAATGATTGGTTAAATACATCTGTTAATGGTTTTGCTAGTACACCACTAAGCTCTTTTAATAGCTTTGGGTGTATTCCATCAGGTCCCATTGACTTATTTGTCTTTACTTTTGACAGTTGAAATAGAACCTCTTCCTCTGTAAACTCACGTGTAATAAATGACTCATTTATCCTTTTTCTCAACTGAGGTCCCTTTCCTTCATTTACATCTGTAAATACAGAACAAAAATATTCATTGAGGCAGTCAGCTAGACCTTTATCCTACATACCTTCCTTCTTTTGTTTTTAATCTAACTAATCCTTGTTTTACTTTTCTTTTCTCATTTATGTATCTAAAAAATGTTTTATCCCCCTTTTTTACTGACTGTGCTATTTTCTCTTCTGTGTGTGATTTGGAAGCTCTTATAACTTGCTTAGCCTCCTTCTGCCTAATCTTATAGATAATTTTGTCTTCCTCACTCTGGGTTTTTTTATAATTATTAAATACTAACTTTTTGTTTTTAACTATTTTGGCCACATCTGTGGAGTACCACAGTGGTTTCATGAATTTTTTGCTTTTACTGACAAGCCTAATGCAATTTTCTGTTGCCTTTAATAGTGCAACTTTTAAATAATCCAATTTCTCTTGGACTCCATTTAAATTGCTCCAGTCTGATAATGACTCCTCTACACATATTCTAATTTTAGAAAAGTCTGTTTTTCTAAAGTCTAAAACTTTTGTTTTTGTGTGGTGGATCCTAAACTTTCACCTACAGTAATATCTGATACCAAATCTCCATTTGTTAACACTAAATCTAGTATGGCCTCTTTACGAGTTGGCTCTTCAACAACTTGTTTTAGAGACAATCCCAGTAGTGAGTTTAGAATATGTGTGCTCCTGGCACAAGTAGATAATTTTGTTTTCCAATTTACATCAGGAAGGTTAAAGTCACCCATGATGATAGCTTCCCCCTTCATTGTCATTTTAGCTATTTCCTCAACTAGTAGATTATCTAACTCTTCAATTTGTCCTGGGGGCCTATAAATCACACCTACACAAGTTACTGTGTAATTACCAAATTCGAATGTAACCCAAACGGACTCTATGTTTGTCTCACTAACTTTTATTAGGCTAGATTTTATGCTATCCTTCACATACAGGGCCACCCCTCCCCCTTTCTTGCCTTCCCTATCTTTTCTATATAAAGAGTACCCTGGTATTGCTATGTCCCAGTCATTTTTCTCATTATACCATGTCTCAGTAACAGCGACTAAATGATGGAAATGATATCAGTTGCCATTATTGCCACAAGTTCATGGATCTTTTTCCATAAACTGCAAGCATTTGTAGACATGACTCTAAGCTTATCATTTTTTAACACACTTGCTACAGGCACCTTCTGTCCTTGTTTTGGGGGACAATTGGATTGATGTTTTATCACCCTTTTGCCCCCCCTCCTAGTTTAAATACATCCTAGCAAAACCTCTGAACTGCTCACTGAGAACATTTGTTCCCCTTTGAGAAAGATGCAAACCATCTTTTTTGTACAGCTTATTTCCATTCCAAACAGAGCTACCATGAGAAATAAAGCCAAATCCTTGCTCCCGACACCATTCACCAAGCCACAAATTAAAGTCCCTAATACGCATACGCCTGTCGTTCTGAGTGTTATGCACAGGCAGAACTTCAGAGAATGACAGTGTGGAAACAACCTGCCTTATATCATTGGCAAAAACACTAAAAACTTCCTTAACCTCTGAAACCTCATTGCAAGCCAAGTCATTTGTCCCTAGATGGACAAGTATATCCAATTCCCCTTCCTGCTTTGCTTGCTTAACAATATTACAAATACGTCTCCTGTCTCTGTGAGCAGTAGCTCCGGGAAGACACCTCACAAGACCACCATTGTCCATCTCCACACCTCTTATGATCGAATCCCCCAACAACAACTGCTTTCTATTAGGCCTCACCATAGTCTCCAAGCCGGTCTCCACAACACCACCAGCCTCAGTGCCTCTCTCCACAACACCACTAGCCTCAGTGCCTTTCTCCACAAAACCACTAGCCTCAGTGCCTCTCTCCACAACACCACTAGCCTCAGTGCCTCTCTCCACAACACCATTACACTCTGAAAATGCAGAAAATGAATTATGTAGAGCAACAGACTGTGCAAAATACCTTTTATCCACAACTCTAAGTCTACCAGATCCTACAGTAATCCATGTGCCATTCCTAGTATGTCTCTGCGGCAGTGGCTTTGCAGCAGTTCCAGTCTGAGTTTGTTCACCAGATAATTTACAAATCTTAGACTTCAAAAATACAATCTCCTGCCGCAAGATAGAGAACTGTCTACAGATTAGACAACAACCAAACCTCCAAAAAGTGGAACGTGAAACAAATGCATAGCAACTATTACACTGAACTAAGTCTGCCATTCCAATGAGGAGAATAATTTAAATCAAACAAATCTTAACTTTTTTCTTTATCCTCCTGAATATCTCAGATTACCTCCAGTTTATCTCCAGAATATCTCCAACTACACACTTAGAAACAGCACTCTCCAGAATATCTCCAACTACACACTTAGAAACAGCACTCTTCAGAATATCTCCAACTGCACACTTAGAAGCAACACTTAGGTGAAACAACCAAGCTATATTAGCCAAGCTAATGACAACAAGCCTTATTTAACTCCTAAAATCACCACCCACTAGGAATGTTTAACACCTGGGTAGGCCTCTGCTTATTTACAAACAATAGCTAATTAACCAGCAATCAATAGCAAGTAACTAGCTTAATCAAATTTTGCCTCATGCACCGTGTAGAAAAAAAAAGTTTTGTTTTTTTATATATATAAAATATTTTACCAGTGTAAAAGTTGATATGGACCCAGGACATACTTGAAAACGAGAGAAATCTTAATGTATCTTTCCTGGTAAAATATTTTATATATATATAAAAAAAAACATTGTATCAATAAAATTGGTCGGATACACTACTTATGGATAAATATAAGGGACCTGAGAAAAATTCCGATCATTCGCTTGCCAAGATTTGGAAAATACTTTTTGGCATCAGGGTCCTGTTCTGTGCAGGGCTTTGTAGGCTGTTTTTGCAGATTGCAAAGAAGCCCTGTACAGATGACGAGTGTAAGAATGGAAGTTGACAGTATTTACTATTTTTGCTTACTCTGTTGAGTGATCTGCACTGCAAAGGAGGTGAAGACGCTGGGATTTATGTGTTAAATTTACATTAGCATGGAATTTAGCCAATCAATATGTGGGTTTATTAGGGAAGTAGTTACTTTATAAACTGTAGCAACCTTTTTATATGTTGTGTTACTTTTTTTTTCAAGATTTTCTTTACATGTTTTTCAACTCACCTGCCACTATTACTGGAAATTTCAATTATCTTCAAAGCCACCCCCAATTTCCTGTATTTTTTTTAATTTATTTTTTTAAAGCTACACATGCCACTTTTGCTTTTCAGATGCTAAAATACCAACAGATTTTAAATCAGAAATTCTGCAATAAACCTGATGAAGATTTTAAACAAGCAGTTTTGTTTTTGTTGTAAGATATGTTCTGGGTGACCTGTTTTGCAAAGTGTGCATTCTTGATGAATAATTCAAAGATATACTTATGACAAGTTCATCTCTAGATGTTTAACCCCTTAACACCGTTACGGCGTTCTATGCCGTCGCGGCTTTAATGGGCTTTAAAGCCGTTGCGTCGGCATAGAACGCCATAACGGCTTAAGCCCCCAAAGGACTGGCGGTACTCACCTCCGCCGCGATCCTCTTCTGGAGGGCTGCCAGACCGCCCAGGCAGCCCTCCTCCAGTGAATGAGGCCCCCAAGGGCCATGTGATCGCTCTCAAAGAGCGATCACATGGCCCCCTATAGCTGGCTATGGATCTGCCAGCAGGGGGACTGTCTGAAATATCAGACAGTCCCCCTGCTGGTGGAAACTGTAAAAAATAAAATAAACATGTTATAAAATAAATTCAATATATTTATATATCTATATTGGAAGGCGGGGCCTGAAGTTGTGGGAGGGGCTATGTCCTTTAAAAGGCCCATACTTCCGGGTTTTCCAGCGTGCAGCAACTTCTCAAATCAGTCGTGTCAGCTCGACCGATCAGACTGCCGTCTTTCATCCAACCGTGAGTTCACAGACGGGAAATTAGTACACCGTCTGTGTTACGTAGCGGGCAATCAGCCCGATCAGAGGCATTCCGCACATACCACAGACCCCTCACGGACTCTCCACATGTCACAGGGGTCTGCGGTATTCACTAACAGAGGGCCCGCCTTCGGAACCGCTTCATTACAAGCCGCACGGCGGCTCAGCAATCTTCATTAGTGCTTGGGGGTTGGGGGTTACCGGCACTGGTCACGGAGCTGGGTAGGCTCACGCCATACAATCGGGTCACGCCCGTGCAACAGATACAGTTCCCCCCAATTACTCTGCTGACCTCTGTTCCACGGAGAGGGAAGGGAGCCTAATTCATATAGGAACTCCACTCTTATCAATCTCAGCCACATACCATATCCAGCAATGTACATAATATGTTTATATATTATACAGTCAGCAACTCAGAGGGCTGCAAGCACATAGACTACAAGTTGCACATATAATGGGTCATTACTAGTTATTAATAATTGCTACAATGAATGTATGTACTAATGTATATAATTGTCACATTATTTAACATACTCCTGTAGGTAGGGGAATTCAGGTGGAGACACCTGGTGGTCAAGTTACAGAACTACAATCACCACTAGGTGGCCTGAATAAGTTATCGGTTGTTCAGCGATTACTGTATATAGAGTCTGTAATTGCTTGGCATGTTGGTAAGTTAGCTATGTTAGCTATGTCTTAAATCTTTAGGTTTCCCTGAAAGATACTAGTGCACGCTCAGCACAATTTCATTAAGACCCCCCCACCTACCACGGACTCACCAGGGGCACGGATGGTAGTATTATCCCTGGAGGATATAACGGCACACTACGCCAACACCTCCCCAAAAGGCATGCCGCGGCCGGCACCACCACTACCCGTCACCAGGGGTTGTTTTCTGGCCGATGGGCACTCGTTACCATACCATAGCAGCGGTCCTACACAGAAGACAGCAGTCTAACTCCTGTCACAAGTATAAGCTCAGCTACGCACTACCAGCCTCATCAGTCAGGCATTCAGAAGGTCATAAACTAACACAGTGCCACACTCAGCACTCCCAGCCACCACAAGGCCACGTTACAATGATGCATAATAACCTTGACAGTGGCACAACGCTCCAACACAGGGATATACAATTATGTTAGAATGGCTAATTATATTATATAGTGCAGTAATTATTTGGCATATTCATATTGAAGTAAGCTACAACAGTACTTTTGATAATTTGAGAGTTGTTCCTCTGCGCTGTTGTGTTGCTGCTTTTGCCAATATTTTTGTCATATTTTGTCATACATGTCTACTTTCATGGTTATAGACCTAGTTACAAAGCAAGAAGAGTTCTGCTTTTAACGGGTACGGGTACTTTGTATCAAGGACAAGTTCTCAAGTCAAGCATATGTATGCTGGGTACAACGGTACCGAGCAGACATTCACTATACTACTATAACTCATTCTGACATATGTTACAGACTCAATATGCCAAGCTTAGACTTGGAAACATGGAATGTGACGGCAGATGAGAACCATTCATCTAGTCTGCCCAATTTTCTAAATACTTTCATTAGTCCTGGCCTTATCTTATAGTTAGGATAGCCTTATGCCTATCCAAAGCATGCTTAACCCCTTACGGACCAAGCTTCTGGAATAAAAGGGAATCATGACGTGTCACACACGTCATGGGTCCTTAAGGGGTTAAACTACGTTACTGTGTTAACCTCTACCACTTCAGCTGGAAAGCTACTCCATGCATCCTCTACCCTAGACAGACTTGGCGCATCAGATCCTACAGTATATGTGACATTCCAGAACAATCCTTACGTCATACAAGGTATTGGTATGTGACCATAGCGTACGCAAACAATATGATCGTGGAGGATTTTAAGCAGCGACGTGTCACTACAAACTCGTATGTACCCAATGCCTTCTATTCTGTCATCCTTAATCTGGTTTAGACCTCCCCTTAGCAAAATCTCAGACTACTGAAGAACACAGAGCATACATTGTTCACATGGGTACGTTGCTCCCTGTTCCTTATACACTGATTTAATATAAAGTTATCATTCTACAGAGGCGAGTTGGTATGGCCACCTAGGTATGTCTCCCAGGCACCTCATGCCTTAGTGATAGAGGTCCTGCGAGGCCATCACCCATCCTCCACGAAAGAGGTAACAACGCCCCACGGGCCAAATTCATAGCTAAACGCCTCGCATATTGCATAGCAAGGGAATCACTCGTCACACCCCCTCCGCAGATCAAAGACTCATCCCTTGTAAGCCCACATCCAGCAGATCAACCCCTCGCGCCAACGATAGGTAGAATCGACCCAGCCGATTGGCAACCAGTAGGGACTCACCGGTCACCAGTCTAACTAATTGTTTCGCCACTTTGGCACTAGTTACAACATCTGTATACACCCTCAGGAGCAACTCATGATTCCTACATATATATTTCAGTATGTCCCAAGTTCCAGAAGAAGGAGATGACATTTCTATTCCAAGTACGCCAACTAGGACTATCATACGAATCACGGCCGAATAACGCAGGGCAGCACACCCTTGACAACTACTGCCTGCAAAGCAGAACTATTCAGGCAAAACAAGCCAATACTAACACATCAGACACGGGGGAAGGCACAAGGGGCACAAGCAATGCAACCTGCATACCAGGTTTGCCTCTAGAGTAACATCCATGGGACAGATGAACTATAGACTAGAAACACGGGAAGCCCGTAGCTGTCCAGTCGCGACACAAAAACCACTCGCAACAGATATTCCGGACCCTTCCCATTCACAAAACGGTAATTCTAAATCGCCCATTATCTTAGGGCCCAAGTCATTACTCCAACCATATGGGCTGACAAACCTCATGAAGGACATCCTGGTGGGCAAGGACGTTGATCTCGTCTCGCTTCTCATTGCCTCCCAGGATGTCACAGCATACAGCTCTTGCCCCTAGGGCAATATCTCCGTGGTCCTTAAGACCAGAGACACTAGACTGGAAATGATTCATCAGTATAGTCATTACCTTCTTGGTCTTGGGGCAGTACAGACATTACTGCAGTCCACAGGTCTCAGCCTATTTGCCTGGCAATTGTGTCCTGTAGATTTACCCTCAGGTCATTGGACTCAGCAGGTATATATTTAGTTATGGCATTTCAGCACCTCTATCATGTTCCCCATGTAGATCCTACAATGATCATATGTTACGGTGAAAGTTGCTGTACGATGTCACTATGACCATAGTTCACTTATGGCTACACTGTCATAACCAGTAACTTTTAGCTGATCTATAGCTTAAATGTACTACTATCCTCACCCCATTAAATTCCACTCAGACTACCGTTACCTCCCAATACCACAGGAACTACATTGGGCCTTTCTCAACCTCTTATGCATAGTCCTCACTCAAAGCCATCTATGGGCCTTGGCAACATACTTCAGGTAACCTTAGTGGACAACTACGTCTTATTTGCAACCCCTCATTAGGGTACCAAGTTCACATACCATCTGGTTTGGAATGTATACGTAAAGTTAAGCTATCTTACAGCTTTCTACCTGTAAGCAACATCTTAAAGTAGTATACATCTACTATATCTTGCACGATCCACATACGGCCACACAGTAGCTCTCCTCACGACCCTACCTACACGGCCTACTCCTGGCCAAAAAGCACAGAATGTAATAATTCCCTCATAACAGACGTTCTCCTTGCCTCTCTTATTGTACTACTTTGGTCTTACATATTGTCAGTTTACGACGCGGGCAACATGCCACTTACATTATGATTCGTACTGAATTATCATGTGGGGCATTTGTTTCCCTGGGTCGACCTCACTAGTCAGCCGCCATCGTGCTTACATACTGGACTATTCCCACGTCACCGCCGCATATTAGACCAGCTCATATACATAATATGTATACTGTCCTTCCCGCTTCCCTGGCTATTTGACTGCTCGGGCAACCATGGTACGAGTTACCACATTAGCCATGCAAGTTCAATGCCTTTGGTACGGCATTACCCAACACCCAGGCTTTTAAGTAATTACAGCTTTCCGACTGGTAAACTAGGAATGTCCCATATACTTCATACACTTTTTAGGCTCTTCTAGCAGAAAGACGCCCAGCGGGAACTCACCTAGGCTCAATATATTCAGGTGTCTCTTCCCCATACATATGTATGTCTTTAAATAGGTTCATCCACATATGTAGTCGCCCCGAAGCAACGGCTTACACAGAGCTTGCTGCAACCTCAGGGGACAGTTGGCTGTAAAGTAAGTGGCAGACGAAGTAAGCCAGATCGAAAGGTTCCATAAGAACTCTGCACGCTTCAAGGTATATTCCATCATAGCTGCAACAGCAACATGGGGTCATTCATGGACAAGCAGACCGGTTTGAGGTTTTTGACAATTTGTCAATTGGCCACGTCATAAACGAGTCCGGTCTGGTATTCCTTAGTATGAATTCATCAGACAACTAACGGAGGGGAAGCCTGTCACCAATTTATCTGTTCTGTTACCACGTACCAGGCACTTACAATACAGCTGCTGACCAGTTATCTAGTCTTTAGTTTCAGGCGTTCAGGAGGTCCCTAACAACTGCCTCACCTATGGCCACGATCGTTCCCCCAACTCCAAGAATTAAAGTGGCTAAGTCACAGCAGGAATTCACACAGTTGGCCTTCAAAGAATATGCACACTGCATGACAGAGCTTACTGCATATATCAAAGGTCATGTCAGACCACCACCTTACAAACTGGTTCAAGAATACAACGTTGGGGGGCTTTCGCCATTTTTTGCCACATCAAAACAAATGTCACACAACACCATTAAGTTATATCTCCCAGGCATTCAACACCACATGTTTTCAGTTACAGACACCATGCTCAAACTGCCATATACTTGGCTTTCATGGTTTACCACGACCAGATAATTTACCATCATAGGGCAACACGATTCCAAAGCTTTGCCTACGGTATTCTAAACCTGTACACATACAGGATCACTACGTATTAACTTACCATCAACTAAGATCAGCCAGAGGGGTCACAAGGTACTTATTCAGTACAAACCCACCAACAATGCATACCTCAGCCGATACAGGAATTAAGGAAGGCATTTGTGTAATGTCACCGTAATACGCTAACTCCATGTCTTGTGTTTTCGTAATAAACATCTTTGATTACACTATATGGGTATTCCTTTTTGCCCACTTATTTACAGGTCTACCACACACGTCGGTTTCGGCACACCTCTACCGACTTTTGATTATTGTGATAAGTATACTTACTAGCTATTTCATACTATACTGAAATGGCCCCGACCACAAATTGGAAGGCGGGGCCTGAAGTTGTGGGAGGGGCTATGTCCCTTTAAAAGGGACTCCCCCTCCTACCTAACTTACCTACTGGTCCAGACGTACTTCTGGCCCACCCTCCTCTCCCTCTATGCAATACACTATTCAATACTATTTAAGGTAGGCCCACTTATTTACAGGCCTACCACACACGTCGGTTTCGGCACACCTCTACCGACTTTTGATTATTGTGATAAGTATACTTACTAGCTATTTCATACTATACTGAAATGGCCCCGACCACAAATATAATATATATATATATATATATATATTATATATATAATATATATTCATATTATATATATATATAACGTCATACGTTGTGTATTTTAATACTAATATTAGTATATATATATTAGTATTAAAATACACTTAGAATGATGTTACATATATATAATATGTATATATATTATATATAATAGATATATACACATATATTATATATATATATATGTATAATTACAATAATAAATAAATAAATAAAATAATAAAATAAATACATAAAATATTGAAACAAAATTTTATTAAAATTATATATTCATATGTAATTTCATTCTAACTGTATTTTGTTATTAATATATATATATATACTGGTAACAAAATACACTTAGAATGACATTCTATATATATCTATCTACATATAAAATACAAATAACTGCAAATATATATATATAGATAAATACATATAATTACATAAAAGATTACATTAGTATACACGTAGAATTTAAATACCTATAAATGCATATATATTAAAATTCTACGTGTATATTTAAGTAATCTTTTAACATAATTATGTTATTTGATTAATTAAAATTTGATTGACATGCCTGACAACACAGGGAGAAAATGCAGAGAATATAATTCGCAAGCACTATATTTGACCCTGTAACTCTCCAAGACACCATAAAACCTGTACATAGGGGGTACTGTTTTACTCAGGAGACTTCGCTGAACTCAAATATTAGTGTTTCAAACTGGTAAATTGTATTACAATGATGAAAGTTTAAGTAAAAGTGCAGTTTTTTGCATTTTTTACAAACAAACGGCACTTTTATGGACTATATTATTGTTGTAATATGTTTTACTGTTTTAAAACACTAATATTTGTGTGTAGTGAAGTCTCCCGAGAATAACAATACCCCCCCATGTACAGGTTTTATTGTGTTTTGGAACGTTAGAGAATCACATATAAGGCTTGCATTTCATTTTTTTTACATTGAAATTTGCCAGATTGGTTATGTTGCCTTTGAGAGTGTATGGTAGCCCAGGAATAAGAATTGCCCCCATGATGGCATACCATTTGCAAAAGTAAACAACCCAAGGTATTGCAAATGGGGTATGTACAGTCTTTCTTAGTAGCCACTTAGTCACAAACACTGGCCAAATATTAGTTTTTTGCTTTTTTCACACAAAAACAAATATGAACGCTAACTTTGGCCAGTGTTTGTGACTAAGTGGCTACTAAAAAAGACTAAACATACCCCACGTTCAATACCTTGGGTTGTCTACCTTTTCAAATGGTATGCCATTATGGGGGTAATTCTCATTCCTGGGCTACCACACCGTCTCAAAGGTAACATTACTAATCTGGCAAATTTCAATTTGAAAATGGAACGTTCTATATTTGACCCTGTAACTTTCCAAAACATCATAAAACCTGTTAATGGGGGGTACTGTTGTACTCGTGAGACATCGCTGATTACAAATATGGGGATTCTTTTGCAGTAATACCTAACAGTATTATGACATTAACAGCTAAAATGTCAGACGTAAATACAAATTTTAAAAAAAATCTTATTTTCTCAAATTTTTTAATTTTATTCATAACAAATTATGTTCCATTTGTGAATAGTTAATGATAAATTAAAGCCCTGTTTCTCCTGAACAAAATTATATATAATAAGTGTAGGTGCACTTAATGTGACACCGGTGAATTACGGTTGAACAGACATATAGCGCAAATTCCAGTTTTTGTTTACGTTTTTGTTTTGATCAGAACGTGTACTATTGACTCCCTCATGAAGGGGTTAATACAATAGTAATGTAAACAAATAGAATTAGCATTGGGGTGAGATGTTGACTTCCTTTTTACTTGTTACGGCATGTGGTCTTGGGTCAAAAGGACCAAGAGATGGCACTGTTTCACAAATAATAGCTACAAACAATTAAAGAGTGAAAATGTAAGCATTTGAAAGACAATGTCAAAACATGGGCAAGTGTCAAATATACACAAAGTCCTTCTTCTAGTATAATATTTTAAGGGCATTTATTCTGCAATGTGTCTATAAAATCCTGAATGCACCACTTGCAATCTGAACATTCTAACCTTCATAAATTTGTGCAGTCATGCCCTATGTATTGTGCTTAGAGTGTTTATTTATTGTGATCTGAAATTCAATGCCTTTTCATTATAATATTTGTGTATATGCAACACACTATGTTTTATTTGAATGATTGTAAAGGGATATTTGTGAGTATTGCATTATTAGAACAATGAATGATTTCGGTATATATTAGAATTAGTTAACTGTATGTTCTCGCTGTATACCTGGTGAAGCTCAAATGCTGTTTCAAAACCTCAATGTATCTAGTGCTTTGCAGAATAAATTATACCCTTGAGTCTTCATTACTATTTTGTCTTTAGTTTTACAAGGTTATTTTGACACTTAGCTTGTGATGGACAGAATGCACAGCCATCTGGAATAGGTGGCAAGAATCATGCTGGGACTGTGTTTGTCTTCTCACACCTTACCATTAAGAAAATATGATTTACATTTGCATGAAAACAATAGTACATGCATAGCTGTCAACATTCTTAAATTTGTCAGGATAGTCCTAAATCTGATTTCTTCCACCCTGTGTTTTTTTATTTGATGGCCCACTCCTAGGATTATTAGTGAAAAGACAACATAAAACACACTTAAATCACTTCATTCTAAATCACTATGAGATTTTCCTAGGCAGTTTGGACCCATATGTGATGTTCTTAAGGATGGTCTGTATACAGGCAGCCCTAGTTGGCTGCACTGAAAGGCTGGCGGACATCTTTGCCCAAATATGTGTTGTGATGACGCAATTTCTTTTACAGCAACGAGTGACAGTAATCAATATTTAATTTTTTTTTATCAATTACAAAAAGTGTCCTTGAGGTTTAGGAAGTCAACAGCATACTATGTGATGTTTGCATACAATGTATGACAACACAAAGCTTAATGTCTTTAGGTATCCTACACTACAGCATGTAAGAGTGTTTTTATTTCTTGAGATGAAAGCGTAGCCTGTTACGTATAAATGACTGTGTGATCATATTTATCTGATCTGTAAAGGCTCTAAGTGAGAATTTAAGTTCCTACTCATCATTTATACCTTTGTGTACTAAATAATTAGAACAAAATAAAGTTAGCATAGTGTCTATACAGATCAGATTGTCAACACAGGTAGGAATAGTACTGGCCATTAAGAAGTTAATGCTTTTGTATTTAAATGAGACAAATAAACCTGGAATTGTAAAATGTGCAAAACCCAAGAGTTAAAATGCAACTTTATTTTGAGGCAAGCCCAACATAGGGGATTTTGTCACAACTCTGTTGGTCTACAGTTATTGGCATTTATTTTCTGAAACAATACTCCAGAAATACTCAATTAGAACCAAAAAACAAACACGCAAACAAAATAAAATAAATAAATAAATTGATGGATGGATGGATGGATGTGTATGAAACCAATAAAGCTTTCACCTATGTGAGGTTTCCCAGTATTAAGCAATCAATATTTTATTTCAAGCCATTCAGGAATGCTTTATATATTTAGTCATCTTTCATTAATAAATAAGATACATTTTGGAATGACTGTTTTGTCCTCATTCCACACATCAGGAACTCAGATATTACTATCCATGGGAATGCTATAAGAGTTGTCATATTGGTAGTGGGGACGTGTATGGGTGCAAATCCTGTTCAAAAAATGGGTGAGCTTTTGAACTTTGTAGTATTTTTACGTTGTGTCTGTTTAGACTTCTCTCTCTGTACATCCTCTGATTTGCATGACTGGTCCAAATGATAGAGCTTATACAATAATTGACAGGAAGGCAAGATTTTATTTGTTATACCAAAGTAAATACATATTTGTTAGATAAGAACAAATGTAAAAAATATAAAAAAATTTAGGGAGTGAAAGTTCCCTTACAGGATAACTGTCATCAAATTTTTACTTCTAATTTTCAATGTTTATTACAGTTAAGGGACCTTAATAATTTTTCTTTTAATTATGCACAGTAATGTTTTGAGAACATTTAACTTTTTTATTTGGCTAAGCAGCCTTGTTGGGACAGACTCTATTGTTATTTGACCAACTGCTGCTCAACCAGTGGTGTATCCTGGTTTTGTGCTGCCCTAGGGGGACCAGTGGCTGCTGGGCGGTCGGGGGGCGATGGCGGCCGGCTGGCGAGGGAGCACTTCCTCTGAGCTGTCTGCTGCTCAGCTCCCTCGCGCGCCGCAGAGTGAGGCTGGGAGCCGGAATATGATATCATATTCCGGCTCCCAGCCTCACTCAGCAGCGCGCGAAGGAGCTGAGCAGCAGACAGTTCAGAGGAAGTGCTCCCTCGCCAGGCGCCCGCCAGCGCTGCCCGCCCAGCAGCCCGCACGGCTTGTCAGTTAGCCGCAAGACTAACAAGACATTTGCCCTGGGCATTTGGGGGCGGCTTTTTTTGCCGCCCCCTGGAAAATGCCGCCCAAGGTAAATGCCTTGTTTGCCTCGCGGCTAAAACGTCCATCAACCTATCGTACCTGCTGCTGCAAAGTCACACAAAGCAATCACATCAGTAGGCAAGTTAAGCTGAGCAACTAGGTAAAAAAAAAACAATAGACATAGTTAAAAAAGAATATTAATCATGTCTTATTAACTGTAATAAACTTATAAAAAACAAGAAATGAAACTATGACAACAGTTGCCCTTTAAGTAACTAAAAAAGAGAGAGGGGTGGGGATGTGCATTAGAGTATTGGTTGTTTTATTTTCCTAGAAAATGTAATTTTAAAATCACCACATACATTTCTGTTACTTTGTCAGCAACTGGAGGAACTTGTGACTTGTGTGAAATACAGTTTAATTCAAGTCTCACAACTGATTACTGATTACACCCACCTTTGAGTTCGGAAAGATTTTAATTAAGGAAAGTGTCGGTTGCAATGCATATAATTTTGTGTGTGATTGGGGTTTTTTTTATTTTTTTAAATTTGTACCATTTTAAACAAAATTCATCAACACTATGACCATATTGATATTTAGACAAATCATTTTGTATGCAGGTTTCTGATCTGATTAAAGTACCTATCTCCTAACACTATTGAATTTTACTATTTCCAAATCTAGCGATTAAAACAATAGTTTTTTTTTTCTATATCAACATGCTGGGGTTTTCATTAACCCCTTAAGGACCAAACTTCTGGAATAAAAGGGAATCATGACATGTCACACATGTCATGTGTCCTTAAGGGGTTAAATGGTGAATTATTGAGGGTTGACAAGGAAATTTAAAAATTTAGACTAAAACAGTCCAGTTGTTAAAAACTGTAACTAGTAATTCACTAAACCGGGAAATTGCAATTTTGTTTCATGGCAAAACATGTGCTATTATGGGGCAAAATGGGACAAACAACCAAACAGTCAGCATTTCATTTTAAATTTAACACACATATACATACTTTATTATTCACGCATGCACATACAGACCCCCCCATGCACAAGCTTTAACACATGCAGTCTGGTGTAGAGACAGTGGAGAACGATAGGATGATGATAACAGAGGGGAATGGAGTCTGGCTAAATAAAGACAACATTGGTGAACAGAGACACGTGCAATTTGAATCAGGACACTGCTAAAAGAAAGGAAGAGCAATATTTTCAGACATACATGGTAAAAAGCTTGAAAAACTGATCAGAAGTACAGTGTAGACATTGTTATTGATGTAAATGACTATTGTAGTTGGAAACCACTGATTTTAATAACTATGACTGTAATTCACTAAAATAGTGCATGACAGTAATTCACATACTGGGAATTGTTGAAATTTACTAAAACTTCCAATTTGAGGCCAAATTAGTCAAGCTGGCTATTTTGGCTTCCCTAGTCAAATCCCTTCAATTTCCAGTGTAGTGAATAACATAGAGTTTGTAACAATGCTGCTAAGTTGATATTGTTTAGAAAGTGTTCATCTATTAACATCAGCGTTTCAGAAAACAAATGTTAAGAAGTAGAAATTCTCTGGTTGTTGGCAAACACGACTCTGGCACCTTAGTTTATATTGTTCTTTCATCTAATAATAGTGAATGTTATGGTAGAGCTGAGAAATTGTTTCACATTTCTACATTGTTTACCATGGGCACATAATCTACAGTAGGTCAAAGCTGGAACATAAACATGTACATAAATAGCATGCTTGTGTGTATTTCAGTGTTATGGCTATATGAGTGCTATGGAGATGCTCATAGCCCAATTACAGATTTAACATTTGCTACAATATACATTTCACACCTATATGGCTACATTTGCAACAACACCGTGTGTAGTTTTTATGACAAGCATTCGCTAGCATATTTTTTATAGCACAATAAACGCGTGATTGGATATTTGCATTTCTATTTTCCGAAACAGAATGAGAACACGCTTTTGTTTTAGAATTTTCACAATGCTAATTTCACAGCAATTTAAAAAGCAATGTTTTTTTTTTTTTATGGAGGGGTCTACACAGTCTTAAAGGGTCCCTTAAGCCGTAACAATTTTGCATGATTGCAAAGTTTATGGTACAGAGAGCATCCTGCAGCCACTGTGTAAAGATTTGTATACAGCTCCTCTGGGATAGACACAGCAATGAAGAAATCCTTTGTTGTGTCAATTTAATACAACCTTTCTATGCAGATAGAGGGCTGTTAACTGTAGGGCAGGAGAGGGGGTGCACAGAGAACTCCCCTCTCGCCAGAGAAGGTTCTTGCCTCTCCTACGCTATTGCATTCCCTATAGTGATGCTGGGAGATGGCATCTGACATCACCAAAGTATTGGCAATAGAACAAGAAGCTGTGCAGTCAGTGCACAGAGTGATCTGCTGCAAGTGAAGCTGCAAACCACAGGAGTGCATGGATAATAGTTTAAATAAATAATGTGTGTGTGAATATGTGAGAGTATGAATCTAAAGTATATATCTGTATGTGTGTATGGGAGTATGAATCTAAAGTATGTATCTGTATGTGTGTATGGGAGTATGAATCTGAGTATGTATCTGTACGTGTATATGGGAGTATGTATCTGTACGTGTGTATGGGAGTATGAATCGGAGTATGTATCTGTATGTGTGTGTATGGGAGTATGAATCTAAAGTATGTATCTGTATGTGTGTATGGGAGTATGAATCTGAGTATGTATCTGTACGTGTGTATGGGAGTATGAATCTGAGTATGTATCTGTATGTATCGTGTGTATGGGAGTATGAATCTGAGTATGTATCTGTATGTGTGTGTATGGGAGTATGAATCTAAATTATGTATCTGTATGTGCTTGTGTATGGGAGTATGAATCTGAGTATGTATCTGTGCGTGTGTATGTATGGGAGTATGTATCTGTATGTGTGTATGGGAGTATGAATCTGTATGTATGTGTATATGGGAGTATGTATCTGTATGTGTGTGTGTATGGGAGTATGAATCTGAGTATGTATCTGTATGTGTGTGTGTATGGGAGTATGAATCTGACTATGTATCTGTATGTGTGTGTGTATGGGAGTATGAATCTGACTATGTATCTGTATGTGTGTGTGTATGGGAGTATGAATCTGACTATGTATCTGTACGTGTGTATGGGAGTATGAATCTGAGTATGTATCTGTATGTGTGTGTGTATGGGAGTATGAATCTGAGTATGTATCTGTATGTGTGTGTGTATGGGAGTATGAATCTGACTATGTATCTGTATGTGTGTGTGTATGGGAGTATGAATCTGACTATGTATCTGTATGTGTGTGTGTATGGGAGTATGAATCTGACTATGTATCTGTACGTGTGTATGGGAGTATGAATCTGAGTATGTATCTGTATGTGTGTGTATGGGAGTATGAATCTGAGTATGTATCTGTATGTGTGTGTGTATGGGAGTATGAATCTGAGTATGTATCTGTACGTGTATATGGGAGTATGAATCTGAGTATATATCTGTATGTGTGTATGGGAGTATGAATCTAAAGTACTATGTATCTGTACGTGTATATGGGAGTATGAATCTAAAGTATATATCTGTATGTGTGTATGGGAGTATGAATCTAAAGTATGTATCTGTATGTGTGTATGGGAGTATGAATCTGAGTATGTATCTGTACGTGTGTATGGGAGTATGAATCTGAGTATGTATCTGTACGTGTGTATGGGAGTATGTATCTGTATGTGTGTGTATGGGAGTATGAATCTAAATTATGTATCTGTATGTGCTTGTGTATGGGAGTATGAATCTGAGTATGTATCTGTGCGTGTGTATGTATGGGAGTATGAATCTGAGTATGTATCTGTATGTGTGTATGGGAGTATGAATCTGAGTATTTATCTGTATGTGTGTGTGTATGGGAGTATGAATCTGAGTATGTATCTGTGCGTGTGTATGTATGGGAGTATGAATCTGAGTATGTATCTGTATGTGTGTATGGGAGTATGAATCTGAGTATGTATCTGTATGTATGTGTATATGGGAGTATGAATCTGAGTATGTATCTGTATGTGTGTATGTATGGGAGTATGAATCTAAAGTATGTACCTGTACGTGTGTATGTATGGGAGTATGAATCTGAGTATGTATCTGTATGTGTGTGTGTATGGGAGTATGAATCTGACTATGTATCTGTATGTGTGTGTGTATGGGAGTATGAATCTGACTATGTATCTGTACGTGTATATGGGAGTATGAATCTAAAGTATATATCTGTATGTGTGTGTATGGGAGTATGAATCTAAAGTATGTATCTGTATGTGTGTATGGGAGTATGAATCTGAGTATGTATCTGTACGTGTGTATGGGAGTATGAATCTGAGTATGTATCTATATGTGTGTATGGGAGTATGAATCTAAATTATGTATCTGTATGTGCTTGTGTATGGGAGTATGAATCTGAGTATGTATCTGTGCGTGTGTATGTATGGGAGTATGAATCTGAGTATGTATCTGTATGTGTGTATGGGAGTATGAATCTGAGTATGTATCTGTATGTATGTGTATATGGGAGTATGAATCTGAGTATGTATCTGTATGTGTGTATGTATGGGAGTATGAATCTAAAGTATGTACCTGTACGTGTGTATGTATGGGAGTATGAATCTGAGTATGTATCTGTATGTGTGTGTATGGGAGTATGAATCTGAGTATGTATCTGTATGTGTGTGTATGGGAGTATGAATCTGACTATGTATCTGTATGTGTGTGTGTATGGGAGTATGAATCTGACCATGTATCTGTATGTGTGTGTGTATGGGAGTATGAATCTGACTATGCATCTGTACGTGTGTATGGGAGTATGAATCTGAGTATGTATCTGTGTGTGTGTATGGGAGTATGAATCTGAGTATGTATCTGTATGTGTGTGTGTATGGGAGTATGAATCTGACTATGTATCTGTATGTGTGTGTGTATGGGAGTATGAATCTGACTATGTATCTGTATGTGTGTGTATGGGAGTATGAATCTGACTATGTATCTGTACGTGTGTATGGGAGTATGAATCTGAGTATGTATCTGTATGTGTGTGTATGGGAGTATGAATCTGACTATGTATCTGTATGTGTGTGTGTATGGGAGTATGAATCTGACTATGTATCTGTATGTGTGTATGGGAGTATGAATCTGAGTATGTATCTGTATGTGTGTGTATATGGGAGTATGAATCTGAGTATGTATCTGTATGTGTGTATGTATGGGAGTATGAATCTAAAGTATGTATCTGTACGTGTGTATGTATGGGAGTATGAATCTGAGTATGTATCTGTATGTGTGTGTGTATGGGAGTATGAATCTGAGTATGTATCTGTATGTGTGTGTGTATGGGAGTATGAATCTGACTATGTATATGTATGTGTGTGTATATGGGAGTATGAATCTGAGTATGTATCTGTATGTGTGTATGTATGGGAGTATGAATCTAAAGTATGTATCTGTACGTGTGTATGTATGGGAGTATGAATCTGAGTATGTATCTGTATGTGTGTGTGTATGGGAGTATGAATCTGAGTATGTATCTGTATGTGTGTGTGTATGGGAGTATGAATCTGACTATGTATATGTATGTGTGTGTATGGGAGTATGAATCTGACTATGTATCTGTATGTGTGTGTGTATGGGAGTATGAATCTGAGTATGTATCTGTACGTGTGTATGGGAGTATGAATCTGAGTATGTATCTGTATGTGTGTGTGTATGGGAGTATGAATCTGACTATGTATCTGTACGTGTGTATGGGAGTATGAATCTGAGTATGTATGTGTACGTGTGTATGGGAGTATGAATCTGAGTATGTATCTGTACGTGTGTGTGTGTATGGAAGTATGAATCTGAATATATATCTGTACATGTGTATGAGTGTGAATACGTATGTATACATGAATGTGACTGTGTGTATATTAATGTGTGTGTCTAAGCAGCTCTGTGAGTCACAGAAAGATTAAAGTAAAACTATATAGACGAAAGAAAGAGGTGTGGGGCACATGCTTCTCATACCTTTGGTCAGGCGCCCACTGTGGTCAGTAGTTTGTAAATGTATATAATTATAGGTGTAAATGTTCTTTATTCACTTGTTCTGATGAACATTTTGATTTTAAACAAACATTGACCATTTGAAAATAAAAGTTAAGTTTTATATACACACATTGTTTTCCTCACCCCTCTGAATGGTATTTAATGTATTCCTTATTTTTGGGTCTTCTCCAAGAGGCCTCAGAGTCTGAGGGTTCTTTCTGAATGACTGTATGCTAGCTGTTCCTAGAACTGTACTCTTCTTGACAGAGATCTCAAATGTCCCACAAGGAAACTGTTGAAGCCATCTGCGTACTAGTGTTCAAAAGTTTGGGGTCACTTAGAAATGTCCTAATCTTAGAAAGAAAATAAAACATTTTTTGTCCATTAAAATAACAGCAAATTCATCAGAAGTACAACTTCCAGTAGCTGGAAACTGCTGATTTTAATAGAGTATCTACATAGGTGTACAGAGGCCCATTATCAGCAACCATCAAGCCTGTGTTTCAATAGCACGTGGTGTTTGTTAATCCAAGTTTGTTTATCATGCAAAAAAAGCTAATTAATCATTTGAAAACCATTTTGCAATTATGCCAGTACAGCTGAAAATTGTCGTGTTTAATAAAAAAAAGCAATAAAACTGGCCTTTATTAGACTAGTTGAGTATCTGGAGCATCAGCAACTGTGAGTTCGTTTACAGGTTCAAGTTCACCAGAAAGAACATTCTTCTCAAACTTGACAGTCTATTCCTGTTCAGAGAAATTAAGGCTATTACATGCAAGAAAATGCCCAGAAAACGAAGGCCTCGTACTAAGTGCTTCAAACCATAGCGTAAACTGGCTCTATTGTGAATAGAATACGGAGTGTGAGAACACAGTGCACAACAGAGCAAATGAACATGCATGCCCATTGCTCACGTTGTTTGTTCGGTTATACGTGCAAATGGCACTTTGAAGTTACAGAATTCAGACTACTCTCCGATGAGCCTAAATTCTGATGACTTGTAATTTGTCCAAAAATTAGTGCACAATATATATAAGTCCACAATATTATATATAAATATAATCCAAACAATCCTGCATTCTTTGTATTCTACAGTTCATTGCCTGGTGTTTGTCACCAAAAATAAAACAACTTTTATTGCTCAAAAAGAAAAATATTGATGTTTTCAGTTTGGTCTAACAAACTTTCTAACAAATTTTCATCAGGATAAGCATTAATATACATCTCCAGGCATTTTATACCATAAACAATAATGCATAAACTCATCCCATCTAGATGCAAGTTGTTCATAGGGCGCCCAGACCGGAAAGCATGCAGGAAGCTGCGCCAGTGTGAGCACGTCACAATGCGATCGCCTGCGCTGTGACATGTCCCAAGGTCGTCTCTAGGGCAAGAAAACAACATCAACAATACTTAAAAACACAATAAAATAAAAACAGCAGTCGCAGGACTGAACAGCCTGATCAACTTTGACTGAACAACTTTGAGCACATGTAGTCTATGTAGCAATAACAAAGGTGGCAAACTAGACTACCAAATGATACAGTCTACCCTTAAACTAAATAGTACCGATATAAAGTCTTCTGGCTTCTGCTTGCCAGAACAGGTAAGCAATGTCCTCGAGGACGCAGTGAAATGTGCTTCCAATTAAGGTTAGGAGTGAAACATTTTAAGATGGATATTTGCATTCTGTCCTTTCTTGCGTTTAAATAATTCTTCACGCATTCTGGCAGGGACGGCTTGAAATTGTCACAAACAATTACAATTAGTTAATGGATATCACGACTGGAGTGCACCAATTCCACAAACAGCTGGGAACTACTTTCAACCTCTACCTGAAAAAATTAAGAATTCATAGAAATTCTAAAATGAACCCCACCACCTAGACTTAACAGAGTCTAACCAGCAGGCATTGTTAAATGAAGAGCCTAGATTTTGAGATATCGACATGACTCATTTGCAGCTAGAGTTCTATAGTCAACAGAATTTTTTTTTTTTTTTAAGTTACATTTCCAGGGCCTTACTAATGGCCTGGAAGTCAAAAACATGTTTTTTACATCTATATTTTATTTTAAAGTATTTGGGGTGGTTTTGGCACGGACTCTTCCGATGTGTGGATCTGTACAGTTACGATTTTGATTTCTGTTTCAAACAAGTCATTATTTTCTACTGACTTACTGCTTAATCTTCAGAATCAAATGTGCCAAACTGCAAGGGACAAAGTAAGATCTAGAATTTCTGAAGATCTGCCAAGTATAGTTTATTTCCCTCTTTTCAACCAAATGGTATCAACAAATTAAAATGACAATTAGCATTACACAGACACAATTCCTAATTGGAATTAACATTTATTCATTGCGTTGAGGGAAAACAGATTGACTTAGGCTGGTGATTTGTAAAGAATTCTGACATAAGAATTTAAAAGGATTATTAACCAATGTCCCTTAGGGGTTGCTTTCCAATCAAGCATTAACTGCCTTTAATGTGATTACCTTCTCACACTTAGTCACATACATATTCCTTAAAGGGGTGCTGTCAGTCATAGGAGAAATTGCCATCAATTGTAGGTATTAAAAATATAACTACCTGAAAATTGCTTCCAACTCTAGTAACACTGTGTCCTTGAATTTACAAAGGAGAGCATGATAGGAATTGTGGGGTGCCAATGATTGTTACAGCTTTATCTATGCCGAACCCAAATTGGGAGCAGCACTGCTGAATTATTGATACATCTTGTGACAGAACCATCTGTCTGCTGGATTTTTGCCCGTTCGTCTGTTTGTCCCCGTTCGTATGAATGGCTGGTTTCTATAGCCCAGCCATTCGAATGACTCTTTTTCCCGAACAAAACCGCCGAACGAACGGCCACCCAAGTGAGGAGTGTGCTGCAGGTTAACGAAGTGATCACCATTATAACGTTGTGGTTAACCGCAGACACTTCTCAATTAAACCGAACTCAGGGTGGTCGTCGTTCGTATGTCGACCACGAGGCAGCGGCCATTTTAAATCATGCGAACGCTCAGCGGTGTTTGGCTCTATTTCTATGGAACTGAAAACGGACACTTTTTCTGCCGAACACCGCTGAAACAAGGGAACGCCTGGCTGCCTCCACGAAAGCATGCGAACACCGGCCGTTCGGGAGATTGAGAGCATACAAAAGACTTAACCCAGATAGCCCTCCCATGGAGTCATTCGTATACCGAAAGACTGTAAGAACTTTGACTCCATGGCGATTGAACTATGTGTGTGGGATCTGAGCGCTATTCGCTAATAATATGCACTCAGATCCAGGCTATCTGGGGACATGTAATACGAATGGGAAATGTTCAGTTTTCATGTAGTTATGCATTTTTATGTCTTTTATTATTTTATGTTTAAAATGGCGACTGTCCTTGTCCTGGAGTTAATTGAGTTACTTGGTAATTAACTCCAGGACAGAGGGGAGGGAATCAGAATGCACTGTGGGTAAGAGATGTGACTGTGTGTCAGAAATGTCCTTCTATCTGTCTGTAATTTAAGTCTTCCATTTGGTCCCCTTGGGGAGTGTCCACCAGGTGGGAGACCTGCATAAATACGGGCAGGTAGCCCACAGTAAAACCAGATCTTATTTGACCCTCAATGCGGAGCTTCTGTCTCGTTATTGGGGGGATTTCTTCTTCACGTTTAGAGACTGCTGGATGGAACGAAAGCCGCTTTGGGGATATTATTGTTCGACGGTTCCTAGCAGTTCGTATATTGCCGTTCGGGAGTTTGGAGCCGTTCGTGGATTTCGATCGGGAGATTGTCGCTTCCCCTGCATTTGGTTCGTGGGTTACAGAGTAAGCGAACAGAGACTGTACTGCAGCCGGGGAAGGTTTACTAAACGGCGGTTTGGCTTAAAGACACGGGAGGTGTCTTAACACATCTACACAAACTCAGACACACAAATATAATACCTACAAAGTACCTATACACCTTTAGGCATGCAGCCTCCTCAATGATACTGAATGTCCTGCTTGGTAAAGGCCCCCTTTCTTCTGTTTGTGTCATAGGCCTTTCATTTTTCTATAACAACTTGATTATAGGAGTTTAGGGACAAAATGGGAAAGTTTAGGAGTTTAGGGACAGAAATAAAATTTCCCACCCCCGGATCTTGCCTTTTCTTTAAGGAGAGTATGGCTATGCGACCACCTGCACACATCCTACGTAGCTGTAGTCTTACTGACTAGAGAAGTCAAAACTTAAGGATTCTCTTGTCATAAAGACTAGAGATATAAACACAAGAGTGGTCAACTATTTGTAAAGAATGCTTACTAAATATGCTCATATAGGGTAGACATGTTGCTGCTTTTCAGGACATAATCATTTTATCTTCACCAGGAAAGGACAACTGGGCTATCCTTTCAGTTTTGCTGCATACCTTGCTGTTTGTTTGGATGTGATGTTTTACCTTATGTCTACTATCAATGTATGAGTACATCAATCTCATCACGTACAATGTCCCTCCCCCAAAGGGGGCATGTCCAGACTGCCCAGCTGACCAACCAATCACATCAACTGCTGATTTAACGTTTGCCCGTTGGATTAAATAGCCCTGATTTTAACTTTTAAGTAGTAGAGAGAGAGTAGTTAGACACTCGTTCATGGCGCATTTTCCAAACCGGGCTGCAGGTGATCAGAGACAAATTAAACGTCTCATGTGACATGACATGTCTACTAAACTGAGCTTGGGAATTTTTTAGAATCTACTATTCTCACATATGAATTCTCTATAAAATATTGGATGCATATATTAATTAAACACTGAATTTCAACCTGATTCAACCCGATCTAAGACAAAGTAGAAGGCAAGAATAAAAAATATAGTAGAAGACAAATTGATTAAATTCACATTTTGAATCATATATTATGCATTTCAAACCTAAATTTTTTATGTTGTAATTACTAGCTTATAAAGTACCCCTCTATAGATTTAACCCTTTATCCCTAGAAGTTAGTTATATAAACAAATTTTGCAGTGCCTTAGCTTGTTTTAAAATTATACTCTTTCTGCCGGCAAACTTGTTTCGGTCAAAGTGTGTATTTGGCAATTTCTGTTGAATCATTTAATATTGTTGGATAAGCTTTTCAAATGATTAATTATTCTTGTCTAAACTTTTAAAATGACTTTTTCAAAATAATAAAAATGTCTAAACAATTATCGGGGGCGGGGCCGGACCGCCATGCTGAACGGTCACACAAAAGAACAGCTCCTGCAATCTTTACTATTTCCAGCCCCAAAACATCGACTAAATACTTACTTGATGACTGGCAGCTGTGACCCAGTGCAAGCAGACATCCTGGTTCTGAGGAGAGGCTTGCTGAGAAGTTTTAGTCCCTCGGAGGGGTGCTCTCCGTCTTCCTAAGATGGGGATCGCTCGGGCGGTGAGTGGGGTGGACGGCCGCTGCCCTGCTATCCTGCCTCCCAGCGGCATGCCAGCAGCACAAGGCTGGGTGGTCCTGCCCCCCCCCCCCCTCTGGACCGGTGGGGGTGATCACGGTCCCCACAAGGTGGCCCCTGGATGTGCAAAGTCACCAGCACTCTGAACTACAGCAGGGCCGACCTAGGGCTAAAAGGCCTCATCCAAAATGGCGGAGACCGCATGGCGAGCCACCTACACAGGAGAGAAGACCGACTCCCCCACCTGGCTCCACACTGGCGGACTGCGGTGCAGGCTGCACGGGAACTGGCAAATACTTACTAAGACCCCACATGGAATCCGGGGGCCGGCCCCGAGATTGTGGCGGAGAAGCCAGAGGCACACCACGCCAATGCAAACAGCATTACAAGCGCCCAGCGGAGGTTGGCACCTGCAATTTTCCACTCAAGCATGTCCAGGTGCACAACCCACAGAAGGAAACACCTCTCCAGTGTCCTAGCCTCACATACCAAATCTCCCAAATCACCGCACGGGGTCTGACATGCAGGGACCGACTGCCAGCAGCTGCGGTATTGCACCCGAAGATCGGCAAGGATATTAGGAACTGTACCCTGCCCATGGCGGGCACTCGACTGCAACATAAGTCAACCGCATGGGGACTACCACGCTCTCACCCACCTTGACCACATCTATTGCAGCAGGTCCCAAACCTTTGCCCCTCTCTACTACCTTGTCCAGGTGGGTCTCCCGGTACACAGCCATGGACTGCCATCTTGCTGGAGCAGGGGCCGCCTGGGGTGAAAAATCCTAAAATATATTCTCAGCTGACTGCTACTATCTCCTGTTGTCGTCTTCAAGCTAATAATCTAGTGTAATGAAACGTCTGCCTACTCAGAAATATGCATACACTCATCCATTAAGCGCCTGCTACATCTTACGTTTAACATTCCATAACACCCTAAATATAAAATTTTGTGAAAGTAACTAAGTACATTTCTGTATTATGCATGTCTGTTTCTCTCTCAGTCCATTAGATAGAAATGTGCTTCTGAAGCTCTTATTCTGTTCTTCCATTTATTCTAAGGAAAGGACAATGTGCAGCAATGTAAAGCGACGAACATTATATAGAATATCACGCACATGTTTACCTTTTTATATAGAATATCACGCACATGTTTACCTTTTTTTGCCTAATTGTTACCACGCTGCCAACGCTGAAGTAGACATGCCAGTCTAGCTTGTTTAAACATAATAATATAAAAATGTGCAGCCTATATGTGCCCAGTCAAAATCTTTGTTGTTTAATCTCTGTGTGCTGTTGTGGCACTTTACTTATGCCTTTAATCTAATTGCACAGAAAAATAAAGAATTTAAAACAATTATCATATTTAAAAACATATATCAATATTTAAAAAAAACTATCAAACTATCACAACATTAAAATAGGTTTCATAATATTAAATCATTTTAAAAGTTTATCATTCTAAATTGATGGCCTTTGCTTTTTTCATTTCCATAATGTGTTGCATCCAGACAGATGAAAATCCAGACCACATTTATAGTATTATTCACTATATTGAGTTGCAATGTGAGTTGATTCAAAGTGAATTTCAAATTTAAAGTCACAATAGCTGAACTAAAATCATAGTTGATTTTTTTCTAGTTTGGCTGCCCTTGCCTTAAATCTGTAAATCCCTATGAATTCACTTTGAATTCTCATTTTTTTTTAAAAAAACAACCCTGTAAGTCTAATTCTGAGGCATTAATAAATAAGGACATTCATACACCGTAAGAACAATGTCTGCATTTTGCATTTTAAATGTCCCTGTATAGTACTGTTTTATGTTTGATAATCTGGACCAGGGGCATGCAGACTTTAGTAAACTCTATTTGTGACTAAACCCACTAGTTAGGATTGTCATGACAGATGTTTAAGTTTCCTAGACACAGAACAAGTAATTTTTTATGACTTTTTTCATTTGTATATAAGGGAACATGGTGCGTGTTGTGGTTCAGAATGCATCAGGAACCATGAGATTGCATTATTTTCTAAAACACACTCCAGAACTATTTTTCAATCAGTTATTTTTGTTTTGTATGATAGGGATCAAAGTGCATGCTAGGGTAGGGTTTTTTTAATGTTTGCGTAGAAACATGCATTTCAGGGCTGGCTGAGATGACATGCTGAAAACCATTATCCCTCAGAAACCTACTATTATATTTAAAGGGTGCTCTGAGTCTTAAAACCTGCATCAGGTGGTGGGAAAAGATTAAAAGGCGATTGGGGATACAACACTATGTTTTAGATTGTCTAAAGCTCTCTGTAATTGAATCTAATATACCCAATCTTATGCAAACTAGATTGATAAATTGGGGTATAATGGACCAACTATTATATCAAGGCAATTTGAAAGCCTTTCAATCATTGGCCCACAAATTCCAACTACCAAACTCTGAAATCTTTCTTCTAAAACATCTGATTCAAGCAAATAAAAATGTTTCTAAGGCATTAAAGAAGATTCTCTCTAATGAAGTTGTCCCAAAGATACTAGCAAAAGCAATAGACTTAATTAGAACTATAAATTACTCTGCCCAGAAGACACAATTGAAAAAAAAATAGCTTAACTGTGAACTAGACCATTGAGAATGGTGTAAAGCTCTTAACATCACTCGTAAACAGGTTCAGTGTTTGAATCTAGGTGAAACCCACTATAAAGTTATAAATAAGTGGTATCTTGTTCTGACCAGACTAGCACAGATGTACCAGAGTGCATCTCCCTGGCATTGTGGGTTTAAAGAAGGTACTTACCTATTTGGTGGAGCTGTGCATTTATTCAGAAAGTTTTAGATGCTCTTTTTAAATAAATAACTATACTAGTGGTGGGGAAAAAGTATGGATGAAAACCCCTTCCACCTGAAATAAGTGGATAGTTAATGTAATGTTAAACACAAATACACACACCAGGCAAGCCATAAGACTTGCTTTTACCACAGAAATCTCATTTTAACAGTGCTCTCACTACTGCAGGGGATTCTGGGTAGGTGTATGCAAATGAACTCAACAAAGAACCACATTTTTGCCTCATAATTCCACTTTATACATGGATTCCTTGTATAAAGTGGAATTATGAGGCAAAAATGTTGTTCTTTGTTGAGCTCATTTGCATACGCCTACCCAGAATCCCTTGCAGTAGTGAGAGCACTGTTAAAATGATATTTCTGTGGTAAAAGCAAGTCTTATGGCTTGCCTGGTGTGTGTATTTAACATTGCATTAACTATTAATATATATATATATATATATATATATATATATATGTATATATATATATATATATATATATATATATATATATATATATATATATATATTTATTTAGATATTTATATTTGTATTAAGACCACCATAATAATAGAGAGGACTACTCAAACTGCATTATTACATATGCATTGGCCCAATATGACATGTAAGCATAAGAGGTTTCTTATTTATTGTTTTATTACCTACAAGATCACATTAGCACATAATTGGAAACAAGCACGGGAATTACCATGGGAATTAATTGAAGCTCAATTACTTTTACAGCTAAAGATGAAAATTTAAGTATTGCTTTTTTTTGAACGCCCCAAGAAGACACAATATGTGGCAGTACAATCCACCAGAAAGGTTTAGTGAGATTGAACTAAATTAAAGCCCTTGAAGTATTTTTTTTACCGGGTTACCTTTCCCCTTCGACACAGAAGAATTTGTATTTTTGTGTGATATATTTCAACGTAACAACCATTTGCACGAGTTGCTTACTGTTTATATTTTTTGTATGTAATGTTTTTATGTGGACATGTGTTTTCCTGTGTATGTTTCTATATTTGGAAAAAAACAAAAAAACTTTAATAAAGATGATATAAAAAAAAACAACAACCTGCCTCACTAAGAATTACACTTGAAAAGGTGACACAACATTTTTATCTAATAAAAATGTTACCAATTCCACTGTGGCGAAAGCCACTTCGCCACTGGGGTTTGTAGGGGACTACTTGACAGCCTTTTACCCTGTGACTATGTCACCTTTAATTTACTGTGGTTAAGAGACACTATTTGTGCCCATTGGGACTTTGGACAATGGTACATCATACTTTCGAAGTGGTTCGAAGTGCATCTTCGAGCTACCTAACAGCCGGACCACACACAAGTGGAGTGTGCAGCCTATTTACCTCCCAGGCTGGTAGTTACCCAAGCCAAATTGATGAACGGCTGGGTGGTCACCGTTCATATAGTTGAACAAGTGGCGCCAGCCATCTTGTTTAGTCAAACGTGTTCAGCTGTGTTTTATCGCCGAGTTCATGGAACTTAAATCGGACACGTGACGGCATGAACACCGCTGAACAGTTACCTTCCATGGAACTTCGGCTATTCGAATGGGAGTCGAACGGCATTTGGTGAGTCGAAGCCCATGAACAAGGGACTCATACTAACTATGTTTATCAACCACTATGTTTGGTAATTCAAATGGTATTTCGACTGTTTGAAATAGATTGGCCGCACAGCCTGATTCTCTGGAACTGTTTTGGGCATGAAACCATGCGTGCGGTCTGTCAAAAAGAGACTTCCAGGAATTTCCTGAACCCCTGCTCTGACCTGGGTGATTTTTGGATATGTAGTTCACCCAAATCAGGGCTATCAGTGGATGTTATGGGGGAATGTTGTGTTTTGGGGTACTTATGATACTTTATATGTCTTTATCTGCCTGTAGATAATTGAGTTACTCAATTATCTCCCAGGATGAGGGGAGGGATTGTGTTTAATGTGTGGGAAGGTCACCTACTGTATTGCATTATCATTGGCTTGTAACACTTGTCATCCTGTCCCCCACAATGTTCATGTGGGTGTTCCCCTTGCATGGGTACTTGCATAAAAGGCCAGTGTGGCACCATTAAAATTCAGTTCACTACTAGCTCTTTTAAGATCTTTACAGCTATTAGGAATTACAGGTCGGCTTAGAGGTCCATGGAGGAATACTGCAGCGCTGCTCTGACTAAGGGAAACAGACGTCTCTGGCGGTAAATACCCCTTTCTCACTCTGAGTAACCGTTACATCCACATCAAACAGAACAAAATAGACATAAAATTAAGGATTTTAATGCATGCAATCCCAAAAATGACATATATTCATTAAAGTGCCCCGGTGGGCTCCAATATGTGGGTATGACATCAAGATGTTTAACAATCCGTACAGGGGAGCACTGCTGTAACATAACTAAAGGCTTCAAAAAAATCACTCTTTGATATGCACAAAAATAACCTTAAAGTTTGAAAGGTCACCGCAATTCAAAAATGCCAAAAATCATGAAGGGTACTTATGATGCCAAAAATCATGAAGGGTGGTGACATGAAATATATGCTTCATAGAAGCAATGAATTGGGAATTGGTGGATCTCCAGCTGGCATAGCATTGTGGGAGTTGTACTACAGATGGGGATCTACCTTTTGGCCACCCTTGCGCTAGAGGAAGCCCTAAAACAATTTCTTGCACTAGGGTCCTCTCTACATTAGTTCTGCCACTGACATGGATGCTGTTTATGGCCTGCAAAACAATCTCTTACTTTCTTTGCCCCTGCTAGGGTTATATCTATTAAAACAATAGTAATTTTATAAAGTCACATGACATGCCATTTTGATTCGTGTCACGTGAGCTTGTTTTTCTTTGATTTCAAAGTTTAACAGCTCACTGTACTACATTGCATTACTATAAATCCTTTATACATACAGCAGCACTTTCTCTATAATGGAAATTAGATCTAAATTACACAGTGTCAGGCAGGCCATCATGCAAACTGGGCAAATGCCCGGTGGGCCGCGATGGTCATGTGTTGAAGCCAGCAGGAGAGATTCTCTGGTCTCCCCTGCTGGCCCAGACAGGTCCAATACTTTCCAAAGTATGCTGTATGCCTCACACAGATTAAGGGCAATGTGATAGTTGCAGTTGCACCGGACATGTGGCCGCCAGTTTGATTTTCTGCAATCTTTCCTGCTTTTTTCTGGTGCTCTCGTCGCTCATTAGAGCACGGAAAACCATCTGATTGGTCCCTACAACTTCTGGCCTGTTGAATCCTGAGAGAACACTGGCTGAGTTAGCTTGGGATTTTACTACTGCCTATTTTGATTCTGCCTATAACAGATAGACAGATAGACAGATAGATAGATAGATAGTGGCTAAATACAAAATTTGGCCTTGAGGTATAATAGATAAATGTGAAGAGGTGCTCAAAAAGTGAACATAAAATCAAAATAGCTGCAATAACTGCCTAAAAAGTGGGATTTCTCCACAACAGTATTAATGATAAAAACCAACAAACTACAGGGGTGTGCTTAAAATAATAGTTTTGAGAATACTTATCAAAAAATATCACAGTCTTCCAATAAGAACAAAAGAAAGTAAAAGAGAAAATATATAATACGCAACATAGTGCAGATCAGATGTGATAATAACCATGTAAAGTAGCTTAAAATGTCCCCAGATAACTGTATATTATATTAATAAGGGTACCGCGGCCAACAGCACACTATAATAAAGATGCATCTATGAAGGATACTAAAAACAACGATGGAATGTAATAGAAATATAAATAAATGGATCTGTAAAAGGTACTTAAATAAAAGTGGAATACAATGGCATCATAAAGATGACAAAGATAGCCAGAGAATCTTTTGACAGATGATGCAGAAAAAAAAAAGAAAAGAATAGTGGATTCCAGAGTTACAGAGATCACAGCATATTGAAGTGGATTGTATCTTAAAGCTTTTGCCAGCTTATCCAGGCTGTGTACATACATTAGAGTTGAGGCTGGGCTCTATTTCCCTTATGTGGCTGGTGTTACAAGTATCATTGCAAATATATATCATTATTTTGATTACCTGCTCTGGAATCCAATTTTTTGTTTTTTTGCATTATCTTTATAGAGATTCTCTCCCTATATTTGTCATCATTATTATTTAAGTACTCATTAATAAGCAATTATTTATACTGCTATTACACTTCATCGTTGTTCTTGGTTTCTTTTATAGAAACATCTTTATTAATGGCCCCATTACCTTTATTAATAAAGTAGGCAGTTATATGGAAACCTTTTTAAGCTACTTCGACTTAAGGGTCTGTAAGCCATTAGATAAAGCCACCTGGGTCAAACTGCCCCACGGTCCCGGATTTTGTGTGTGTTATGTTAGAGGTGGACCCTAATATTGCTCAGTTTCGGAGCAAATCTGGTTGAAAAGCCAAAAAAGGGCAGGAGTTTTCACTACACAACTAGCAGTAAAAGGTCCTGAACATTTTTGGCTCTAATACTAAAATGTTCAGAATGGTGGAATTGGCCCTGTCTGATGGAACACCTGTTGATTTACACGTCCTCAAAGGCTGGATGCAGCGTTCCATCTGTCTCATCGGCAATGCCAACATGACCATGGCAACTGAGAGACACAAGTTCATTTTATTAAATATTGAGCCAAAGTTGGTGACTTTTACCATATTTGAACCTGGCCCACAAGCCAAAGGTCTCCTATGTGGAGATAATTTCATGAAGGAACTTGGTTCCTACATGAGTACTTTTACAGTCTTAAACAAAGTACAGGCTAATATGAAAACAGCTATTTTTTAAGACACAAATTAGCAGGTTGAAAACTCTCATGTGTTGTTAACCACCCTCACCAAAACAAATAATGTACGTATAAGTGAAAAACATCTATGGAAAGTAGAGCGCTCCACTTTCTTTTATTTATTTATTTATTTATTTATTTTTACTTATGTCTGCATTTTTTATTTTGGTGAGGAGGGTTAACCTCACATGAGCGTTTTTAAACCGCTAACTTGTGTCTAAATATTTAAGCGCTTTTTTGCACATTACACTTTTCTTGTTTATAATATAAAAAAAACATTAACTTCCAAGGTTTTTGGTGAAGCTGTCTGAGCTAGGGGCCATCTGGCTGGCTGTTTTTCCAGAGGTTCCTCCAAAGAACAAAAACATCTATAAAGTCTGTTTTTTTATCTTAGTTTCCCACACAAGTTGCAATTGTTTCCAGTACCCTGCCTCAGAGAATATAAGGCTCTTACAAGACTTTCCATGATACCTCTTGCCCAGACTTGTTTTTGGCTTTACTAAACCTCATCAGCCACTATCCACAGTTACTCTTACATGATGGATAAAATGGACTATGACATTTGCTGGGATACATACTCCTGTGTTCAGACTTCAGACCCCATTCTATGAGAGGTTCCATCTCTTCCTAAGCATTTCCTTTAAGTTGTCGTCTTTAAGGCCTTCTGAAGGCTGCAGATTGATCTCCGGGAATCCACATTCAGGGAGTTTTACTTCAGACCAACTTCACATGGTTATTTTACAGCTTGGACATAGCAAATATAACCCTTTGTGCATTTTGTTTAACGTCATATTTGTTTTTTCTTTTTGATTATTTATTGCATTGCATTATCCTCAAGTTAATGATTGTGCCTTAATGATCTGTTAAATTATCTTTTAATTTTTAGTTTGAACTCTCAAGTAAATTTACTGAAGATCGTTTCCAACTGAACTTGGATTTCTTTGTCATCTTATTGATTCAGAAGACTGAATGTAGCAGATGTGTAGCAGGTGCACTGCAAGACCAGGTAAATTGTCAAACTATGCTAAAATGATTTGAAATGTTCCAATGGGGTGACCCCAGGATATTCCTGGCACCATAAACACTACATCAATCTGTAGAGGTTATAGTGCTTGATGTGTTCCGTTAATGTCAAAGGGTAAAGGGGAGATTTCCCAGAGATTTCCATCAGGCTTTCCATCAGGGCTAGCTCAGACAGAGAGCTTCCAGTTAACTATCGCCAATGTTGAGACAGAGAGCAGTGACCAGGAGACCCCAGGTAAGAAGCCAATCCATTCTAAAGCAGTTTGTCTGCTTACAATGGAGTGGGAGCACCAGGGCACTCCTGTCACCATAACCACTACAGTGATCTGTAGTGGTTATAATGCTTGTTTTGTTCCTTTAAGAAGAAAGGCTGCTTCTAGATACTTGTTAATTCTTTGTGTGGAATGTTGTATATTCTAGTCACTTTAGATATGGGGTCTGCATTGAGCATAACAAATTGTACCAAAAAGTCACATAGTTTCCTTTGTCTGAGAATTCTAGAATGTGGTTGCAAATAAAGAGGGTCTTCCTAAGTTTACTTATATGGCCAGAGTTTTATCTAAAAGGTCCGATGCCATTATAGGTGTAGCAATAAAGAATAGTGGACAAATGGCTCTATCTCTTCCTTCCTAAGTCCAGCAATTACCATCTGCTGTTGAATATCCATCATCTTGTAACATCGTTTGTGATTTTATTATATATTAGTAATTATAAGCAGAATAAACTTAAAGAAGTGTTTTTTTTTTTTTTACACAGGATATAGAATATGTATATTCCAACAGTTGGGAGTTATCAATGGAAATGTGAAGACGGCTCATGAAACGCACAAAAGAAGAATATTGTACAAACGGAATAACTTCAAGGAATGGGAGATAAAAGATCTGATGATGGCAGAACAGGTTAAAATGCCAGAGGCAACATTTCCTTCTGCTGGTTGTAAACTGCTTCATGTTTCCACCTATACTGCTTGGCTTCTATCTAGAGGGCGTTTGCCAGCTCATAGCAGAATATAATGCCTAGAAAACAGACTTTCAAATCCTGAACTAGAAAGTGAAAAATCTTGACTGTTCAATAAGTATTTCTCTAATGAAAGGTTGGAAGATTCCTGAATACATGGCCTCACCTCAGATCAGGTAAATGATATCACTTGTAGATTAAACAGTCCACAATACAGAGCGAGATACAGAATGGTTAATCAAGAGGACATAGTAAGAGTCAGTTCCAAAGGTCAAATATTATAGCAGACCAGCTTCAATTCACAGTTGTATAGGTCCAGGTCAGAAAATCCAACAAACGGAAGACAGCATTATTTTACAGTGATAGATGATAGAGTGCAGTCTTAAAATTACACAGTCAGGATTATTCACTAAAGGGAGAAGTTAAAACAAATTCAAATTGAATTTCAAATTAAAGAGTATCTTGACATTGAAAGGATACTATAGACATCAAAACAAATTTAGCTTAACCCCTTAAAGACAGAGGCCATTGTACAAGTTCTGAACCAAAACAAATCCTGTAATTTTTACTATATGTCTGGTCAACCATGATTTACCTCTTTGATATTAAGTTCATGCACACATATTATATATCATTTTCTTCAGGAGACATAGGGATTTCATTTCACAACAAATAGTTATGGCACACCATTTAATATGAATAATATTTTTAAAAGTGTGAGAAATTAAGAAATGCTGTTATTGTGATCATATCAGATGAGGAGGGTACGTTTCTGGGCTGCAGGGGGGGGTCCAATTGTTAGGGCGTGCTATGCTGCCCTAATGGTATTAAAGCCCTCCTTTTAGGAAAAGGTTAATGAAGCAGTTTTAGTATCAGATCATGCCCCTTCAGTCTCACCACTCAATTCTCTGCCATTTAGGAGTTAAATTAGTCTTACTGTTTATGCCATCTTAGCCATACCTCCCATGGCTGTGACTCACACAGCTAGCTTGAAAAAATGGCTTAAATTTTTAATAAAATATTTACTTTAGAAGTTTTTAATCTCTTGCTCTGTAAATTGAACTTTAATCACATTTGAGGCTCCTGCAAGCTCTGGCAGGCAATTAAGAGGGCAGGCAAAATAAATTCTAACTTACACTGTCTAATAAAGGAAGTTCAAACATTAGATTTCTCTTTACAGGAAGTGTTTAAGAAGACACTCCTGTTACATGCAGGGAGGTATGACTAAGGCTGTGTATACAAAATTATTTAACTCCTAGATGGAGGAGAATTAAGCAGTAAGACTGTAGGAGGCCTAATGTATACACCAAAATGGCTTAATTAAGCTACATTTGTTATGGGGCCATTATTATTTTTCTAAATTTGAAATTCACTTTAAATTCACCTTGCATTCTCACTTTAGAAAATAATCCTATGAGTATTTAAATAATTTACCCAATGGTATGTATCCTAGTGACATGTATGTGCAAAACAAGAGGACATAGTCTTAAATTAGAGGGGCAAAGGTTTAAAAATAATATCAGGAAGTATTACTTTACTGAGAGGGTAGTGGATGCATGGAATAGCCTTCCAGCTGAAGTGGTGGAGGCTAACACAGTAAAGGAGTTTAAGCATGCGTGGGATAGACATAAGGCTATCTTAGATATAAGAGACTAATGAAAGTATTTTAGAAAATTGGGCAGACTAGATGGGCCGAATGGTTCTCATCTGCCGTCACATTCTATGTTTCTATGTTACTATAAAACCATTGGTGCAAGTAAGATGCATCACCATTATGGTGGCATAGACTAACCTTAGGCCTACCCCACCTGGCACAGAACCTAGAGAGACTTAGTATCCAAAACAGTGTTGTGTGATAGGCACAAAATGTTACCTTCCCACAGGACTCTGAAGACCTTATATCTCCAGAAGAAGCATTGTCTGTAATGGGGTATTATTTCTGAAGGAAAGATGACCAATAAAGATGAACAAGGCTGTGACAAGAAGTATTTCCTAATTGCATACTTCCCAACATGTCAAATGGACAAAGAGGGACACTTTAATTTTATGGGTGTTCCTGGGGTGTAGTTTGGGATGGGGCTGTTTTGAGAAATATTAACCGACTTATTCATAACAATTTGTACAACTAAAAAGTAATTTAGAACAATAATAATGAATCTCATTTCCATTGACTGATTTCTAAACACATGTATAATAAGGACACATGACATGTGTGACATGTCATGATTCCCTTTTATTCCAGAAGTTTGGTCCTTAAGGGGTTAAAGACCCATTACTGTGAGCATTATTGCATTAGATCCCTGTGATACGCTCAAACACACCAACAAAACTAGAAAAGAGGGAAACTAGGATAGAAAAGAGGGACAGAGGGATTTGGACACAACACAGAAACTGTCCATCATAGGGACACCTAAGAGGTTTGTAATAAGCAAGACTTTAAATTTTTTTGTATACTTTGAAGGGGAGATCGAGGAAAATAAACAAAATCCAAAAGCATACACAAAGACAATGTAAGGCTTCACAAAGAGGTTAAACTGTGCGAAGAGCTATGAGTAAGGTAATGTCTGGAAGGGTCATTCATCACACACTAAAATAGGATAATTGGTACATGGAGAGACTTAAAGTGAAAGAATGAGTTGCAGTAAGTGATATGGGAAATAATGTAAAAATGTTTAGTAGCATTTTGTTTATAAATAAATTAATAAAATCGTTATTTTTCAAAATTGCAAGCTTATCGGCCATGGTTAATGGTGATTCCATTGACCTGAAAGGAAATTGATTTTTGAGTGACTGAGTTTGAGGATACAGAGAGTCACCCAGTTTGAAACAGAATAAAAGAGCAAGTGTTAACAGAATTCAAGTGATAAGGAAAAAGATAAAGAGAAGGAATATGTTTTTGATTGTAATCAACATACACGTTACTGGATTTTGATTGTTATTGGGTTTAGTGACTACATTTAGCGATAACGGAGGGGTAACTTTAGAGTACTTTCAGTAAAATGATCGGAAAGTCTGTTTTAAGAGTTTCAAGCAGAGTTGGAATTAATTACGAGAGTTAGCTAGGTGTAAGACTGGGAGTTGGATCAAGAATGGACTTTTTAAGATTTGGTTTTCTAATGATATCTATAAAGTGCTAAAGATAGTCAAAAATAGTGAAAGGGACATTCTAAGCCTCAAAATAACTTAAGGAAGTTTGTGGTGAGGCTGTGTGAGCCACAGCAAAGGGAGTTGTGGACAGGGTTGCATAAACAAAGGGTCTACATTTCTATATGTCACAAAATTGATCAGTGAGACTACAGGGGTATGATCTATACACAAAACTGCTTTATTAAGCTAAAGTAATTTTGGTTCTTTGAGTATCTATTTTATTATGTTACAATTGTGAAGATCGAAGAGATGCGATGGAATGATGAAATGAAAGATGGTTTAGGTACGCAAGAGAAGAGCTTGAAGGTCAACAAAGAAATGTTATAGATCAGGAGAGCTAAGGTTCCTGCTGGGTGCAAATCATTAGGTATACGAAGCCATGTGAAAGGCACATTAATATTTAAAATTATCTTGAGCTAGTAGACTACAGTGCTCGGATAGAATATTGATTACAGCTGGATTTTCCTTTCTGCCACTACATTGGCAACGTGAGAAAACTTCTTCCAATGTACGAACTTTTGGTAGATGCACAGTTTCTATTTTCTGGACTTATAAAAATGTAGAGAAGGACACACAATACAGGTTCAGGTGACTTTTAGTGACTTACAGGGTTATTCACTAAAGTGTGAATTAAAAGTGAATTTTAAAGTTAAGGTAAAAATAATTTGGGGGAAAAAAATCTGTGCTTTCACTTTAGCTACTTTGGTCTTAATTTTGAAATTCACTTTGTATTCTCAGCAAATAACTACTGTGAGATTCCCCTGTCCTCATTTTTTGCTGGCCAGTATCCCTTTATGTTCAATTGTATATTTGTACGTTTGACATTTTACTAGGTTGTATGCACTTGGTTACAATTAAGAATACGCCTCATTCATCTATTGTTGATTACATGTATTTATATGCAGTTTTTACACAGTAATTTTGACATTTTATATAACATAATTATTAATGTTTGTGTAAATTTGGATTAGAATAATGGACAATAAGTGTGCTCTTCTGATTTGTTATAATAGATGTTATTTTTTTGCCATGATGAAACTTGACTTTATTAGAGTTTGAGCATTTTCCCAAATTTATGCTGTTTTCCATGGCCTTTTTTGCTAATTATGACCTATTTTTGGTAGTTATGGCATACTGCGGCTATATGTTGTATAGCCAAAGTAGCTTTATATAACCAGGTAGATAAATCTTCTAGAAATTTGACATTTGCAAACTTTTAACAATGCAATAGTCAGAATAACTGTATACATGCGTTCTATTCCAAAATGTATTAAATCCTATTTCTTCAATCACACTTGCATTACACGTATAATAGACTGCCATTTCTGTTTTCTTTATATATTTATCTGTTTCCCACTTAGAATCTCAAAATTAGGTTTATAGAAATATACTAGACTTCTACGGAATCCAATCTGCAATAAAACACATTCATCTATCTTCTAGTGTATTACAAAGAAGACAATGGGAATTTGCTGACATATAAAAGATAAAAGAACACCTTGCATTCCCAATTGTTACTGACCACGTATGAGATACACTTTTTAAGCAGAATTCTTTTTTGGGAATTCATACAAAAAATGCCGCCTTTTTGTTTTATAAATGTTGGATATATTTGCCAGATTGAATTCTATTGCCGTCCTCAGATATGCTTCTATTTTTTTGCTAGGCTTTTAGATCTTAGGATGAATTTGCTGCCTTAAATTATTAATGTATAGATCAAATTATACAGTTGAAATTCTGCAATGATAAGTTAATTACAGAAAGTTACTCTGGTTTCAGAAGTTTGTTCCATACTAATCAAAACTATGTTTTGCTTCCTTTACTTGACCTTGTGTCCAATAACAGAGGCTTTTGTGAGTTCTGTGTTGACTACATGACATGTTCATCCATGGCCAATGACCTGAAAACTGAATATCACAATGAGTTTAGAGGAAGATCAAGGTAAGACTGGAGGAATCCAACCACTTCTTGTTTGTGACTTAAGTCACTAATCGGTACATTTATATACATATATATTCATATTTGTTCTTGACAAATGATTTTCTTTAATGGCTTCTTAACATCATGCATTTTAGTCACCCAGATCAGTTCATCTCTCTGTATGACAACCACAAGGGGCGCTTCTCCTGCGCTGACCGAATAAAATTCACTAATGTGATGCAGAAGTCCCATAGGAAAGCATTGATTAGATACTTTCCTATGAGGAAGCTTGAATGCGTGCACTGCTCTCGCCGTGCATGTGCATTAGATCCTCAATACTCATCAATGAGGAGCATTGGATTGGACAGTGGTGGCGGAGGAGACCATGCCTCCTCCATGAAGTCATTGGAGGTAGGAAGCTAATCAGCACCTAGGAAGCCCCAACGCTGGAAAAAGGTAAAGAAAGTTTCGTTTTTTTCAAATTTTTACTGCAAATCAGGGGGATCTTTGTAGAGTTATGGAGAAGGATACTATAGTATTAGGAATAGAGTTTGCAGGTGGAAAAAGTTGAACTGATATTTACATTTTCTTTCTATTCATCTGGAGGATCCCATCAAAATAATTTTTACTCCAATAAAATCCTCAAATATCAAACAACTCTTGACAAATTGGAACAAGAGGTAGGTTAGATAGCGGTCCCATGAGTTCCATAGAACCTTGGGGCAGATGTGCCCACACACAAGGGGGAAAGGGCATGCATTTTAACACTTGATGTATCATATGTTTTTAAGTAATGCATAATTAAAATGTGTGGTCAAAGACTATCAAAGCATCATTATAACTGTAGTTCTACAACCGATGGGGATCTGTCATTAGGTCATCCCTGCTATGGAGATTTGTCATTCTAGGAGCTTTCTTTGTTGATGGCTATTAAGAAAGTGCTGATACTGTTATGGTAAGTAAGAACTATATTAGTATAACAACTGTATTGTAAGTTTGATTTTAAAATGTGATCAGTGATGAGGATGGTAATGTTTTAACATATTAAAGTTGTTCTTTTACTGCAGCTAAATTACCTATTTGTCTTAAGTGAATAAAGGACTATATGTTGTTAATTTAATTGAAACATCAAATAGTTAACTTTAGCGGTGGTGTGCCCTGTATCACTGGGCCAGAGTTTATGCTAAATCTGTTGTCGGATTGTTTGCTGTGTTGTTAAATCTGCAATTCTATTGTTAATATGTTTTCTTGAAAGGTTGATGTAGCTCAATGGTTGGCATTTTGCCAAAACTTTGATTTGGCTTTTGTGCAAATTAATGTCAGGCTGTGCCATTGCTCTGCTATACTGCATGTTTGCAATACAAGCCTTGCAGCACATGCACTCCAACCGCCAGAGGCAAACACTTTTGGGGACATTTTTAAGCCAGGTATTGAGAAATTCTAACCAATGGAATTTTAAATAAAAAAAAAAAGTTTCACTATGTGTATAGTTTATTCAGTGTTATGCAGAGTATGGTATATTGTATTACTGAACATGTTTAGTGCTCTGCTTTTATACATGTATACACTTGCTTACATGGCATTGTTTAATCAACACATTATTTTGTATATGAAAATGCATAAAATATACCATCATCAATATACTGAATTTGGAAACATTCAATTTTCATTTTTCACTAACTGAAGAAATACAATTGTTTAGTGTATTGCCTTTATCTAAATCTCATGCTTGAAATATCTATTTGGTTTGCTCCTCATATGCCTAAATATTGTATACTTGCATATATGCCTCTCGTCCACTCTGCAGCACTGAAAAATGTGTGATTTAGAAAAATATATATATAGTTTACAAAGAGTAAGTGTATTCTATATAGATTCATGACTCTCAACTCTCATTGGCCAAGGGTCCTTTCCTACTGTCCTACTTTAATTCACTAGTGTCCAGCATTTGGAGGCACCAACTGTCTTTGAGCAGCACAAGTAAATATTTCTAGAAAGTACATCCCCAGGCTATTAAACTAAGGACATTTTGACACTTTTTATTTAACGATTTGATCACAAACCTAGTTCAAAATATTTTTTTTTCATATGTTTTCTTTTGGGGAAAATTCGGAGACCACTGGTGTCCCATTAATGTAAACTCTCCATATTTGTATTCTGCTACTGTTCTCAAGTATAGAGATACCCCACCCATATACCTTTTCCGCTAATCCAACCCCTAATCCAAACCTTAATGCTACCCATAATTAAACCCATAATCTAACCCCTAATCCTATTTCTAAAACATACCCTATGCCACGGCTTACCTTGGTTGGAGTCCAAAGTGCAGAGATGTATGCTCACCCTTGCAGATCAACACAGCCCATGGTAACCAGGTAAGAAGCTACCTGAGCTGTGAATTTGTGCACGGGGCTTAGGCAGGAACAGTAACCAGGTACAAGGAAACAGACAAGGGCAAATCCAGAAGAGCAGTCAGGCATGGTATCAAAAATGTCAGGGCAGGCGGCAAACAGGCAATAACGTAGATTCCACAAGCAGGGGTCACAAGCCAAGTCAGTCTTAGGCAACAGGAAACATGAAACAACGAACTGACACTGCCCTCAGCGAGAGGCAGTGTTATATATCTGGAATAATGATCCATCTGCCTCAGGTATACTTAGATTGACAGGTAGGAGCCACTAGTGAAGTCCAGCCCCCTAGTGCTGCAGACAATGCCAGATAAACAAGGCTAGATCCACAAGTACTGAAGTGGCACCTGTGGGGTGACCATGCCTGGCTGTCTGGATGGCACGGTGAGAACCGTGACACCCTAATTTCATCCCCTATCCCCTCCTTAGAGGGATTCTCTCTGCTAACATCAATATCACACAGAGAGCTCTTTGCACTGTGTGATGACAGCAAGAATCTGTTGAAAGATTTGGTGCACTGCAACTCTTGGCTTTTCTTAAAACTGAAATAACCTTTAAAAGGGAAGAAATACGACGAGGCAGCTGATTCCAACAAAGGATTTTGCAGAGTATTTTGAACAGTGAAAGAGATACTGGGAGAACTGCTTGAAGTTCCAATGTGCCTACTATGAAGGTAAATGTTGCATCCTTGTCCTATGTAAAATGTTTCTTGTATCTCCCTCAATAAATGTCTCTATTTTTTTTTCATATTTCATGGCTGGTATTTGATTTATGTGTTTTCATCACATGTATCATCTTTAATATTGCTGTACAGTTTAACATAAACAATAAAAAAAAAAAATCAGTCCATATGAAGATTTTTTTCCCATTTGCCTCTGTTACAAACTCTGCTCTAACTCAAGCATACCCTAGTGCAGCTGCTGCAGTCATTTTATGCAGGGAGACATGAACCCAGCCTCTCAATAAAGCATGCATCAAAAGACATGGAATTCCAATATTCATTAATATTTCTGTTTTAACATCAGGTGACTTGCATGGGGTGCTCTATAGAGTGATACATTGATGAATGAGTAAGTAGGCAGAAGAAAATACTATCTTCATTGGGAAAAACACAGTTACACTGGATTAAATTACACCGAAAACTATGAGCCAGTGAATGAAAGGCAAGGTGTGTGCTTTAATAACACATGCAAAGGCAACTCTCATCCCTCATCAGTACTATAGCTAGCCAGCAGGGGAGATCTAATACTGGATTGAAAGTAAAGGTTTAGTGGATACAGTAATACATGTGTGTGATATATAAAGAGGTCAAAATGTCAGAAAACAGTAGAGATGGCAATGTTTGTATTTAGATGGAAATAAAATATGTAATACACAATCCCTTTTTCTGTTTGTCATTATAATACTTTCCCCTCTACATGTCTGTCCTGCTACTTAGGTACAGTGAGCCTTAACAGTGAAATCATAGAAGGTGATGTCATGCTGTGATGCCATAAATGTTGCTGCAACTGTACCTGCTTAAACATTCGATATCCTCCCAGATGTATCAGAGGCTCTGGCAGAGCTTCACACTGTATCTCAATGGCATCGACATCTATGCCTCAACTCAATGAGTCTGAAGATTTGGAGCTTGACAACCATCAAAGTGAGGAGCATTAAATTTTGTATAACTACTTAGTAGTCGTTTTTACCAAATCCTGCAATATCTAAGCTTTAGTTGCACTGGGAAGATTGTAACAGGAAAGGAGAGAGGAATAGTGCCTATCCTATGTATATATTTCAGTTTGTATATTCTGCCGGACATTCTGTCCATCTTCCTGCTCATCTGTGTGTTTTCCTCTCCTTCCTGTCATCTGTCTGTAGGTTTGTCTGTGTATCAATTTAAATAGCTTCCATTACCTCACTCTCTCCCATCCCCACCCCTCCCCTCCTTAAACCCTACCACCCCTCCTCTTCCCTCCCCCACCCTCCCCACCCTTTCTCTCCTCTCCCATCCTTTATCTCCCCTCCCTCACCCTCCATCCCTCCCCTCCTCCGGTATTTGCCTCTTAACACCCAGAGGGAAAAACAGTCCTTCAAGTCATGGTTCCCCAGAGGTTTCCTCCACAAGAGTTTTTTCCTCTCCTGAGTGCTGAAGAATGACTCTTCCTGAGTCCAGAGGATCCCCACATCTTGGCTATTTTCTGGCCAAATATTTTAGGAGTTTTAAGATCTATTTTGTCCCCTAGATCTTTTATCTCCATAGCAGAAACTGTAAAATGTAGTAAAATATATTCAAAAAAATATATATTTATGTCTCATGTTGATTTTTTAATAATTTGGTAAATTGCATGGCTGGATATGGAAGGAGCGGGATGGAATCTAATGCGAGTAGAGTGCAACCAATTTCAACTGCTGGTGTAGAGTTTGGTCAGATGAAGCAGAAGCCTCCATAGGAAACAGTCAATGCTTTCCTATGGGGAAACTTAGATGCATTGGATTGTACATCATCTAGAAAGCCATGCCTCCTCTATGATGACGTGGGAGGCAGAGTGGGAAGCAGTGCCAAGAGAGCCTTGGTACTGTAATAAAGGTGAGCAGGATGCTTCATAATTTTTAGATCTGATGAGGGGAAGGTTCGTAAAGATTAAAATACAGCCAATAGGAAGGAAGGACATTATAAAAGGGAGTAGAGGTACAGTAGGTACTGCTGGCAGAATTTGTTGGTACTTTATATATAATAATAATAATAATGATAATAATATAATCTGTGTCAGTGTCTGGATTAATAACTGAGAAAGTGCCCAATGCTGTGAGGCTTAGAGAATGTACTATATCAGAGGTGACGTAATTCACTTTTCAAGCATTCAAAGGTCGAATGAGAGAAAAAAGTGAGAAACAATTAATAAAATATGCTGCTCATAAATTCTGTCTGCTGTGTGTGTTATATTTAATTGTTATATATCAAATAATTTAAAAAGATGGCCAATTGACTTGTGTCTTACAGACATAGTTACAGGTGGTCACTAGGACTGTATACTGACCTTAGATCATAATATGTAAAGTGGTGCAAGAGGTCCAGGTTCATATCAGAAATCATCTAACTGCAAATAATCCATTTCCCTAAATCCTTACATCTGTCATAAACCTGGGGTACAGGTTAATATCCTTCCGTTTTATATGTTTTAAGGAGGGAATCATTATTTTAGCAGGCTAAATACAATTGATTTTTGTAAAGGATTGGTCTTGGTACCATCACTATTACTACATGATGTGGTGGTTATTCCATCAGGAGACCCCTTATACCATCCAGTGGGAAACAATCAAACTAGTTTAGAATGGTTTGATACTTAACATTAGGAGGTATTGGACCGGAACAGATTGGCAGGCTTTGCAGGGGGGTTACTGATAACGCCAAGATTACTGATAGCCTCCACTAACCGTGGGCTTTCTGCGTACTCTTAGTTCCAGCAGCACAGCATGAGCCCATCTAAGAGGATAATTCCCTGGTGTCTCTAGATGTGGGACACCATGAAGCAAATTTGGCATGGAGGTAACAGGACCCTAAAGTCACACCAAGACTGTCACACCAAAAGCAGGATGATTGGGAGGCCTGGCTGAGGGCTTCAGCTGTTGATCTCATCAAATAATTTTTATGGACAAAATTGATTTGATATCGATTTTGGAAGGGGAATTTCTTGTTTAAGTGTATCAAAGAAGAAGGATAGACTGAGGGTTTTCGGCAGCACCCAGGTATCTGTCAAACTGTTTGAAAACTATTTAAAAACAGTCAGTGTGTAGTCTTACTTTTACAATAATGCACTGTCAGATATAGGCATTAGCCATGACCTACTGTGACTGTTTCTGCAAATGATTACTGGGGTAAAAACACAGAGAAATGAGCCCTGCATTCACTTTTGGGTGGCAGCAGTGTCAGTAGTATTAATGACAAACCAAACAAAACCAAAGTTACCTGTGCACTATCCCAAATTCCTACTCTCATTTAAAGGAACAACCCAAGCCTCCTAATTACTTCAGCTCAGTGCAGTGGTGACGGTCCTGATGCCCCTTCACCTCTCCCCCCCCCCCCACAATACTCATTATAAAACAAAAGAATGAGAGAGAATAACAGAATCTTTGGAGCAAGAGAATGCGGTTTGTTCACTAAACACTGAATTGCAGTTAAATGACAAGTGTATTACAGTAGTTACAAAAAAATATAAAATTATAGGTGCTGCAATTTGTAAATAAAATATTTCTAGTCAAAACAATCAGACAGGACGCTATTTTGATAAGGAATATTTTAAGATCGGGTGATATGAACATTTAAACTGTACATTTTTTATGAATAGTTTTATTTAGATTGCTGAACACATTTAAGTTGTTTTTTATTGATATTGTTGGACATTTTATATCTGCGCTATTTGCGGCTGCAGAGATATTGTTTTAGAAATGTTGTAAATGCAACCCCCCTCAATGTTTGATGTTTTGCATTCATATCCTAACTAATTGCGAGCCAATGATTTCCCAAGGAAGGCAATGTGTATGATTTGTGCCTAAGACAATGCCAGGGTTATTTACTTAAGTGAGAATTCAATGTGAATGCAAAGGGAATTTCAAGTTAAAGGTCAGATCAGCTGAACTTAGAGCAAATCTAATTTAAAGATTTTTTCTAGTTTGTATACTTTGAACTTTAATTTGAAATTCACTTTAAATAACCCTGCCAGTTTCTGATGTCACAAAGAACGGTAAGTAAGAGACAGTAAAAATCCCTCCGAGAAGCAGACTCAGCATATCTGATATCTATAATCAGACTCGGTGGTTTTCACAAATGAACAGCTTCCCATTAATCACTACTAAAATCAGTCGGTCTGTGAGCCTCTTTGATTATTAGTTATTTATAAATGACTCATTTTAAACTTTTACCCAAAAAGTAAATAGCAATAGTCTACAGTGCACCAACTAACAGGGGTGTTTAAAAAAAATAAAATAATATTTCTTCAAAAATTTCAAATGGTAATCTTCTTTAGGCGCACCTGCAGATGAGCCTCCACGTAGATATAGTGTCAGAAATTATTTTCAGGGATGAAAATTAGGTTGATCCTATACTAAACATTTGATAAGCTCAATGCCTTCCTTTTTTTCTATGCTGTTTATCCAACAACAAAAATATGAAAAAATAACTTGAAAAATTACTCATTGAGTCCAAAATTTCAATCAGGTCAACATCAGATCAACATGCAGTTGTCCCATATATTAGCTATTATATCCTTGAATAATCTGGTTTTCTAAAAAGCTGATTTATAAAAAAAAAAAAAAACCTTTACAGAACCTGGTAAAACCTTCTCCTTACAGGAACCCTCCAGGCATGAAAACTACTACAGTGTGCTGTAGTGGTTATAGTGCCAGGAGTGCCCTGATGCCTCCCTATTTTATGTAGTCAAACTGTTTTAGAAATGTTTGACATGGGGTTTTAGATTCTTCTGACCTTAGGGCATACATTGATAGAGGACCTAACATCCCCATACGGAAGACCTTAGGCAGTACAGACATAAAGAGCCTACCAGACATTATGGTGGAAACAGTCTCCGCGCCTCTTCATCAATTTCGCCACACTCAGTTGTGGCATTACTATAGGCAGATGCACAACAGATCTCAGCTACACTGTGATCTCACATGGTTTGAAGACACCTGCGAGAAGGGCACACCATTGGAGAAAACGGTCTTGCTACTTTACCAACACCTACTGGTGGGAGATAAAAACACCAAGACAACCTTCAAGAGGCGATGGGAAGAGATGCCGGGCACAACGTTTCCGGATGCCCTTCCAGGGCAGGGATACTAAAGAATAATGGAACCGGAGATAAGCATATGTGCCCCTGAAACATTTGTAAGTGCGTGGTGGGAGACGTGGCTACAAGAAATGTGTGATTTTTACCCAATGGTTTGTGAACCTTCTCTAATACCAGTACCCATGTGCACTAACTCCCACTGGTTGGGCAGATAATGAGGCAATAGGGATTGCTCCCACTAAGTAAGTGTCCCGGAGGGTTGGCCTGAACGGGGTAGAGGGTGGTGACCCCGAACCCATGATGAGCAGCCTACAACAGACGCATCAGCGAACAGAGGACATTTAAACTGCAACACTCAAGAGTAGTACGGTTCACTTTGTGCTTATGCTGATGTATGTTTTTCTTTTACAACCACTGATATTCAATTGCAATCTCTTACTCTACATCCATGGGAATTTGTAATGCTGTATATCAATTTTGGAGCCTGCGCGCCCTTGTTCCCTTACATTTCCTTATTCTAAAAAACTCAAATAAAATAAGATCTTAAAAAAAAAAAAAAAAGAATCTTCTGACCTGGGGTGCACCAAACTCTGCTCCCTACCTTCTTTCAGCTGCCAGGAGATCTGAAAGTTCTTGTATAGGACCTTCTGTTATCTTCTCTGAGCTAAGCCCTGCAGTCAGAATATTGCTTTCAGCCAATGGGCTAAGACCGCCAGGCTTAGCTTAGACAGATAGCTTTCATCTCTTTTGCAGGCTGTAGCAGAGGTGGGGATAGGTACTCGGTGGCCCTAGGCAAGCGGTCAAACTATTCTAAAATGTTTTGGCTACTTACATTAGAGAGGGACCATAGCCACCTGTAGTGGTTATGGTACTTGGAGTGTTACTTTAATAATATCTATAGTTCTTACTGTAAAGGACCTTTACCTTTGCTGTAGGTAAAATATTCTCTCTTCAAATCTCAGTTAATAATATATTATGCTTTATACACTACTATTATTGAACAGGTTATTGGAGACTGCATCTTTAACCCCTTAAGGACACATGACATGTGTGACATGGCACGATTCCCTTTTATTCCAGAAGTTTGGTCCTTAAGGGGTTAAACCAGGTGCTTTTAATGTATACACATCCCGATGCCAAAAAAAGAATCCATCTTCACCCAATGAGGGCTCTATACAGACAGAGCTCCATCGGGCAGGAAAAGGTTTATAAAGCCTTCCCATTCCCATGCCCTGCAATTTGACTCAGAACACTCTGATTGGTTTGAGCTCTGACAGGTTATTCTTGAGCCTTACCTGGAGTAGGTGGTCACTTTAGAGCCCCACTCGCCACTCATGTGTGGGGGCTGAAGGGAGACACTAGTTCCCCTGTTTAGTTTAATGGTCCCCACTGCTTCTATTTTTACAAATTACAAGGAAGGAGCCGTGAGCAGGTAGCTACCTCCTTGTAGTAAACTGACAAGTTCGAAGACCATTCGTTCTTTGTAATTTCTATTCATTCATGCATCTTTCTGATGAATGAATGAATAGCTAAAATTCCTGCCTGAATTTCCGTTATGATATGCCATGATGGAAGTAATTTTCAATCAAAAGCAATATAGGCCCAGCAAACCAACCTGGCAAATTTCAATGTGTGAAAACTGAAATGGGCAAGCTCTTCTATCTATTTGACCCTCTCCAAAACACCATGAAACCTGTACATGGGTGTACATGGGTGGGTTTGTTGTACTTGCGGGACATTACATCATACACATATATGTGTTTTTTGCATTAAAAGCTAAATGTATAATGACATTTACAATTAAAATGCCATGCAGAACTTTGAAAATAAATTTATTAATTTCTCACATGCTTAGATTTAAATTATATTAAATTATGCTCCATATATAAATATTTGATGTTAAATTAAAGCCCTGTTTCTCCTGAATAAAATTATATATAATAAGTGTGGATGCACGTAATATGAAAGAGGTCAATTATGGTTGAACAGACATATAGAGCAAATGCCAGGTTTTCTCCCTTTTCATTAATTAGCACAATGATAATTAGCAGTGTTAATTTTGGCGGCAGATTTCAATTTAGTTTTAGTCATAGTCTTTTGACTAAAAAGCCATTTTAGTTTTAGTTGTATGTTGGTCATCTGAATTGTTTTAGTTTTAGTCTACTTTTAGTCAACTAAATCTCCAGTAGATTTTAGGTAACACGACTAAAATCTAATGGGTTTCTTTAAAGCCTCTACCTGTCTCTTTTGCCCCTTCCCCAGTCTCTCTGTGTCTCTTTGATTCCCCCTACCTCCTGTGTGTCTCAATCCCCCAGCCCCACATGTGTCTAATTTCTCTCCTCCCTCCCCGATGTGTTTTACGTGACAGAGTTTATTATGGCAGCAATTTTCAATTTAGTTTTAGTCATAGTCCTAGTCTTTTAACTTAAAATCCATTGAGTTTTACTATCCCAGTAGTGAAATGGTTTAAACTCAACATCCACAGCCAGACCTTTCCTTCAGTAAAATTAATGGTTCATAATCTTCACACTTAACATTAATCCCCTGAATGCTGGCCTCATTTTAGATAAGGCAGATCTTTGTTTTTTGCATTGTTTCAGCAACTCAATAGTAAACTTCTCACAGAACATCTCTTGTCTGCTATGCATATGCTGTAGGAATCACTAGTTTGACAGGAGAGGTAGAAAGGATGCTTTTTCTGGTCTACAGCTAATTTGTTGGCTATCAGACAGCTGAGCTATAAATTAACAGTTTAGTGATGACTAATCATCATTCGCCATCTCAGTAATTCCAATTATTTTATAATGTTCATTCACAGCAATCATTTCTGGCTCATCTATTTCACTGAAAAGACTTATTGACTTTTTAACCATTTATTTATTAGTTTCATGCCATTTTATTTAAAAGTGAAATATGAATACACCTTAGCATGTAGCAAAACACAATATCAGTGGTGATTGCAAGCCAGATTCTATATGTAGTGCTTCTGTAATTTATATAACTTGTACATTTTTTACATTTGCTGTTCAGTATTCCTCCTGAGCAGCATGACCCTTTCCAGTTGCCCCTATTAATTAGTGTTTTTTAATCATAGACTCTCCCTGGTCTGGTGTAAGCTTCACATAGAAGTCCTTGACTGAATATCTAGTTACCACTCTATAGTCCCTTTGGCCATATATATTCTTCGGTATCCACAGCCAATATACCAGAGAAGACAGCTCAACAATAAGACTGTCATCATTCATGAATGGAGGCCCCTGTGGGTATGTAGGACGTACAAGTCCCTGGTAGACAGTGCAACAGTGCAAATGATAGGTTGGACTAACCTTCGGTGTTTGACTTATATTAGCTACACCTATACAAGATACATTTGTTGCATTTGTGACAATTATACTATTACCAATACTGCCATGGAATAAACAGCACTCCTAGTAGCCTTTAAAGATACCCTCAAGATATACTAGATACCAGTATTCCTGACTCTATTATAGAACAAGAAGTCATTTCAACAGTAGCCGGTACACAAAGGATCAAGGAAATTTCTCCATTCTCTGGGATGGCCAAAATGTAGAGGAGATGTCCACTTCAACAAAATATATGAATTCCGTACTCTGTGGCTGAATGCATACAGATCTGATACTGGAACCTTTCCAATTTATTAACTTTCTGAATGCCTGATAAAAGTTCTACTTTGTCCATTAATTATTTTTTAATAACTTCTCTATTTCCTAGTTTAAAAACTATTATAAAGTTTGCCTAAAGCATTGGAGACTTTCTGTTTTAGAAACATTGTGTGTATATATGTTATGCATGGATTTAATTATTTATATTGCATCGAAACAGAAGCATCAAGTCACCCAGTATTGCCATGCACATATCATTTCAGCATGGCAATTTGAAAGTGCTGAAAGGTTTGAAGTATGAAGTTTCATTTTGAACAGTAAAAGTGAATGCATGCCTTGCACTATTCGTTGAACTTACATTTCATCCAAGACACTAGTTTTTGACAAATTTTAGATTTAGAGAGCTTGGTGGGTGTAAATTGTTCCTTTTGCTGACCCATAGATAAAGTGTGTACCACCGAGGCTGGAATACTCGAAAAAATTACAGCAATATAACACCCATTGCACAGAGTTGGTCTAAAATGACTCATAAAAACCGAGGTAGACTATAAAGATACGGGCAATGAATGGCTATGGCATTCTGAATTGGCTAATACATCAGTAATTCATTATGAAATATAGCAGACCTTTCCATCTGGCTGTACACAGGAGTGTCATCATTTTTTTAAAACAAGGTATTATGCATTACAGATACACACTATTCTTTCTGTGTTAATTTATTCTATTTACCAAATTACTGACTATCAGTATCTGCATATACTTTTACTATGTTGTTAAATATTTGATTAAAATTGTATGAAAAGGTTCTACATAATCAATACACAAACGAACAATAAAATTAATGCAATTCCGAAATGAGGGACAAATGTTAGTCAAACTATTTATTATTGCATTGGGATTAAAGGTAGATAAAGTGCCAAGACACAGCAGTGCAGCACTGCATTCTTTACTCCATCGAGAGGTCACACAAAAAATATTGTAAAAGAGATTGGAATAAAAAAAATTAAACCATAGAACATTTTCTTTACAAAAAAATTAGGAGCCAGGGAGAAAATGCAATAATGTGTCGCAGATATTGCAACAGACTGTGAATTTAAAGGAACACTACAGCATTAGAAATCCAAAACTGTATTCCAAACGCTGTAGTATGCCCCTGTCCCTGACTTCAAGTCCCCACCCTGAGCTCAAAAGGTTAAAAAACCCTTTTAACATTTACCATAATTTCATCACTCCAGACCCTTGTGCTGATTCCGTCTACTCCTTCCGCGATTTCACGCTGAAAGAAGACCTAATGTGCAGTGAGCATTGCATTCATATTGGAGCTTCCGCACAGGAATGCTTTGAATCAATGCTTTCCTATGAGGATTTTAAAGACTTTCAAGAAGTTAAAACTCTGCGAGAAGCTAGGAGGCGCCTCTTGTGGCTGTTCGGAACACAGCCACTTGAGGTTGTCTCAACCCTGCAAAGTAAACATTACAGCTTCTCTGAAACAGCAGTGTTTTTACTTGCAGGGTTAAGAGTCAGGGGCACTGCACCCAGGCCACTTCAATCAGATGAAGTGGTCTGGGTGCCGATAGTGTCCCTTTAATTATATATAGGACTTATTGACATGCATCTTTCTGTCTGTTAACACTTACACCAACTGGCCTACTCAATATAGGAGTGTCTGTATCAATGGTAAAACATTTTTTTCTTTTTGAGAAGAGTTATTATATAGTCTAATAGGGCAAAGACAGGACATTTGCTGAGTGACAGCGAGAGTTGACTGAAACACCTAACAACATGACGTGTAACACCTAATTCAGACAATAAAGATGACTGAATACTGAAGGTAAATCTTAGTAGAAACTCAATCAAGAAGTGGAAAGACTGATATAGATCAACAGACTAGATTATAATGTCCATGTGGTCAGATAATATGAATATATGGAGTCTGCAAGTAAAATGCACAATCCAAAATGTCATTTAATTCATAGAAAGATGTAGAAAATATCGGGCTAATTTTGGAGAAATTCAGGTTTAAAATGGCTAGAATGCAGTCTTCTGTACATTTAACAGTAATAGGTGGCTGAAAGATGACCTATCAGGTTGCAGTTTTTTAATAAATACTAATACATCATTATTATTTTTGTCAAAATTGCTTAACAGTGTTGGGATACATGTCAACATTTAATTTTAAAGAAATCCCAAAACTGTTAAGCAATTCTGACAAAAATAATAATAATGTATTAGTATTTATTAAATGTGAATCATTACTGGACTCACATTGTGTAAAGTGTACAATGTGCAGGTAGGACCAACCAGAATGACTGCTGGTAGGTTTTATCATTGACATAAGACATTGACGACAGATGGCGGCAGACATAGGTATGTTCTTGTACCTATTGATAATATATGTACATTCACAGGAAGAGGGTACTGATGTTAGCATCCCCTGAGATCTTCCACAGGATTCCATTCGCACATCTGCACATCTTTACAGAAGTCACATTATGCAGCTTGCCTATAAGTATGCGTATATTCGAGTGGAGATTACTCATTAATTTTATAACAGAAATGAGTTGTTACTACAGCAAGATATAATCTGTTGGATTTTGCTGTAATACCCGAAGGTCTGAAAACATAATACATTCTACACATACATATACAGAAAGATGTTTGCAAACAGCATGTGGGTGTGTGCAATCAACCTTAGATATGAACATTTATAAAGAACGGCAGTATATTCCAGTCTTAAGAAAATATACATTACATCCACAATATTCTCTGGAAAAGTGCTGTGTGAAAGTACGAGTATTAATTGGGAAGTCAATGGGTGGTTTATAATAGATTTGAGCATAGCGGAAAAAATTAGTTTTGTCGAATCACATATTTCTGAAAATTAAGTTGAATTTGGGACCTTTGACACTTGTTGAGCTGATTGTTCGGTTTGTCCGAATATAATTAATGAAAATTATTCCGGAAAAAGATCTGTAAGAACCAAAAAGGGTGCGAAAATCAGTGTACTGTAAACTACATACTTTAAATTAATCTATATACAATACCACATGTCCCGCACTCCCAGCTCCCGGTCCCGTTAATGCCTTGGTGCAGTCTCTGGCCTTCATATATAGTACCTTGATGGACTTGGTACGTATTACAAAATTGCTTTTTATTTCAGCAACAAACAATCACATCCGTAATGTCAGTGTCAACGTTTCAGTCCAACAGGACTTTTATGGAGGTCTTGATAAAAGTCCTGTTGGTCTGAAATGTGTACATATATATATATATATACATATATATATATAGATCGATATATTGCAGTACACTGCTAGGTAAATTTTCCCACCATTCAGTTCACAGACGAAGTAAGAAAAAGTAATCAATATAGGGAAAAAAAGGAGAAAAAGTAAAATATATATATTTATATATATTTTTTTAAAATAAAAAATACATTTCTTCTCATTTTACTAAATCTTTAACAAAATTAACAATTAGTGGCTGTCCTGTAGCAATAAATCATCTATTGTCCCTGTGAATCAGCTCTTTTTCTGGTGCTATAGATGGAAGTCCAAATACTGAATCAAATAGCATATTCGGCATTTGCTCTAGTCGTTTGCTCATTTATACATCCGTATGGTACTTCAGAGATGTTTCAGATCAGAAACTCATAGACTCTTGTAGGACTGAATAAATGATTAATCAAATTCACAGAATTCATCCAAACAGCCGATTGGCCTAAATTCAGACAAATTACAATTTGGCAGAAATCGAGTGCACAAGTCTATCTATTAACTTTTTTATTATTCAGATTTTGGGATGTGGTCTGTTTTAAAGGACAACTGTCATCTCAACATTAAGTTTTAATTTTATGATCCTTTCATCAAATTTTGAAAGAAAATTAAGTATTTGTAATAAAAAAAATAAAAAAACCCTCATCTCTACCTTTAGTATATGACAGGATTCTTGGCCATACACACGCACCTTGGGTCAGACAGTGTTTTTGACATTTAGTTGGTCTGAAGATGTCACTGCACCATGCAAGGTATGAAGCAGGGAAGACCATAGAGACTAACTGTCGGTATTGAAACACTGTCGGACCCAAGGTGCATGTATATTGCTCATCTAGTCATATACTAAACTTAAGGATGAGTTTTTCTCATTTCTATTTAAATACATACCTCGTTTAACAAATAATCTCTTTCCTTTTAAAACTTGATGAAAGGATCATATTAAAATATAATGTTGAGGTGACAGTAGCCCCTTATGGAAACCATACCAAAAAACTATCTGAAAATGAAAAAATGACCATTGTATTTGTAAATAACATAGAACTATTTTAGACGTTTCCAATTTCAGCAAAGTTTGGGAATGCAGGAAGGCAACCTAAGAGAAAGGGGAAGTAAGCCACCACAGATATCTAATTGTAACTAACAGTTGGAAGGGGTAGGGATAAAATAGGGGGCAAGTTGTGTCAAACACCAATGACAAGCATGCTCCCCTCAAAGTGAGCATGCTAATTCAATGCTCTTCCAGGGCAGTCCATGTGCAGAGGCCTACTGAAGAGCTCTCATATGAAAAAATACCCTGAATTTGTTATGCACAGAAAATGTAATTATATGCGCATGGGTTTGAAGGGTGCATGTGGGATTGCACATATGAGAGCGAGCTGTTTCATGTGTGGTGTTTTGTGAATCGGGGCTGTAGTGTATGTCTGTGTATAGATAATGTAGTGTTTGTGTAGGGGCTTTAGAAAGTGTGTGTTTTTAGCTAGAAAGTGTGTAGTGTGTGTTTGTGATCATGTGGTCTAGTGTGTGTACCTATAGGATAGCTAATATAAATGTCGGGGATTCAGCGTGTGTGTAGGGGATGTAGTGTGTATGTCAGGAATGTAGTGTGTGTGTGTAGGTGGTGCTCTGTGTGTCCACAGCGGATCTAGTGTGTGTAGAGGGGATCCAGAGATTTTATAGGGGATGTAGTATGTCTAGGTGGTGCACTGTGTGTCTATAGGGGATGTAGTGTGTTTGTGTGTGTGTGTGTGTGTGTGTATGAATTGGTTGGGTGTCATAGTGTCTGTTTTGGGGCAGAGAGCGAGAGGGGAGAAATGCATATATCATAAACTTTATTTACCCATGTGAATGTGAATTTTTAAAAATGTATTTTCATTATCATTTCTAATGGATTTTTTTTACTTATTACATACACTTTATAAATATCACCTACATTGCTAAATATAATTTAATATTTAATAAATATCAGATATAATTGATTGTGTATATAATACGATGTCATCTACACCAAGGAAAAATGCTGCATTGAGAGAATACGTCTACAAGATCTTAAGATTTAACTGCAACATATCTAAAAATATGTAAAAATATATAATAGTAAATAGACTACCATTGCTAGGAGTACAGCTAATATAGATTTGGCTATGTACATTCAAATTAGCATTACATAGAAAGTGAAATGTGGAGAGCACAGGCTCTTATTAAATATGTTTTTTTTGCTCTTTGGTGCCGATTTACAATAAGGATTAATATGCAGTGACAACACCTTTTCTTTTCTATATAATAAAACCAAAAGTGGATTTAAACTTCCCTGGGGCTTAAAACAATAGAAAGGCTTTGGTGAGCATGCAGTCAAGTCAGGATCAATAGGTTAAAAAAGATGCAACGGGAGACTTAAAATGAAGTATAAAGGAACATGTAACATCTAACGTAAAGACCTATGACTTTGTATTTGCATTTCTTAGACTTTTTCTCTCTGCCCTTCTGCCTTCCTAAAACGGAATTTTGAGGATTTGCCTAATGAGAAGCCAGCTGTCACATATTCTGATTGTTTTAAGGAACTGCCCTGTCATCTCTGCTTATTCAGCTGAACAAGAAGCCAACCTATGTTTATTGATGTGATGGCTGTAAGAAATATAGGCCACAGTCACTTGAGCATAATATCTATTGCAATAAGCACGTTTGGTTCATTTGCCATCAGTTTAATGTTTCAAGCAACAACGTTGCTGACTTTTTTAAGTTTAAATTGGCACTGCGGAATTAGTTGGGGCTATATATTAATACCAATAGAAATAATAAATAATAAAAACAAATCTGTTCATTATCTTTACATTCAGTGCATTTTAATCAAAATTATATATTTTTTTATTGGTACCCCTTTGTCTGTCTCTTTCCCATTTGTGAATTTTTCAATAATGCCATTTTATACCTCCTAAGTGTATTATTTATGTATTTATTTATTACTGCTATTTATAAAGCGCCAACAAATTCCACAGATTCTCGCTATACCGCGAGTAGGGGCATGTCTATTAAATAGTGAGCAGCCTCTGCGCACCCATGGAGGGCTCTGCACAGACTGAGCTCTGCAGGGCGGGGCAAGGCCCTGCAATTAGGCTCAGAGCACTCTGATTTGTGGATTTAAGCCATCCAATCAGAGTGCTCTGATAGCTAAATGAAGAGACTGACAGGTAAGTCTCTACATTTACCTGTCACAGCACTCTGATTGGTTGGCTTGAAATCCACCAATCAGAGTGCTCTGTGTCATTTTACACAGCGTGGGAAAGTTCTTTGGAATTTTCCCACGCTGTGTAATTTGACTCATAACAACACTTTGATTGGTGGATTGAAAGTAACCAATCAGAGAGTTATGAGTCAAATTCCACAGCGTGCGAAAATTCCAAAGAACTTTTCCATGCTGTGAAAAATGAAACAGAGCACCCTGATTGGCTGGATTTCAAGCTAACCAATCAGAGTGCTCTGTGTCATTTTACACAGCGTAGGAAAATTCGTCGGTTACTATGGATTTTTATTTAGCCTTTTTTGGGAGGAGGGGGGTGACGGGGACAGGGACGGTTACATTTTTATTTAGGGCTCCCACCCACTGCCCAGGGGTGGGGGCCAGAGAGGAGGACAATAGGCTCCCCCCCTTATTCTAACTTAGGGCCCCCACCCACCACTCCGCCGTTAAGTGGCCATTAGGCTTTTCCTTGTTTGTTCCATGTCAGTGTAGTGGTTGACATTCTTAGCATGCTGTTGAAAGTCTTTTGGGATTCTTCGCTAAACAGACGTAAACCGACTTGCAAATTTATGCAGAAATAGCAGATTTGATTATTTTTTTTTTTTTTTACCTAAGCTATAGTCACAACATTATAGTCACAACATTTTACAAGTTATTTTAGTCCAAATCGTGCAATTCGGCTTTTATTTCACCATCATTTATTGCTTTGTTATGAACCCCTATGTCATTTAAAAAGTCCCACTAATTAATTGTACTGATATATTATCCACTTGGAGCTTCCCAGCAATGCATTTAAATAATCCAAACACAGAACTCTACTTTGAAAAATATAAAAAAATATATTTTTATTCATGCGTATGGTCCTACTATGGACTTCAGCATTTCCATTTAAAAAAATATTGCTTCTAGGCCACTGAGGCAAATTACTGCTTCATCGCAGATTCTCCAATTTCTTTATAGGAACTATTAATGTAATGTAGGGTTTCTGGTGTATAGAGTCTGTCGCTTCAGTTTTCTGAAAAAGGGCAGTGTTTGCAGTGTTTCCTAAGGACACCTCTCAGACATTCAGACAGCCACTAGACGCAGGCTTCCCCAAACTCCGGCCCTCCAGATGTTGCTGAACTACAACTCCCATGATTCTCAACCTATCTATTTCATTCATAGAATCATGGGAGTTGTAGTGCAGCAACATCTGGAGGGCCGGAGTTTGGGGAAGCCTGCACTAGAGGGATTTCCTAGTGCAGTCCTACAATCTTTGTACGACCAACATTTCGCATCTTCACAAACTGTGTGAGGACACTAAATGCTCCTCCAACAGAGATGATGATTGATGCAATGAGGCATGCCCACTATCCCACCAATCCTTACCTGTGATGATCTCAGCCAAAGGGAGCAGTGGCAGCCACGCCAAAAGCAGCTCAGAAGGGAATATAAGGTGAATTATGCTGTGGAAGAGTATATGCTGTGTTAAGAATGTGTTAAGAATATATGTTTGTATGCCTAACATTATAACATTAAAGTAATAAACAAGAATCTAAGTTATTAAAACTGCTTTAAAAGTATGTACATGAAAAGTGACACAAAACCACATTACCTGCTGTAAAACCACGTGAAAAGGACAGGGTTTTCATGTAGTGAATTGCCAATAACACTGAACACTTTCTTAATGTTAGTGATTTCTTGATTTTTCTACATTTCAATGACAGACGAACATATCGGGGGAATTATGACATTATAACCACAATTTATCCAACAATTAGTAATTTAACAAATAACCCTGTTTGTGAAAACATTGCATATACAGAAACACATTATGTTGAACAATTAGTTAAACAAACCTTTATGAAAGCAGGTTAGTCAAAAGAAAAGAACAATGTGGTTGGCAAGTAACACAGCTAAATATTTTACTCTATAAATAACAGTTTCGAGTAAGCATTGTAGGTATTGCATCTATTATCATAGAGCAGCAATTAGAGAGATATATAGACCTACACACGGAGAGACAAATTATAATTACATCCACAGCGAAAATATCATAATAGAGTAATGGTCTAATTCTCTGTAATAGAGTTATTAATCAGCGCAATAGGTACATCCAGAAATGTCAGACATTTTCAAGATAATGCCGTGCGAAAATCAGTTGATGAAAATATGATTCACATATCATTGAAACTCTATAAGCTGGACATGTTTAGCGGTCATTTGATATATCTAAGAGCACTTCCTCATCTGAAGGGTTTAAATAGATTCCTAACATGTGGCTCTACAAATGAATACTCTCTTAACTCTTGAAATGAAAGAACTTTTCAACACCTCTCAGCCTATGTCGAAAAGTGATGGAAGCAAATGAAATATCGGTAATGTCCAAAATAATATTATATTTGTATCTTCTTAAGGTTCTATGTTTGTCCCACATTGTCTATGATGTATTGTGGACATTGTGCATTGTGATTAGGTAGACTATAAATATTAAAAACTTGTTCTTACATATTTTATGTATTGTTTAGAAATAAATATCGAAGCACTAAAGCATTTACGTTTCAGGAAATTAGTATTATCCAGACAGTTGAGAGACCATTAGTGATGCATTTCAGGAGTAAAGAGGTCGAAGAGGAGTTGAATATCTCAGTATCAACCATGTGCAGATGGTACTGTCATCCAAAGAAACAAATAAACTTGCCATGAGAAGCAGTATAAGATGGAACAGGGTTATGTACTGAGTCTTGGAGGACTCCAACTGAAATGGGTGGTGATTGAATAGAACTAATAAAGAGCGACTTTTGGATCCAACAGCAATTAAAATATCACTTTGGCTAGATCTGTTAGATTACTTAGGTCAGAGAATGAGAATGAGTTTGAAGAGAGTCAAGAAAGGAGTTGGAAAATAGAAAGTTAGGTAAAAACAAGTGGTTTGAGAATGCCTTGGGAGAGAGAAAGAGAGAGAGAGATTTAACATATGGAACAACACTCGAGGAAAGGAATGAAATATAGGTTTTATTTTTACTGGAAACACAATAAAGACCTGGTTCTAAGTTGGAATTGTCAAAAGACATGTGATTTCATGACCATTAATAGCTTCTGTGATAGACCATATAACTAAAGATGTAACAAAGCAGCATACAAGTATTTTATAATTCTGGGTATTCAGGAGATTACTCATGACATCAAAACAACTTGACATTTCATCATATTAAATTGATTGATATGTCTAAACTGTACCGTTTTAACTTTCTCGCACACATTGCAATTATTATTAAGCTTTACATTCAGCATTAAACTCATCCAGCATTATTTAGGGTTTTCTATAATGCACCACTGTTTTAAAAAACGCATCATCATTTATTTTTCGCAAAGTCCTTTTCTTTGTATGAATTGCATATACTTAAGGACGTGAAAGCAATATATGATTTCACCAGTGTTTCATTGTACACATTGAATTGCAATACTTTCCCAAAAAATAATCTGTTGCCTTCACATTTATATTACTGGATATTGAAAAAGAATAAAAAGCTGTCCCAAGCTTTTAGTGTCTAATTTTTGTTTTAGCACGAAAAAGTCTGCTGAAATTACAGTGCAGTTGCAATATAGCCATTGCCATAGATAAGTACATACGCAAAGATATTTACATAGTGTTTTGAACATGTTTGGTGCATGGCTGGAATTGTTCTAGCACATCTATGAGGGACTAAAATACTTTTTTTTTATGGCCCCATCTAATGTCATGCATTACCAGTGACAGACTTTACATTGCTGACATACAAACTTTTTAACCTTACCCCCTCTAGTCCTATTCTTTCATTAGGAGATAAGGAAAAGAGACTGTGTATAACAGTTTCACATTGGAACAAAAAAATTCCAAACTTCATGCTTATAAACTGTTATTTTCAGCCTGTATCTAGCCATATTCTCAGAAGAAGTTGAAGAGCCAAGTTTTGGATTTCCTAAAGTAATTGCAGAATCTATGATTTATTATTTTTGTATTTTATTTGGAAACTATTGTGTACTGAAGCAATGATTTTACTATACACAAGGTTAATTAAACATTCAACTTGATTGGAGGTTATAGCAGGTGGCAACAGCTGAGGAGAGCATTCTGCTCAGGTAGGCGGTGGGGAGCTTCCCAGAAAAGCTCTTAAACACAAGGCTGGAAAGATGAAGGGTACATCTGGATTCCAGCGACAACTGGTTTAGTTCTTTTAGCATGCCACAATGGTGGGTCCCGTAATTACAATGTAGCACAAATCGGCAGAACGAGTTGTTTGTTAAAAATACAGGTCTTAGTGCAGAAAAGGAATGTATTGAAAGCAAATAATCAAGGAGACAGAGTATTGTGTATATATATATATATATATTAATGAGATAATGTACATACCATAATGATTTAGAAAAATATAATTTACCAGTTACCTAGGCTCAGCAGACCTGGCACAGAATTGCATGCAAAATAAGTAAATAAGCATAAACAACACAGACTTTTTAGATTTATAAGCCTTATTATATCAATGTGCCTTTGCAATGATGACCTGCTGCTTCACATCACAGCATTTTATTTCAGTAAAATAATTAGAATCTGAGCAAGCCAATGCCCAATAATAGACGGTAGAATTTTGTCTTTAGTGCTGGCTTCCTTTTGATGCTAGAAAAGCATTACTCAGATTTCAGCTTTATTACATCAATGCAAAGCATATCGAAAATGGTCTCTAACATATAGTTGCACATTGAGAAGAAGAAACACCATGGGGACAATGCGCAAGTTCCAATAAGCAGATCAGAGAGCTTGTTTTGATTTAGACGTTCTGTGTTTCCAACATCCTCGTTGTTGTTAAGAAGGACTTGTGTCATCATTCCTTTATGACTGGCTATAGCCTTTCTTCGCACCTACCACTGTCTTGTAGAGGCCACAAAAAGTCCTTAAAGCCACATGGGTTTCTAAATGGTACCACTTACCTTTGATGAAAACTGGCACTTCCAATAACCATGGAACTATCTTTGTGTAATAAAGATCTGAGTTGTTTGCACAAATGTTCACAATTCCATATGCCCTTTGAAGGGTCAGATTTATCATAAAATATTACTCTTTCATTAGATATAAAGTCACAATTACATGTAGAGGAGGTGAGTTGTCAATGTGAATTCATGTACACTTTAACGTAATACATTAACAAACAACAGAACAGAATGTATGTCAAATAAACTAAACAATAACGTTTTTTAAATTAAATATAACTAAGAGCCAATCAAAGTAGAATTTGCTTTCTAAATAAAAAATAAATAAATTTAGTTTACACAAAAAAATACATTGACTATCTCCAGTTATTTATTGCTGCTGAAGAATTATTATGTAATCTGGTTTCATATTTTTTTTTTCTATTCACAAATGAAATGGATTGATCCTTCAATCACCATATGTATGTAGTGTCCAATCATTATGATGTGCATAAACAAATGCAGCCTGGGGAGAACATAGACAATGTAAATTGAATGGTAGAAAAACCTCTTGAACTGAGCTTCTAATCTAGTAATTACATAACATTGCTATTGTCTGTCTATTCTGTCACGGGCACAAATTAAATGAGAAAAAAGCGCTCTCAGATAGACTTTCTGTTTCTAAATAATTTCTGCCTTTATCCACATCAAATATTGAAAAATAGGATAATTTATAAAACATTACAAAATATGACCTTGACCTTGCAAGCTCTCAACAGAAAACATCAGTTGATTGTATTTCTTCATTTTGAATACAATGGAGTGCTTAGCTACTGTATTTTAAGGTATAACATTCATGCTAAAATAAATCAATTAATATTTTTCACTAATTATTCTTCAATTAAAACATAGCCAAGTCAAGATAAATGCTAGAGAACAGTGAGATGTTCCAAGTACTTTTGGGATCTAGAGCAGATGTTCCTATACTCCAAGTAATGGGAGTACTAAACTATACTGATCTCTGGATTCTGTTTTTAGAACTTTCCTTTTTCTAACCTCGGTAGCTGGTGTATTTGTGAATGTACGTGTGTATATATATATATATATATATATATATATATATATATATACACACACACACACACACACACACACAAACACACACACACACATCTATGATCCTAACACTCAAGTTCCCCAGTTTTATAGTTGCCCTGGTGCCAACTCCAGCCACAATATACAAAAACAAGAAGAGTGCACTCTTAATAAAAGTCTGTAGTGACTGAAACGTTGATTTTCAATTGTGCTGAATAAAAGCATCAACCTTATTTTCTTACCAGACCCCTGAGTGATATAGGTTGTAAAAAGACTTGAGTCCTACATAATGTATCTCTTGTTTTTCAGTACTTTTTAATTACAGATAATTAAATGTACAGAACAAAGAATATTAGATGTAAAGCAATTATGACCAAATAATATGTATAATAAATGCTATAGCTTAGAATATAAGCTTCTGATGCCACTGTAGTGGTTATGTTGTCAGGAGTGCCCTGGCACCCTCCCAGGATAAGTAGGCAAACCATTTACAAATTGTTTGCTTGACAACTCATCTGGAGTCTGCAGCACACAGAAGTAGTGATAAGGCTTGGAGTGTTCCTTTAACACTATGCAATTGAGTCATTTTTGATTTTGCTGTGTGTGGAAAAATATATAAATGTAGGAAAAGGACTGACTCGAGCATTGGCAGACACCCAAACTTGAGCAATGGTGACGTTAGGTTTTATTTTTATTTCATTTAACATTGCATTGCAGTCCAAAAACTGAACCAGCCATGCATAAAGGTTCGGGAAAAGGATGCAGACTCCTCCACATATGAGTAGATGGATTCAAATGTTTTCCAATATATCAAATATTCACATGCTTTCTACACTGCCCGTACATTTACCAGAAAAGCCTTAGTCCAATTATGAGAAAGGAAACATGTGGACCTAAAACAAAATCTAATGTATGCCATTACATTGAGAGCAAGAAGCAATAAAGCAATACGTACCTTCTCAACACATCACACTTCAAATATCTCTGCATAAACCCACCAGAATTATTACCATTGACAAATGAGAAGCTTAGGTACAGCAGTAAATACCAAAACAAATGTAGAGGTCGGGTACACTTTGTTTTGAAAGACAGAAAATTACTAAACAACTAAAAATCTGTTAAAACCCGAGACTACTTTTGACGAATCCATTTTTAACCAGCGCTCCTGTAAGTGGCAATGCTATTGTTTTCACCTGTTTACATATTTGAATTGCTTCCACCTGCAGTTGTTCATCTAAATGATTACTGCGGTAAATAAATCTGGCAGTTTGCATAAAAATAATTACAATTCTGCGAGAGCCAAACAAAAAACTTAAACTGATTAAATTATAGCTATGTTTAAAAACACAAAAAAGATGTTCCAGAAGAAAAACAATATATGTACAAGGTTTTATATGTATTAACTTTACATTTGTTTACAAATTAAACCAGATTTAAAGGAACAGTCCTGGCAACATAACAACTTCATCATGATTAAGCTGTTTTGGTGCTTGGAGGTCCCATGGCCCATCAGCTCTTCTCATCAACTTCTGTTTGAAACCGAGTCTTCAATGAGGCCAGGGAACCTCAGACATTATTTGATGCTCTCAGTCATTAGCTCCCCATTCGGAAAACTGGGTGAAAAGTTACAAATCTTTTTTGGAATGGGGAGCTACTAAATATAACCTTAGAATCAAACAGAAGTTGGTGGCCACACATCAGTCATTTTTAATTTTAAGGATCATTACAACTATAAAATCTGTTGGTCTTGGAGAGATCCTGCTTTCACTTTTGAATTAGAATTAGAAATGATACACTTTTTTGAATAGAATAATTTTCCAGATACTACTGCTTCACCTTGTGGCTAGCACATAAACCTGTCATTAAGCATCTACTTTGAAATGGGAATCCCAAGTATAGCTATTGGAATGACATAGGTTGCTCTACGATTTAACTAAACAGAACCAGTTGTCTCCAACTCCTTCCTTAAGAGATCAAATTATAAATATAACCTGTAAAATCAATGAAAAAAATTCAGCTTGGTTACTACCATCTGCATTGTTTAATTATATAGACTCCCCCACCCACTGCACATATGTGAGGGCCAGGAGGGACACTAAGTCCAACCTTCGAATATTATAATTAGTGCCCTTGGGTGGGGACCGGGAAAGACATTAGGTTCTCCCCTTAAATATTAGGTCCCTCACCCACCACCAATGGTGGGGGGAGAAAGGGGTAAATACATTAGTTCCTTCCTTCTGAATTGTATTATTATGGCCTCCATTCACCAAATATGGGTAGGTGCTGAGGGAACACTAGGTTTTACCCCACTTATATTATTATAACCCCCAGCAGCTGACCATGGGTGCAGGCTGGGGTTCACATTAAGGTGCACCACTCTTCATTTAGTAAAAAGTCTTCATCCATTTGCCATAGGTGGGGGCAGTGATCTATCCACTTTGCATAATTTAATTTAAAGTCCCTCACCCAATACCTATGTCCCCCTGGTATTTTACAGGTCCTATCCCCATGGAATGGAGCCTTTCTAGTGCCTGGGAAGCCATGGCTGCCCAATCACTAGTTTAAAATATTTAGTAGATATGTCCACACCAGCAGCATAGCAGATTGGGGCATAGGGAGGTGCTACCAAAGGCTATTTTACTATTCTCCTGCTGGCTACTAGAGCTGCCAGTGGGTAAATAGTTTGCATCTTTTTATAAATCCGAGCTTGATTTTGAAGATTTGGTCCACATTTAAGCTATCTGGTCAAATTTAGACTGTCCAGAGCCTGGGTTGCAAAATCTGGACATTGTTGAATAGCATGAACAATACCTGAACAATATTTTGCGGTGAAGAACGTCTGATTTGAATTTCAGTTTAAATCTGATTGGCTGCTTTAGATTTGATTTTAAGTGTCTCTCCTGTGTCTTAATCACAGTTATCCTCTTAAACACAGAGCTTCCAAAATCTGTAAATTTCCTAACAGGCATACTGAATACATTTACATACCCATTTGAACGTTCCGCTGTAGTGTTTCATATAAACACCAGTGATATTAAGACAATAATGACCCTTTCAAATGCTTCTGCAATGCCTGTTTTTTTTAGGTAGCATGAAACAGAATCTATATTAATAATTTGTATAATGTTGTATTGCAATTGAACAAATATTTGCAGGATATACTAGAAAAACAATATGAATCAGAATATGTTTTCATGCTTGCACAGAACGCTCCATTAATATTTCAATAAACAGATATTTCTTTGCAAGGCCATTAACCTTCATTATAACAGCTTTACTATCTGGCTCCCTTTATGTGGGATGCTAGGATTGTGGGACAGCCCAGTTTTACCCATAACAAAGAAGACATGTCTCAGAAGCCAATCTAGATGATCCTGAGTCTACAACAGGCCGACATAATTAAAGAATCAAATATCACCATTAAAATTTCAGCATACTTCAGCAGTTTAGCTTTCACACTTATGCTATTGTGGGATTTTAATATGCTAATGACATGAATAATATTTTCATGTACATTTAAAAAAATAATAATTTTTATAGCAGTGACGTTACACATGCTCTATATTCTTAATAGTGTTTATTTATCAAGTACAAAAAAATAACAATTAATTGTCGCTATGGTTACTTACTCATTTCATATATTCTTTTTCTGCTGACTTGCACATACCTCTCTAGACATTATTTCTGTTAAATGACTGGGTAACGTTAATATTTATTCATTGATATGATTGTGTTTCATGTTCCCATTGGTTTCCTAAACCCTTCTTTAATAACTTTTACGTGTATAATTTTCAAGGGAGAAAATAAGCAGCTGCTTACCTTATTCAGTGTGAATTTATAATTTAATATATTTCTCATGCTGGCAAATGCCAGAGTTTATTAACTGCTCTTCAACCTAAATGGAGCATATAAGAATTGTGCCTCAAGCAACATACAGGTCAACCAGTGGGTCACCAAGGGAGACGAGAAAACAAAATGTGAACCTAATGACGAGATATGACTGTATAGGCAATTAAAAGGACACTCCAGGCTGGATCTGAACCCTCCCTTCTTGGTTATTTATTATGAAAACAATAGAATTTTAAAAAGATGCAAAAAAGAAATTAAAAAGAAGAGAAACAGTTTCATCAGGCTAATTGTCCTCTTTCCCTGCACATCTCTAGCATCTTCAGGAACCGTGAATTGGTGCAATAGGAGAGCTAAGCAGTTCCCATTATATTCCTGCCAAGTACAGCACTCAATCATAGTTTCATTCATGAAAAGAGAGAGCAGTTTCCAATTTGTTTTTACAGAAAAGTCTTCCTGTTTTTTTTCTTGTAGGAAACAAGGCATGACAGCAGATGAGGCAGGCTTTTCATAGAAAGCTATTGGAGAACCTACAATATACAATGGGAATCTCTATACAAATGCTTTAGCTAGTAGAGGAAACATAGCTTTCCCCATGGAGTCATTGAGTAAGAGTCGGTTTATATCAGCCAAATGCAGGAAAATGGGGACATGAAACCTCCATTAACCATAACCTACTCATAGAGAATCAGCGATAAAGGTGCTTTTAGTGTCCCCTTAATTTGGAGGAACACCCATGCACAATAACCATTACAGAGCGCTATAATGGTGAGATGCCAGGAGTGCCTTGGCACCCGACCAGTGTTAGCAGTAATTCATTTTAGAATAGTATATTTTCTTACCTGGGTTTTACAAGGTACCACTTCACACATTCACTACAGTCAACAGAGAACCGGAAGTTCTATGTCTAAGCTAAGCTCAACCAATGAAATTGCTCTGTAGTGGTTGGAGTGTTTGGTGTTGGGGTAATATAGCGTTTCTTTAAATATTGAGTCCAATGTTCCATTATATGGTTCAATGTGAGCAAAGGTCACAAAACTCTTAAATGAGCATTATAGTGTCAGGAATATAAATGTGTATTCCTGACACTATAGGTATAAGTTCCCATTTTGCTTCCCGGCACCCCCTTACCTCTAGTTCAAAAGCTAATTAACTCACCTTTTTCCAACCCAATACAGATCTTCTTGCAGCTGACCACACCCACCATCCACCCATTTGATGATCTCAACCAATCTAAAGCTTTCCAATATAAAAAGCATTGGGAGGTTATCGCATACGCATGACAAAATGAAGCACTGTGCCAGTCAGTAAAGATGTATTGACTTAATGCATCTGTCACGTGCGTGGGCTATAGGCCCAGCCGAGACAGTGGGGAGAGTGTGGAAGTGACAGAGTTAATGACACCAGACCCCTGGTTACCTGTTGCTAGTCCCAGCAACCACTCAATTAACCCCTGCAATCCCTTCTACACTATCCCCCTTAGTACTACTGCCACCACCAAGACTTTTAAACCCGGGCGTCTTAGGTTACCCCACACACAGGAGAATTATAGTATCACAGTTCTACTTTTACTGATAAAACATATATAGTTAACCCCTTTTTGGTAACGTGTTTACCTGAGCTTTCCTCTGGAGAGTGAAGCTCATAGAGAACAGAGACACAAGCTGATTAAGTAAACATTTAATCTGACAAAAAGGATTCACAGTGCTGAGTACAAAATACAGAAATAAATGACATACAGATAACAAATTGCAAAACAGTACATAAAATAAAATAGGAGAAAACACAAGAAATTCCTTACATATATTTACCCCATATAGAATTCTTGTGGGAGTCTTAGATGGTATAGATCTCCTAGAAGTTACTGACAAAAGAAAAATGAATAACTGACTTCCCTGGATAGTCCAACACCCTCATATATCTAAACTAGTTGTTTCTCAGTGGGCAGACCCCTGGGGGGGATCAGAGGGGGCTGGTCTGGCAGTCTATTGCCCACTCTATGAAATTCCTTGTGTCCAGCTCTGGTGATGGCTATCTAGATGTTTTATGGTCTAGGCCTGGTGCAAGATCAAAGACCACAATAAATGTCATCCCAAGGTTTACAAAAAAACTACTCTTAACATATATAAACACACATCAAACACCAACTCATGCTTTTGGCATGACACCTCCCCCTTAAGATGGTGGACAGAAAAATTCAGCCACAGGCTGATTTATCTGTCTACCATTAACCCTCTAGTTGCCGAGACAGGCCATCTGCCCTTTTTGTGCTGGGCAGTGAAATTATACTGTTGGAGGATAGGGCTCCAATGGAGCAGTTTATCATTGTTACCTGTCACCTGCAGCAGGTTGTGATCAGTCCATACCACAGCTACCCCCTCAACAAACATGCCTGATTTGCCTGTTTCAATTTTCCATCGATCTCTGGTAACATCCCTTAAACCACACCCACTGCGCTCATGTAGTAGCTGTAAAGGGAAGAAACCAATGGATTTCTGCAGCACTCCCCGGTAAGCACACAAAAAAGCAGACAGAGAACACTCCCAGGATAGATGGGCTGTATCAACATCCATCATCTCTTTCATTTTGCGGTCTGTCTGCTGGGCTTGTTGCACTATCAGACTCTGAACCTTTGGTTCACAATCAGAAGGTTGCTTAGGTGTATGCGTGAGTTGTGATAAACGGACAAGGTTCCTGGTTCCTCCAACAGTATGTTTCCCTGCAGCCATCCTTCCTGGACCCAGAGGCTGAGTCTGTCCGTGCCCCTCACTTTCACTCCAGGTCATCACAAATACCGAACTTTGGAAACTGGCTAAGCCTGGCGCAGAGTAAAGCTCACACACCCTCTGCCCTCCCTCATAGCCTCGCTGTCCCTTCACATTTTCACCCACCACATCACATACATCTGCTTCAGGCACATATTGGCACATATATTCATTCAGCCCCCTCTCGCTGGAAGGCTTTTCCCATACATTTTCACAGGACACATTTGACCCCCCTTGATCAGATACAGAATTTTGCACACACTCACATAATTTCTTCTCCAAGGCAGGCCCTCCTCTCACAATCTCACATAGCACCTCAGACTGTCCTGCTGCAGCCCTGACCCACTGTTGACTTGTTACCACTGCGACTAATGGTACACATCCCTGGCTCTCACCTTCCTCCTCTCCCTTACTCTCTGACATCCCAGCCTCACAGTATTTTAATACAGGCACATCACTACTCACCCCTATCTCACATTTGGTAGACATCACTGGTTCAGTTACAGGTAGATATTTATCCACACCCTGCTCTCCCTCCCAGCAATCACACTTCACAATGTCTCCCAAAGTTTCACACAATACCTTAGGTGGAGCAGTCAGCCCTTCTGGCTCACAAACAGTGTCCTCTGGAGCATAGTGGCAGAGCATCCTGCCCAAATCATTCCCCAACAGAACATTAACAGGGATATCCTCCGAAACCCCCACTTCCCGCAAACCTTTGCCCGCACCCCAATCAAGGTACACACATGCCAGGGGCACAGCGGGACGCACACCCCCAATTCCTTTGATGGACATGGTTCTTCCAGGGATTATGTCCTCCGTATTCACCACTTCAGGGCGCACCAGGGTGAATGAAGCTCCAGAATCTCTCAGTCCCACGGTCACTTGGTCACCCACAATTACACTCTGCAGGTTATCCTCTTGTTTCCCCACGGACCCACCCACAAGCAAAACTGATGGTGCCCCTCCACGGACTGGTGAGGGCATATTCCTAGTGGGGCAAGTCCTGCTCAGATGACCAATCTGGTTGCATCGAAAACAACGGCGGGCATCTGACTCACTTGACATAGCCCCGGCTACGCTGGCAGTCGGCGGTGAAGTTCTCACTGCAGATCTTACAAGTGGTGATTGAACTGTAGCTTCTCTCCAGGTCGAAGTAGCAGCTGACACAAGTCCACGCCTGGATGTGGGTGCATGGATGTCTGCATAGTCATCTGCCAGTTCTGCAGCAGCCCTAGCATTTTTTGGCTTTCTTTCCAAAATCCACTCTCTTACATTAGGGCTCCGGGTCTGCAAGAACTGCTCTAGGACCAGTAAGTCATTAAGGGCTTCATAGGTAGTAGCTTGTACTCCTGTTACCCATTGCCGGAACGTGGTTTCTAATTGTGCAACATATAGAATGCAGCTGGATGATGGGCATTGCTGCATACTCCTAAACTTTTTCCTGTAAGACTCAGGAGTAAGGTTAAAAGTTTTTTACAATGCAGATTTGATTGCCTCATAGTTGTTATCAGTCTCTGGGGGAAGGGACACAAACACATCCAAGGCTTTCCCTTTCAGTTGTGGAGTTAAATATCTGCCCCACTGGTCTGAGGGTAGTTGATGCTGCCTGCATACTTTCTCAAAACTTTTTAAAAATACATCCAAATCTGTCCCTTCTTCGAGGGAAGGAAAATCATCCTTACGGAGCCTACGTGTGCTGGACTCTGATGCATTGCTGTTCAGTGAGGACTGAAGGGTAAATTGCAGTTTAGCAAGTTCCAGCTCATGTCTCCTTTGTGCCTCCCTTTCGGCTAGCCTCTCTGCAGATTCCCTTTCTGCAGCCTGCTGTTGGATCATCACATGCAGGGCCTCCTGAGGATTTGCAGCCATCAGTTGCCGAAATAAATCAGTTGAGCAAATGTCCTTAATGTTTTGAGGGGTACAACCACCAGGCATTTCAGTAAGCAACACTCCTGCAGTAGTAGGGAGCTCGGTAACCCTTTCAGTGTCCGTCTCTGGCTGGAAAATATGGCTGTCAGCCTCCACAAGGTCAGCAATAAGTTGTGACTTATTTTTGCCAAAAGTTGGTAAATTCTTTTCTTGGCACAACAATTCCAAGGCCTCTTTTGATTGTTTGCGATAGGCCTCCATATTCAAAAATAGGATAGAGAAAGAAAAACAAAAGATGGAAGGGGAGAACTGTTTTGCACTTTGTATGTATTTTAAATCAGCACTGAGCTTGGTCTTTGGAAATTACACAAAAACAAGTATGCAATTTCTTTTAGTGCTAAGACCCCCTTTACAGGTAAAATCTAGCAAGCACTAAAAATCTCTAAATATATCCCACCGCTGCCGCCAGTTTGTCACGTGCGTGGGCTATAGGCCCAGCCGAGACAGTGGGGAGAGTGTGGAAGTGACAGAGTTAATGACACCAGACCCCTGGTTACCTGTTGCTAGTCCCAGCAACCACTCAATTAACCCCTGCAATCCCTTCTACACTATCCCCCTTAGTACTACTGCCACCACCAAGACTTTTAAACCCGGGCGTCTTAGGTTACCCCACACACAGGAGAATTATAGTATCACAGTTCTACTTTTACTGATAAAACATATATAGTTAACCCTTTTTGGTAACGTGTTTACCTGAGCTTTCCTCTGGAGAGTGAAGCTCATAGAGAACAGAGACACAAGCTGATTAAGTAAACATTTAATCTGACAAAAAGGATTCACAGTGCTGAGTACAAAATACAGAAATAAATGACATACAGATAACAAATTGCAAAACAGTACATAAAATAAAATAGGAGAAAACACAAGAAATTCCTTACATATATTTACCCCATATAGAATTCTTGTGGGAGTCTTAGATGGTATAGATCTCCTAGAAGTTACTGACAAAAGAAAAATGAATAACTGACTTCCCTGGATAGTCCAACACCCTCATATATCTAAACTAGTTGTTTCTCAGTGGGCAGACCCCTGGGGGGGATCAGAGGGGGCTGGTCTGGCAGTCTATTGCCCACTCTATGAAATTCCTTGTGTCCAGCTCTGGTGATGGCTATCTAGATGTTTTATGGTCTAGGCCTGGTGCAAGATCAAAGACCACAATAAATGTCATCCCAAGGTTTACAAAAAAACTACTCTTAACATATATAAACACACATCAAACACCAACTCATGCTTTTGGCATGACAGCATCTCTTTGGGGAAAGTTCAGCACCTCCAGGGAGAACATGGAGATGCTGAACATCATTGTGATTGACTGCCACTGGAGATGTCCCTAGGCAGCAATATAAACACTGCATTTTCTCTGAAAAAGCAATGTTTACATTAACCCATTCCCGACCTCGGATGTACCAGGTACATCCGACAAAAAATGGCAGTTAACAACATCGGACGTACCTGGTACATCCGATAGCAAATAGCCACTTACCTGATCACTGGCAATCCTCTGCCGGCGATCGCGATCCTGGGGTCGCTCAGGCAGATGCCCACTGCCCAATCCAGCCCTCCCATGCCATGATCGCGGGGTCCTAGCTATCACATGGCCGGAATAGCCAGCTTGTGCATTGCCTGCAGGGGGGCTGCCTTAGCTCTCCCCCTTATGACTGCAGAAAAGTTTTACAACGTCTGCAAAACTTAAATAAAAGTTTAAAAAAGTAAATAAAAGTACTTAGATCATATCTGGCAAATTTAAAATTTCAATGCGCAAACATAGAAAAGGGGAAAGCCCTACATTTGACCCCTGTAACTTTGCAAAAACCCATAAAACGTGTTCATTGGGGGCACTGTTGTACTCAGGAGATGTTGCTGAACACATATTGGGGTGTTCTTTGTCAGTTACACATAACAGGAACTGAAAATACATGCCTAAATTACAATGTGAGAGAAAAATAACACAAAAAAATTACTACCCAAACGTTTGACAAAAACTGTTGGTAGAATTAGTTCATGGAAAGTGTTAATATACCACCATTTGAAATACCCCAGGGCATCATGTTTCAAAAATATATGATTTGATGGGGGTAAATTACATTGGCCGGCTTCAAAAATGTCCCAAATAGGACATGGGTGCCTGACCAGCTGTGAAAACTCCAATTTGGAAAACTGGAATGCGCACCCTCCAAATAAGGTCTTTTAGCCCCCAGAGAACACAACACACCTATACATGGGTGGTATCATTGTACTCAGGAGATGTTGCTGAACACATATTGAGGTGTTCTTTGGCAGCAACCCTTAAAGTTCTCAGTACATATATTCTTAAATTGCAATGTGTGTCAAAAAAAAATCACCAATTATAATTTTTTTTTAAAACTTGGCATAGATTGGTGGTAAAATAGTTGCATGAAAAGAGCATGAAAAGAGCTGAAATACCCCAAATTTAATACCTTAGGTTGTCTTCTTTTAAAAATATTTACATGTGAAGGATTATTCAGGGATTCCTGATTGATATCAGTGTTACAATGTAACTTGTGTTAATTTTGAAAAAAGAAAAATGGTTTGGAAACAGCAAATTGCTATTTGTACTTATAGCCCTATAATATGTAGAAAAAAGCTAAGAACATGTTAACATTGGATATTTCTAAACTAAGGACAACATTTAGAAACTATTTATCATGGGTGGTTTTTGGCGGTTGTAGATGCGCAACAGATTTTGGGGGTCAAAGTTAGAAAAAAGTGTGTTTTTTTAAATTATTTCATCATATTTTATATTTTTTTATAGTAAATTATATGATATGATGAAAATAATGGTATCTTTAGAAAGACCATTTAATGGTGAGAAAAATGGTATATAATATGTGTGGGTACAGTAAATGAGTAAGAGGAAAATTACAGATAAACACAAACACAGCAGAAATTTAAAAACAGCCCTGGTCCCAAACGGTATGAAAATGTAAAAGCGGTCTGGTCACTAAGGGGTTAAAAAACCTGCAGGAACAGGCTATAAACACCAGAACCACTACGCTAAACGATAATTGTTTTATAATTGTTTTGGTGACTGTAGTTAATAATTGAAGATTATGCTAGCTTTAGTGTACAGATAATCTTAATTTTAATAATGACAGGAGGCGAGTATTTTGCATAATCTTTCTTTACTATCTCCATAGCAGCAAAGAAATGAGTGACAAAACTTTTAACCAATCACAACGTAGAATAGGGTATAAGAGGTGAGACCTATGACATCATTTCCTCTTTTAAACTTGAGACATCACATGACAGGCGCACAGTCGGATTTGCCGGCATATGCGCTAACCTTACCCCAACCCCCATTAAAACACGGACACAGGTTATACTGTTGGAAATAATTTGTCCACAGCTTTATTAAATTATTAATAAATAATTAAGGAATAACAAATGGGGTCATTGCCAACAAATCTTAATAATGTTAACCTCCCCCATATACATAACATACCCCTAGCAATGACCCCACAATAATAACAATAGATAACAATATAAATAACATGTTAACACAGAAACTGGCCGTCCAATTTGACCACATTTCCACCAGGTTAAATTGTAGGGGTGTACCGAGACACCGCTACCCACCATATCCATTGTAGGGGTGTACCAAGACACCGCTACCCACCATATCCATTGTAGGGGTGTACCAAGACACCGCTACCCACCAGTTCCAGTGTAGGGTGTACCAAGACACCACCACACCCCCAGGTTCGGAGCCACCGACGGGCTCGAACCTACCAACCACGTGCAACACTGCCCAATCCACACTAAACCTCAGGATGCCCACTTTCTCCTCCATCTACCCTCCGATTTAACCAGGCCATTCCCCGCCGCTGTGAAAAAACGGGAAATCAACTAACCTAACCAAATACAGGGAGGGTGGGAGGGACAACTGACAGGTAAGCTTAGGTTCAGTTAAAATGGCCACTTCACATAATGGCTGGTATAAATACTCCCCTTATGGCTCCGCCCTACCCAGCATGCTAGCTGTCACTAAATTCCTGTGGCTGCTATGCCTACCTCCTGGCTCTGTCAAGGCCTATTCCTCTTAGCTGCGCTGATCCATGGGCTACATGACAGGCGCACAGTCGGATTTGCCGGCATATGCGCTAACCTTACCCAAACCCCCATTAAAACACGGACACAGGTTATACTGTTGGAAATAATTTGTCCACAGCTTTATTAAATTATTAATAAATAATTAAGGAATAACAAATGGGGTCATTGCCAACAAATCTTAATAATGTTAACCTCCCCATATACATAACATACCCCTAGCAATGACCCCACAATAATAACAATAGATAACAATATAAATAACATGTTAACACAGAAACTGGCCGTCCAATTTGACCACATTTCCACCAGGTTAAATTGTAGGGGTGTACCGAGACACCGCTACCCACCATATCCATTGTAGGGGTGTACCAAGACACCGCTACCCACCATATCCATTGTAGGGGTGTACCAAGACACCGCTACCCACCATATCCATTGTAGGGGTGTACCAAGACACCGCTACCCACCAGTTCCAGTGTAGGGTGTACCAAGACACCACCACACCCCCAGGTTCGGAGCCACCGACGGGCTCGAACCTACCAACCACGTGCAACACTGCCCAATCCACACTAAACCTCAGGATGCCCACTTTCTCCTCCATCTACCCTCCGATTTAACCAGGCCATTCCCCGCCACAGCTCAGGACTTGACACCTAAAGCTCCTGAGCGACCCCCACCACACCGGAATAAGGCCTGTTGAATGCCTTCCTGAAGGCCCAATTTAAACAGATCACACCTTACATCCGAAAATGTACCCCATCCCACCTGGAGTACCCAGGGAGCTTTCTTCCCAATTCGTTGTGTCTCACTGTTACACCGCCCCCACCTCTGATAAATACTGCCATCAATTTTTTATTAAGTCGTCCTCGACACCGAGCTACCACGGCCGGGTACGTAGTATGTCTCCAATGTAACCAAGGAACCATCTCGGACCGCACCACCACCACACCCGTGGCCAGCTCCCATAGCTGGTCCACCTCCCTCTGCCTCCACCTGATCAATTCCTTTTCCGGGACCATGCCAATATCCAGAATGTCCTGGAAAGTACCCTTTGTTACCTCCCGGAAAAATTTCTCCCCTAATGTCTTGCCACCAAAATCCCTGAAAAGCAAAACCACTCCTGCTCCACCAATTTCAAAGGAAAGCCCAGTTACGTTTGAACTGAAACGCGGCTCCCATCTGTGCCCCTTAGATATAAGAATGACCCACCAACCATGTCACCAAACCTGAAACGAAAGTAATTAGCGACACGGCATAGCCCCAAACACAAACCCATACGTCCATAGCCATTAAACCAAATAGACTGGCCTGAAACAGGACTTAAACCGTACTGACTCCCACCTGCCTAAACGTTTCCCTAGGTCCTCACTTAAAACCAGGTGGGGTGCCTCTGTTACCGCCATCACCTGGGAAGAATGGGTCCCAAAGTGCCCGGGATCCAAACCCAACATTGTCAAACACCTGCGGGAATTGAATCGTGACAGCACCGATCTGTCCCCTTTTACCAGTAAGCCACCCGGGATGTCCGGGCAAAGCTCCAAGTAGCATGATGCGCTTAACACCGGGCGTACCCGTGACCCTGGCAGGGAATATAGCTTTACCAAACCTCCTTTACCAGACACATTCGTTCTTGAACAACCCTACTGAATCGTTACCTTAACCGACTAAGGTTCGACAACCAAGTGTAGAACTCCCCAACACCTGCCCGAAGGCACTCACCAGTTCCCCAATCCAAATTGCCCCAAGCCTCCGAAAAGGCCACCGCAAGCAAACTCACTGCAAAAGTAGGGTAATACACCACCAGGCGTTGCGTTACCCAAGGAAACCCGCCACCGACATATTTCATATCTCTCCGTAAGACCCGCGATGCCTGACGGACGTGACAACGTTCCGTCACTTCCTCCCAATCAGTCAGTTTAAACCCTAACGACAATGCCACCATGCTCCTGTCCCTTGCTGATGGAGCTAACGCTGAACAAACAAACGGCTTAGGAACCACCGCAAGGTATCCCTTCGCCCCTCCTTTGACTGGGCCCCCACAGTGAAACCAACCGCCTTGTCCCACATATCTCAAACGTTCACATAGGCAGTCCCTCTGCCCGGTGCCATAGGATTCTGTATCGATCCTCCAAGCATGGCGTCTCGAAGCGTCCGTAAACAGCCCCACTGCTTCCGAAGACACCACTTGCTCCCGAAAAAAGGCCTTGCCATTGAAGTCCCTCAAAAAACGATCCCAAACCTCTAAGTCCGCCCTCATGTCCGCGGAAACCCTGATATAGTGTGACGGCATCCGTATCCCGCTCGTCGCCCGCGCCAATCGTCTACAGAAAACCCTCCCCATGGGTATGACCCTGCACGCAAAGTTCAGGCTCCCTACCAGAGACTGTAATCCCCTCAGCGTCACCTTCCGTGCTCTCCCAATTGTGTGCACCAAGTCTTTCAGCTTGTGCAACTTGTCCTGTGGTAATCTACATTCCCCGATCTCCGAATCGATCTCCAAACCCAGAAAACTGAGACACGTGGCGGGTCCCACGGTCTTGTCCTCCGCCAAAGGAACCCCCATCGTCTGCGCTACCCATTGGAACACCCGTAGTATCTGCTTGCACCGGTCTGAGCCTCGAGGGCCGACACATAAGAAGTCGTCCAGGTAATGCACAACCGTGCCCCCCTCCGATTCCCGTCGCACTACCCATTCCAGAAAAGTGCTAAACTTCTCGAAATAGGCGCACGAGATGGAACAACCCATCGGCAAGCACAGATTCACAAAGAAGCCCCCTTCAAAACAACACCCCAAGGGTGATGACATGACGGGTGTATGGGAAGCAGCCGAAACGCTGCCTCCACGTCCACCTTTGCCATCAGCGCTCCCCGCCCAGCTCTCCGTACCAACTCGACTGCCCTGTCAAATGATGTGTAAGATACTGAACAGAGTGCTGCGTCGATGTCATCATTCACCGATGACCCTTTAGGATACGATAAATGATGAATCAACCTAAACTTGCCAGCCTCTTTTGTGGGGACCACTCCAAGTGGGGATATCCGCAACTCCGCTATAGGAGGATACGGGAACGGCCCCGCCATCCTCCCCAAAAGGACCTCTTTGGCCATCTTTTCCCGCACTACCTCCGGGCGTTCCCGCACCGATTTAAGATTGGCACAAACCGCCCCTGGTTCCTTAACCGTGAAGGGGATCACGAAGCACTCCCTAAAACCCCGCCACAGGAACGCTGCATCCTCCTGGTTAGCGTATTGCCTTAGCCAAGGCAACATCGCTCCTAACCTCACTGGGGACGCCCCCAGTTGCAGCCGAGGTGGCCGCCACCCCTGCGGTTCCACCCCCTGCATTGAGCTTACCTTTCTTGAAGCATCTGCTGGCGCCGTGACCCTCGTTGTACGTCCAGCACAGGCCCTTCTTTTGTCCCGCTGGCACAGCCACGCCTGAGGCTGTCCCAGCTGCCCCGAGAAAGGGCGCAGCCTTCTGCGCCATCATAATCCTCATCCATAGCGGCAGGTCCATTTGGTCCCACCGCATGGTAGGGTTGGCCGCCAAGCGTTGCCGAAACTGCTCATCATATTTCCACCACGCTAGGCCCCCATACGTCCGATACGCATCGCCTATCCCATCCAAGTAGCAGAACAGTTGCGCACAGTTCCCTGGCCTTTTTTTCCCTATCACACTAGCCAGGATGCAGAACGCCCTCAGCCAATTCCCCAAAGTCTTCGGTATCTTGCGATACCTCCGCCTTTTTTCTTCTTCCTCCTTCTTGGCGTCCTTCTTATCCTCCTCCTTCAAGTCTAGGAATTCCTCCAAAGGGAGCAAAGAAAAATTTTCCATGAACTCCCCCTTCCAAATCTTTTCTTTAACCTCTAATTTCAGGTGACAACCTAGGGGGCCCGCAAAAGATACGTGTACGTTTTGACGTGCCGCGTCCGAAATGTCGCCACACCCGACCGCCGACTCAGCCCCCCCATCCGCCGCACCGGACGCCACTACCGCTTCGCTTACCTCGCCTCCGCTCGCCGGTTGGACCCCCGCCCCTATTGCCTTAACCGCCGTGTCAGGGGACCATACCTTTCCGAACTGTAATGGTGATTCCCCCTTCCCTGACCATGCCTCCAATAGTGTTTTTAAATAGCCCAATAACTGTCCGGAGTGTTGTGCAGATATGGACTCACCGTTGGAGACCCCGGCCGTGCCAGGCTCCGGGGTTGCCGACCTTCCGTCCACCCGTTCAGGCTCCGGAGCATCCGGTTGACGCCGACTCCCATCCGCCTGATCCCTCCTCAGGACCGTAGGGGTAGTGCTCTGCGACCTGTAAGGAGAAGACAACCTGGGTAGTCTGTACTGCTGGGCCCCTACCCGTCCTTCCTCCCTACGCTCTTCTCCGCAATTCCAAGCTTCGCACCGCCTTGCCGGCCTAGCTTCCCTGCTCCTGGGGGCCCGCTGCTGTCCTAGTGCACTGTCACCCGATGACCCAGATGCACTGCGCCGCCTCCGCCCCCGCCCGTCCTTGGACGCGGACCTCCTTCTCCCCGCCCTGCAGCTGGTCCTGGAACCACTGCGCCTGCTATGCGATGGACTCCTGTCCCTGCTCCACTGCCGATCAGCTGACCTCCTGCTGCTGCCGGGCCTGGCGCCACCGCTGCGCCGCTCCCGTCTGTACTCCTCCCGCTCCCTGGTCCCGCTGCGGTGCCCCCCGTGAGAGCAGCCTGAGGGGCCCAACCTTCCACTGCTACTGCTCCTGACTTCCCTATCCCGCGCTGTACTGCGTGTGTCCCCTTTCTCCGCTGTACCTGGCCATCTGTTGGCCGCTGCGCCTGGCTCAGATGCCCCTTGCACCCCCTGGCAGCCCGCTGGAACCTCTGCCGCTCCCTGTCCGATCCTGCCGTCTTCCTGCCGCCCCTCCTCCCTATGCCTGGCACTGTCGCCCGTCCCGGCCACACCTAAGGCCGCCCGCGAGCTGGTCCCGCTGACCAGGCCACCCCTGGGTTGCTGGGGGGCCGCCTGCGCTGGAACATCCCGCGTCCCGCCCGCCCCCTGCCCCTCAGTGACCAGAGTGGACTCACCGGGACGCCTCACTGAAGTGCTGCCGACCACGTGTTCCTCCGCTCTCCCGGCCGCCATTCCCGCCGTGCTGGAGCCCTCCTCTGGGGTTCCTGTGCTGCCTGCCGCCATCTTGGGTGGGGCGCGTTTACCAGCAGGCCCGCGCTTCGCGGCCGTCCTCGCCTGACCGGCACCGCGGCGCCGGCCGCTTCCCGGTGCTGTCCGACCCTCTTGCCTCCTGGCTGGGTGCCGAATCCATACTGCTGATGGGAGTGATCATGTAGTAGCAGCTCATTCCAGCCTCTCCTGTCCCTCCATGCTGTCTCCTGTCTCAGTACTGCCTGTTCTCCATACTGCTGATGGGAGTGATCATGTAGTAGCAGCTCACTCCAGCCTCTCCTGTATCTCCATGCTGTCTCCTGTCTCAGTACTGCCTGTTCTTCATGCTGCCTCCATGCTGCCTGTTCTTCTATGCTGCCTCCATGCTGCTGATGGGAGTGATCATGTAGTAGCAGCTCACTCCAGCCTCTCCTGTATCTCCATGCTGCCTCCTGTCTCAGTACTGCCTGTTCTACATGCTGCCTCCATGCTGCCTGTTCTGCTATGCTGCCTCCATGCTGCCTTCTCCCCTCCAGGGGGCAGGCAGCTTTCACAACTGACAGGTAAGCTTAGGTTCAGTTAAAATGGCCACTTCACATAATGGCTGGTATAAATACTCCCCTTATGGCTCCGCCCTACCCAGCATGCTAGCTGTCACTAAATTCCTGTGGCTGCTATGCCTACCTCCTGGCTCTGTCAAGGCCTATTCCTCTTAGCTGCGCTGATCCATGGGCTACAAGACCATAAAAGTAGAAAAAATAACCGAACAGCTGAGAAGTCCATAGAACAAGAAACTGGAAACTTAATCAGAATAAACTGAACCGGAACAGGTAGAATGCAGATGAAGACGTGTCCTTGTCAAACGATAGTCTACGAAGACCTGATGATGAATCTCCTGATGCGATGATGACGACATCTTGCATGGAGACTTTAATGATTTCGTGTAGCTCCTGGTTAAGCTGAAACGAGAGTATAAGGTGCGTTAGAGTCCAGAAGTGATTGTATAAAGACAAAGGATGTCTGTCCCGTAATTCAAGTTTAATATCGTCTAGTAACATGAGAATAAAATAAACTAAACGTCCTCCCTAGCGGTGTTAAATAAGTATCCCACCCAAACAATATATATATATATCTCTAAGATGTAAATAAGGCAGTTAAACAAGAGCTATCGTGTCAGGTATTATACCAACATATGAGAGAGCAAAGTGTAGTAGCTAGAAGTGAAAATAAAAGGGAGGGAAGAACGAAAGAACAGGGAGGGAAAATACTCGCCTCCTGTCATTATTAAAATTAAGATTATCTGTACACTAAAGCTAGCATAATCTTCAATTTTATCACATGACAGGAGGCTTCGTATTTTGCAATTTCAACGCTGAGAAAGAAAAGCAAATGCCTGATTATCAAGAGGACGAAAGTAGAATGTCCTAAAGGTAGATTCTCTGGTCCAGTCCGCTGCTCGTAAAATGTCCGAGAGGGACGCGCCTGCCGCATAAGCGGAAGAGGCCGCTGCCCCACGAACGGAGTGTGCTCCAAAAGTTTGGTCAATACCGGCAAGGGATAGTAGCCACCTAACCCATCTGGCCAGTGTAGTAACCGAGACCGGACCATAAGGGCGGACGTAAGAGATGAGAAGTTGATGAGTGGAAGGTTGCCGCAACGTCGCGGTGGCTTCCACGTAGTGACGGAGGGTTGAGACCACGCAGAGTTGAGGGTCAGAAGGGAAGAAAGGGTAGAAGACCGAGAGAGAGTTGGACTTAGTGCGACGTGAGATCTGAAAGGTGACACCCGCCGGACAGAAAGTAAACGCGTTGGCATCAAAGGCGCGTACGTCCGCTACCCGTCGAAAGGAAACCAGACAGAGCAGGAGGGTGAATTTTGCGGTAAGCTGGCGGAGTGATAGTTTCTCGTTGGGAGGCCAATTACGTAAAAATTGAAGGACCACGCCAACGTCCCAGAGACTAGAATATTTAGGTTCCGGGGGGCGCCGTAGGCGCATACCGCGGAGAAGTCTGCAGATGAGCGGGTCCTTACCAACAGGAATCCCCTGTATCGGAGTATGAGCCGCTGAGATGGCTGACCGTACCACATTGATGGAACGGTATGACTTTCCTGCGGTGAAAAGTGAAGTTAAGAAATTCATGATGGAGTGAGTAGGTGCAGTAAAGGGATTGAGGTCCCGTCCCACACACCAACTTGTCCAGGAGTGCCATGCTGATAAGTAGCACCTCCTAGTTCCTGGTGCCCATGAATCCCATAGCAGGTCCTTAGTTTCCTGCGATAATTCTTCGGTTCTCCAGGAACCCCAGAAAGAGTCCAGGCCACAAGGGGCAAGCGTTCCTGCAGGACTAGTGGGTGAGGAAGGCCCAATGGATTCCTGAGGATGGTTGGGGCATCTGGTAGGAGGAGGGGGCCGTTGATAGAGAGTTCCAGAAGGTCCGGAAACCATGGCTGGCTCTGCCAGAGCGGCGTGATGAGAATTATTCTCACTCCCTGTAGACGGATCCGGTGAAGGACCCTCGTTATCATTGCGAAAGGAGGGAATGCGTAGGCGCCGTCCCTTGGCCATTGTTGGAGAAAAGCGTCCGTTGCGAGGCTCTCCGGGTCTGGGAGCCAGCTGAAGAAAACTTCTGTCTGTCGATTGTTGCGGGACGCGAAAAGGTCTAGGTAGAGAGGTCCCCTCTGTGCATCCAGTAGTGCGAAAATGTGAGGGTCTAGCTGCCAATCGCTGGCGTCCCGCCAGTGGCGTGAGTACCAATCCGCCGTCGTATTGGAGTCTCCTGGTAAGTGCTCTGCCAGCAAGGTGATGTTGCGTGGTAGGCAGTAGTCGAAGATCTCTTTCGTGAGATCCGCCAGTGTTCGAGAACGAGTGCCTCCAAGGCGGTTGATGTATCTGACCGCTGAGACGTTGTCCATGCGGAGTAGGATGCAGCAGTTGGATCGGTCCTTTGCCAGGCTGCGAATGGCGAAGGACCCGGCCAAGAGTTCCAGGCAATTTATGTGCATCGAGAGCTCTTCGGAAGTCCAGACTCCTCCTGTGGACGTGGTTCCGTCTGTTGCCCCCCAGCCTGAACGGCTGGCATCCGATTCCAGCACGAAGTCTGGCTGGTTCCCGAATATGGCCCTGCCGTTCCAAGCCTGCATGCAATTCAGCCACCAGTGTAGTTCTTCCCGAACTTCGACCGACATTGGAACCGGTTGGTCGTATGTCGGTTGTCTGCGAAGGAAACTTGCCTTGAGGCGTTGCATGGCCCTGTAGTGCAGGGGCCCGGGAAAAATGACCTGGATGGACGCAGAGAGAAGGCCTACGATCCGTGCCAGTAATCGTAGGGGTATGGTAGTCCGACGAAGGACTTTCCGGATTTCCCTGCGGATTGCCGTAATTTTGGTAGCTGGGAGGTGAAGAGTGCATGATGTGGAGTCTATTACGAATCCGAGGAATTGAACTGATTGAGCCGGGGTCAATGCGGACTTGGGACGGTTGACGACGAAACCCAGAGAGTCCAAAAGGTGTAGTGCGTATGCCGTATGTCTCCGCAGAGTGTCTGCATCCTCGTCGAAGATCAGGATATCGTCGAGGTAGATGATGCATCTTATACCTTGGGATCTGATTTTTGCCACTACCGGCTTCATAATCTTGGTAAAACACCACGGGGCCGAGCTGAGGCCAAACGGGAGACAGGTGAACTGCCAAGGGATCCCGTGCCAGAAGAAGCGGAGGTAGGGACGGCTGCTTCTGTGTACCGGAATGGTAAGGTACGCATCTTTGAGGTCCAGACGAGTGAACCAGTCGTCGCGTCGAAGCAAGTCCCGGAGGAGATGTATACCTTCCATTTTGAAGTGTCGATATACTACGTGCGAATTGAGCTCCCTGAGATTGATAACGGGGCGAAATTCGCCTGTTTTCTTCCTGACCAGGAAGATATTGCTGTAGAAACCGGTGGCATCCGGAGCCGGTTGAATGGCACCCTTGGAGCGGAGTTCTCGGAGTTCCGCGTCTATGAGGCGGGCATCTGCTCGTGTAGTCTGGATTGGACGTGGAGGGGTCAGCTGGAGCGGGGTCGAGTCGAACTCTATTCGATAGCCCTGCACCGTTTGGATTATCCACGCATCTGAAGATAGTTCTTTCCAGTTCTGGAAAAAAAGAGAAACACGACCTGCGATATGACAGGGGGTTAGAGGAAGAGTAAGATTCCGACTTACCGTTGGAGAATCTTGCTCGTGAGCGTCCTCGGGTGCCTCGGCCACGATCAGATCCCCTGAAGTGGTTGAATCTATTTCGACTAGATGAGTCTGGGTAGAACATCTGAGTCCTTGTTGTACGGGGGCCGGATGGCCAAAAACGGCTGGCGGCACGGCCCCTCTGCCGTCCAGCCCTTCCAAAAACACCACGGGTGTGGGAACCGCGGAAGACTTTCCGCATTGAAGATTGTGCCTTGTTAAGGGACGTGAATATGTTGACCCTTTTATTTAATTCCTTAAGGAAGGCCTCTCCAAATAATTTACCCTGTGCTAAGGGTCCTAATTCCTTATCCCCCAGTTCGGCGCCTCTCCGAAGAGAGGGCTACGTTGGTGTTCCCTAAGAAACAGAAACACCTTTGTGCCCATTCACGGGTATCTCGTGCCCATTCACGCACCGTATCTGGGGTAAAAGTGTCAGCCCTCTCATAGGCTTCATCCGCCATATCCATGATTCTGGCTAGTGGCCCAATGGCATCTAGCAGCTTATCTTGCGCTCCTTTAAAGCCGCGCTCTATGCCCTTGCGCGGATCCCGACCCCCTCGGGACATGAACGTAGTCATGAGCGGGTCAAACTCGGGGGTGTGCGTCACTTTGTCCGGTAGACTAGGGCGAGGGCATTCGGATCTCATCCGGTTTCTTACTTCCTTGTCTAGCGGTTTTCTGAGCCAGAAGTGCATAAACCTTGCCAAATGCTCAGGTGGTGACCATTCTTCCGAACGGGGGTGCCGGATGTTTCTTGGGTCGAACATTTGGAGGCCCGAATTGTCGAGGAAAATCTCCGAGCCCTCCTGTGGGTTATCAATGGATGTTGCCATGGAGTCCTGGGGCTCACCCAGACCCTGTTCCCTTATGAAGTAAGGGTCAGAGTTGGCCGTGGAATCCCTGTCGGAGTCCCCCTGGTCAGAGGCTGCCGCCTGCCATTCATCCAGCACAGCCAGTGCCTGAGTGGGTTCTACATCTTCCTCACCTGAGGAAAGTTGGGTGGCATCGTGGGTAGCACGAACCGTGGCTTTCCTGCGATCAGCAGGGGCTTTCCCTTTAGCCTTGCGTGGGGTTACATTGCCCTTCCAATGGCGTTTTCGCCGTTGGGAGTGTTCCTTGGAAGAGTCAGAGTCTTAGGAGTCCGCCTTGTAATGAACCCGTTTAGAGGTGGGCCTGGGAACCTCAGGGTTTGTTTGGAGCGACTTGGAAGCGGCTTGTTCCATGGCTGCAGCCACGGCTGCTGTTATCATGGCCTGGAGGTCTGGGGTTTGTGATTCCTCCATTATGAGGAGTGAGGATTCGGGGCTCACCCGGTAAATTGCGTGAGGGCACTAGGCACGATTAATGGAGAGGCCTGGGGACCGGGGTGGTATGGTATCAGGACTAAATAACCTGTGGTTAGAGACCGGTAGGTCGTAGAGGAGAGGGCTGATTCACTGGGGCTCACCCAGGTGATCGGAACCTGCATAAACAGGACCGTTTAGCAGCATAAAATGGGGGCTCACCCCGGCCAGAATAAGGTGCAGACCAACTGGCTAAACCAACCCCAAGTGTAAGGCACTAACCTGGTCCCACTGAGTGAAAAAAGGGTAAGGCTTTTCAATTGCTTGTTGGAATAGCAGGAGCAGAAAAATCAGGCAGTGTCTATCTCTTTAAGATGGCCGCCGGACTGACAGGCTCAGTGTGTGGAGAATAGTACCTCCCCCAGTTTGGGCGGCAAACTGTAAGCTTGCCATTCGCATAAAACTGCCGAACGTGAATAGAAGATCTATGCGAACTGCCGAACGTGCGAATAGAAATAGATGCGAACGTTTAAAAAGGCGATCGCGTCAAACTGCCGAACGAAGCGTTCGGTAGTTAGAAACGAATAGTCAATGTGCGGTCGCGCGGGCATTCGAGTAAAACAGGCGAATGCGCAAAACTACCGAATAACGCGTTCGGTAAAAGAACAGAAAAACTGTTAAAGAGAAACAGAGAAAATGGAGGGAAAGTACAGACGGCGGGAAAGCCGTGAAAGACAGTTAGGGAGCCAGACAGGGTCCCCTGGTATACAGGGGTTAAGAGCATTAATAGGGTAAATATATAAAGGTACAGTGAAAACAAAAGGCATGTAAATGAAAAGTGTATGTAGAATAGATAATACAAAATTTGGTACTTAACTTGTGATGGAGCAGCAAAGAAAGAGGAAATGATGTCATAGGTCTCACCTCTTATACCCTATTCTACGTTGTGATTGGTTAAAAGTTTTGTCACTCATTTCTTTGCTGCTATGGAGATAGTAAAGAAAGATTATGCAAAATACGAAGCCTCCTGTCATGTGATAAAATTAGTATTTATGTTATTACTCCAACACAGGAAGGTTATGTTCTAGGTGCCCTGTTTTCTGTGTGTTTTCTGTTCATGGGATTTAAAAAATCCTGGAAGTGTAGTTTGCACTTTTGTTGGAGAAAGATGTAAATACAGTTATAGCTCATTGAGATATTGCAATTAGTTATTTTTACATTTTTTATTGTGTTTAATTAAAATCTAGGTAGTATTAACAAATAAGCCATTTATGTGTTGAAGTAAAAAAAAATACCTTCTTTATGCAGCCAAGTACTTGGTCTGAGTTCTGAGCTTCTGATTTTTGAAGGTTTTAGCAACACTATAGAGTTTAGACAAAAGACTATGTACAAACTTTAGATGACGTTTGAGGACATTAAGTTATTCTGCTCATTGCCAAAAAAGAAGAAAAAAAAAAGAACATTCTATTCTTATCATTCTATGTGCTTTAAACAACTTTATCTAAGAACATACCTTGATGCGGAAGTTGTAGATTTTAATCTTTTCCTGTTACACTAAAGCAATTTTTGACTTGCTATCAAGAGCTAACCTTTTAAGTGAAAATGATTTACTGCTATGACAAAAAAAAGTTCATCGTATATCATGTTTATCTAATAAGAAAGTTAATCTGTATATTTCTTAATCAAGGTTTTCTTATGATCCATGCATTTTAAAAAACTACTCGACTTTTGTTATATATTTTTTCGGTCTCCCTTACTTTCTTTAAACATAAATGCAAAACCTGAAAATGTAAATTAAACTTATAACATTTCTCCAGTTTAATCAGATTATTGCATTTTCCCATTAGTGAAATAAATTGTGGCAATATGCTATTCCAGCAGTAATGATGGCATATTTGATTTTGTTGAGAAAACTTGGTGAAGCCAAGAACCAGAAGGTCATAAAATATACAAAGAAGAAGGGAAGATCCACAATGTCAAAAGGAGGACAAGCATTTGTACAGAAACTTTTGAATTGAATACACACACAATCTCAAGTAATTTGCTTTTAGAAGCTGTAGCAGAGTGTAAGTATCACTTATGGAAACTACTCAGGGGCTGGATGGCAATGAAAATGAGGGAACAATTTGATCCAACTGAAGACACTCGATACAAATGTACTTTTTGTTCTCCATTTTGTTATGATCTGCCATGTTATGACAAAAGTCCAAACCTGTTCTGCTTTATAGGTGAATCAATAATATCAATTCACTGTGCTTTGTGTCAGCTAAACATGTACGCTTGAGTCTTCAAGTGCAGCTCAACTAACACCAAATAATATTTATATTTTAACTCTGAACCACAAGCAGACAGTTAACATCTTTATTTGCGACCTACATATCTGTCTTTTTGACCTGGCTTATGAAAGATTAATTCTAATTTCGGGTATCCTAAATTCTGGTATTCTCTCTTCTCATTGCTTTGAAATTTCATAGGCCTTGGCTTGTTAATGAATCCTCTCTCTATTCACGTTTCATATTTCTCCTCACTATAAGCACTATTTTAAGCCCGGCCACCCCTAAGATTCCATAATATGCTGATGCCCATTTACTCATGTCAGGAAGCTAGAATCGGTTACTAGACTTAAGCTGTTTTTGGGTGTGAACGTATCTTTGAGAGACTCAATTTGTAAATCATCAAGAGTTATGCAATAACTTCTGTGTTTCATATTGTAAATATTTTGAAAGCATTAAAAATAAAAATAGATAATGGGATGGCCAAAACTGTAACTTGATTAATCATCTTTCGAACCGGTTCATAACAGGGTTGTATTTTCTACATTTCCATCACACATTGAGACCTTAAATCTGAGTCATGTCTCCAAAAACCATTTGCAACCTTTAATAGGTTTGAAAAGTATTTCAATTGTGTAATCTTCTCAATCTCAATAGTTCTTTTCAGTCCTTTCTTTAGCTGAAACATCCTGCCAAACGTGTGAAGCAGTTCCTGAGAAGTTATACATCACACAATGAGTGTTAATTCGCGTAACAGCAAATTGTGAGGTGCTGACAACGGGATTGTAAAATACTGAGCTGAAAGTTGGAGAACATTCAAACGTGCTTAACTTTGCTATACCATTGAGCACAAACCAATAAGCACAATATCCTGTTAATTGAATACACCATATGCAGCATACTGGGTTCCAGAATGGAAACGGTTAATTGCTGTGCATTGTAATAACAACCAGAGGAAGTGCCAGCTCATTCTCCATGCTCTCATTATGATAAATTACCAGTTACATCAAACTGTGCTTAATTACACACAGCCCCTATATCATGTGTAATGATCTCTGTGTTGTCACATTATAACAAGGATTTTAGGTTATCAATCGGCATTCTTTTTTCTTCTTAAATGTCAGTAAGCACAATATACCTGGAATTATCGGCCTAGTCCTTACTCACAACACGTATAACACTTTAAATGCATGACTATGTGATAGTACTTCTTCTCACGTGACGGATACAGTATCTTCTAAAGGTCTTTATTTGTATTTATTGGAGAGATGGGAAAGAGCGACAATGAGATAGAATGACAAAAGGGAAGAGTGACATTGAGAGGCAAGGAAGAAGTAACAAGCCGAGGGAGAGAATGACATTGGGAGAGCATAATGCAGAGTATTAGAGTGACGTTAAGTACAGGGTAATAGAGGTAGAGAGCAACGCAAACAGGAGTAGAGAAACACAGATTGTATGATCTTATTAGTGACAATGATTGACACTGAGACTTGGAGAGAAAGAGCATCCGTGGGTGAAAGACAGCAAGGTTGTCACCAGAACTGAGAGAAATGAAAAGTGAAAGAGAGACACAGATAAACAGTGCAGAATTGAATGGAAGAAGGAACTGACAACATTTCCACATTCGTGTTACTATGGGAAATGGTGGTATAATAATCTACATCATATATAATGTATGAGGTTAAGCTTTAGTTTTGGAAAAGAATGAGTGACGCTTTTTAAAGAATCACCAAACATGGCTACTCTCTCTTTCACTAGTTTGTTGTGCTTCAAAGTGGTATTAGATATTTTTGTTAACGTGCCGCTAACTATCTCTCTGTATTTTAAGTAGTAGCCTATATTACAATCCAGTAGCAGTAACCATTTGATAGCATTTTCTGACTTTCAGTCTGTATCTTGTGACATTTATTAAAGTGATCACAATCTACGCAGATTAAATCAGAAAATGTCATATTTTAATCCCAATCTGGAAATCTATTGATACATATGACTATACATAGGACACAAAGTCACCCATTTAGACTGGAAGAAATCAGATTTAGTTTAGTGCAAATGAACAGGTTTTTTTTTTACAGTAAGAACAAGGATCACAGCCTGTACAGATGTTTAAACAGCAACTAGAGGAATTATTGCAAAAACATTATATTCTGGGATATAATGTTTAATATATTGAGTAAAAAGCTTCTTGATCCATGAAAAGAACTGACTACCATTCTGGGGTTGAGGAGGAATTTTTTCCCCTAGACTTTTGCAAAATTGGAGTGTGTGTGACGAGACCAATCTCGCCACTGTGCATTGGAAGAGCCTGGTTGCCTGCCTGCTGCCTTTTGACTATGGACTGGCATTTAAATACTTTTTTCCTATGCAGAAAGATCTATTCATGTATTTCTGCCCAGGCGTTCGGTAGATTCTATCTACTGAACAAACAGCCATCTATTGGCCTCCCAGGAGCTGCGGTTAGCTGGAAGGCGCCATTAATTGGCCGACCAGAAGCCGGCGAGCGCCACCAATAGACCACCCAGTAGCTGCGGTTAACCGCAGCTTAATTGACTATACCGGGTGGCCGTGGCTACGCATACTGAACACTGGATGGCAGAAGTCTGCAGTTCACACGCGGCCGGTTCATTCATTTTTTACTGAATGAACTCATTTAACCCAGATAGCTATGCCATGGAGCCTATTCGTGTAATAAAAGACTTTGGCTCCATGGCAATTGATCTGTATGTGTGTGGTCTGAGCGCCATTCAGTAATGATGTGTGCTCAGACCTAAGCTATCTGGGGATATTTTGCATGTCTGTATTTTATGTAATAAATGTAACCTTGTGTATTTTATTGTATTTTACTGTATTTTTACTGCCATGCGCTTAATGGAGTTTTGCCTCTGTCCTTGGAGATAATTGGATTACTTCCCAATTATCTCCAGGATAGAGAAGAGGGATTGTGATGTCATTATGGGAGTGTTTTACTGTGTATTACGTGTTTATTGGTTATTTTACAAAATCCTGTGGGTGGTACTAATGTTTAAGAATGTGTATATAAGAACAATAAACCCACAGCTCTGTCTGTTCCTGCTTGACCCTCAACACGGAGCCTTGTCTCGTTCTTGGGGGGGATTTATTGTATGCTGTTCCAGTTCGACTGCTAGGAGTGTAAACCTTTCGTATGGTTTTTCCTATTCGGCTGTTTACAGCATTCGTATGTTTGAGAGCATTCGTATGCTTCTCCGGTTCGGTGGATTGGTGTCTACAGTAGCTGCCTGTATATCTGGAAGGGAATATCTCATAAACGGCTGTTAACCCCTTTTATGCCAGGGGTTGCCCTTACAGTGTGCATCAAATTAAGGGGTTTTTTTGCTTTCTTTTTGGATCAACAGCAAAAACAGACAAGACATAGGCTCATTTTTATAGATGCAAGTCTTTTTACGGCCTACGTAACCGTCACCATGTAACCATGAATTCTTTGTAATCTCGCAATATTGAGTTGATAGATTAATGAGAAAAAAAATGAATGCTTTAAAGTTGTTTGATTTTATCATGGGCTGAACATTACAGAGAGTCAAGGGTACTGATGATATGAATATGTGATAGGTGTCATTAAAGGAACACCCCAAAGTACCATAACCACTACTGCTCACTGTAGTGGTTATGGTGACAAGAGTTCCCTGGTGACCCTATTGTAAGTAGTCAAAGCATTTGTCTGGAGAGCATTCCTCTGAAGCTCATAAGCATCATTGACTGATAACTTGAAATTAGGATTCTTTTCAAAATATGGGCACCTCTTCGAACTACAGCTAAATACACCTTAATATGCAGTCACACCTTTTTGTTTTACTTCTTACGTGCCATTAAATATTTGTTTAAAACTTTTGTTTAATAATACAACTGAGTATTCATTATTAATAATAACTAATGTTATTAATTGTAGTGATTTCCTGAAATTTACTTACTAAACATAAGATAATTGAGTTTGCTTTTTTTCTCTATTTAATTTATTTTCTACTTCTCTACTATGAGAATTACTAATTGATTTATTCTGAGAGTGTTTTATTCTTATTTTGACATATTCCTGTACAATTAGTTGAACTAATGTGCTTCAATGCCTCACAATCAAAGGTTTTTTTTTCCAGTTTCTGAAAAATACTGGTCCCTTGTCTCAATTGTGGTTAATTTCATATCACAATAATTTGAATTACCTCCCTTCCCAGAGGCGCATACATTATAAATATGTATCACATGATAGCATTTCAACATTGGAGCAATTCTACACAGTTAATGCCTTCATTATTACACAAATAGGCAAATGGGGAGCTAGTATAAATATTCCATGGCTGTCATTAAAAAAAAACCAATACTAAATTACATAGACTATACAGCTGGAAGACATGGTAGAGACTAATTATGTGGATTCAAACTTGGAGTATAGTCCACTGTGGTAGGCAAATTCCAGAACAGTGCTTTTGCTTTTAGATAAAAAATTAGGCCAGATGGGACTTTTGAATATTAATAGTCATCAATTTTTTCCTAGTATCTAATTCTTTACTAAAATGATAAACATATATCTGAAAAATAACTGAATATCTATCTATTTACATAAGTGTGGAACACAACTACCTCAAAAGGTTACTCCAATCATCAGAACTACTAAAACCAGCTGCAGGGGTAATGACTTGATTACCCGATAATGGGACAAACTGTTTAGCAAGACTACAATGCTGATTGGTGATCCAGTGATTGCTTCCAGTCACAGAAGCCAGAAGCCATGGCTGTTGCTATTTATTGGCTGTGAACGTGATCTCACAGAATACAATTCTGAGGCACAGAACTGACATTTCTAGGACAGAACTCTAGTTCTTCAAATCTTTGAAGTGGTTGTGGTGTTTGGAGTAACCTTTTAAGTATGTTACTAATGCACTGAAACATTGTAAGCCTAAGTTGTATAGGTAGTATAAACATTATCAGTGTTATTGACTAGAGTGAGAATTGTCAGAAATTTAAAGCAAAGTCAAAGTGAATTCCAAATTTAAAGGGACACTATAGTCACCAGAACAACTAACCCCTCTGTTCCTGTGCGTCCATTTGTCTGGTTACAATTACGTGTCTGTTAGTCCACCCATTGTACAGCGCTACGGAATTTGCTGGCACTTTATAAATAATAATATAATAATAATAATAATAATAATAATAATAATATGCACAGTGAAGCAGCACTGCCATTCAGTGTATCCACCCTCTGCATGGAGACACTGGACTTTCTTTATAGATATGCATTGATTCAATGCATCTCTATGGGGAGATGCTGATTGGCCAGGCCTGTGTTTGACTTGTGCTGGCTCTGCCCCTGATCTGCCTCCTTGGCAATCTTAGCCAATCCAATACTTTCCTATGAGAAAGCATTTTGACTGGCTTTGATCAACACTTCTGATGATGTCAGCCAAGCAGGCAGATCAGAGGCAGAGCTAGCTGCACCAGACTGAAATAAAGATACAATTTTACTATAATTAGGTGCACATGGGGGCCAAAGTAGACAAAATTGAAACATAGCTAGCATTTTCCCAGTGGCTATTTTGGCCTTAATTTTAAAATGCACTTTGAATTCTCATTGAATTCCTAATAATTCTCACTTGAGTAAATAACCGTATGTATGCTGTAATGATGATACTTAATGATTGTAAACTACAGTAATGAAGGCGTTAATATTCTTTTATTGCCTGAGATTCTTTGCAAAAAAAATCTCACAGTTATATTTAAGAAATAACAATTAATTTAATAGTATCATAGATCGTAAAAGCATCACTGGTGTGAATCTACATTAGTTTTAGAGGTGTAATTTTCATAAATGAGCAATTTCTATTTGTTTTTTAAACAAACTTAAAACAACTGTTTTTATAGATTAACGTTAATCAGTATCAGATGGTTATCATTTCCTTTAATATACTATACAAATAAAACTCTCAGCTAAATAGACTAATCAACTAAACAAAACACACATTAAAATGATCTGTTAACAAAATTATGTTGAATTACTGTGGTATCCTGGTACAGTAAGCGGAAAGAAGTCATTTCTTCATATACAATTTTTTTATTCCTTCTTCATCAAGTCTTTAAACATAGAAACGCCAGATGGGGAAAAGGTAATACTCATTTTGCAACATGCTGTGTCTATAAAGTTCTCCGTTGCATTGTTACAAATACAGTGAAATGTTCCCTCTGGCTGATTAACTATTTTCTTGACCTTGTCACTATTTTTACAGCAATGATTTAAAACAGTTTTACGCTTTTTAAAATTTATTCTGAACCAGCTAATTGCTTTTTTTTTTTTTTTTTATGTATCTAATCTTTTATGTGTTGGTTTATTTTTGTGTATTAACCTACTAGCATTCTTACAGAGGTTCATTTTTAGTTGTTCTGTTCTCTCAACCTGTGGATAGATTAATTATCAGAAACAAGGGGAACAGTCAACACAAAAATGATGAAATGAATGGCACCTTTGATGTTATGAAGTTATGTGTGGGTATGAAATCTTATATTATTACATATTATTATGAAAATGTAACAAAACAATCTTTGATCATGAAGGTGAAAAACAAAACAAAACATATTAGTATAGTATAACACATAATCAAAGAGCTTCTGGAAGAAGTTTCTTAACCTCCCGAACTATTTAGGAGGGTCCTTGGCTTGGTGATCCTGTCTGGGTAGCCGGTTGTAATCTGTAAAGATAAACAGAATAAATATAAATAAATATAAGTGAAAAAGAAAACAAACACACAAAACTACTTTAATTAGAAGATTCCCAAACCAGAGAAATACCCTGCCGCCACCAGGCAATAGAAATAAACCTGGGGAGGGAGGGATGGGCGCTTTGCTAGGTGGTTATGCTTATCCCTAGGACAAAGAAAGTTTGCAAGTCATTGATTCCTGCAAACTCTAGTTTGTCCCTCCGGGAGGCATAACCACCTAGCAAAGCTAGTGGGTTGAATAGCACGCACCTGCTGGTGGTCCTAAGGAACTGTAAACGTTCCACTTCAGTTGGCCTCCAGTAAAACTTAACGAAAGTCTTACTGGAAGACCATCTTGCAGCTTTAAGGATAATAGGAAGAGGAAGGCCTCTCGCTGCTGCTTTTAAGCTGAGGCCCCTGTGATAGAATGACCCTTAAAAACCGTGACATCAATACCCGATGCAGACATAGCGGTCAGTATCCAACTGATTGTGTTAACCTTAGCTGGCCGAAAAGTTTTTCTGGAGGTGATAAGTAATTGTGTAAAGTCTTGTCTGACTGGGGCAGAAAGATTCAAGTATGAATTTAACAAATTAACTAAGCATAAACTCAGCTCAGCAGAATCCTGCACCAAATCTAGTTCTACAGGAAAATATGGGAAGTCTTCTGTCTCCCTTTAAGGATGACATGAAATCCCCAAGGAGTTCGAGACAACCATGGTTCGACAATATTTAGCTGGGTTAATTCTGAGCCTCTAGCTGCCAGAGCTAAAGCTAGAAGGGATGCCAATTTAATCGCCGTCCATTTTAGGTCAATCTGGTCATTGTCTAAAGAATTAAGGTAGTTTAATAAAAGGTCCACATCCCAAGTGGAAGTGTGTCTCGGAGTAAAAGGCCGGCAGACTGATAGCCCTTTGAGTAACCTGAGATTAGGGATTAGAAAATTTAATCTAGAACCATACGTCTTAATCGTACTGACTGCTAACCCTGAATGATATTTGAGCGTGAGGAATTCCAAAGTTAAGGGGATTGTGTCAGATTCATGGGAAAGGGAATTAAAGGAAACTTCCCATGCTTTAAATTCCTCGATCATCTGTTTGTATCTTACCCTGGTCCTGCGCCGTAATGAAGAATTAACTATGTCTAAAACCCGGTCAGACAGAAGAGGATGCGTTAAAAGCCTACCAGGGCTGCCATCCACATAAGTTGGGGGAGCTTGGTTAAGAGATCGCTGGTCCCTAGGAAGCAATCTGCTGTCCAGCCTAATGTAACCTTTGGTCCCCTGATTAGAGGTTGGATCAGGGGGTACCATGGTCTGGAGGTCCAAATTGGGTACACTAAAACCAGATTGGTCACCCTGTCCCTGCTAAGTTTCTCTAACACCTTCATCAGACTAGATGGAGGGGGAAAAGCGTAAAGGCCCGGAATGTCTGTCCATTGGAAGGACATCGCATCCATCTTCCAAGCCCCTTTTGCCCAAGTCCTGGTTACAAATTTGGGAGTCTGAGCCGAGGTCTGAGATGCAAAAAGAGCTATCTGTCTCTTGCACAGTCTGCTCTCTATCAGCTGAAATAAGGCACTCTTTAACTGGACTGTAGCAAGGGACAAATACTGGCGGGACAGGGAATCCGCCAGTTCGTTTGCCTCTCCTGGTACGTGAACTGCCAAAATTCAAACTTTGTGAACCAGAGCCTAGGACCACAGGTCCAAGGCCTCTAGGCAAAGACCTTTTGACCTTGTGCCCCCTCTGTGGTTGACATAAGCTACTGCTATCCTGTTGTCTGATTGAACCATTACCGACACACCTAGGGGGTTCAACGGAATGAGGCCTTGGAGGGCTAATTTGATTGCTCTCAACTAGTAAGTTTATGTGGAGAAGTCTTTCTTGAAGTGACCAAACTCCTCTTATTGCGCCTTGGGCAGAGAAAGCACCACATCCCTTGGTAGAAGCATCTGTGGTCAAGGTTAACTCGAATGGCCCTTCCAGAAGGGGGCGAGGAAGTGGACTTGCCCTTTCCAATATCTTGTTTAGCTCTTTTCTGACACTCGTGGGAAGGACAACCCTTGACCCCCACTGGCCCCCCCCGGCTTAGTTGGTTTCCTAGAAACAGCTGACTTTGTCTGCATAGCAAGGGGGAAGCATCGTAACCCGGTGTTAATGCTATCAGCTTCCCAGTAGTCTTTACTATATCTCTTAGGGACCATCAGCTGAAGTTATCTGAGCTAGGATTTTTTCCCATTTGTCTCGGGGAACACCCAAGGTCATATCCATAGTCTTCAGCATGAAACCCAGAAATAGGATATTCTGAGTAGGGACTAGTATGGATTTTTGCAGATTTACAAAAAACCTCAGGTCCTGTAATAAGGAAATTAGATAATCTCTCTGCTGAATGAGATTATCTACCTCTGGATTCAACAACAGGAATAGAAATCCTCTTTGCCTGACGTGGGATATAAAATGTGTAAAGTGCGTTGGATAGGCCAAAAACCATTACAGTCAAGTGATATATCTGTTCCTTCCAGAAGAATCTGAGAAAGCGTCTGTGTTTCATAGCGATAGGAACTGAATGGAAAGCATCTTTGAGGTCTAATTTTATGCAGAAGACATTTTTCTGCACTAGGCCTCGGATGTCCGTTAAACCTTCCATCCTGAACCTTTTCCTCTTTAGGAAAGCATTCAAAGCCTTGACATTTAGTACTGGTCTCCATGTGCCGTCTGATTCTGGAATAGGGAACAAGGGACTGATCCAATCTGAAACTGACAAATCTGCAAAATTCTATTTGTCCCTGAGCTAATGCCTGGGAAAGAGAGGAATCTAGAACTGGATTTACCTCTCTGCCCAGAGCTTGACTCTGGAAAGGAAACTGAATGAGAGGAAGTTGTAAACCCCTTTTGAAAATCTGAAGCACCCATTTGTCTGAGGTTATATCTGACCAATTTTGAGGGATGTGAAGTAAACCACTTACTTGACCGCATGGGTCTTCGGTTTCCTGATGAGCCACATCTGGCATGGGTTCCTCTGCTACTGCCTGGGGGTCTTGAATTTCCCCCATGGTGACAAAAGTGGGCTTGCTGAGTAACTTCCCAGGACAAGCCTGTAGCCCTGTAGGAAAGACCCTAGGTCCAAAAGGGCTTCTTGAAGCTTGCAAAGCTCTTCTTTAAATCGGATAAAGATCTTCTAACTTTATATTGTCCTTTCACTTCTTGTATAAAAGAGAGGCCAAATAGAAAGGAGTTTTCAAAATTAGGGAATTCATGTGATTTTGGTGCTAAATCAGACATCCTTGCTGCATGCAGTCAGCGGGTTCTGCGAATGTTAGAAATATAGTTGAAGGATTGACCGATAATAAGCACCGCTCTGCTGGGAGCTTTTAGAAGTGCCATCTAAGAAGCAAGTAAAGCTGGTAGGGAATGGTTATGAGAGGATCCCTGCTTCTCTGCCTTGACCAACATAAGTAGCAGGGGACCAACAGCATCTGCAATTTTAAATTGTGCATTGCGCAATGTCTGATCCATGCTTCCTGTAATGGATAACAGTGCTGGATCAATTTCAGGGGCCATTAACGCCTGAATGTCAGGGATACCAATATGATTTCTAAGCAGGAGATCATCCTCTTTAACTAGTGGTGATCTGAAAGCTAGTTTGGTAAAATCCCTGACTTCTGATTCTTGTTCGATGGCCCATCTTGAATGGAATAATTTTGAAGGGAACACTTTACCTAAAAGGCTCACTCTGTCCATCTGAATGTTGCTCAACTTCCCTTTGTTCAGTGGAAGCTGCAGAGCGAACCACCTCCTCGCACTCCCAATCAATCTCCAGTGATCCCTGTCTGGAGCAGGACCAGCTTAGGGAGGATGAATGAGCAAACGCTCTTGAGGTGGACGGGCTACACGGCTGTCCTGATTACCTGATTGGCTAAAACGCTGTTGCTGTGCAGGAGCACAGCACAAGCGTTTTTAGCACGGCAACATATTTCTTCGGGAGGCTGCCACATACCCACTAGCTTTGCTAGGTGGTTATGCCTCCCGGAAGGACAAAAATGGTGATATAATGTGATTGTGCCAAGTCTTTTGGTTCATGTTTAACTATGTTGCAGTAACTTTTGCCTTCATGTAACAAGTCCAAAATCATTTTGAAGTATCTGTCTAATATATATTTTTTTTTTCTGAGAGTACATAGCATGGTTCATCCAATAGTAAAGATCCATCTATCAGTGATGTATAAATGATACCATGAACTGGCATATGTCTGGGGAATAAAGAAAATCATACTACGATACCTTTTATTTTTGTCTTTAATTTCAGAAAAAGTCAACCATTTCTTGCAATTATTTTGAAAAAGCACTCCTACATTCTAATGAATACTAGACTGCTTACATATATCAAATATATTTAATGTGTGTATATATATATATATATATATATATATATACACGCACATCAAACATGATAAAACTCCCCAGTGCAAATACAAAAATTATTGTTATGCATCACCAGAATTTCTTAAGTTGGACATTGAAAAGTCCTTTTTGGGCAAAAAAACTTGAGAAATCTTGTTTCAACAACTATCCCAGAGTTCCCATCTTGATGTAAATGAGCACAGACAGGCATTGTGTTTTAGACTTCATGACTTCATACTATATTTCTGCAGATATCAATAGCAATGGACACTGTTTTAAACACAAGCATGGACTGTGACCCAGAAGGATCAGTACACAGAAAGCAACCATGGACTGCAGTTTCAATCTTGTGGTTTCATTAGTAATGTGCCAGTTCTGGTCTGAAAGTTGAGCAATGTATACATACATGTAAAACAACCAAGAATAGAGAAATAAATACATGATGGAGAGCAGAGAAGTAGATAGAGGCTATAATAGTAAGATAATAGCTTGACGTCACTTGAATAAGCAACAAACCGTTATATACTCTTGTGATGGCTTCAAATGTTACATCATAATCATATGAAGCAAATGTAACAACCTTACTCCGTATACTCTACTCAGTATACAAGCACATAAATGAAATATACAAGGCTCAAATTCCCACTCAGAATGACCTGCCATCAAAAATGTCCTGCTACTGGGGATGTTCTAGGATCCATAGTAGCATTTCTGATTGAAGGTCAATGGTTTTGAAACTATTAAATCATTTTGGGTTGTGTTAAGATAGACAAGAATGCAGGGCAAATAATTTTGTACATGTGATACTATCTCTAATCTTGTACCACTTCCCCGGGTGGGGGTGATTGAATACTGTACCTGAAGTCATGTGGTTGTATGCTGCACAACCTAAACATCTGGAGCACCCCACATTCACACGGCCATCAGGCATGTTACACTGGTTATATTGGTCGGTATTTACCAGAATATCATGTAAATTGGCTCCCCATCTGTAGCTGATAAAGAGTAGCATAAACAAAAACATGGGGTAGATTATTATCGTTATGAATTATTTCCAAATCATTTCTGATTGTTTAAGATAATGCATGTGATTTGATGTTAAAAGTTTTAGGAAATGCAATGGGCTATGTGTCACATCGTACAGTGGGAAGTGTTAATATATGATAAACATACAACAGTGCTCTAGTCAGTTTTTCAGGATTGAAAACTCACAATGTTTGAATTCCTGTTGGTAGTTGGTAAGGCATTTGATTACCTAAGTGTTTGCTATTGATTGTTGGTTAATTAGCTATTGTTTGCAAATAAGCAGAGGCCTACCCAGGTGTTGAACATTCCTAGTGGGTGGTGCTTTTAGGAGTTATATAAGGGTTGTGGTCATTAGCTTGGCTAATATAGCTTGGTTGCTACATCTAAGTGCTGCTTCAAAGTGTGTGATTGGAGATATTCTGGATAGTGCTACTTCAAAGTGTGTGTTTGGCGATATTCTGGATAATGCTGCTTCAAAGTGTGTGATTGGCGATATTCTGGATAGTGCTGCTTTAAAGTGTGTGATTGGAGATATTCTGGATAGTGCTGCTTCAAAGTGTGTGATTGGAGATATTCTGGATAGTGCTGCTTCAAAGTGTGTGATTGGAGATATTCTGGATAGTGCTGCTTCAAAGTGTGTGATTGGAGATATTCTGGATAGTGCTGCTTTAAAGTGTGTGTGAAATTTGCTTTAGAAGCTTTTGTCTCCTACTCTATAATTGAACTATAGTCACAGACATGAGGCTCTTGCGGAGTCTGGAAGGATAGTAATAGAGCATGAGATAAGAACTTATAAATGAGACAGAATGTAAAGGAATTTCAAACAGCAGATCTCCCTTTCCAGGAAGTGTTATAAAGTTACATGCAAGGAGGTGCTGTATAAACAAAGTGATTCAATGCCTAATTGGCATAAAATTGAGCAGTGAGACTGCAAGGGCATGATCTATACACCCAAACTGCTTATTTAAAGAGACACTATAGGCACCTAGACCATCTCAGCTCATTACAGTGACCTTGTCCCCTTAACCATGCAATGTTAATTATTAACAACTTTGTATTCCTAACACTAGTATCCCTTTAAGTTAAAGTTGTTTGATGCCTATAGTATTCCTTTAAGGCTGAGGGTGTCAGAGAAATGCAAAGATGATAGCTCACTCAGACCTAGCCCAGCTTTCACAGACTCAGGAAGGGGATCTTTGTTGTCAGGGAAGATGACAAAGCACCACTGGTAGCCACCACTATTTGCAGCCCCAGAGCCCAGACTGCCAATCAAACATGCAGGCAGTTGATCTTCCTTATTTGGATCAATGTTGTCCAACTTGTATCTGTGCACTTGGACATCTGTGACTGAGCTAAACAACCATGTGTGGACAGTGCACATAGTATCAGCTATATGTAAACTGATTGCAGCCATGGTATGACTGCTGTTGGTTCACACAAAGCAAGTCCAATCATCCTACCTATACCATATATATACTGCAATCCAGTGCTGACTAAGTGTCTATGGAGGAGTGTGTCTTCCTGGTTTGCTATCTACTGTGAGTGCAGTAGGACACATGAAACAGTGCTTCTATGAAAAATTTGCTCATGTGCTAGTCTTTTTTTTATGAGTTATGCTTATGTACTATTAACACATTCAGGGTTAAATAATGTTAATCTAAAAATCTTTGCATTAATGCCCCAGCGTCCTGTGGCTCCCAGGCAGCTTTTGCTACATATCATAGTGCTACACAATGTTTCTTTACTTGGCTGCAGCAACAAAGAGATACAAAGAGACTGCAGCAACAAGCAGAGGATAACTTGGAGAGAGCACTCAGCATGATCCATCGTCTCATCTGAGAGAAATGACTGGCATTTCTACCCTACCTGATGATGTGACTCCCGAATCACTGCAAATGATACATAATAGAGACTGAATTCAGATAGTGCAATAAGTACCAAAAAACATCACCATCGGTGCTATTTACTAAAACGAGAAATCAAATTGAATTTAAATTTAAGGTCAAATTAGCCAGAATAAAAACATTCTATAAGTCTGTTAGGCTTTCAATTGGCTACGTTGGCTTTAAATGTGACAGTCACTTTACATTCTTACTTTACTGACTAACCCTGACCCTAATACAACTTGCATACATTTGTGAATATAATTATCATCTGTACACCTGGGGCCTTAAGAACCATTTTCATGTAACCATGAGTTGTGTTTCCATTGACCACTTGAATTTCAGGTGTTACTAATTCATATCTGCGGTTATATTCAGCAAAACATTAGCCCAAGACAAAGCTCATGTACTTTACTGGGAGATTTATTTGCAAGCATTTCATGACTAAACTGGAATTGATGTATTTTAATGTTCTCATTGAGATTCATTCCAATTAATAAAATGCGAAATCTGTACTTTACAAAATAATTATAAGTGTATTAACACTCCAAAACAACCGAATGGGATAGCAGCTGTTTGTCAAAAAGCAGTTTTTCAGTAAAACATGTTTTGCATGTAGTGTTTGTTTTAATAAAGCAACACTTGTTTTGAATATTAGGTATGTGGGTGTATATGCTAATGTTTTTTGATTGATCACGCAATTAGTTTGACATGTTATTGCCATACAGTGCAGATGGCTGTCAGTGTAATGGCCGGATTGTAAAATAAGCTGAGTTAATGATAATTCATCACAGGAGTATTGAAGTGCATTGGTTTTAAAATAAATGCTACCTGGAACATGCTTTGGGCGTCTGTCATTAAAACTGTTAAGAATTAGGATTAATTTACAGTTGTGTACAAGTAAAATTAAAAACCTGCTCATTATAGAGGGGGGGGAGGTAAGGGGGCCTTCTCAGGATAAATGTCAAGTTGATTTATGTCCTAATTTAAAATGTAGTCAAATTACCGATGTGGAGAAGATACTAAGAGTAAAATGTTTTTGTGATTTGTACTTATTGTGTTCAAAGAAATAAGGAGGCTGACATAATAATTAAATAGAGAGTGAATTAAACCAGCTTTGTGTTTACACCAGAGATTATTCTTATTATATGGAGTGTGCTTTTAACATACGGCGGTGAAGCAAACTGGACAGAATCATTGCCTTAGTCATGTCAGTATGTTTGGAAAAATGTTTAATTAATGCCCAGCGCAATATTCCGGAATGCATCTGTGTGGCAAGATAATGTGTGCTATCAGCGGAAGGAATCTGACAGCAAAGGGTGTTCAAGGGTATAGGAGATAACCTCTAATCTGCTCTATCTTTAGATCAATAGAAAACCATATGAAATGCTTCTCCTTCCCTCCCATCATTGCTGGCAGGCAATGAAGCAGGACATTTTCCGATTCCCTCTGTTGCAGGTGGCGAATTTAACAAGACTTATTAGCTGTCTAAACCTAAATGTCTATACCAGCTTCTTTAAAATTAGTGCCATTTCACTGTGCCTTTCTGACTACACCATATACAGACGCTCATACATATTTCAGCGGTGAAAGTTGAAAGCGGAAAATATGTGCGATTATGCGTGGCCTGTGGAGAAGCTACCATGACAGACACCATAATTTGGAAGTGCTTTAGCTCTGTACAGTTTTTACATCTCACTCGTCGTTCATTGCCTTTTCCAGTGCGTCGGAGAGATATTGCACTAGTGCTAAAGAAGCCAACGTATGACCTTTACCGAGGCATGCATAAAGTTTCATTGTAGACTTCATTAGGGAATCTAATGATTTTCTGTCCATGCGCTATTGATTTTTTATTTTTATTTTTTTTGTAGAGCCGTTTGTTGATAGATAGGGCCTTAATAATACTGCTTAAAAATAGTTTTGAATTTTATTGAATAACAAGTCTTCTGGTCCATTCTGCTCTTGGTTTTCTTTAATTTGACCACAATAAATATTAGAAAACATAGCTTCTGGTAACCAGTGTTAAAACTAAACATTTCATTGATGATAGTAGGTTTAATTCCTGTTTTATGTAAAATTAATTTGAAATACTTTGAATTATCACTAAGTGACCAGCAAGTGCACACTCCCAAATAGTGTGCAAGTCTTACTTTGCACTGAAATAGTGTAATAATAGCATTTTCTTGAAGGTTATTTGGTATAAATGCACTATTAAAGGGACTCTCCAGTGCCAGGAAAACAAACCGTTTTCCTGGCACTGCAGGTTCCCTCTCCCTCCCACCCCCCATCCCAGGTTGCTGAAGGGGTTAAAACATGTCATCATGGATACTCTGACCGGTCAGTGCATTGTGTGTTCTGAAACCTTTTTATCATGGACAGCATTATGTTTTTCATCAATCTGAGCTACAGTAGCTCTTCTGTGTGATCGGACCAGACTGGGTAGCCTTCGCTCCCCACATGCATCAATGAGCCTTGGATGCCTGTGACCCTAATGCTGGTTTATTAGTTGCACGACTTTTGATAGGCACTAACCCCTACATAATAGGTACACCCTAAAAGACATGCCGTTTTGGTCGTCAAATCATCATATTAACGTTGTGGATGATCAGTGTAGCATGTGGTGGTCATCTCGTTGCTCATTTTACTAAACAAAAATAAAATTAATAAATAACATGAATATTAAATTACTCCTGCTGCAGTTGTTTCCCCCTTATTCAAATAAAATAAAAAAAATAAAAATCTTTATTAATAGCAATTAGGTCCACTCAGTCTTCCTGATCTTATCTTGAAAGGGAAAGCTGGAATGGTACTGCATCCCTGGTGTCCATAGATGTGTCTCTCTTCTCTGTATTGTTGCCAGGGCTTGGTGACGTCATATCCTGGCTCCAGCAACAGTACAGAGCATGCAAGGGATTTAGGAAATCAATATAAAGTGGCCCAGTTGCTCTCTCAGACCCCCATACTGCAGCCTCTTCTTTAAACAGCTGGAGAGCAGACACCTGTTGCATGGCTCCCCACGATCAAGCTGAAACTACGCAGGTGCCTGCTGTGGTGGGTGGGGACTGTGCAGTGCACCCCACTGTCACCTTTAGTTTGCCACTCCCCACTCCCTAGCTGTTCATATCTGTGTTCCTCCCAGCTTTGTATATCTGTGTCTCCTGCTTTGTGTGTCCCTGTGTCTCCTGGCTTTTTGTGTCTCCCTGCTTAGTGTGCTTGTCTCCCAGATTTTTGTGTCCGAAATTTTGTGTGTCTTTGCTCCCCAGCATTTATTTTAAAGATTTTATTGAAAGTTTGCAGACACAATAAATTGATTTGTGAAGGAGTTGAGTAGAGCATGGAAATGCACAACATGGGTGGAGTAAATGAGAAGTCCTATACGAATACCCTGTGCATATTTTTGTCCATCATGAATTTGTGCAATATCACAATTATGGTCATCTCATGGTCAGTGTTCATTGCCTGCACACAACCTAGGAAAACACTAGAAAAAAACAATATCAATTAGAAATGTTAAAGGATTTTGGCCACATCCCCAAGCCTGCAGAAGCCATGTGTTTTACTGGAAATTATTAAACAAAAAGAGTAAATACTCATTTGACTATACACCCGAATTAGAAATGATAAGAGCAATAGGTGGACTTTGGAAGAGTTCCCCAGCCTTCTCTGGCCCTTATGTTAGGTCACCTGCCATTTTCTGTGTACCTCAGTTTTTTGGTGTTTCTCAAGTGTCTTCTGTGATGTCTAACTTACGCTACCCCAAACTTTCTGTATTCCAAAGCCATCTGTCTCCCCAGCCTTTTGTGCCCTAAAGCCCTTAATATCAGCAGCTCTCTCTGTCTCCCAGTCGGCTATGTTCTTCATCCTATACTGTACCCCAACTTTTTTTGTCCTCCAGTTTTCTCAGCTGTGAATATGGCTGCAGGAAACTTAACCGCAGGCTAACAGGAAAAACCTGGTGTAGCTTTTAAGATGATATATTTCACTGGTTGATTAATGAGGAAAATAAACCATATTTTAACATAGTCTACCAATAGAGTCCCTAGTGATGATACATACTTTTGTCTGTAGAAAACAGCATGCTTTAATGTATGTTGGATTAAATGGGCTGGGGTTATGAGATGCTCATTTTGTTCCTACATTGATGCATGCACTTTAAAAATATATATTTTATTTTTCAATCCATCCAATGCCTATGGAGGCTCAGACCTATTTATTTATGTATTCATTTATCTACCGCTGATGTGAAATTGTTGATAAATAGACACCATATAATGCATTAAATTAAGTTTAATTTAATTTAAAGGCTCTGAAAATTTTATTGTATCTGTGGTCTTGGTGGGGGGTAGGAGTGGCGGGAATATTTCCTTTTATTAGTTATGCAAATCGGATGATTTGTTTCAAGACATTTAGGGCAAAATAAGTGATTTAATAAAATATTCCATTCAGTTAATCACAATTTATTTCAATTCACTGATTAATAAATAAACCCTTTTGAGTCTCAAATGGTATAGGGTTATTTTTTTTTTTTTCATGTCTTATCAGGAAAAGAAAGATGGAAAAGAAAGATACAAAGTCTTCTGACACGCTTGCCACCTTTCATTTTCCAAAACCCAGTGTTTAAAGTAAATAAAGAGTTTAGCGCAAGTATCCCCTAATCTATTTAAAGATTGTGGCTGCTTCACAAACCATGTACATGTTTCTCAAAACACAGCTGTGGTTTCACAAGCAGACAATATTTTTAATTTAACACATGTCAAAGATCTAAGGCATACCTCCAAACATTTCAAAGCGATAAATAAGAATACTTTAATTTTAGGGGAGTGAATGAGGTTGCGGCTTTTTTGAGAAATATTAGGTGACTTACTAATAACAATTTATGAAACTAAAATGTATGCAGAGCAATAATAGTCTTATCTATTCAGACTAATTTTAAACACATTTATTGTAGTTTAAAGACACATTACCTGTAGTATAATTGCTGTGTTGGCAGAGGCGTAACTAGAACTCATGGGGCCCCGGTGCGAAAATAGCCCTGGGGCCCCTCCCAAATGTCTACCTCCACCCCCCCACACATGCAGTCAAACAGATACACATACATGACACACACATGAAGGCACACATACATGTACACACACATACATTTAAACACACATACACACACACATACATACAGACACACATACAAACACAGAGCCCCTTCCATACAGACATATATACACACACACATACATACACACAGACATGTAGGCACACACATACATACATACATACATACACACATACATACAGACATACATACAGTCACACATACACACAGACACATACAGACACACACACAGAGACACATACACACAGACACATACATACAGACACACACACATACACACAGAGACACATACATACAGAAACACATGCAAAATGTTCAAGTCACCCTCCTGTTTCCCACCTTTTAGGTGCAGAAGGGTGACTTTCCTTGGGGTCCAGTGGCTCACACTAATGAGCCACTCAGACTCCCTCCTCTCTTCCTCCTGCGCGGGCTCTGTGATTGAAGAGAGGAAGTGACCGGGGCTGTCACTTCCTCTATGCGCTCTGATGTCATCAAAGGGGGCCCGGTTGCGCTTTTAGAGTGCCACAGCACTGACTGGGCCCCCTGGAAATTAATTTTAATCGGGTGGCTTTAACAGCATGGGCCACCCGATGGGCCCGTTTTAATGTGCCATCCAGGAGGTTAAACCACGCGGGCCAGGGCCGCAACACATGGCCGGCGGGCACCTCAGTCGCAGGGGTCCACACGGTGGCCGGGTTCCCTGGAGTGATGGGCCCAGTCGCAGCTGTGACCCCTGCGACCGCACTAGTTCCGCCACTGTGTGGAGGTCTGTTACCTGCTCATCTCACTCAAGTGGCTATGGTGTCTGGAGCCATCCCCAAATTCATTGTTAAATTATTTTTGAATGGTTTAAACATTCCAGGCCCCCTATAATTATATGGCTAAGGCAATGTTATGCTCTGTCTGATACCATGTTAAATTCATAAAAGAAACCACAGGGAGAAGAAGACTTAGAGCAATCAACAGGTGAGGCAAAAATAAAGGGGCATGCTAGGTATTATAACATCTAAGGCACCGGTCATCTGTCAAGCCTTTTACGAATCTTGCTGTGTCAGGCTCTCAGGGTTTGCCTAAAGTTATATTGTAGTTACATAACAATATAGGTTGAAAAAAGACTCAAGTACATTGACTTAAAAAACATATTTTTCTGCAAGTTATCCAAAAGACTGCAAACAAACAAACAATAGGAAGCAATTATGCCACAAATTGGGGAAACAATCCTCCTTGTCTTGGATTTCAACTTGGATCAACAGCCCACTTCCATGTTAATTATATCCTTGAATATTATATCCTTGAATATTCAGGTTTTGTTTTTATATATACATAATTTGATAAGACAACCTCTTTGGGTAGAGAATACCACATATTGTTCTTACTGTAAAGAAACATTTCCTCTGCTTAAGCAAATTGGGTAACATCCTGTCTGTTGTATACTCCTGCTAACAAACAGGTTAAACCTTGCAGTTTGTACTTTATGTATTTGTATAGTGCAATCATATCTTATACTTACTATAGAAAATAAATGCATTATTTTTAGCCTTTCTTCATAACTAATTTTTTCCATCCACCTTATTAGTTTTTTAGCTTGCCTCTGCACTTTTCAGGTTTTAAAACTCTGTCTTTAAAAATGGTGGAAATTGCACTGCATATTCAAGGTGACGTCTTACCATTGATTTATAAAGAGGCAAAATGATAACTTCATCACGTGAATCAATACTTTTTTTATACATTAGAGGCCCTTAACAGTCTCTGCAATGGCAGTCCGACACTGTACACTGTTGCCTAGTTTGTCGTTTATAATGAATGCCACATCCTTTTCATTTATAATTATTCGTAACTCAACTGCATTTAATGGCACCCAGACCTCTTCATCTCAATGAAGTAGTCTGGGTGCCACGTCCCTCTAGGTTTAAGCATGCAGCAGAAAACATTGCCGTAGCGTTTACAGTGTAGAATTTAGATCCCTCTGGTGGCTGTCTCATTGATAGTCATTACAGGTGCATCTGCAGAAATAGCTGAGGGACATGCAGCAATTTTTATTTTTATTAGATGGTTTCAAAATATCCATAGATGTAAAATCTGAAATTTCTGCTCGAAAATCGGTGATGCATAGTATTGGATCAAGAGGACAAAATAAGCATACAACATTTCGGCGTGTTGGCCTTGATCATGTAAGACCATCTGATCATCTAAAAATTGAGACCATCTGATTGGTGTAGTGCAGCATTTTGCCTTGCATGAACACTAGCCTCCCAATGCTTTCCTAATGTAAATTATGTCAATTAATTGTTTCATTTGATTGGAGCACTTGTTTGTTAATTATGCACCATACTTATAGGTCATGTTTTAACACTATGGTAGCTTGACAAAGACCCTGTTGGGTCGAAACGTTGCTGTTGTTTTGCTATAAATAAAACTGCTATTATGTATTTTATCCTTGAGTGCGTGGATCTATATTTATTTTCTAAGCTTTAATAGTAACTTTTTGCATGGAACTGTATCACATGCCTTAGGAAAATCCAAGTAGATCTCATCCACTGGAACACCCTTATCCATATCAATTAAGTTCTTTATAGAACATATTTAAGTTATTTTAGCATGACCAGTCTTTCATAAAACCACATTTATTCCTGCTAATGTTACTGTAGTTCAAAATGAATTCTTAAATACTATCCCTTACCAGTAGGTCATATAACCTCCCAGCAACATAAGCCCACAAGTCTTAAGGATAAGCTTTTGAACCCTCTTTTAATATAGACAACATATCTATTTTTCTCTAATTCTCTGGTATGATTCCTGAAAGAAAGGAATGCTTAATAGTGATGACCCGAACAGTTCGCCGAATGGTTCGCCACGGACGGCGGACATACGCGCTGTTCGGTCCCCCCCTATGTCATCATTGAGTAAACTTTGACCCTGTACCTCACAGTCAGCAGACACATTCCAGCCAATCAGCAGCAGACCCTCCCTCCCAGACCCTCCCACCTCCCGGACAGCATCCATTTTACATTCATTGTGAAGCTGCATTCTTAGTGAGCTGTCCAGGAGGTGGGAGGGTCTGGGAGGGAGGGTCTGCTGCTGATTGGCTGGAATGTGTCTGCTGACTGTGAGGTACAGGGTCAAAGTTTATGTTTATGTTCACCGTCTGTGCTGAAAGATTAAGAACATACAATATGGATATTTCTACACTAAGTTCCCTAGCTACTCGTGGGTGAATACCATCTGGCCATGATACTTTGTTTACGATATATTTTTTGTAATTGATGTAGCTTTGTCTTTATCCTGGGTTAATCAAGCAACAGTTGCAAATCTACAACCATAGATTATTTATCCTGTACACTAAAGAAAACAAATGGTATAATATAATGTGGAAGTCCATACTACCTCATACAAGGTTTAGATAGTATTATAATTGTCATCACTACATTTAAAGTTGATGTACGTTTTTGTGATAATGCAAAAGTAAGAACGTCCACTTAATCAGGCTAACTCACAGAAAGGACTGGGTTCACCTGACTCAGCAAAGTGAGAGATAATCCTTTCTTAAAATAGTTTGACATATTGCTAGTAGATGGTGCCCAGTGACTATTGACACCATAACCATTATAGTTCACAGTAGTGGTTATGATGCCTAGAGTGTACATTTAATATTTGTCCTAGGCTTTCTTAAAGTGTAGGTATCCTGTAACAAGTACAATAATCATAGACACATTTTATGATTTTCATATAAATATTATTAAACTGCATTTACATTACACAAAACTAACTTTTTTAAATCTTTGCACACATTATGCTAAATTAATGTTTTTGTTTTCTTTTTAATAAATACAGAAAGCAGGTCTTTTGTAGATTAGTAGAAAATGACTACAACTTGTAATTATATTAACTTTAATTGTGAAGAGATTACTTAGTAATTGGAAGATGCACTATGTTCTGTCTGAAAGCCTAATTTGGCACATACATCAAAAGTAAAAGTAAATTGGATTAACTACTTTGAAAGTACATACCTGGTTTGAGGGGAGTGTTCCATGCACAGTAAATTAAAACAAATAGACACATGCCTTTGAAGGGAGTGCATTGTGATATATTCTTTTGTACTTTAACTGTTTGGTAATAGAATGGAAATAATCTCAATATAAGCAGAAGGTTATAATGAATATGATATTTGTTAAAATATGACGTGATTTCAAAGTGAATTTGACATTTTAAGATATAATAGTCACATTCTAAATATTTTCCAAGAAAGCTATGTATTTACTTTGGCTAATTTGTCATAAAACATACCTCCTGAGTAGGGATGGATTTCCCATTAGATAGACACCCGAGTAGACAGAGCAGACACTATACCATCTATCCATTAATCCATCCATACATCCGTATATCCACCCACCCATCCATCCATGTAGTGGAGGAACTAATGTAGTGAGGGTCCTGGTTCAAGGCATTTTTTGAGCCCTCCTTTACTGCAAGGGTGGCCAAGAGGTAGAACCAAATCTGTCATACAACTCTCATGATACTTGGGATCTACTATTTGTTCATCCTTCATGGTTGTATTTATGACCATTGTTAGTGTTTTTTGAATGTAATCCTGTTTTAGTATGGAGTATGCATGCATGTAGAGGTGTTTTGTATGTACTGTTGCCACTGGACTGGAATGCAATGTAGTACTACTATGTAATGTTTGATTTTAAACACAGGGATGCATTTGTAGTAAAGGGGTGTGTTTGCACGTAGTGTTGGCATTTGATTGCTGGGATACAAGCACATATATACATAAACTGCCACATACATACATACTAATGCAGATACACATACACATTAACACACACTGCCACAGATACACACACTGCCACATTGACTCAAACACATATACGTACACTTACATACACAAACACAGATACACACATATAAACATATATATATATATATATATTATGTATTTATTTATAAAATATTTTACCATACATATATACACACACATACACACTCACACACAAACATATACACACACAGAAATACGCTGGCACATACATACTCAAACACATAGACAAATAGACACACATTGACTTATATACACTGACACACAGACACATACACACTCAGATACACACATTGACACATACACACTCACATACAGACATTGACAAATACACACTCACATAAACATATACGCTCTCACACACAGACACATACACACACTGACACATACACAAACTGACACACACACACTGACACATACACACACTGACACATATACACTCACATACACACTCAGATACACACACTGAAACTTACTCGCTCAGACACATACACACACCGATATACACACTGACACATACACACTTACTCACTCACAGATACAAACAGATGTTATATTTTTAGCGGTTCTCCTGCTGAGTATGTCTGTATGGGTCTGATAATCTCCTTGTGCCTCCCTGCTCCTGTGCTTGCTCTCTCCCACTTGCGTTGCTCCCTCTGAATGTGGGAGCAAGTGACAGGCATTAGCTTACTTCCAGCATTGGTAATCTGTCAAGGGCCCGATCATACTGCATCCAACCAGGCCCCATTTAAAAAAAAACAAAAAAAAAATCATGACCCTAAGTTCCTGAGCCACCCGATGGGCACCCCCCGTGTGTGGGCCCAGTGCAACCGCATCTGCTGCACCTGCGGTTGTTCTACCACTCCATCCACCCATCCATTCATTAATCCATCAATCCATCCAATTTAATGCTTGCAAATTCTGAGTTTAGTGAATAACAGGACCGCTGCCTGTCCGTTAATTGCCTTTCTTTAGATTATGTGTTTTCTCCTCATCTTTTCATATATTGTGCATGCTCCCCATTCTGGAGCGCCTCCACGAAGGAAAGTCATTCACCTCCCGAACGGGGACCACCCCAATACTCCCATTTAGAATGTAAGTTTAGAACCTTCACACCTTGCAACATAAGTTTCAAACCGCAAGGGAAGCAATTAATGAGCACTTCCCTGGGCGGCTGCCATTCGTACAGATGAATGCCAGCCAGGGGGAGCGTTAGTGGATTGTTTCCCAACTCATTCGTTTCCCGAATGAGGACCTCCCTAGTGCCCCATTAGAACGTTTGCACCAATTAATCAGAACGTTCTCATTCGCAACCTAAATGTGAAACTGCAAGGGAAGTAATTAATGAGTGCTCCCCTGGGTGGCCGCCATTTCGTATATATGAATGCCATCCGGGGAAGCATTCGTACCTCGAGAGCAGATGCTTCCCTTGTCTGGGTTTCACACCAGGACCCTGCGTACAGAGACTAGCAGATCGAGGGACTGAGGTGAGGATTCATGAGATTGGTGGGGGCACTTCTGGGGCACTGGCGAGTTTTGGTGGGCTCTCATGAGCTCATGAGCTCTTTTGCCACGGGTGGACTTTTCTGTGCCTGGGAGACAAAGTGATGGTCCCTTTTTCATGTGCCTAGACTCCCAGGCACAGAGGCTTTTGGGAAGAAGACCCCTGGTGATTGGTGTGGGGAACCCCAGGGATTTAATGGCGGGCTTTTGGGACAAAGGGAACAAAGTTCCTTCCCGCGCTGGGACCTCAGGGGGGGATTGTGGTATGCATGTGTGATCCACCCATTGCACGGGGTATGCATAAAAGTCATGTGTGGCCAATAAAATTGTGTTGTACCTCCAGAACTAGGTCTTGTCCAGTTACTGGGGGGAAATGGGTCTTGTTGCAGTTTAAGTGGTTCCTGACCGGCTGAATTAAGGGAATTAGCGGTGGGGTTACCCGAAGACTGCTAGAAACACTATCAATGTTTGAGATGTATGACACATCAGAATATACAGAATATATATGAACAGTTTTATTTTTTTCTGAATCCCTGATTTAGTAATACTTTCTAGAGATAATCAATATGCTGTGCAGCAAACCTAATGATCAGTATAAAAATCTAATGACATGATACATGGTGCAGCATGCTATTGGGGTGAATATTATAGATATTTATCTTTAATACGCATACATCAGCACATCTCCTTTATTGATTTACAGGAACAATATTTCAGCATTAGATGTGTTCAATTACTGCGTGTTAGGAGAGACTAATGGTGGCAGCTAAATAGAGTACTCATTATTTTAATCCACTACCACACTAAAAGTAGTGCTTCACATCTAATTGAACAGAGTCCAAAATGTGCATCATGTTAAGGGCTTAACCAATGTCTCAACTTCAATAAACTCTTCAGTTGTAGTATGTATGTGCAGTTATGGCCTTATAATACTTTTTGGTTTTCTGAATAGATCCAGGCCTAAAAGCAAATATATTTTTAATCAGATGAATTGCAAAAGCTCTAGTTATGAAAAGATCACTGAAGGGTGAGTCAATATATATGTTGTCAGAACATTATTTCATCTAAAATCTCTTTGTGCTGATGAGCTTTTAGAGAATATGATCAATAGTGTACAGGGCTGGCCCAAGACAAGGTACTGCATGGGTGATAGTGGGGGGCCTGTGAGTGGGAGGGTGACAGTGTGGGAAGACATTGTGTGTGTGTGTTGGTGACAGTGTGGGGGGACAGTGTGAGAAAGGGTGACAGTGTGGGGGGGCAGTGATATACCTTTATTTTAAATGTACTCAATTCCTTGGTCATCCAGTGGGCAGCTCTCCAGTCCGTAGCTCAGCCGAGGACAGAGTTACAGACCATGTAATAGAGGTCTCACAAGCACCCAGAGTGTTGCCATGGTAACACTCTGAAAGCTCACAAGACCTCTGTGACATGGTCTGCAGCTTTACAACCTGTGGAGCTTCAGACCGGAGGCTCTGGGCTCTTTTACAAGCAGATTGATTGGAGGAGCTCCACACCCAACAATCAGTCGTTAACCACCTCTGGGCTTGTTATATAATGACAAGGGTGGCAAAATGCTTCCCCTGTCAGAGTGCAGGGACCTATGGATGGACCAGCCCTGATAGTATATGGTGATTACATGAATAATTATCTTAAAGTGCTAAACTTGGATCTGCATAAAAAAAAAACACCAGACGAGTAACTTTGTTGGAGATATTATTTAATTATTAACAATGTAAAGGCTCTTTTGGATTACATTTTTTTATTTTTTTTTTATTCTTTATTTTTCTTGTGCGTGTGAAACATACAACATTTGATCTTACGGTGCCACAACAGCATCCACAAGTGTATTATAAGCAGTTAGTTAACATGGCATTTGAGGGGTACGGTACATTTTTTTTTTATATTGACAAGCAAACAATGAAAGATTATATGACACAAGATTTCAGGTAATTCACGAGTTGTCAGGTTAAATGTTAACATAAACAATCACACAGGTTAAGATCAGGCTAACTTGGGTAGCAGCAATTTGTCAATCCCTACATCAGTGTTGGTATATGTATTTTCTTACAGGGTTAATTTTGGAGTATCTGCAAGCTTAATGAGAATGGCTGAACTGGACTGATGATCCACTGCTATGTAGTGTGGTGTACCTGTGAGATGTGATTACGCTGCATGAGCTTAGTGTAGTATTGCTGCATGTGTGCCTGCGTGTAAGACCATGTAGGAAGTTTACAGGTAAGGAACATCAGGCATAAGGAATATTCGCTTAATTTGTCAAGTGGTTAACAAGTGAGAAAATGACCACTGGAGTTGAGGCTAAGACGGGCTAAGTGTACTAAGGAGCATATGAGGTCTGAGGCTGCTTTCGATTTACATGAAGCCAGTGTCTCTGACAAGGTCCAAGCGTCCTGGGGCTGCAGGCACCACTGTTTTTGCACTGCCATTTGTGTCACCCATTCCATCTGATCTTGTAGCCTTGTACCTCTGGGGTGTATTTATTGCAGATCTGCGGCATTTGCTGGCGGTGGTCTGCTCCTTCATCCCCCTGACGCTTGGTGTCTGCTTCTGTTCGGGTGGTATAGCGATTACCACGCCTCCGACCCCCGGCTTTTGATGTTTCAACTTTGGGGGCTCCCAACCCGGGAAGGCGGTCGTGGAGCCAGGCTTGATCCGTGAGTGGGTAAATAGGGGCTTGTCAGAGGGTTGGACGCTTGTCTGCTGGTTCGGGCTCCGTGGCCCATGGTGTATGCTGCTTATTGCGGGGCGATCTGCTTGCAGGTAGATGCAGATGCGATTCTCGGCTTCAGTCGCGTCGCCGCCATTTTGGCGCCCAGGCGTGGGATGCGCAGTGTTAGGCGGACTCGGAGGGTCAGGATTGGGCAGTGGTTCCCTCCAGTGTGGACCGGGATAACCCCCCTGGTCCATGGGGGGGAAGAATGGACCCGTGAGACACATCACTGGACTATTGCACGGCAGCCAGGTTCTGACGCGGGACAGTCCGCCCCACTCTCCACCCACATAGGCCGCATGCCCCGAAGCCTCGCATTTCCCCCTGGGGCTGCAAAACATCCGATATCAGGGACCACAGTGGCACCGGCAACCACCCGGACATGAGAGGTGGCCTCTTGGCTCTGAGACAGGCTTTAAGCTTGGCATTTTCCCCCAAAGTAGGCCAATTCCCGCAGGAGCCTCTCCAGCCTGTGACCGGTCAGCATGGCGGTCAGGCCCCGCCTACGAATTACATTTTACTTAGAGGAATGCCAGATAACTTCATCCCAAGGAATTTATTTGGGTGCAGTGGTCCTGTCATTTTAACCTTTTGTATTACAACATTGCTGTCCAATGCATCACTGGAGGGAGCCATCGTTCCACAATGATGTCGCATAAGAAGAGATAAGCAGAGTTGAGGGAGACATATCATTGGAGAAAGGAATATAAAAAAGCCCTTTTCAAAATGAATGTTATGCTGAACACGTGGGGGGCACTAAACCAGATGACAACAGGGACACTGTAGGGTTAAGAATACAGAGGGTATAAATGTATTCCTAAGGCAATAGTGTTCTCTTGATTTGAAAGATTTACTTTTACAGTGAACATTGATTAAGCTGGCAAAAGGTAAAAAGGCCACCTTTAGAGTCCAGATGCAAAGTAACTTTATGTCTATAGTGATAACAGTTCACATTGAAGGGAGTGATGAATTGTCCGATTCCTTAAATGAGCCGATTGTAGTGATATTGGTCTCTGACATTATAAGACATGTAAAGTATTGTTATTTATATTTGCCAGAAGATTTGCCTCTAGTGACTGTCAGAAGAACTTAAAAAAAAAACCTGTTCAGTGTTCAGGGTTATCACACATAGCTTGATGTTTCTCATAGAGATGCATGAGATGCATCAGGTTGATAGAGCTTGGAAATCTTCATGCATGTGTCATAGATCCCCAAAATGTATTGTATTATTCAGCTATGCTCCTCTCCATTATCTCACCACCTTAACTGGTTCTTATTTATATTATTCTCATAATCTATAATAAAAAGCAATACATACAGTAGGTGTATGTATTGCTTTTTGTTTATTTAAGAGTGGTATAAGGGGTTCCCCACTCAGGTGTTAGATCACACTTGCACTTTTTGCACTGTATTTACTATATTCTTTATTGCTGTTCATAATCTATAATAGTTTCATAACCTATAGCATATCTCTTATAATCCATAGTTTCTATTCTAAAGTTATAAGAGCCAAAATCTTAATTTGCCTGTTTTTTGAAATTAAGACATATCTTACCGACATCTTTTGGTCGAACTACTCAGCATGATACACAGGATGACACACGTAGACTTGCTAAACCACATCATTGTTATTTCTCATAAGTGCCGTGGGAGCTATTCCTTCAACGCCAGGGCTCAAGTGAACCTTAATGCTTACAAGCTGGATGGCTTTAATGTAAAAACATGTGTGTATATTTAATTCCGACAGCATGTTTTTTTCTTGTAAACATACCAAGCTAGCCTGTTCTCACTAATACTACGTGCTGAGGGCTTCAAAGGGACTTTCAATGTAAGTGAAATAAAAGTACCCAGATGAGAATGTGCCCTATTTTGGAGTAGATTCAGATAATCTAAATGTTGGAAAATAGATTGAAAACAATAGCTGCTTGCTATTTAGCACCATAAGTACTACAATGGGCTTTTGATGTTCTTTTAATTCAATTTATTTGAAGGAATGTTAATGGTGATAATTAAAAATAACTTAAAACCAAACATGTAGTGAAAATACAAGTTCATTTGGCTAACATTATTATTCCTTTGAAGTTCACACTGTCTGCATATTTAAGCCCACCTCTTTAAAAATTGCCATCATCTATCGCCCGCCTGGTCATCTGAGACTATTCATTGGACAGTTTTCTTCCTGGCTACCTCACTTTCTCTCCTCTAGCACTCCTTCCCTCATACTTGGGGACTTTAACATCCCAATCAGCAACCTCAGCTGCCCTGTTGCCTCCTGTCTGCTCTCTGTAACCTTCTCCTTCAGCCTCATACAGTGGTTTACTTCAGGAACTCATACAGCAGGAAACACCCTTGACTTCATCTTCACCAAGCTCTGTACCACCTCTAATCTCTCCAATATTCCATTTCCTCTATCTGACCACCATCTGCTGACCTTTGACATCGGCATACCCCGTACCCAAATTTCACCACCCTCAACTCTCCAATCTCGCAGAAACCTCCACTGCCTTTATCGCCAGCATTTCTCCACCAAACTCCAAGCTCTCCTTTTGCCTATCTCAAATCTCACCTGCCCTAACTCTGCAACCTCACTCTACAACTCCACTCTCTCCTCTTAACTAGACATCATGGCACTTTCTACATTTAAAAGCAGCAAGCATTCCCAAATTACAGCTCTGGCACACCAAGCTGACCCGATATATCACACAAAATGTTCCAGAACTGCTGAACACTGTTGGAGAAAGTCTCACTCTGCACCTGACTTCCTCCACTATAAATTTATGTTGTGCTTCTACAACACCCTCACCCTCAACACCCTCAAAAGCAATTGACAAAAGGTATCCCAGAAAGGAGTTACAATCCAGTGTGCTGGGGGTGCATCTAACCCCACAATTAACAGTAACTCAATATTCAAGCAGAAACACTGCAAATACTATCTATTACCACCATGATCACTTCAAATCACTGAAATGATTTAAGTCATTTGAAAAGCTTATCCACCATATTAAATTGAGGCTTTTGTAAGTGTTAACAGTATACAGGTCCATTCATAAAATAAATACAAATGACAAAACTGACGCAAAAATAGTCATGACTGTGGTTGAGTTGGAGAATTTTTCATATTCATATTTAGTTTATGAAAATTCAGTTAGTGAAAACTTCTGTATAATGTATTTTTTTAAATTACTTTTTACTTAATAATAACAAAGGTATTTAACCAGGAAATGTACATTCAAATGGTTTTCAAGTACGTCCTGTATGGAGATTATTTTAATGTATTCACATAAATCACATGTGAATTTGTTTTCGTCACTATGGTAAAAAAGGCCAAAGAGCCAACGTAAACATGTAAAAATTGTATAAAGGTATTGGCAGCGAGTTAACATTACATAATGGGCAAATCATACCAGCTTTTTTAAAGAAAAAGCCACCTCTATAGAGCAACTCACAACTGGAAAATCTATTTCTCAAAAAGTGAACGCGTGGTGCGAGATTGCCAGGATCAATAAATATTTAGACTATAATAGGATCCCAAGAGTTTAAACGTACACAATAATCCAACAAGTAATAAAGGATGATGCCTCTTAGCTGGAAGAATGGCATACTATTGCTCCCTGAGCTTAATGCTGCTAATTGTCTGAAAGAAAACATGAAGATCTTTGATTGGATATAGAGAAAATGTATAACAACTTATTGATCTATAATGATTCAACAGCTCTGTTTGAATTAAACAAAAACATCAAAGCTAAATAAAGTGGTAAGATGTTATAGCAAAAGGAAACCCACAAAATGTAATCATGGCAAAAATGATTGAGGACTATTAAAGGTACAGAAATATGTCCCGCGTTAAAAATAAATACGTAAATAAATTTAAAAAAAAAAATCTAATAGAAAAAAAACTTTGTTTTCTTTTTTATTATTTTAGTTTGTTTATTCTTTATTATATAATTTATTATTCTAAGGTACAAATGTGTAGAATTGTAACAAAATAAAGAAAGTGACTAGGTAACAAGGTTGTCAAAAATCTAGTGCTACTGTTCAAAATGGGGAGGAAATAAAAGAAGAAAATATATATAAAAAATAAGATTGCGTAACAAAAATAATTTATCAAACTTTTCTTTATGTGAATGTCATCTTGCATTATTGGGCAAGGCCATGTTCTATATTTTACTTTCTCGAAAACAGAAAAAATGTGAAGAAATGTGTAATCCTATTGTTTTTGAGAAAGACAGGTATAATGTATAGAGTGCACATATTAGTGGGATTGTTGGGTGTTTTGTGTTTTTGTTTTCATAAATTGGTTTACTTGTAGATGTTCTTTCAGAAGAATTGGGAGCAACATCTGCAACAGCTACTAGTCTGCAACAGATGTAGGAAGACAAGCTGGTAAAATGTTGTCTATCTGCAGATCCTGTGTGCGTTTGTGTCTGTCTGTCTCACTATATGTGTCTCTTCCTGTGTGACCCAAGTTGTATGTGTATGCCTACATGGGGGCATCATCCTTTGACTCATCAAAGCTATATTTCATTTTTTTTCACTGGAAACGGAAAATAAATCTATCCCCAATTTTCATAACACACAATAAAAAAAATCCTTTCTTTTGCAAATCTTGTGTATTTTTTATAATTTTGTAGTGTATAGGTTAAGATTCTATGTTTCTAGATGCCACATATGTTGTTAAACTATTTCTCCTTAAATTGTTTGAATCAGAAAATGCCAACAGTGTTCTTTTTTTGCTTTTTCCATTATATGAAGCGGTTGACAACCACCTTTTTCCGAAACCACACAACCTTCTCTCTGAACCACATAAACATACACCCTTGTGTTCATTATATTTACAGAGAAGGGGTAATACACTAGCATCTACATACAACAAACACTTCTGAAGCCATCTGCTAACATTACTCTGTGTACCTCACTTTTATAGTACTTGTTTTCCTATGCAAGTTATGTAACTTTGTCCAACCTGTGAACTATACTGTATGTGTGTTTTAAATTGTACAGTAGTGTAAAGCAGGTATCTCAATCTCTGCACCTGCCCCCATCCCCAACCACAGATGTAGGAATTCTTGGGATCCAGAGAATCATGTGGGTTGTACTTCAGTTTGAAATGCCGGGTGTGACAATATATGGGCAAAAACATGTTTGCTTCTTCTCAAATAGTTTCTGTTAAATGCTTGCAACAATAGTTTAATGGAAATGATTATGACTTGACAAATCGATAGAATTAATGAACATAAATTATGAAATCATAGCTATATTGTCTATAATGATATTTGTGTTTCTGGTTTTTAATTTTGTGTCACATTGTTAGTTTGTTGAAGTGGTCTGGGTGCACCGTCCCTATTGCACTTAGTGCTGTAATGTTAACTCCTTAGTGACCAGACCGCTTTTACATTTTCTTACCATTTTGGAGCAGGGCTGTTTTTACATTACTGCGGTGTTTGTGTTTAGCTGTAATTTTCCTCTTACTCATTTACTGTACCCACACATATTGTATACAGTTTTTCTCGCCATGAAATGGTCTTTCTAAAGATACCATTATTTTCATCATATCATATAATTTACTATAAATAAAATTATAAAATATAATGAAAAGATTTTAAAAAAAAACACCTTTTCTAACTTTGACCTTCAAAATCTGTTACGCATCTACAACCGCCAAAAACCACCCATGACAAATAGTTTCTAAATTTTTTCCTGACTCTTAGCTTTTTTTTGCATGTTATTAGGCAATAAGTACAAGTAGCACTTTGCTATTTGCAAACCATTTATTTTTTTCTAAATTAATGGTAGTTACATTGTAACACTGATATCTGTCAGGAATCCCTGAATAACCCTTCACATGTATATATTTTTTTAAAGAGGACAACCTAATGTATTAAACTTGGGATATTTTGACTGTTTTCATGCAACTATTTTACCACCAATCTATACCAAATTTAAAAACAAATAAAATAATTGGTGATTGTTTTGACACACATAGAAATTTAACAATACATGTGCTGAGAACTTTAAGGGTTACTGCCAAAGAACACCCCAATATGATTTCAGCAACATCTCCTGAGTATAGTAATACCACCCATGTATAGGTGTGTCGTGTTCTTTGGGGGCTAAAAGACCTTATTTGGAGGGTGCGCATTCCAGCTTTTCAACTTTTTAATTTTCACAGCCGGTCATCATGCACCCATGTCCTATTTGGGCCATTTTTGAAGCCGGCCAATGTAATTTACCCCCATCAAACCATATATTTTTGAAAAGTAGACACTTTAGGTCTTAGGCTTAGGGTATTTTAACACTTACCATGCAAATGTAGGGCTTTCCCCTTTTCCATGTTTGCACATTGAAATTTGCCAGATTGATTTGCTGGGCCTATGTTGCCTTTGAGACTGTATGGCAGCCCAGGAATGAAAATTAACCCCATTATGGCATACCATTTGTAAAAGTAGACAACCCACAGTATTCAAAATGGGGTATATCCAGTTTTTTTTTTTAGTAGCCACTTAATCACAAACCCTGGCCAAAAACATAAAATTTATATTTGTTTTTTTTCACCGATTATATTATTAATCAGTATAATAAATTTTATTAGACTAAAACACTCATATTTGTGTAGAGCAATGTCTCACAAGTACAACAGTACCCCTCAAGTACAGGTTTTACGGCGATTTGGAAAGTTACAGGGTCAAACGTTAGATTTGCCAATTTCTGTTTGTAAATTGCTATTTGACAAATTGTTGCCTTTGAGATGGTATGGAAGACCATAAATGAAAATTAACCCCACCATGACATACCATTTGAAAAAGTAGACAACTCAGGGTATTCGAAATGGGGTATGTCCAGTCTTTTGTATTAGCCACAAACACTTGCCAAAGTTAGTGTTCATATTTGTTTTTTGCATTTTATTACATATAAACTGCACTTTTACTGGTGATTTCATTGTCATGATAAGTTTTACTGTTTTAAACACTCATATTTATGTTCAGCGAAGTCTCCCGAGTATAACAATACCCCCATGTACAAGGTTTATGGTGTTTGGAAAGTTACAGGGTCAATATATGGCTTGCCCAATTCAGTTTACTAGATTGATTTGCTGGGTCTGTGTTATCTTTTGAGACCATATGGTAGCCCAGGAATGTGAAATAACCCCATCATGGCATACCATTATCAAATGTAGACAACACAGGGTATTCAAAATGGGGTATTTCCAGTCTTTTGTAGTAGTCACTTCGTCACAAACGCTGGCCAAAGTTAGCATTTTTATTATTATTTTTTGCATATTTTTAAACAAACACTGCACTTTGACTGGTGATATCATCGTTGTGACAAATTTTACTTTTTAAAACACTCATATTTGTATTCAGCAAAGTCTCCCAAGTATAACAATTGCCCCCATGTAAAGGTTTTATGGTGTTTTGGAAAGTTACAGGGTTAAATATAGGGCCTGCCAATTAAATTATCTGTACTGTCTGCCTGGGTTGTCAGGCAGGTCTCTCAAATTATAATGAATAAAAATCAAATAATGATATATATTTAAGCATTGAGCATGGAGGGTGGGGTGTGCAAGGGAGGAGGGGGGGAGCAGAGGGAGCAATAGCAATAGAGAATGTATCCAACACCAACTGGCCCATTTTGAAAAATTAATAACCTCCTTGGTTACTTAATCAAACCAAATTTAATTGATCAATAGATTTAATTAGTGCCAATACATCAAAGCTCAATTACTGGCATTCCTTTTGAAATTAAAAATTACTTATATAGAACATTACCATAAATCTGGTATCAAGCACAAAGTCTCTACAGGCAGCACACTGTGTTGAGTTTGATAGACATTTCAGAAAGGATGAGAAAAGAGTTGAGATTTAGCAGTCTAGAAAAGAATACAACGCATTTTAAGTCCCTTGGAATTGAGCAAACCTCAGTGATATATATCTTTAACTACCATTGGCCCATAAGGCACACTCCAAACACAACAGCAACATATCTTTCTAGGTACCCAGCTATGCTGGGTACCTAGACCATTGTGCTAGACCAGTGCTGTCCAACCTGCGGCCCCCCCAGATGTTGCTGAACTACAACTTCCATGATTCTTTCAATGAAACAGATAGCCAGGGAATCATGGGAGTTGTAATTCAGCAAAATCTAGGGGGCTGCAGGTTAGACAGCCCTATATGCTTCACTTGTATTCAAATATTTTGCAGGAAAGCATTGTGTCAAAGTGCTCATACAAGTATTTGTACTATGTAGAGCGGTGGTTCCCAACCCAGTCCTTAAGTACCCCCTAAAAAGCCAGGATTTATGGATTACCCAGTTGTGTCTAAGGTGTTTTTAGAAGAAGAAAAAAAAAACACTTTAGACACAACAGGGTAATCCCTAAATCCTGGACTGGTAGGGGGTGCTCGAGGACTAGATTGGGAACCCCTGATCTAGAGGATGCAAAAAAGGAGATTCTAGGGACCTTTAATCCAGTTGCCACCTTTTATAATAGAATGCTAACGATTGTACTGCAACTTCCAGGAAACACCTGCGATGTCCATATAGCACCATGGTGTTATATATACATACACTTACTAAGCACCAGCTTCAAAGTTTACAAAATGTTATAGTTTCTAAAAACAGAACTTGTAGGGCCAAAATAATGGAGGTTTCGTTACAGTATTTGATTATAGATTGCATTATCCTGCCACAAAGTCAATGTATCCCATTCTTGGCACGTCCTATCCTAGCAACCTAAAGCCTGCTCTTATGAGATTAACCCACTTACTTTGGAAGTCCTTCCTCCTTGGACTCTCTGCAGTGCAGGGAGGAGTGCAAATTCATGGAATCTGGCCATGACTTCCAAATATATTTATAAAACTAAGAGGGCTAAATTCACCTTAGCATGCATACATTGTAAGGTGTAAGTAGGTGCTGCTGGGGCTATATATATATACATACACAAATTGATTTTCTTACCCCTCCTGGGTGATATGTTCATTCCTCATTCTTGGGTCCTCTACAATAGGCCTGGGAGTTTGAGGGATCTGCACAATATTTTAGCTGTTCCTAGAACTGAACTCTTCTGGATAGCGATGTCCTACCTGGAATCTGCTGAAGCCACTCCCCCAACTTGGGAGTCACAGCCTCGAGTGCTCCTATCACAACTGGGACTACTACTACCTTCACTTTCAACATTCTTCAGTTCTTGCTATTCAATCTTCTCATGTTCTTTCTTCCTGATGTTATAGTCACTAGGTATCGCCACATCCACCACTACTGCAGTCTTTTTTGTCTACCAGCACTATGTCCGTCTGTATTTATAAGTCCCACAGGATCTTGGCCCTGTCATTCTCAACTACCCTTTGTGGTATCTCCCATCTGAACTTAGGAAGGTCCAGCCAATATTCTGTGCAGATGTCTTGGTAGACAATCCCAGCAACGTGTGTGTGTCTCAGTGAATGCTGTTCCTGCTAGCATCTTGCAACTGGACACTATGTGCTGGATTGTTAAGGATGCCTCTTTGCACAGTCTGCACCTTGAGTCTTGCCTGTCTTGAGTCTTCTATTGATCTGGTGCTGAGTGCCTGTTCCTGTGCTGGAAGGATTAATGCATCACTTCTGTCTTTCAGTCCTGCCTTTTCCAACCACTAGTAGGATTTGGTAATGTGAGCCACATCCACTATTTGCTGGTTGTACACTCCATGGAGAGGTTTGCTTTGCCATGGAACCTCCTCCTTTTCTGCATCCTGTATCTGCTGAAGTCTCTGGCATTCCCTTAGAAGTTCATTTTTGGGAGCCATCTTGATGATGTACTTGTGGATGCTCTTTGTTTCATCCAGGACTGTGTCCTTGACACTCATCAGGCCCCGACCTTACGGCTGGTGTCCATCTCTGGGAGCTGTATTTCATTTGGAATCCTCAATTCATAGTGAGTAGTTTCTGGGTTTTGACATCCATGGTGGCCAGTTCTTCTCTTGCCGAGGTTATTATTCCAGCTGGGTACCTAATGAATGGTAGGGCAATGTGTATTGATGGACTGGATCTTGTTCTTGCCATTGAGCTGGGACTTCAGGACCTGTCTGACTCTTTGGAGGTACTTGGATGTTGCTATCCTACTTGCCTCTTCCTCGTGGTTGCCATGTGATTGTGCTCTTTCCCGGCATCTGAGTTGTCAGTGGTGGTATTCAGCAGCCTGAACAACTCTGCTTGCCTGGCAGTAGCCGGGAATGGAATATTCCTTCTGTAGAGCTCAGCAGTAATATGCAGAATAGTCCATGATCTGGGGAAGATGGACTAGTTGCGTCCTACCCGTGACCTGACAGGGGTGCTGAGAAGGGACAGTTCCTTTGCAACTTCGGGAACCTGAGACATATATAAATATATTACCCTTAGTGTGAAACTTACTGGTACTGGCAGACTAGCTATTGCCAAACAGTGAAAAAAGTCCACTAAAAGGGTGACAGGTGTAGCCCTGCTAGTTGCCAAGTGGCTTGAGAGGCTCTAACTATGTGTTGGCCTGAGGGGATTTTGTGGCCACTGAACGCTGTGGCAGGGTGTCAGCCTCTCGGTGACAATCAAAGCAGAAGATGGGAGTGACAGGTGAGGCCCTCTCTACGCAATCATGTGAGGCGAATAACTATGCGTTGGACCGATGGGCGTATAGCTCCGGGTATGAGGATGTGTGTTGGCCTCGCAGGACCACTAGCCTATGGCATAGACGCTGGAAAATATACACTATTGGACACCTGGATCCCTAACAGCCAGTAACATCTACTAATAGGGGACTACTACATTTTTATATGATACATAAATGTTGAACCTGAGGGTGTAAAAGTCTGAAATGTTGATTCACAGTAGAAGTATAGTAGGGGGAGTAGTAAGGTACATCAACATAAAGATGAGAAACGTAGGATAGTATATGAGAATGTAGAAATACGTGTGGGCCACATCGTGGACTCAAGTAATTTAAAGGTAACCTACCCAAATTGCAAGATATGAGGTGAAATGGGCAAATGCTGACATGAAATGAGAGTGTCATCTAAACAGAGTGAAACCTGACCATAAACAACTGAGGATAGTTTAAGGATATAGCATAATTACTAAACAAAATGTGACCAACCTAAAAGTGACAAGTTTGATGAGCTGCCAAATGGCAGGAACAATTGACACAGATTATCAGTCCTTGAACGAACCTGCAGATATAATATGAACAACATATATAGATGTAACCAATAGCATGTTTAGCATGTGAATATATCCAATATAACCTAAAGCCTCCCACCAAGATAATACTTAACTTATACCAATTAAATTCAAACTGCAATACCACACTTTACCAGTAGGGGGATCCTTACCCTGAAAATATTAGACTAACATATAATCAAATTTCATATCAATTCATATAACCTATGTGACTTTAGAAAAATGAAAAGCAATTGGGCGTAATCGCACAAACACCCTATGCCACAACAAGGTGTTTGTGTGTTACCAATATGTTTAACAAACAACCGTTTGCACAAATTGACCAACACTTAAGAATATCATGGATCAGTTACTATATGTGAAGGGAGCCGAATGAGGGTCACTTTTCATGCGAGTGAAAGCCCCCAACAGTAGGTATGTAAGCAAGTGTATGTGCGAGCAGGCACGAAAACAGCATGCAAAGGAAACGTATGAAACGGTAAGTAATGAAATAGACCCTAACCGGGATGATGCCACAATGGCTTTGGCCTAACTTACAGTTCAGTGAACACTTCCGGGTCAGACTCCGCGCAAGCTAAAGGATGAAGTGGCTGGAAATGTTCGGTAAGAAGTCAGGTAAGCGGTACAAAAACTGCACAATGGACAGGCCAGGAAACCTGGACCACGGGGAAACAGGTAAGCTCTGCAACATGGCGACTTGTGAGTGACTGGAAGTAGTCACACTCAACTCGCCAGACCAATAACCTTTAAAAGGGCTGCCAATCCACTCCCACCTAACCTTTGCTGGTCTGGCGAGTCTGAAACGTTTACTTCCGGTTCATCTTGGAATTTTCCTTACCTGTTCACTCGTGGTCTCCTGGTCCGGTGCTTCCCTGGCTCTCCTTTCCGTTGCCGGCATCCGCACAGCCCGCTCGTTATTTCTCCTTCACGAAAACCATAAGTCAGGCCCGCCATAAAGCAACCGCTGCAATTCCCTGGCTTTACACGGCGGAGCCCCGTTCGGTTCAAACCGGCATTCGGTTCATTTCTTTTAATCATTATGGCATTCACCTTAAAATTCCCTCAGCTAATCGCACGTTCACCTGTTTTAAAACTAACGAACAATATCATTCGGTCAGATATGCATAACATCAATCGGTTTGGTTTTCGAATGTAATTTATGGTGTATCTATTCGTTTGTTGCTACACTCTACATAGTTCTTTCGGCAACTACACTAACTCACGTATAAACACGAATTCAGCCGGTACAAACGTTATTGCAGTCACTTTTATAAAATCTATTAATTAAATAGGAATGTTTTAAACCGGGATGATGGGTCCTGATTTCCTGAATTTTTTTTTCCACAGAGTCATACCAGTGGTTCGTACTGGGAATTGTGAACTCTGACACTGGTATCAATTATTTCTTATAGGTTGGTTGATATTTAATTATGCTTTTTATTTTAAAGACCAATGATACACATTAAATTAGTTGAGCATGTATTTTACTCTTTTAGGTTATTTTCCATTGAACGATAGCTTTTACAAGCACGAAAACCGTCATCATTGTCGTTAAATCTACCCTCTGCAGTGTCGGGTAGGTTCTTGTTTTTAGGGCCCATGATCTGGCCATACCACTACATTTCAGTCAGACGTTCATATATCAAATCTCATGTCCACAGGTAATCATCTAGAGACCCTTACAGTCACTGGTTACTTCTACGTCGACAGCGCAACTTGACTCACATATCAGGTACTACGCCAGAACCCATTTTCCTCCCTCTCTACCATGTTCTGAGGGATACTGGTCCTAGGTTACGTGACACAATTAGGTAAACATTCTGGTCTTAATCCATAGGCTAGTGGTCCCGCGAGACAAACACCCCTGTCCTCATACTCGGAGGAATACACCCCTTGGGCCAAATCATAGCTAGCCGTCTCACATTGTTGCATAGAGAGGGCCTCACCTATCACTCCCAATCTATCTTATGCTTTAACTGCCACCGAGAGGCCAACGCCCCGCCACAACGTTCGGTGGCCTCATACGTTCCCCTCGGGCCCACGCATAGGTAGCGCCTCTCAAGCCGCTTGGCAATTAGCAGGGACGTATCTGTCACCATCAAGAAGTGTAATTGTTTTGCCGCTTGGTATTTAGATAGCCTTACCAGTACCCACCCAATCAAACGATACAGAGTGATTGATTAAAGCTACCTTATATTTTTCAGTTATGTCAAATAATCCTGATATCCCTGAGGAACTCTCGCTACCCTGCACACCCGCTAGACCTGGTACCCCTGTTCCTGGAACAGACGTTGCTAGTCCTTCATCTCTAAGATCATAGACCATCCCACGTCTCACTGCAGAACTTAGAAGACGCTGCATCCCTTTCCCAGCTACTGCTAGGAAGGCCAAGTTGTTCAGACTTTTAAATACGGCCACTGACAACTCTGATGCAGGGGAAGGCCCTAGTGGCACACAATTGCCAACGTTTCATGCCATGATGACTTCTCTCATGTCATCCATCAGCACAATTAACGATAGGCTGGATAAATTGGAAACAAGTGGTACTAAACAGACCACTACGAACCCAATTGTTGCCAGTCACCCTCTGGCTGACATAACTGGTAATTCGTTGGAATCAGTATCAATTATTGATGCTATTAATCCTTCGCACATGGTCCCATCTCACCTTAAAAAGGATATTCTGGAAGGCAAGGATGTCAACCTGGAGTCATTGCTTATAGCCTCCCAGGATGTCCTAGAGAATAGGACATTTGCATATGGGGATATATCAGTTGTACTAAGGGCAAGAGACCCGAGGCTGAACAAAAAACTGTCAATACCTGAATTTGTTCTGGGTTTTGGGATCTATAGGGATGTTTACTGCTCAGTATACCCAGGGAAAAGAGCAGAGCTGGATGCATACATGCACAAGATGGTGGACCTGGGGCACAAATACGGTGGTACCGCTTTTTACGATTACCACCGTTCCTTTTCTGCAAAGGTGGCTGCAGCTCTGGCTCAGTTCAATTTAAGCATTAATTGGAGCAAATTGGACACTGAGTTATTCTGCAGGCATTTTGCAGGCCTCAGGCCTCCAGCTTGTGCAGTATGCTCATCTACAGCAAATCACACAAATTTCTGCCCAAACACAGCTGAGATCGAACAGAACCAATCTACCCCTAACTTTCCTGAAGCTGCCAGGGGATTGAAAGACAAACTGGGGAGAGACATTGTATTCCTGGGTAAATCCCAGGTATGCAATAACTTTAATGCGGGCAATTGTGGTTTCAGTTCTTGTAGGCTGATGCATGTATGTTCACACTGTTTTAGAGCCCATGCCAAAACTATGTGCCCAAATAAAGCATTCCCCAAACCGTATCACACGTGTGTGAACGTCACATTATTGACCTCACTTTTACAGCTACATCCTTCACGTCATTTCACTGACTATATTATTTTGGGCATGACTGAGGGATTTCACACTGGGTTGGTCCATTTACCCTCCGGTACACTGGAATGCGACAACCTACAATCCACATTAGACGATCCACAGTTGGTAAACACTCTTATCTCAACTGAGTTGGAACAAGGGTTTCTGTTGGGACCATTCTTTTCCCCACCCTTCACGTCTTGGAGAACCAATCCTATAGGGGTGGTCACAGGGAAGACCTCACTCAAACCCAGACTGATAATAGATTGATTGGCACCACACTCCTCCACTGTCCCCAGCCTTAACTCTCTAATACCTTCTGAAGAATTTTCACTACACTACACCACTATCGACCATGCCGTAGGGGCCATTCTTCAAGCGGGTACTGGAGCATGGCTGAGTAAAACCGACGTGGTAAACGCCTTTAAGCTACTACCCATACATCCTTCCCTGTGGCATCTACATGGCATTAAGTGGCAAGGGAGATATTATTTCTTCACCCGACTAACTTTTGGCTCCAAAAGCAGTCCACGTATATTTGACACATTTGCAGAGGCTTTATGTTGGTTGTTACTAAATATGTGCAAGTGCCCTTCAGTTATCCACTATCTGGACGATTTCCTCTTGATTGAGAATAACACTCTTCCACCCAGTAGTTTGAATCACTTGTTGGCACTGTTTGAATCTCTTAACACTCCTGTCTCTCCTCACAAAACTTTGGGTCCAGATACCTATATGCAATTTTTGGGGATCCAACTAGACACGATAAACATGCAGGCCAGTCTACCTCAGGATAAGATTGAGCGTACCCTGGCAAGTATTGAACATTACCTGCTACAAGGTCATTGCAATCGCAAAGAACTCCAATCACTGCTTGGATCGCTCAATTTTGCCATGAGGATCATACCCCAAGGTAGATCTTTTATATCCCACCTGTTATCCTTGTTTCCACTGTTTTCCTCGGACACTTCACATATCACATTAGATGTACACGCAACTTCAGATTTATGCATGTGGCGGGTTTTTCTCATCTCTTGGAACGGGCGAACCATGTTTATACCACCCCCCTCCGACACATCACCTACACTATGGACAGATGCCGCAGCTAACACAAGCTTTGCCGCCATCTGGGGTGATCAATGGCTTTGGGGCCCTTGGCCGTCCAAAGTCGAATCACTGCCCAAATTCTCTGACACCTCGGCTTTATTCAAGTTGTACCCAATCGTGGCGGCAGCTATTGCTTGGGGACCATATTGGTCTGGCCACACGGTCAGGTGTTACTCAGATAACCTGGCTACATGCCATATTGTCAATAAAGGCCGATCGGCATCACTGGTCATTATGAGACCATTAAGGCGTCTTACATGGGTAGGGGCCACTTGCCAATTCTTTATAACATGCATACACATTCCGGAGTACACAAACACCTCTGCTGATCACTTGTCTCGGTTTCATTTCCAGGCTTTCCTCTCGTCACTACCCAACGCTCTATTCCAAGATATGATAATGGATTAAAGACACTGTTAGATCATGCACGTCACATTTCTCATATGGCACTCTCAGTAAACACTAGGGACACTTACGATAGGGCTTTTCACGTATTAAAAAAATGTATCACCGAGTTTCACATTCACGACATGTTTGCGTTAGAAACGATTTTGGGTTTTACCTCTTTTTTCCACATTAACCTTAAACTATCCTTTAATACTATTAAACTGTACCTTACCGGCATCCAACACCATATGCTTATCCAACAACCTAACACTACGGGTTTTTTGGCATCATACCAAATAAAAACATTATTTAAAGGCATTAAAAAATTAGATACACATGTTCCCTCACAAAGACTACCCATAGACAACAACATCTTCCACTCTCTATCCAACCTATTAGATTCATCTCCTTTTGAACCCATGACCAATAACACAATCAAAACTGCACTATATCTCGCTTTTTACGGGTTCCTCCGGCCTAGCGAATTCACCACCACAGCCATCACCGCACATGACTACCTTAGAACCAATGATTTACAGAAACATACCGACCATTACATTCTCTCTCTAAGACAATCAAAAACCAGCACCGATGGACACACTATTCAAATTCCGCTGTACCCTACTCACAATATATGGTGCCCAGTTAAAGTTTTGGACACTTATTCACTCTCAGTCCAAAAACAACCTCAACAGCCTTTGTTTGAACTGCATGGACACACTCTGACCACAGCTAAATTCATGCTATACATACGACTTCTGTTGACCAGGTTCGGCCTAAACCCCAATCAATTTTCAGGTCACTCTTTCCGTATAGGAGCAGTATCTTCCGCATTCGCTACCCACGTACCCGCTCATATTATTAAGGCTATGGGACTCTGGAAATCCTCCGCCTACACACTCTACATTCCCAATCCTTTTAAAGAATTAAGACAAGTTTTTTGTGACTTATCTCAATAAACGAAGTTGGTTCACGAATTATGTTTTCTGGTTATTTTCTTTTTGCCCATTTTTATTACAGGCCTACTGCTTTGTCGGTTCCGGCACACCACAACCGACTGGTGCATACTTATGGATGTTATGATTGTATTATGCTAAGATTTCTCTGTTCGGCCATATTGCCCCGACTACAAATATATATAAAAAAATACAAAAAAGACACACAAATACAATGAAAACAATCTAGATATGTAATATATAGATATACATATATATATATATATATATATATATATATATGTATATCTATATATTATATATCTAGATTGTTTTCATTGTATTTGTGTGTCTTTTTCATTGTATTTGTGTGTCTATATGTATATCTATATATTATATATCTAGATTGTTTTCATTGTATTTGTGTGTCTTTTTTGTATTTTTTGTGTATTTTCATATGATATATTTTAGCATTAATTTAATAATAAATTATCTTTAAGTGTGCGCCTCTTTGTTTCTATCTCCTCACACTTTTTGAGCTCTATCTACAAAAAAAATCTACTTTTGAAGGTCTCTTGGGAGATCTAATCTGTCCTCTAACCACAACTAAACTCTACTGCATGACAGAAAACTGAAGACATTTTCTTCTGTTGAAATATGGTGTTTATGATATGTGACATACCTGTCATACCTTTCAAAGGCACTACAGTTCTTTCAGTGCATCTATAATTGACCTTTTTTTAACATATCAAAAAAAAATCAAAATGTCACTGCATCTACAGTAGGTCATGTAATTATTTCAGTAGTCAAATCTGTAAACCAGCATAAATCGCCATACCTGATAATATTATTATTTTTGTCATTTATAGAGCACCAACATATTCCACATCACTTTACAATATTATAAGAAGGGGGTAATTTAACAATAAATGACAATTACAAAATGTTACTGGAACAATAGGTTGATGGGGACCCTGCTCAAACATGCTTACAGTTTAGATGAGGTGGTGTATAAAATCACAATAGAAAGGGCATCGATGGGGATAGCAACCAAACAATAAGGTGGGAATGCAGCAGAAATGGAGGTTAAAGTGGAGTGTGGTCCTTTAGGAAAAAGCAAGAGACAGGCTTGCGAGATAAAAGTTACTTAGGAGGCCATAAGCTTTCCTGAAATGATGAGTTTTGAGGGACTTCTAAAATGATTGAAGACTAGGGGAGAGTCTGACAGGGTAGGAAGGCTGTTCCAAAGGAAAGGAGCCGCCTGCGGGAAGTCCTGCAAGCAGTTAGGGTGCGAGCAGTGGACTGGAGAATGTTACCGGAAAAGTGGGTAGAGCGAGAAGGGGCGTACCTACACATTAGTGAAGAAATGTAACAGGAGCTTTTCTATTTGTTTTGTTTAAAGCTTTAGAGGTATGCAATGGTATTTTGAATTGATTCCTATAGGATACAGGATGCCAATATTAGGGTTGACACAGGGGCAAGGTATGAGAGGAGCAACAGGAGAGAAAAATCAGCCTGGCGGCAGTATTCATGATAGACTGTAATAAGGCAGTAGGTTTTGGGGAGACTAATTAGGATAGAATTACAGTAATCAATGCAAGAAATGACTAGAGCATGAACAAGCTCATTTAGCACCATCTTGGGAGTAAGGGGCAGATGCAGACAATGTTTTTAAGGTTGAATCCACATATATTGGCAACAGACTGGACGTGCAAAGTCACCATTATGTATATATATATATATATATATATATATATATATATATATATATATTAATGATAAGTAATGTATTTATTAACCTTAATTACACTATTCTAACTAATCTTTATTAAAATTTGTTTTATAGTAGTGTTATATCGTTTTTCTTCACTGCAGTTTCTGTCCTTGGGCACTTACTAAAACCAACTGATTGTTAAAATATGGTTTATAGCCATTCTTCTTCTTCTTCAAAAAAAGCTAATCTTTTCAATTCCTTCAATCTAAAAAAAATGTTTTTATCTTTCTTCTTTGACTCTTTTCTGACAATGAAACAATTTAAAATGTTATAGGTTACTATTTGATTCTGCAAAACTCACTTGTCAAGTGATTGTGCTAAACTCTAGAAAGTCTCTAGAAAGTTATTGTATAAATGGTGTCTAAATCATTCAGGCTTGGTAAAATGGATAGAAATTCTTGAAGGACTTGTTCCTGCGCAGGTACTTTGAAACATATGTAGTATGGTGGTATACCCTTAGAAAGATATGTTTTACAAAGACAATGATAATACAGAAACAGCTGCACATATTGATTATTATGCTTATAGATCTCAAATTACTAGCTCTATCTGTTCCGGCCATTTTTGTTATTCCAGAGTAGCCTCTATATACGCATTCAAGCCACTTCAGTGGTTATGATGGTATGAGTAGTTAGCCATCTTACTTGGCCCTGCACTGGGTCTCTGGGTCTCCTCTGAAGCATGGTTAACGACTTTCTTCAGAAGCTGGTTGTCGATCCTGCCACTCAAATATTGGCTGATACTATCAAATAACCTCTCTCAGACAATGAATTAATTCTGTGCATCACATCTGAGCAGAATTTATATTAGCTAGACTAGGACCTTAGTATCTAAGGTATGATGATACCTAGGGATGCTGCCAGAGGAGGTGGGGTATACCTCATGCAGCAAAAAAGTTCAACTGATCATACACACTCCAGGCACCATGAGCTGAAGTGGTCATGGTGCCTTCAGTAACCAATTAATCATCTTTTTTTTGGCCTTTCTATTCTCATTTGAACTCACCTATACTATCTTTGAAATTGATCCCACAATAATCTCTCTATGCACAATGTTGCTTTATATGTTTATATTTTTTTGTTTGGCTATAACAGTGCTCTTCAACCCTCTCCTCAAAGCACACCTACCAGTCCAGGATTTAGGGATTACCAAGGTGTGCCTAAGTCAGGCTTTCCCAAACTCCGGCCCTCCAGATATTGCGCAACTACAACTACCAAGATTCTCAGCCTATCTTTTTCATTCATAGAATCATGGGAGTTGTAGTTCAGCAACATCTGGAGGGCCATACTTTGGGGAAGCCTGTTCTAAGGTGTTTACAAAAAAACACACCCCAGACTCTAAAGGTTTTTTTTCTTTTTCTAAGCACCTTAGACACACCTGGGTAATCCCTAAATCCTGGACTGTTAGGTGTTCCTTGAGGAGAGGGTTGAGGAGCACTGGGCTATACCACAGTATTTTTTTCCTTATCTACATACATTATCTGTAAACCCCCGTTGTATTTTTATGAAATTAACATTAAAACATAATTAAGGAGTAACTACATCAATTTTATTGAAATACCATGTATTTTCCACTATGCAACCACACAGCTATCTAAAACTTCTCTAAATAAACACCCTGTACGAACAATAACATGTTGCTATGTCTCCCCTCCGTTTCCGAGGATAATTTATTCTTTCTCCTTTAACATTTATTTACACGATTCAAAAAGGTAAATAAGAATGAACATGAACATTTAATCGAGACAGCAAGAGACACCTTGCGACACCTCTAGACACAGGGACAGAAAAGGTTATTTTCTATCCAGTAGGTGCTAGCGTGAATAGATTTATTCCATCAGCTGCATTTGTTATTGTGTCAGCAATCAAGATGAATATTTAGAGAGGATAAAGGATGTGTGAAGATGGATATCAAGCCTTGCTTGAAATGCTCAAATCGGTATCACCTGATAGAAAAAAATGACCCTCGAGGGTGACACAGCAAGACTTATTTGTAATAGTTCAACAGGCTACATTTATATTATCTTCTCTACATATGAAATTGGCCAACATTATCTTCAGCTGCAGCTAGACATATTGTCAAAATAATACATGAAATTGCAATACATTTTTGATGGCCATTAGAGATTTTCCTCGTCCATGTAACATGCAAGTATTACCTTACTCAACTGACCTTCTTTAAGCTGAAATGCTGCGTACTGATTTAAGTGCTTTAATTATTACATCAATGTTCACAGCTTTGTCAAGTCAACCAAATGACAGTGTTATTTTTTTTGTACAGACTAATACAACACCTTTTGTTGTTGTGACATTTAAACCTGTCAGAGTTCAGTGACCTAAATAAGTGGCATTTCAGGACTTGTGGCAAAAAAGGATGACATTTTAAAAGAGAGGATATAACTTAAATAGACAGAACGCATTTACAGGAAATGATTTAAAAAAATAAAAATAAAGGATAAAATGGCAAGAAAGTGTCCAAAGTGTTTTAAAGACTTGTTGAAAATGTTGTAGGACTGAACGTATGATAGAGATGTCATCACCACAGAACAATGTTCATAGAAAGGTACACTGTATAATAATATGCATGTATTAAAGGGACACTGTAGCATTAAGAATACAAACCGGTATGCCTAACACTGTAGTGCACCTGCCCCTAGTTATTTACAGTCCCCATCCCCCACATGAGCAGAAAAAAATAATACAAGTTTCACTTATCTTTTTCCACTGTCTTGGCTCCCTCAGCATAGCTCATTTCACTGCCTCCCACTGAGTTGGCATGGGTTCTTCGGCGATGGTCCAGTCTAGTGCTTCTCTAATAATGTCAAGATTTGAGGCATGCTGAAAGAAAACCCAAAACATTTACTGGGTATGTATCACTTATAGAAATTCTGAAGCTATCAAAGGAGAGCGACAGATTGAGAGGGAATAAAAACAATAAACGGTGTGCTCAAAACTGGAAATGTAGGATTTCACCTAACCCTATACAAAACACATTTTCTCTATATTACTGTTAGACAGTTTCTATTTTCAAGCTCCTGGATACCTGCACCTTAGGGTGGTTTGTATTATGTATCACTTATATGTTTAGTCTGACATCACCAGCTGGCTTTGATTAGTCCATCAGATCCTGTGCACAATAAATACATACCTATGTAGCGTGTGGTCTCCTTGTGCTGTCCTTGGGTAACAGCATCAAGGGGTAGATTCATATCCAAGTGATTGCTACTAAAATATATGTTTCTCTATTGGATTGTTGGACAAGGTATTACATCATTTTCTTCCATCAGTATGATTGTTTTCTTTTTTCATTTCTAATTGTTACATAAGCTGTGGAGAACTTCTCGACTTTATCTAGATAACAGGAGGTTACTTAGAATGTTTCACTTTAATCATATTGCATTAAGCAGTGGAAGAGAACCATACAGTTTAAATAAGGACCACCTCTATTTATCTTATGTTGTCTCCAGGACTGATTTACATCCTACAGAGACTTTTCTGTTGTTCATACAGAACGTGTATATTCCTGGGCTCCCTTGAGTGTCATTACATCTCTGCAGAGAGACAATGCAGCTGAGAGATGGGAGCAATGAGGCCACTCAAGAAACTGGTTGTTTAAAGGCAGCAATAGCAAACTGCAAACCCTTGCACTTTATAGATAATTGATATCCCTGTACATAAAGGGTTATTTCTACCAATATGACCGCTTGTGCTTTGAGAAGGTGTCATGGTGGTAAGAGTCTGTATGTGCAGTGTTTTCCGCTTGAAATCCTGCACCTTCTGAGATATATGCACTTGTGTGCTATGAGCTAGTTACACCCCCAGAACACATGACTTTGGCAGCAAGGAACTCTCCTTTGGACTGTTGAATGTCAATAATGTCAACAGTGCCATATGGATGTAATAGCTCCTCCCTTGCGGGCAGTGTCTGCAAGTGGAAGCATGAATGCCTCATCCCTTCCACCTCCATTGAAGCTCTCCCCTCAACCCTCTTTTAGTTGTCTCCTACCCAATTCCCTGTCACCCCACTCTTAATGGCTTAGAGTATGTAAATGTGATATGAGCTTGTTAATCTATCCAATGAAAAGAAGACTTTGTTTGGACCTTGCAACATCTTCCATGACTTCAGAAAAGGAGTAGAAAGTGGTGTTGGGTGCTTCATCCCAATCTGGATTTCATTTAAATCATTGCTTTATTTTGATCACTAATTTAGCATTTATTGGTGCAGGGAATAGTGCTCAATAGGGCATCATGACTACAACAAAAGTAGTCTAAAATAGGTTGGTATTAATCCTTAAATGTATCTGCACATTGTAAGCACATACAGACATTACTATTGCAACCCAACCTGGACACCAATGATAGACTGAGACCTTCAGTCTGTCTCATCGGTTCAGGCCGAGCAGATTCACATCTGATAACGTAGAATTTTAGTTTTTTTTACAGTAATTAATTTAATCAGTATAATTAAAGAGGGTACATAGTGGACTTGAACTTCCTCCCAGCCTTAAGCAATACCAACATGGACTAGTAAAGTAAAGTATAAATTATTTGCATTTTTGGTCACAAATCACAATGGGATGTACACAATTTTAACACATTTGCAGTACATTGCATACACTTTTTATAGCGCAAGCCATAGATTATTTATATAATGTGCTAGTGACAAACCGTTTAAACACTGTTTCTTTAGGTGTCTGTGTGCTTTAAAAGAAAGTCAAATATTAAGTACCTGTTCAAAGTGAAACTGCATATTATGCTGTCATTTTGAGACGCGTGTTGTGGGGGTTAGGGTTGGTTAAGGAAGTTCAATTATTCACCAGCTTTCACTTTTCATCATCCAATTGTTACATGTAGCCACAAAGGACAAGGTTCTTATCAAGTTAGAAAAAAAAATAAAAAAATCCTTTGTTTGCTGTTACAAAGCCCAGCTACAGTAGATGTATTCTGAAGTTCCCAAGTTAGCTATCAACAAATACTGTGCATAAGAAACTCATATTACTGTAGGTCACTGAATTCATTTTTAAAATGCCAATTGACAGCATTTCTATTGGGGATTTTTAGACTGCTATCTAGCAAAGCACAAATATAGAAAAAAAAAATCTGATTTGTAGTACAGAGGCTGCCAAATAAGAACTGGAGTTTTCCTTGACTGTATTTAAATTCTGTTAAATGATAATAGCAGACAGCTGCAACCTATCACCATTTTGTCTACTGACTGTTAAGATGGAATTGTAAATATATTCTTCTGACTTATCGTAACTCAATTGGCTCTCAACATTAATAAATGCTCTCAGTATTAATAAATAATTACCACCTCTGTTTACTTTATGATTGCAGGACAATCCACCAGGCTACCCCTTAGAATATGTGCTCAAAAAGGATCCGCAGTGCATCCTGCAAGATGTATAATTGCTTAGGTTTCCAAGTCTACCTTACTGACTGAGTCACCTGCTGTGCCCCTCATTGCTGATCCTCAGATTACAGTATAGTTAACCTGCAGGAAACTGCTTACTGACTCCCAACGCAGTTTTTCCTACTAGTTGACTTTTTGAACCATTCCATTCCTGCTGATGCCAAATGACAGATGCCAAATCTTTGAGGTTTATCCAGTGATCTTTTTGTGTTCCCTTGAACTCAATCTGTATGTGAGAACACTTGTTGAATTAGAAAAACAGCTGGTGTTCCCAGTTCAAGTGCTCCTGTCCACCGTAGCCTCTTTTTAAGCTAGCTGCTCCTGTCCTTGTTTATGTCTATATTAAACAGGTCTCTCGCACTGGAGTTCCTGTTCCTGTTACTAATAGTGCAAGAGTGATTGCTTTCAGAGTGAAGTTAATAATCATAGAATTGTGAACAATATATTTACAAAATGTATTCATTCATTTATTAAAATATCACTCCTGGCACCATAAACAAAAACACTACATCCTCTGGTACTCAGCACCAGATCAATATAAATGGGGATTTAAAGCTAAGACCCAGATAAGACCCAAGGTACATAATGTACAAAGATGCCTCATAGAGAATCCAGATAGTAGCTAGGTGCAGGATGTTATCAGGAACAGCAAACACTGAGAGGCACAACCAAGTTGCTGAGGTTTTGTACCAAAACATCTGCTAGAATTTGGACTGAACCTGCAAAAGTCCAGATGGTAGGTACCACAAAGGAACACGAGAATGTGGACAAAGGTGAATGAAAGAAGAGCTAGTAATGATGTGGAAAGGGAAGGAAGTACTAGTGCCGGTTGTGATGGGAGCACTAGGGGCTGTGACATCCAAGTTGGGAGAGTGACTTTAGCAGATTCCAGATGGGACACCTGAGATCGCTGTCTTGAAGAGTGCAGTTCAAGGAACAGCTAAAATACTGTGGAGATCCCTCAGATTCCCAGGCCTCTGGCAGAGGACCTGAGAATGAGAAATACATGAAATACCACCTGGCGAGGTAAGGAAAAGGGGTTCATTCAGAAAATACTTAGAACCCTGCATTTTTTCCAAAGCTTTGCACACTTAGATTTGTGTAGTTTCTGCCATTCACCTCTGCAGATTCTCTCAAAGTCTGTCAAGTTGGATGGGAACAGTTGGTAGACAGCAATTTTCAGGTTTCTCCAGAGATGTCCAATAGGGTCTAAGACAAGGTGGCGGCTCTCAAGGGCATTCACAGACTTGTTCTTATGCCACTCCTGTATTGTCTTGGCTGTGTGTTTACAGTTATTTGTATGTTGAAAGGCAAAACGTCTGCACATTCTGAGGTCTTGAGCATGCTGGATCAGGAAATTCCCATATTTTGCACATTCAACTTTTTCCCAGTCCCTGTAAGTGAAACCCCTCCCAAAACATTAGGATGGTATGGCAGAGGTGATGAGCGATGCCTGCTTTCCTCCAGACATGACACTATGAATTGAGGCCATCTGTTCAATCTCTATTTTATTAAACCATAGAATCTTGTTTCGCTGTCTGAGAGTGATATTTTTATATGTCTTGAAGTGTGAATAGGCTTCAGTCTGGCTAGTCTGTCAAAAAAGCCAGCTAGATGGAGTGTTGCAGAGACAGTTGTACTTCAGCCATCTCCACACCCTTTCGCCCACCTCCTCAGATGATATCTGGAGCTTACAAAGAGTGACCATCGGGTTCTTGGTCATCTCTCTTGCCATGACCCTTTTCCCCAACTGCTCATTTTGGCCACGTGACCATCTCTAGGAATAGTCTTGGTTGTTCCACACTTCTTCCATTTGAGAATTATGAAGGCCACTGTGCCGTTGAAAACCTTCACTACAACCATTATTTTGGAGTCTTCGCCACATCTGTGACGCAACACAATCCTGTCTTTTAGCCATACAGCCAGTTCCTTTGACCTCAAGGCTTGGTTTATTCTCTGATATGCATTTACTGTGCTGAAATCTTACATAGACAAATATGTGCCTTTCCAAATCATGTCCAATTAGTTGAATTTGCCACATATGGACTCAAAACATCTCAAAGATGATCCAGAGAATGGGATGCATCTGAGCTAAATTTTAAATATCATAGCAATGAGTCTGAATCCTTTTTTTCATTCTTTTTAATACATTTCCAATCTCATATTTAGTATGTTATCATGGAGCATTGAGTGTAGTTTGATGTGAAAAAAATAAATGTAAACAATTGGAGCATATGTCTTCAACATACAAAATGTGAAAAAAGTAAGGTTTCTGAACACTTTATAAATGCATTGTATATTTTTATGTTGGGAATCGCACTTGTTTACTCCTGCCTTGTTTTTTGGAGCAGACATATTAAATCCCCCTTTAGTCAGAAGCACAGATTATCAAGTAAAATCATGCTAGTAATGCAGGGCTAGTAGATTAAAAAACAGGAAGTCTGTATTATGTTCAATGTGTTGCGTGATGATAACAGTTAAAGAAATTAAAGGGAATCCCTTCTTCTCGCTATCTTCCATTCTTCCCCCTTTTCATTATTTCTTCAGCTATGTATGAATCTTCTTTAAATCTTTGAAAAATAAATCATTGAAAAATGAGAGTACTCATTCTTAACTAGAAATCCAAGCCTAGAACGTGTTTGAGAAGATTTAAAGAGAACATCTTATCCAGAGTATATTGTTGGTTTGCATGTGTAAACAGAACGTGTCTCTTGCACTTTATTATCTAATTCCTTCATTGCAAGGGATTTGGTTGCTTCTAGTAACCAGCAATTTGACAGTAAGCAGGGTTTTGACAGTACTGAGTGAATATATCCATAAATGTCATTTCTAAATTTCTCCAAAGAATGTGTGTGATGTAAAAACAAGCATGCTGGTTCACTTTGAGAGAGATCAAAAAGTTCATATAAAATGTTATATGAAGGAACAAACTTACCAAATTGGGCAAGATGTTATCAGGAACAGCAAATTCTGAGAGGCACAACTAAGTTGCTGGAATTGTGTACTGGAACACCTGCACAAAATATGGGCTGAACCTGACAAAGTCCAGATGGTTACCCTTCGGCTCAGTATCATTAAAGTCTTTTGAAGCAAGGTAGCTTTCATTATCAATGGCTATCTAACTCGTATAAAGTAAAAGATAAGCATCTCATTAAGATTGCATTTCATTTTTATTAGTTATACTATGTTGCATGACAGCCACAAAGTAAAACCTTAGAGCCAGTGGTTTATGAAAAACTGTCAATTGGGTGCAAGTTGTACCAAAAACCTTCTAATCGGTGTGTGAAATGTACACAATTCAAGTGATTTATTGTTTCCCAACATTCACTTGTGCATTGAGGAGGGATATCGTTTTTTTATTATTATATTTCTTTATTTGATTTTAACATACAAAATACATTAATGTCCATACATCAAACCATATATTCCTTAACATTGTATACTTTAAAATATTTTATACAAAGTATCCATATTTTCCTTAAAAAAACTTGAGGAGGGATTTCAATGTTTAAATTGGTAACTGTGAAATAGGAAGCACAATGTTGTGACAGTTTTTTTTTAACATGTAACAGTGATGATATATAGGGAATTGTGTGATGAATCATATGCATTAGGCACTAATTAATTGAATAGAGCTCTTTAAGGCGCTAAAGCACTAATATTGTTGCCTGTTTTTGAGAATAAAAACTTTTAACTTGTAACAGACTGACTTTATTACTTTGTCTACTATGGTTCCCTAATGACTATTGAATTCCCTTTACAACAATATCTATACAGGATTTTTCTCATTACTTCCATGGGACCTCGTAAATCCAATAAAATGGATAGCAAGTTGCAAAAAAATTGTATCTTTTTTGTAGACACAAAGTAGCACAATATTCAGCTCACAATAACATCTGTACATGAATCACGTAGACACAATATATCGACCAACTTCCTTTTTTATATACACACAGAGAGGAATTTTAGCAAAGACTGTTCAGGGAACCTGTGTCAATTCTGTGGCTCTAAAAAGGGTCAATGACATTTTAGCTGCATCAAGAAAGCATTACTGTGGCCAAATCCTACTCTACCCATTGGGTAGAGCCCATCTTTGTATGGTATTATCATTATTAGCATTTATGTAGAGCCAACATATTCTGCAAAAAGAGGAAATTGGAGTGGTGAAGAAGGCCATGCTCAAACATGCTCACAATCTGTAAAGATTTCGATGTAGTTGGGTATTTATAATTAGGCATCTGTCCCAGGGACACTTTCTAATCAGGCACTTACATCACCATGGATCTTACCAGTCACAACACATTCTCACACAGTGCAAATAGTTTGTATGGATAATGATTAAGTATATATGATATCCCAAGCAGAATAGACAGGCTTTAGGTGCTGGGGAAACATCAGTTTTTGGCAAAAGGCTTTAACTTTACAACAATAGCTCCCTAACCATTGGAATTGTCTGTTTTTGTTATGGTGCTTGGAGAATCCCTTTAAATAGACACGGTCCCATTGACCACCTCAGGACAGTAAAAATGCAGTGGTGATTGATGAGATTTCAAGTTTCTGGAACACTAGACCGCACTGCCCACAGTATATTTATGGTTTGGCTATTTTAGGCTTTATACTATCATTCAGATTTTAATTGATACAATTTAGGGAGTAGTGAATAAACTGTGATTTAACCAATCATCACAGTAAAGTAAACCAATAATAGAAAATAGTACTTACATGTACAATTACCATTTTCAATGAAAAGTGAAAAAAATACCCTTTTAAATATTCAACCCAACATATGCAGTTATTTACATGATTATAAAATTATTTTGTATTTAATTATTTTTAGAATAACCAGACTGCTGCAGTGCATCTTCACCAGTAGCCATTGAAAGCTATGATGAGCTATTTATTTTCTCACATAGAGGATTATTCACTAAACTGTGCACTTGCTTATATTTCCTCCCTGATAACCAGATACGTTCCAACCCAGTCTTATTACTCTGCCAATGGCCTATTACTATCATGTACTCACACCCCAGACTCCCAACTGCAGGACTTTTCCAGGGCTGCCGCTTATTGAATGTCCACCCATGTCACATTCTATACTCTACCTATCTCTAAAGTCCTTCAAAATCACTTCTTTAGAGAATACTATCAGTTCTTCCCTCAAATCCTTGTGCCGTTTTCCCCTTCCCCAGCCTCTCTGTATGTCTCTTACTCCCCCAGCCACTTTTGTGTGTCTCTGTCTTTTTCTCCCCCCACCAGCCACCTTTAAATGTCTCTTCCCACCCAACCCCTTTTTTAGTCTTTTTTCTCCCCTTCCACATCCCTGTGTATGTTTGTCTCTTTCTCAGCCCCACTGTGTGTGTCTTTCACTCCTTCTCCAATCTCATTTGTGTGTCTCTTTATCCCCTTCCCCAGTCTATATGTGTGCATCTAGCCCCCTCTAACCCATCTGTGTGCCTCTTTCTCTTAAACAGCCCCTTTTGTATTTCCCTTATGTTATGTCTCTTACCCGCAGCTTTTCTATCTACCTCTTTATCCCCTTTCCCAAGCTCCTATGAGTGTCTCGTTTTCCCTTTCTCCGACCCCTTTGTGTTTCTCTTCCTCCCCTCACAGACCCTTTTGAATGTTTTTGCCCGCCCAGACCCTTTTTTGTGTCTTTTTCTGCCCTCACAGCCCCTTTTGTATATTTCTTCCCCCACAAGCCCTCTGTGTGTCTCTTTCTCCTTTTCCCCAGTACTCCCTCTTTTTGTTGTCTCTTCCCTCTCTCCCCTACTGTGCCAGCTTACCTCTATTTTGTAGCGTGACCACATGAAATGCAGTAGAGGATGTTCTGTATCCTCTACCTGGTCTGACAGGAAGTTGTTCATTGCTCCAAGCGAACACTTCCTGTCAGACCCTGGACTTGCCGTCAATCCTGCCTAATAGTTGTGCTGTTCCTGACCTTCCAATCATTTTAGGTATATACAGATCATTAGATTCCCTCACATCCATTTGTGTAGTTACCCCTTACCCTGGGTTTTCTATCACTGTTGCTTTCTGGAGCTTTTGTTTCATAGATGGACAGTTTCTATTGTACCCACTGCCTTAGTAGTGATGTCATGATAACTCCCATTCATTTTAATTAGAAGAACTTCCAATTTTGAGAGACATTTTTATAGGATTATGCTGACTTGGAGTGAAAGAGTGGGAGCCAGTTGGGTTGAAGTGATTGTGAAACATAGCTGGCTGTGGAGGGGATACTGACAACACCTGAACATAATCATAAAGGTTCATTAATCTAGAGTTAATTTATATCATTTAGGTATCCACTACACTGTATTTGCTATTATCTGCACTATATGAAAAGTCACAAAATGAGAATGTAAAGCACTCTGAGATTATAAATGTTAAAAATAGTCCATTAAGATCCATTAAGATCTGATGTATACAAATCTTTGTATAAGTCTATTTAGATATTATCATACAGACACAAGGGAAAAATTAGACGAAATGGATCAGGCTTAGATTTTTTTATGTGCACATCTCCCTCTATGTATTCTTTTTGTAGGTATGGAGATGAATAATCTGCTTTTGTTGCTTCACTAACTCTTAATTGTATGGGAGCTCATCTGTTCAGTCTGTATTGCAATCTCTCATTGAAAGATTGATCCATGTTTCAGTAAAGTGCTATCCTGCAGATAAACTCTCTTATGTCTATGGTAGCAGAGGTAATAATAAAGAATTGAAGGTATCAAATGAATGGTCAGGTTAAATTAAGTTCACACATGTATTTTTTTGTAGTAGTAGTATTAGTTGAGGCCTGTATAGGTTGACATAATCCTGGAATTAGGAAAAAATGTCTAAGAACATATTCCATTGGAGATGCATCAGTAAATTCTTAAAAATCCCTGTAGTTATCGGGGATAAGCCCCCATTAGTGGTTTGGGAAATCCCAAAGGGAACCTGGAAGCTCAAATCCTCCATGGAGTGTAGCGGACGTTCATCGGAGGAGTCTATGACATGAAATGCAGTATTGGGCCTGCTCTCTGAATGCGGTATCCAAAACCAATCTTCAATATCAATGGAGTAACACAGACAATCCAGTTTCAATTTTTTGGATTTGCGTCCAATAAACAATGTGCCCCTACTGAGAAAGGTTAAAGGTGAGTAATGTCCTTCAAATTTGGCCTAGAAATACAGTGTTTAGTAATGATTATACTAGAGCCCACCAGGTTTGCAACTGCACAGCTCAAGTGTTAGCGCCCCCCACTTCTTAGACATTTTATACGGCTTAATAAACACCACCAAGGGTAAGTATATTTTTTAAAATACTTCAATTTAAAGATGGAATCCATTGGTATCCTCCAGCTTATTTATACAGTATTTTTACTGCAATCATGTTCCAATTTGATTAAGTGATATAAAGTTGATTTTCCATGTAAGCCTTTTTAAGCTTTTCTCCTTCAAAATGAGCTTATGAACTATCTAGTTAGCGTGAACTTGTTTAGTGTTTAGCATACTGTATGCATCCACACTTGTAGAAGAAAAATGACATGCATGAATATAGTGCATTTTAATTAGTAATTTCCATAACCAAGGAAGGAGGGGAGACAGGAGAAAGAGCAGGATGAATGTTGAAGTGTCCTGCAGAGTGATGATTGCCTCGTGATAGGAGGGGTGTAACTTGGAATGCAAGGGCTCGGGGAGATCACTAAAGAGTGAAAGAAAAACTTAACTTTTAATAAAAAATAATTATAAAAAAGATAAACAAACAAATATAAGCAAATAGTACAATTGCTGTGGTTAGAAATTCACAAATGGAATAGTTGTTTTGCCTTTAACAATATAGTATACTTTAGCAATAGCAAATAGTTCGATAACTGTGGTTTAGAATTCTCAAATGGAACAGTTGCACTGCCTGCAACGAAATAGTATACTTAGGCAATAAACAACTTCCTACTATTGTGACCAGTGTCAATAAAGTATCCAAATAACAGTATGGGCTCTGAACAAAATAGCAGAGTCTCAGTAAGCTGCACTGAAGCTGCTTGTTCAATTAAGGGTAAAAGTACGGTATCTGGGCACTTGAAAGAGTAGCCGAGTCCCAGTACGCTGCCCTGAAGCTGCTAATATCGTTAGTAGAAATATATTTCAAACAGCAGTTTCTGGACTCTAGACAAAGCTATAGAGTGCCAGTACACTGCTGGGACTGCGATCATAGAACAATGATATATCGTTCCACTGAAAATACAAGCAGGCAGGGTATTGGTGGGATGGTAACTAAAAGATGTCGACTGGCTAGTTTTGCCTGATAGCTCTGCACAAACTGGCTATGTTACCAACGAACTCCGTATAAAGAGGGGTTTCCCTAATGGCACTAGGAGACCACCTATGATGATGTCCCAAAACACTTGTGCCTTCGAGGGCACCCCCTTAGCCAAACGCCTCCTGTAATAAAGTAAAAGTGACCCACCGATCCTACTTTAAAGAATAATGCTACAGGTGCCTATGCTGGCTAGGTTGCTTCAATATCGGTAGCGTAACTGCTAATGCTGACTAAGCTGCTTGCAGTGCTGCTGTGTGACGGCCGAGCCGCTGCCAAAGTTAGCTACAATAAGTGTGGTAATAAAGATAGCTCTAATAAGTCAGGTAATACAGAGGCAACTCATATTACAGTGACTGAAAGATAGCGCCAGTGATGTTCCCCTCACAGGTTCATCAGTTCTTTTCATTTGAGAATTCTAAACCACAGTTATCGAACACACAGTTATTTGCTATTGCTAAAGTATACTATATTGTTAAAGGCAAATCAACTATTCCATTTGTGAATTTCTAACCACAGCAATTGTACTATTTGCTTATATTTGTTCGTTTATCTTTTTTATAATTATTTTTATTAAAAGTTAAGTTTTACTTTCACTCTTTAGTGATCTCCCCGAGCCCTTGCATTCCAAGTTACACCCCTCCTATCACAAGGCAATCGCCACTCTGCAGGACACTTCAACATTCATCCTGCTCTTTCTCCTGTCTCCCCTCTTTGCTTTAGTTTTGTAGTGCATTGTATTGCACTAGGGGTTAACCCCCACTCAGGAGTAAGAATATCGGACTATTCTTTTCCCCCATTTTTTGACCATAACCAAGGAATGTTGAAATGATCAGTAGGGTATGGAATGAGGAAAGATAATCAAATTATTGTGAAAAGGAGGACTGAAGGACAGACATAAGTAAATTAGACTTATCCAACAGTCACCTTTTCTGAATCTCTGTTGTGGTATTGCTGGCCATCAATCATAATTGAACTATATCCATGGATCTACCTTGCACAAATAATTGAAAGCCAGCTATCCACCTTTTTGACAATGATTTTAATGAGTTACAATTCAGTAGTTATTTACAATTGTTGTTTAGCGAACATGAGCTTGTTGTATGCTCACATACTTAATGACCAGTAGGATTTCAGAAGAGATGAAGGTCTGAGGCACTTTCTGATGTCCATTTGTGGACAAAATTTGTGAGCCTGCAAAAGGGCAACGCTCAAATAAAAAGCTTTAACTTTAACCTTATAAAACCAATTACATACCATTCATATTAGGATGTAATGGGATATATTTAAGCTCTAGTCAAAAGGTGTTAAAATAGTAAATGTACACTTTTAAAGAATTCTCTCTAAACAAAACATAACATTGGTAAAGACCCAACCATGGAGTGTGTCATTAAATATTTGTTGATAAAACAAGATAATATCTACAATCAGATCTCTTAAACAACCTGAATTCTAACCCTAGCATACAAGCAGAACTTAAAATACTGTAAAACAGCTGACCAGTTCTAGAGAAGCTCTTGACCTACGCCTAACTTTCTTTACTATAAATGCATACAATATGAGTACAGTTTTATCCTCTCCCCTCCCATCAAAACAACTTAAACACCCTTTTATCTGCCTTGTCATGTGATCCCAAACATTTGATCTCTGTCTCCCTTTTCATACATTACCAAAATATTAATTCTCAAACTGTTTCTCTCTGACCTAGTATATTCTTCGCACTCCTATTTTTAAAATGTCCTACCTTGACCCAAACGCTCCATTCAAGTACCATCCCATTCATCTACTAGATTTGCCTCCAAATGGATTTAATGGATCAGAGTTATTAACTTTCCCTGTTTCATCCACTTACGTCTAGTTTCTGCTTTTGGCATTCTACAGTAATAAGCAATTACTTAATTGGTGATAAATCCAAAGGTTGCTATTTTGATGCTGATAATTAAATATGATTTTTATTTGTTGTAACAGAGATTAGCAACAACATTGGGACTCGCAGGTCCCCTTGAGCTTAACAAATACCATAACATGTGCACAACATGTGCGGGAATAAGGTTTAGCAAAAATGAGTAAGCAGTCAGGCCTAAGGGTCCACGTATTTGTCGGATTTTTGTATGCACGTTCGGCATGTGTATCCTTTGTCAGGGATGAGCAACATTGAGACTTGTATGTCTCCTAAAGCATAATATTCCCCTTACCATTTGTACCACTTGTGCGGGAATAGATTTTAGCAAATGTGAGCAATGATTTGGGCTTGCAGGCCCACATAGTCAATGGACACGCAGGTCCCTTGTGTTATTTATTAACTGTTGTGAGAGCATAAATTCCAAATGTTGTGTGTGTGTGACAGTGTTTGTCATTAGTGTGGGTGTTCCGACCCATATTTGTTACTTTTCGAGGCATCGGAGATTTCATGTATTCTCATTGTCTTTTTATATTGTTACACAATAGCTAATAGCTAATACATTTTTTTTTTGTCCTATTATTTCTGTTGCTGGTGAGCACGATTTACTTTAATACCTTGTGTTGTGTGTAGGTATGTCTGAGGTTGTTGCCCGTAACGTCTATGTTTTACTCTAGAGTCGGTCTTTTGTCTTTATCCGGGGGAGAGATCAGACCTGTCCAATGTGTAGTGTGCAGTTTGATATTATGCAATGCCGGTTTTTTGATTTGTTGTGGTCTTTCTGTTTGTGAGTCACTGTGGTGTGTCCCGTGTTGAGCTTGCCCCTTTTCACCTTTCTTGTGTATTGTGTGATTCTGGTTGTTTTGTCTGAGCGTACATTGTGTCTCCATTTATGAGTATTTGCGGGTGAGCGTTTGCTGCTGTCCAGTGTGCAAAGTGAGCCTCTTTCTAGGTTAGAGTCAGGCCTGTCTTTCTCAACCATCTTTATGTGGTTTGCACCTCCTTGTGTGTGTCTTACACTTTCCGTTTGTGTGTTATTTGTATCTGTTGTTCATGTTTCCCTTTAGGTGTCTGACAGTCACCTTTCCTTCTCTCCGTCTCCATGTGGGTAGTGTCTTGGAGTGTAGACCACCGTGGTTACTTATCTATCTTTGCTGGTGTTTTGTTTGTGTGATGGCTATGTGACACGATTCTCAGATCTCGGTTCCCTCAGGCTTCAACCGCCCCAGGCACTTATGTGTGGTGACCCTTGGGGTTGTAACTGTGTTAGAGAGGGGAGGGGAGGGGGTGGGCGATGAGGTGCGTCGGGGTGCGTCTTCTTGCCCTTTATAATAATGTTGATATATGTTATTCTGCTCTTTAGTGGCACTCCTATTGCCTTTCCCAACACTTTTTTGGGGCCTCTTTCCTTCTCTGAGACATCTTTCGGCAGCAAACTGTTTCTACTCCTTTCTTGTCTCCTTTTTCTTTGTAATCTATACTGATTCTCTTGGGATCTAATTAGTTGCTTTGGATTTCAGTATCACAGTATCACCTTTTGTGTTCAGGTTTTAGAACATTGTAAATACACATTATAAAGTATTTTCATCTTAACTTAAAATGCACTTAACATTTGCCTTTTCTGTAATTTATTATATGGGATATATGGGCCACAGAGTTGCCAGAGTTAACATGAAATTACAGTATCCATATGTTTATGAATATAATTTCTATATTTTACAATATTAAGTTATGTGTGTTTTTTTTTGTTTTTTTTCATTTTATGTAGTCTTCTTATCCTCTGTTTTTGTAATGGGAAAATTTTAATATTTTTCTAAAAAATAAAATAAATACTATGAGGTTGTTTAAACAGAACCTCAGCACCTTTTGCATCTGTGTGCACAACTTGTCCAAATATAATTATTTGTCTATCTATTGTACAATGCTAAGAACATGCCGTTGTTTCATAAATAATAATAATAACGATATCAAAATCACACATCTCATATATGAAAAAGAGGCATCTCTTGTGGCAATATCACATTTGTCTGTTTACATTTCTCTTTTATTTTTCCGCAGGGATTTTTCTGATATTCCATTTGTTTGTTATTGAAAACACAACATTCTATTATGTCTTCGGATTGTGCCGAGCTATCAGAACTAAACCTGTAACATACAACTGCTTGATACTGCAGAATATTTATATTTCAAGGGTGATGGTAGCATTAATTATTCCATTTTCCTAATGACCATGAGGTTAATGGCCCACTGGAGGAGCTGAACAAAAGCTGTGGCAGCACATTACAGATAATGACTTTTTCTGAGAGGAATATTTCTGTAATAACCTACTTACACTTACTAGGTCAGACATTCCTGTCTTTTCCCATCTCTTGTTTATCTGTGGTATTTTGGTTCTTGTCATCTTTTATGGCTCCTTATTTTCCCTAGGTGTTTTATAATGCATTCAGTGTAATTGACTCACATATAAAACTGTGGCTAAAGGGCTGTTGACGGAAAATGTTCATAAAAAGCAATATTGTAATATACTGTAAAGGATAGCCCCTCTGCATTTGCTAATGTTGCTCAAAGTGCAGCTTAAGTGCTAGTTTCTATGCCATGCTTTGATGTGGATACTATCTTTTTCTTTTGCAGCCCTCTTTGTAATAATCATGATGCTAGCTTTAAGGCACATATATTGAATGTAGACTATAATAAAGGTGTTAAGTTGAACTCAAACCAGTGGTTTTTCACAGAGACACACGCAGCTCCTGCCGCGCATGCGCATTCAGCCGAAGAGGAGGATAGGAGGCGGAGAGGAGGAGGAGAGCTCCCCGCCCGGTGCTGGAGAAAGAGGTAAGATTTAAACCTTTCCTCTCCCCAGAGGCCAGCGGTAGAGGGACCCTGAGGGTGGGGGCACCCTCAGGGCACTATGGTGCCAGGAAAACGAGTATGTTTTCCTGGCACCATAGTGGTCCTTTAATAACGGTCAGAGATTCTGTATCTGCTGTACAGCACTAGATGATTTACAATCCTTCTATACTGTAAATACAGTAGGTGAGATTGCCTTATTTATATTAATCACTTACTGATGAAATGAGTGTGAAATCCCATCCTAAAAAGTGACTTTTCTCCTCTTTGCAAAGTAGATTCAATCTCTCCGTGTTTTATAGAGTAATAAGAACGCTAAAAGATCTCCCCGTTGAATTATAAAACAAGTCACTTGATAGGTGAACACTATTACCATCCTGATTATTTGTAGATTAATGGGGCATCTGGCCCCTCACTCAAACAGGGGTCTCCTGCCCCCAAAAATAAACAAAGAAGAGGATAGGGATCTTTAAGAGCCATCAACCACTTTATAAAACATTGCTCAGCAGGGAAGTAAGGTACGTGATAACCATTTGTAATGCAGATTACCTGCATCCTAGAAGGACATGATACCATCTTGCCCCACTTTCTCTTGTACTACCACATTAAAGAGGTACCAGCATGTTTTGGAACATCCTAATTTTATGTATTGTTACTATGCAGTGCATAGTGATGTCACATGGAACCTGTAGGTGACTTAATTAGTACAGCAAGAAGGACATATTTGATACTTCCTAATTATGATCTTACATCACCCAAAAGGTGATATTAAATCATAACATGGCAGATAGCACTGAGTTGTTTTCACATTTCATGACTGATAAAGATGATTACACGATAGGAAAGGGGTTAATAATTATAGAAAATCCCTACATACTTATAAACATAGCATTGTATAGATTATGAGTAATCCTTATTGCTGCACAATGTATTATTATTATTGGTATTTATATAGCGCCAACTAATTCCACAGCACTTTACAATATTATAAAAGGGGTGGACATTTACAATAAATGAGACAATTATACTCAAACAAGCTTACAGTAAATGAGGTGGGGTACAAATACACAACAGGGCAGCAAGAGTGACAGCCACCAAACAAGGTGGAAAAGTAGCAGAGCTGAAGGTGAGAGTGGAGTGTGGCTCTTTAGGAGCGCATGACAAAGATATGGATAGGTAAAGAAAAGGTTACTCTGTGAGTCAATAAGCATTTCTGAACCGATGTGTTTGAGGGACTTTTTAAACAATTGAAGACTATGGGAGAGTCTGATGGGGGTAGGCAGGCTGTTCCAAAGTAAGGGCAATGTTACAGGAACAATAGGTAGATGAGGACCCTGCTCAAACGAGCTTACAGTCCAGAGGAGGAGGGAAAGTATATATGATGTCATTATTACTGTAGCCTGTATGATCAGACTTTATTTCAGCACAGTAATGCATGTTATGTGATAGTCTGTTGATACATTGCAGTGTGTGTGAAGTTCAAGCTTCATTTCTGCACAGTCACAATATCTATATAACTGTTATGGTTGTTGGTCTGAATATAAGATGGAACGGACATCATCAGTACTATGTACTGCGCAGATATATGATTGTCAGAAAGTCTGAACAGCACCATTGCATGATCCAGAATAACGTAGACAGGACAAATGTTTGCTACCATTTTAATATTGGAGGATGAATGGATTCGAACAGCGGAGGATAAATAGATTGTAACAGTGGAGGAAAATAGATTGTAACAGTAGAGGATGGAGGTTGGGACTACATATGGCAGATGTCAACTGGAGTTACTGTTAGCATTAAGTGTGGGTAACCAATGTAGCTGTCCTAAGGGTTTAACTACATTTTGAATGTAGTAATTTCTCATAATTTCTCAAATCAAAGCAGTGAGCAGTAAATGAAATAACATAGAGGAAGCAGGGAAATAATTAAATAATGGAAGATTTACATGAGAAGGCAAATGAATGACTATATTAATTGAAATAATTAAAGAAAACCATATTAATGGTGCTAAAAATGGCTAAAAAATAGTTTTACTTAGCGTTTTCTCAAAATTTCCTCTGAGCTGTTGGCCTCTCCATGTCATTGAGGTCAGAACAACCATCATTGGTGCAATTTAAAGCTCCTCATGCCATATAGAAGTATTGGGAACTCATCCACATGCATGGAGAGCGCCGCACACCTATGAAATACTTCACATAGGGAAAGCATTTAATCCAATGCTTTCCACAAGCTAGAATGTCAGGTGACTGAGTTTTACTTGGTTGTTGCAGAGGAAGCGCCTCTAGTGGTTGCCAGTATGACAGTTATTAGAGGGGTATTTAACTGTTCATGTAAACATTGCTCTTTCTGCAAAACAGCAATAATTTACCTTGAAGGGTTAAACATACAGGACCACTGCACCAGACGACTTCATGGAGTTTAAGTGGTCGGAGTGATGTTAGTGGTCACTTAACGTTAATTTTGAAAAAAAGGTCCAGAAGTAGAAAAAAAACTAAAGGATTTGAAAGGGTTAAGCATGGTTACTATTTACATCTATTAATTAAAGGGACACTGTAGTCACTATAACCACTTTGTCTCTTTGAATTGGTTATAGTGCCTGGAGTGCCCTGGCACTGTCCCTCCATTCAGTGTTGCACCACGTTTGTGCAGTATGCCAAAAATAAGAGTCCCTGGCCACCCACAGTCCGGCCCCTTCTGTATGTGTAGCTAAGGCAGAGATTACACACTTCCTTGTTGTCATACCCATTCATACCGTCAGTTGGAGTTCTGACAGGTTAAAAGCAGTCAGCTGACACTCTCAGCCAATCACAGCTGCCCATTGCTGCTCAGGGTAATACTTCCTTATTAGCCAAAGCAGCACAGAGGGGATGGAATGCCGTGGTCTCTTGTTTAGCATTAAAACATTACAACATTAAAAACTGTTTAATGCTGAAAGAAATTATGGCACCAGGGGACTCCATACACTATAACCAGTTTAATGAGATGAAGCAGATACAGTGCCTACGGTGTCCCTTTAACATTGCAACATACATTTTGATCATTGCTCATCCTAAACATGTACTGTACAGAAGACAGAGAAAATCAAGTATGGGGTTATGCTTTTGTATTTGTTTAGTAATGCACTACATTTATGAATCACGCCCATAATAACCAAATAACACAAATAGCTGCATTGAAAAAAAAAATCAACTTGCCTAGAATTTTTATTTCTCGAAGTCAATTCCAAACAATAATTGGTTTATAAAATTATCTACTGCTTGTCAAGAATTCATCAGGGAATTCCAAAGTTTAAGCCAAAATGGGCAATTTGGAAATGTTCTCCAACTGTTCTACTAACTTCAATGGCAACTTTTCCTGGTTATTTGCAAATCTTTAGTGAATATTTAACAATCCATGGACATCCCGCTATGTGTCCTATTAAAGGGACACTATAGGATCAGGGACACAAAGATGTATTCCTGACCTTATAGTGTTAAAAACACCATCTAGTGCCATTCCCCTTCCCCTTCCTAAACATAGTAAAAAATTACCTTTATAGCATCCTGCTGCTGCTTGCTCTGCCCCTGATCTGCCTGCTTGGCTGACATCATCAGAAATGTTGATCTGAGCCAATCATATTTTTTTTCTTTCCATAGGAAAGCATGGGATTGGCTGAGACCTTCAAGGAGGCAGATTAGGGGCAGAACCAGCACAAGCTAAACACAGCCCTGGCCAATCAGCATCTCCTCATAGAGATGCATTGAATCAATGCATCTCTATGAGGAAAGTTCAGTGTCTGCATGCAGAGGGTGGAGACACTGAAAGTCAGTGCTGCTCACTGTGCAGCACTGCCCCGGGAAGCACCTCTAGCAGCCATCTGAGAAGTGGACAGTGGAGTTTCTCTGAAAATACAGTGTTTACTGCAAAAAGCCTGAAAGGAATTGTAACAGCACCCCCAGGCATACAAGGGTTAAACTGCCGTTTAGTAGATCTTCCCTTCCAGAGACACAGGCACAGCTACTGCAGAACACCAATCCGCCGAACAGGAAACCATATGAATGTTGTAAACAGCCGAATAGGAAAAACAATACGAATAGGTTTACACTCCTAGCAGTCGAACTGGAACAGCATACAATAAATCCCCCCAAGAACGAGACAAAGCTCTGTGTTGGGGGTCAAGCAGTGAACAGACAGAGCTGTGGGTTTATTGTTCTTATATACACATTAGTACCACCCACAGGGTTTTGGAAAACAACCAATAAACACATACAATACACTCAGACACTCCCACACAAAATCCTCCCCTCTGCCTGTGATACAATTACCTTACACAATGGGTAATGTAATTATCACCGGCAGAGAAATACAGTTTTTCCACATTATTCATAACTTTAAAAGTATGCATCACATTCACATAAAGCTTACATTTTCAGAATCCGCATACTCCAAATACAAACATATGTAAAATCATCCAAATTGGTCCATTGGTTCAAAAGATAGATCGTAGTCCTTTGTGACCAAAGGAAGCATGGCTTTTCTGCCCAAAACCAGTTCCACGGAGTCTTCTATCCTGGAGATAATTGGAAAGTAATCCAATTATCTCCAAGGACAGAGGCAAAACTCCATTAAGCACATGGCAGTAAAAAGACAGTAAAATACAATAAAATACACAAGGTTACATTTATGACATAAAATACAGACATGCAACATATGCCCAGATAGCTTAGGTCTGAGCGCACATTAATACTGAATGGCGCTCAGACCACACACACATACAGTTCAATTGCCATGGAGCCAAAGTCTTTCCCATAGTCTTTCATTATACGAATGGGCTCCATGGCATAGCTATCTGGGGTATCACCGCTCAAACAGGGCAAGCACCGAATGACCCGGCTTTCGTATCTTTGCAGGGGAAAATCAAGCGTTTCAACATGGGGCCATAGTCTAAAGGCAGCAGGCGGGCAATCAGGCTCCTCCAATGCACAGTGGTGAGATTGGTCTCGTCACAGGAATGATTATACTCACCAGAAAAAATACAATAAGCTGTAGCAGTTCTGGTGATTATAGTGTCCTTTTAACTGTGCATGAAACAAAAAGAGATCATTAATACAAGAGTAAGGGATGATCATATTACTGTCAGTTACATTGATGTCAAAACTATTAATATATACAGTATAGAAATAAATCTCCTCTAGGGACTGCTCCATCATAATATATATCATTAATTAAGGATCTAAATCCAGGTACCAGCTATAAAACAGCCCCCCTTTCAGGACTGTAAATATTCTTAACATTCAAATGTCTTTTCTTGCCAGGTTTTCAAGCTTGTAACGAGGCTGGAGCACTTTTGTGCTGTCATTTTTTTTAACCAAATATCAGTACATTTATTTACTTGTATATTTAACTGAAACGCAGTATTTTCTGTTTCTAGCGTAATATTCAGTAATATTGAATTGAGAAATGCCAGGATAATTAACCTCTCAAGGGAGATTTGTAGCCTGTCACGCACAGATGCAGGCTGCTGGATTTTCATTACATAAACTCCAGTCCGTGATGTTAACTGGTGTTTAATGATCGTGAAATTCCTCCAAATTGTACATTTAACTCCATGGTTTAATATCTTGATTTAGTGTATATTTTTCCAAAAGTAATGTCAGGATTATCGTCTATTTATACCAAAATGAATTTTCTAATAATAAGAAAAAACACGCTGTGCTGCGCTGTGACTCTAACAAGTTATTTATTACATCAGAAATTACAGAGAATTGACCACAGAACTGTTTATTTTAACCCAAGAATCAAAGACCGGGATCAGCTAATATTAGAGAATATTTATAGTTTGGCTATTCTGGCCATAAATTTGCAGTTCCCTTGTCAATTTGCCACAATCCCCTCTTTGATGAATTAATGTCTAAGTATGCAAAATAAAATGACAGCAAATGTCATCATAAGATAAGGGCACACCAATGACCTGTCCATGGTCAGCAACAACAATTTCAACTACCCCATGTCCCACAGTGTTTCTGTGTTCCTTTTTTCCTTTTCCAGGAGAAGCAAACTTTATAGATTTAAAACATTCTGTCAAAGCATCAAGTGTTAATAAACCTGCACATTAGTGCTGTATTTACAAGAACTCACTGGCATTACGCTTTTTAACAACAAAGAAGTTTAGAGATTTGCATACAGGGAAAAGAAAGGTAAGGTTAGAGGGGAAGATAGGGTAAGGCTACTAGGATCTGTTTTAGACTTAATTACATTACATAGTTACATAGTTACATAGCTGAAAAGAGACTTGTGTCCATCAAGTTCAGCCTTCCTCTCATATGTTTTTGGTGTTGATCCAAAAGAAGGCAAAAAACCTAGTCTGAAGCACAGCTAATTTTGCAACAAACTAGGAAAAAATTCCTTCTTGACCCCAATATGGCAGTCAGATATCTCCTTGGATCAAGCAGTTTTTACCCCACTAATTAGAAATTATATCCCTGTATGTTATGTTTTTGCAAGTGTTTATACAATAGCTGTTTAAACATCTGTATGGACTCTGATAAAACCACCTCTTCAGGCAGAGAATTCCACATCCTGATAGTTCTTACTGTAAAAAAACATTTTGTTTGCCTTAGATTAAATCTCATGTCTTCCAGCCTAAATGCATGACCTTGTGTCCTATGTATAGCCCTGTTTATGAATAGATTTACAGACAATGGTTTGAACTGGCCCCGGATAAATCTGTATAATGTTATCATATCCCCTCTGAGGTGCTGTATTTCCAAAATAAAGAGATTTACATTTTTAAATTTTTCTTCGTAACTAACATGCTCCATTACTTTTATCGATTTTCTAGCACGTCTCTGCACTTTTTCTAGTGCCATGATGTTACGGGCAAATGCAAATATTACAAGTTTTAGAATGAAATGTTGTATTTCTTAAACTGTGTACTTTGTCTTTAAGAGATATTGCAAACTGACAAGGTGTTAGAAATGGAACATATTGTTTTTCATAACTGTTTCTTTAAGCAATAACCTCAGTGCATAATATGTTTGCGCCATTTTGTCCCAGACGAATTACAATAACAATAATGCATAAACAAGCTTCAAGGCTATACTACGACACTTGCAGTACACAATATACTGTGGTAACCCCAAGTTAATGGAACTTCCCCAAATCCGGGAATCTCCCACGACTGTACACTTACGACTTAGTATAAACAACAGATAACCTATTCAGACTTTAAGATGCCATCTTGAACTAAGTCAGGAAAATTTCCATGACGTATACACCCTTTAGTTATGGCCTTGTATGTTTGCCAAATTAAGGGAGGTCCTAAATTGAATAAAGTAAAAGAAGTGTTACTTTTTCATATTTGAACTACAGTAACCTAAAATGGAGACATCTGAGGTATAAATAGGTGTACTTTTAAATGTTAAGACACAGAGGAGAGACTTGGAGACAGACGCTGCTCCATCTTAAAATGACAGAGAGGCTGACATGATGACATGTTCAGAAGGGTATGTTAACCTATTAATGATATTTGCAAGCATGTAATTTAATCTTTATAAACTCTGCTATAATGGATTTTATATTTTTATATAATAAATATCCAAAAAGACAATCTTGCTTCCAAGACAATCCTTATTTTATATTGTATTCTCAATTATTTATATATGTTAAATAGAGGATCTCTTACACTATATAAAATTATGGCTAAGATATCTGTATGGTTAGCCCTACTAAGTTCTATGCTTTAAGACATTATAGTGGTAAATAAGGGAACCACACACGGTTACAATTGGCGACCACGAAGGGACTTTGTACTTGGAAGCTTTAAATATAAAATAAATACCTAGGTAACCTCTTATACGTAAGAGAAGACACAACACTTTGTCATGGCACAAGTCTTGAAATATCAAGAATCTATTGAGCTACTTGTAGCCCAGACTCAGAGAGAGATCATTAGAGATTATTTTAATGTGAACAAGGCACTGTGAGTTTAGGTGCCATGTACATGGTAATTAGCATACAATGCTGAATTTGTGGATCTTAACTAATATCATAATAGAACAAATATACATATTTGGTAAACTCCCTGATATGCCTAATACACCAGCACAGCATGGCCCGTTAGTTCCAGGACAGTGGATTGCAGACAGGGGGATATGTTCTCTTTGTAGCTGCTTAGTATGCATGCGCAGGAAAAAGATTAATGCAAAATGTTGTCAAAAGAAAAGTGATAAGACAGAGCGATGAAATTGGAAGTCTAATTCCAAGAATGCAAAGAAAATTGCATTATGGCTTAATGAAAACATTCATGCAACAGACAGACAGGATTTTTAATTATTGTATTACTGCGTTCTGGATTCTAATGTCCACTATATAAGAAAAGTTTTATAAAACAGTGATATTTTCCATATTGTCAGTTACGCTAGCTGTTGATTGAAAATCAGGAATTCTAACAGCATAACTATTTTTGGAGTCTGGAATTTCCAGCCAAGGTTGCGGAGATACAGAGACATGTAAACATTCCAAGGAATTGAGAAGTCGTCGTTTTATATTCCAAATTATGAACAACATTATTACATACAGCCATAAAGAGAAAGACATGGCTTTTAAATAAATTCAGTGCAGTACAATACAGTACACTGCAGCATGTATTTTATATAATATATAACTAGCTCATATTTTTTTCCTAAACAGAGTTGAAATTATACTACCCTCCTAGAAAAAAAGGGCAACAGGTGGTTATACATCCTTTGCTTCTCTAAATGCTCTGCAAAAATAAATATTTATAAAATTAATTAAAAATAATATATGTAAGATAAATCAGGGCTAAATAAAATGGTAACTAGACAGGATCTCTGATAACTTTTAAACTGAAATTATTAAAGGCTTATTTAAATAAAATGTTAAATACATTTACAGCTTTAAATGTGACCAAAAGATACTAAATGATGTGTTAAGCAGCCAGTCTTCTACTATTTAAAGTGCACAATTCCTGCACATAATGACTTTGCTTACTCAGGTACAGTCTTTAGTCTATTGCAATGGCAGTAAAGTCCACCAATTTTAAAAGGGAAAGCTTACTTAAATCAGTGGTACTATCCCACCGTACTAGGAGTAAGGAAATTAGAACAATTATATTGTACTACTGAATGTAATCAGATCAGACACATGTAATCTCGGTGAATTTCATAAACTAGGTTTTTATAAAATATAAAATTAAATTTCAAAGTTGTTTATATATAAATATATCAATGTTGTTTATAAATAAAAGTATAGAGACTAAGCATTAAGAGCATTTACATGCATTCAGCAGCCTGCTCTTTTAAAGCCAGAAACAGATTTATAAAAAAAATAAAAAGTAGGTTTTAAAAAGTCCACAGTCAACCACACATGATGGGTGTAATAATTGCTTCTTTAAAAGCTATATGCCTCCGCAATTATGTATATAAATACTGATTAGGGCACAGAGTAGAAATAAACATACAGTTTCAAATCTCATATATGGGGATTCAGTTCCACCACATATTCTACAATTCTGAAAGAGGCTAATTTTAATAATATGTTGTAAGAGCATTGTGAATATATATACTGCAAAATTAATTTGATATTGCAAGCCTGCAATATTCTAAACAGACATTAAAATTAAAGAAAAAAAGAAAAATAATAATGCATAAAGAATAATGCATAAAAAAAATGCAGTGTCAATTAAAGTGATAATGCTCTGATATATTAAAACACATTGCATATCACATATCTGCTATATGAAAAGTATAATTAAAGTGACATTACTGTCCAAAGCCCCCTCACATCTATTTTATAGAATCTATACTTTTTTGTGGTCACCTCCAAAGAAGCCTCTGAAATTGGGGGGCTCAGAGGGGTGCTCATCCCAAAAGAAATCAGATTCCAGACTTAAATTTTTTTTAAAATAAATAAATGATAGAAAAGGAATCACGGGAACACCCAGAACATGCATTTTTATATATAATCTTAATTTGCAGATATTTTATGCCTTAAAGACATATACAGGATATTTTATTAAATATGCAGGTATCTTTAAAAATTAAACAATGTTAAAAAAAAAAAAAATAAAATAAAATAAATAATAATAATAAAAAATTTATTTTACACCACAATATAAACAGCTTTGTTAAACAGATTTAAGTACAAGTACTTATGTCAAGAAATATACAGAATACGTTTACAACAGGCAGGTTTAGAATAAATGCAAAGTTGTTGTTTTTGGGGATTTATCATTACCCAAGAAATCTCTGAACATATTCAGAATTTTTAAGAGCAGCAAGTAAGACAGCAGATTGCAATGGACACCATTACAATATTGCTTTGCCGATTGAGGTCAGAGCTTTAAAGAATAAATAAATAAATGTTCTATAGCTCACTAGACCACTGGATTTTAATGAACACTTTGCACAACACTTATAAATAGTTTGTAATACTGCACATTATAGCTGTGACAAAATAATACACAGGGTAACAATGCTGTCACTGTTTAATAGACTTACCCAGTATTTAAGGACGACATGTTTCTTGCAAAGTCATCGGGACTTTGAGGGAGGTTCTAACTACGTTTAATTAATTAATTAACTTACTAAAGAAAAAGAAAAAAAGAAGGTTTTGTTTTTCCCCTGCAAGTGAGTTTTCAGCGCAAGGTCATTTTGTGTTCACAGACTATTCGGTTTTAAAAAGCTGTTCTTTATCTTACATTATGAACGGCCTTGTAATTCCTATGCACACTAAAAGTTGGCTTTTAAATGTTATTGTTTTAACTTTAATATTTCATAGTTAATACAGAGGATAAAGTAATTTAAATAAAGTACATTGAAAGTATATTAATTGATAGGATTTCATTTATCTATTTTGGTCCACTGTTCACTGATCTCGTATCTCAGTCTGGTGTTCAAACAGTTTTTCTTACGATACATCGTGAGTTTATATCCACAACTGCATTTTGCTTTGTGGAAACAAATTGAAAGCCTGGCATTGTAATACGTGTATGGACATGCTTATAACAAAGCATGGGCCCTCTCCTCATGTAGTTGGTCTGTAACAGGCACTTTGATGCAATGTGTCTACCAACGCTTTTCTGTGGTCATTGGATCACAAAAGCATACCCTATCTCTCAGTCATGATGCAGAGTTTATGCTTGCAAGGATATCCAGACCTTATCCACCTGGTATCCGCATAAATACTCCTATCGTTTAGAGGGGTTAATTACATAATAACCATTGAAGGTAATATGTTGGTTGTTCTTCCTATAGAGGAAAGATGGACTTGCCCTAAAAGCTTTTTCATGGCTAGGACAAGCTCTTATAGAGAGAGGTAATGTACTTCTGACTCCTGAAAAGGAATATTGGTGGTCACAATATGAGAAATACTGTAATTCAAGTGTTTAGTAATCATAAGCTTTTGCTTATTGCCACATTACTGATGTACTGTTTATTGAAATATTAATATCCAACATACTTTTTGAATTACTATATATTGAAAGTTTGCCAACATCTCATGGTTATAAATATGTTTTTGTATATGTTAATGCATGTACCAGGTTTACTTGGATATATCCTGTGCGAAGTGCAACCTCTGATGCCACGTTTTCTAGTCTCACTTCCTTAGTATGCATTTGATAATCCCAGGACCATCCATTTGGATGGTGGTCCTGCAGTTACTGCAAAGGAAACCTAAAACTGGGCAACCACATTTGGGTTACTTTGGGATTTCAGTGCCCCAACCACCCCCAAAGAAGTGGGGTTGTGGTCTGGGAGAATGCTGAGGTTAAATGATTATTAACCAAGTTACTAGTTGCTTGCCCCACACAGTGGTATCTATTTATTCCTATGGTACAGATGAGCATTCACAACATACATGATGATACAAATGGTGAGACACCATATGAAATGTTACATATTTTTTCACTGACAATTATATTTCTGCACCAGGGAGAGCTTAGAACCATTGGTTCTATTAGAGAAATTTAGGGATTTTTTTTCCAGCCCACCTCGCCTTGCACCACCACCTATTTCCTTCTGTTGGCCAGTTTGTCCTGGAGAGGGTGATACCGAGAACTTTTACTACAGAGAACAATCAGACCCAACAGAGAACAGTAAGTTTTGATATTTTACAACCTGCTAAATACTTCCAGGACGTTCACAGAACCACTGACTGACACAATGGATACTGTTAAAGATGACAAGATAAAACAAACAGAGGACGACAGAAATGCCCCCAAACACAGCCACCAGAATCATAGACACGTAACAGACTGAATCATGATCTGACATCTGAACCTGCAAATGTGAAGGAGAAGGATGAACAGACAGACGTGATACATTCACAGTTAATATGGAATGTACGAAAAATGAATCATCAACATCATTATAAGAAAGACTCTGGAGAAAACAGACTGAACCTGAATTATCTTATACAGTAAGAAAGAAATGCAAAGATGGAAGCAAAATGATGCTAGAAAATTGGTTATGGTGTCTCCTTCTTACAGTCTGCAGCATTATCATAACATCAACCCTAGCTGTCGTTTTAAAACTGCATTGGGATTATGTTAACAAGCAGGAAGCACCTGAAATGAATTGGACTGCACACTATACAAGTTCTTTGATCGTGAGGACTACCTCCAAGAACTATCTCAAAAGGAGAGACACAGCTCACAGTGAAATGATTGCTAATGTGACCTACACTGGTATTTCACAAGGAACCTATTGAGATCATTCCAAAAACCGATTATACGTGAGAAAGATGTGATTGAACTATTTCAAATCCTAATAATGGACTCAACGATGATGGCAAAGCATGCTGAAAACAGAAAAAGACGAGATAGATGCTTGTGAAAGACTTTGGATGCACCTATGAAGGTGATTAAGAAAAGACTTTGCCGTATAGTTTATCATTGAATGACTAGCGCAAACAGCCTTCTTTATGCTGAAAAGAAGTGCTATGCTAATTCTGGACATTGCTATTATGTTTCCAGACAGAAGATGACCGGAAAAAGAAATAAAGACTGATAGCCCTCAACACCTAGCTGTTTCTCAAGATGGAACATGGTACTGAGAAAACCTGATTGACTATCAAAGCACCTCACAGTACAAGACACAGATTGTTGCCTACAACTCAGAAAAAGTGGTTTATAGGAAGGAGCAGAAGAAGAGGAATATAGATTTTCCTACTGGAGTGAAAAACCATCCTGGAACAATATTCTGTAACAATGAACTTTAAAATGACATTTGGTGGCATATGAATTTGATAGAAACACATCAATTAACTAAAGAAACCTTGATGCAATTAATAAATAATAACAATACCGGCTTACTAAGAGCAGATGCCCTGCAAAGAGAATGGAATATAAAAGGCCAGCAAAACCTGTCAGAAACCTGACATCACGGGACACTTGTACTAAAGCACGATTTGCAGCTTTTCTTAAACTCTACATATTATGTACATATCTGCAAAGCAAGGACCTCCTGTAAACATAAAGACAGACATTGATACAACAAGGAATCTGTAATGGTTCTGTTGCAGATGTGATCTACCGTCGTACTCCTTGCTCTTTTGGTATAACTATACCAATGAAAACGTTAAATGGCTCCATAGAATCAAACGACAACGGATTATTGCTATATTCTGGACTTCCAGGAATGTGGTGCATGGACAGAAAAATTATAATTACTAAAGCAATCATGCCATTTTTTTCCCTGTATCAGAAATGTGTCAGTGACAATGTGTAATATAATACAGATACTATAATTAATGGTATAAGAAACACATAATGTGTTAATTACAAAGGTGGATAGACTTTGTGAATATCTGAAACGCAATTGAAGATTATTGCTAAAATGCCATATGCAGCTGCAGTCTGGCCTACAAACAAATATATTAAACTTACGTATAAGAGCATACTAGCTAATTACTCAGATAAATAATTGAATCATGATAGTTAAAGATCATATGATTGCAATAACAACTGCAATAATGCATGTTTTAAACTTTAGAAGAAAATATAAAATGTTTTTATTAAACCAGAAACTATTCTATATTCGTTTAAATTTGCAGAGTGGTATAATTAATTAATTTAAGTGAAATACTTCAACAGTAAAAATTTAACTGAAAGACAGGCAGAAACTTTACTTCAACTATCATAAAGTTTATTTATAACGATAAAAATATTCAGTCTGCCAGAGCTAAGGCCAATAAATGGAAAGTAAAAGAGTATTAGGGATTAACCCATCCAGGTGATATACATGATGATTTTGGAAATTGATCATTTAGGTCACCTATTGCAAACTGATGAAAAGATGTCAAAGATATAAATTCAACATCCATACCACTCTATGTATATATATATATATATTAAAATACACGTAATCAAATATTTTATCAGTTTTTCAAATACAAAGAAAATGTAATTTGGTTTGTAATGGTTAAAGGTACATAAACCACCTATACAAAGATAGAGTTAAAATATAAATACCTTCAATATTGTATCGGAGTGCTTTCTTAACTCACTTTTAGAAATAATAATACATTCTAATCATCTTAAACTACATCCAACAGCCACTGAAAAATATACTTAAACAATTAAGATTCACATTGTTAAGCATCCAATCTCATGAATGAAACTTTCCACAATGGCTGTCAGATCTTGGTTAAAAAAAAAAAATGTTTTGAAGACAATTTTGGGGTGTTTCTGGTATTTTAAGCCACTAATAACTGTAGTTATTATATTTACTAATTATATTTTAGGGAGAAGACAACTTATTCCCTAACAGGACAAAGAAAGATAATTAACGTCATATTTCCAATTAGCAACTATTCTAAATATATTGAGACATTTTGAATAAAGTAGTATTTTTAACATTTAAAGAGAATGTAATTTTACATACCATTCTGAACAAAGACGGTAAATACTTTGCTGCTTCAAATTATCCTTATATATCTAAATCATATACAAGGGTGTTTATCTTTAAAACAAAACACTAGAAAGATTAACTATGTTACTATTTCATCTATCATTATTATACAAACTATAACAAATGTACAGATTTTTCCACAGATTTTACCTGTTAACATTTTTAGCACAACAGCACCTGATGTCAGTGAGATGTCTATCACTGAGATGTTACAAAGATTCAAATACCGCAAAAAGAGGCGTTCTTGAGAATCCACTTCGATTGCTGTATCAACATAACACTTACTATAATGGGATCCATGTCACTTAAGACAATGTCTTGGAAATGCTGTCAATTAATTTATTCCGTAAAAGAATATCGGAGTGTATCCAATCTATACACATCATAAACGGTGTAAAAATGTTTCATGGAAAAAACAGAAAGCAAACAAGCAAAGACAAATACCAACGCCATCACCACAGTGATAACAGATTATGCGGATTCAATATCTGCGACCAATTCTAGCCAAATACTTGGAAAGCTGGACTCTACAATCTATACTCTACAACAAATACCCGGGTATTCTACAAACACAACCTCCAGCAATGTATCTAAGGAATGTAAACTTCTACAGGCCTTTAAAGACTTTGGATTACAAATACAATTACTACTTTTAACTTTGGATTACAATTCGTATCCGGATCCATCCAAGAATATCTTACTCTGGAACCTGGTGTTCTTTTCAATTCTTTCCCAGACAAAAGCTTTGCTCATTTTAATCAACCACCTTTACAGGCAAAGATCACACTACGGATATTTTACTGTTACAACAATGATCTAAGATGCTGGGAGCATAAAAAACCTAAAGACAGTTGGAGAACTTTGGTTTACTAATTTAAGGAAGAAATGCGCTACAATGCCCACAGTTTAATGGAGAGGGTGTTACGGGCAAATGCAAATATTACAAGTTTTAGAATGAAATGTTGTATTTCTTAAACTGTGTACTTTGTCTTTAAGAGATATTGCAAACTGACAAGGTGTTAGAAATGGAACATATTGTTTTTCATAACTGTTTCTTTAAGCAATAACCTCAGTGCATAATATGTTTGCGCCATTTTGTCCCAGACGAATTACAATAACAATAATGCATAAACAAGCTTCAAGGCTATACTACGACACTTGCAGTACACAATATACTGTGGTAACCCCAAGTTAATGGAACTTCCCCAAATCCGGGAATCTCCCACGACTGTACACTTACGACTTAGTATAAACAACAGATAACCTATTCAGACTTTAAGATGCCATCTTGAACTAAGTCAGGAAAATTTCCATGACGTATACACCCTTTAGTTATGGCCTTGTATGTTTGCCAAATTAAGGGAGGTCCTAAATTGAATAAAGTAAAAGAAGTGTTACTTTTTCATATTTGAACTACAGTAACCTAAAATGGAGACATCTGAGGTATAAATAGGTGTACTTTTAAATGTTAAGACACAGAGGAGAGACTTGGAGACAGACGCTGCTCCATCTTAAAATGACAGAGAGGCTGACATGATGACATGTTCAGAAGGGTATGTTAACCTATTAATGATATTTGCAAGCATGTAATTTAATTTTATAAACTCTGCTATAATGGATTTTATATTTTTATATAATAAATATCCAAAAAGACAATCTTGCTTCCAAGACAATCCTTATTTTATATTGTATTCTCAATTATTTATATATGTTAAATAGAGGATCTCTTACACTATATAAAATTATGGCTAAGATATCTGTATGGTTAGCCCTACTAAGTTCTATGCTTTAAGACATTATAGTGGTAAATAAGGGAACCACACACGGTTACAATGATATCCTTCTTTAGAACAGGTGCCCAAAATTACACAGCATATTCAAGGTGTGGTCTTACCAGTGATTTATAAAGAGACATAATTATATTTTCATCCTGAGAATTTATGCCCCTATTTATACATGACAAAACCTTACTGGCCTTAGCAACTGCAGATTGACATTGCATATTGCTGCCTAATTTGCCTAATATAACAATTCCCAAATCCTTCTCGTGTGTGGTTATCCCTAATTCACTACCATTTAGGGTGTAAGTTGCTTGTGCATTTTTTACCCCGAAGTGCATAACTTTGCATTTCTCTACATTAAATTTAATCTGCCATTTTAGTGCCCAATCTATCTAAATCCCACTGCAGCAAAGCAATATCCTGCTCACATTTTATTACTTTACAAAGTTTTGTGTCATCTGCAAACACTAAAACATGGCTTTCAATGCATATTGCAAGAACATTTATAAATATGTTAAATAGAAGCGGTTCCAAAACAGAACCGTGAGAAACACCACTTACTTCTTTTGTACAGCTTGAAAATTTACTGTTAATGACAACGCGTTGTACTCTATCCTTAAGCCAATGTTCTACCTAAGAATAAGAATATTCATCTAGACCAATTTCTTTTAGTTTAAAGACTAACCTATTGTGAGAAACCGTATCAAATGCCTTTTCCAAAATCTAAGTAGATCACATCCACTGCAACACCCTGATCTATACTTCTACTTTCTTCTTTGTAGAATGCAATTAAGTTAGTTTGACATGACCTTTGTTTCATAAAACCATGCTGATTATTGCTAATACCAAAGTTCTTCACAACGAATTCCTGAATATTATCTCTTAACAGCCCTTCAAATATTTTCCCTGTTACAGAAGTTAAGCTCACATGTCTATAATTTCCAGGCAAGGTATTTTGAAACCTTTTTAAATATAGGAACAACATCTGCCTTCCTCCAATTCTCCGGTACAATACCTGAAACTTGTGCATGTCAGAAAAAGTTGTTTCATGCAAACCACTTCACCTAAAAACAAACAGAAAAACAGTTTGGGACAGCAGAATTTGAGTCATGTGGTAGTTCAACTTGTCAAAATTTTGTCAAAAAATATTCAGGAAAGTAAATCAGACAAACCAAAATGGCATAAAAATGGGTCAATCGATGTACCGCGGGAAAAAAATAATATATATATACAGTATCTTTCAAAAGTGAGTACACCCCTCACATTTTTGTAAATATTTTATTATATCTTCTCATGTGACAACACTGAAGAAGTAACACTCTGCTACAATGTAAAGTAGTAAGTGTACAGCCTGTACAACAGTGTAAATTTGTTGTCCCCTCAAAATAACTCAACACACAGCCATTAATGTCTAAACCGTTGGCAACAAAAGTGAGTAACCCCTAAGTGGAAATTTCCATATTGGCCCAATTAGCCATTTTCCCTCCCCGGTGTCATGTGACTAGTTAGTGTTACAAGGTCTCAGGTGTGAATGGGGAGCAGTTATGTTTAATTTGGTGTTTTAGCTCTCACACTCTCTCATACTGGTCACTGGAAGTTCAACATGGCACCTCAGGTCAAAGAACTCTCTGAAAATCTGAAAAAATTAATTGTTGGCCTACATAAAGATGGCCTAGGCTATAAGAAGATTGCCAAGACCCTGAAACTGAGCTGCAGCATGGTGGGCAAGACCATACAGTGGTTTCACAGGACATGTTCCACTCAGAATAGGCCTCGCCATGGTCGACCAAAGAAGTTGAGTGCTCAGCGTAATATCCAGAGGTTGTCTTTGGGAAATAAATGTATGAGTGCTGCCAGCATTGCTGCAGAGGTTGAAGGCGTGGGGGGGTCAGCCTGTCAGTGCTCAGACCATATGCTGCACACTGCATCAAATTGGTCTGCATGGCGTCCCAGAAGGAAGCCTCTTCTAAAGATGATGCACAAGAAAGCCCGCAAACAGTTTGCTGAAGACAAGCAGACTAAGGACATGGATTACTGGAACCATGTCCTGTGGTCCAATGAGACCAAGATAAACTTATTTGGTTTAGATGGTGTCAAGTATGTGTGGCGGCAACCAGGTGAGGAGTACAAAGACAAATGTCTTTGCATGGTGGTGGGAGTGTCATGGTTTGGGCCTGCATGAGTTCTGCTAGCACTGAGGAGCTACAGTTCATTGAGGGAACCATGGATGCCAACATGAACTGTGACATACTGAAGCAGAGCATGATCTTCTCCCTTCGGTGCCTGGGCTGCAAGGCAGAATTCCAACATGATAACGACCCCAAACACACCTCCAAGACGACCACTGCCTTACTAAAGAAGCTGAAGGTAATGGTAATGGACTGGCCAAGCATGTCTCCAGACCTAAACCCTATTGAGCATCTGTGGGGCATCCTCAAATGGAAGGTGGGGGAGAGCAAGGTTGGGAGTAAAGGAGTTGGGTAAGGAAGTACCTGCTGTAAAATTTCTTGCATTGTAAACTAAACCCTATGAATTTCTTTCAGGCAAACATACACCATGGGATACATTGGTGTACCCTGCATTTTTACAGGAATGGATTCTTTATAATGACCGATTATCATAAACAACTCTGTAATACTGGTGCTGTTAAGCTCAGGTTTAACTGTATTATTCTAGGTAATTTATTTTAATTATATTTTATTTTGATCAAATTATTCCTTGAATTTATCATTTTTGGCAAATATTTGTTTTTAGGTAAGTGGCAATTTTAATACATTTAGTTGGAGGAGGGAGAGGAGCTCATTTTTAAGTTGGCACTAGGGAAAGTGCTCATTTGTTTTGTGATTTATTTTGGACATTCTATTTTTTGGTTAGGACACACACACCAAATCAGTAGATTTGGCCACAGCTGGTTAATATAATATTAGAGCTGGGCAAGAAGAACATATATATAATATACCTTGTTTTAATCAGGGTATTAGAGAACTGTCCTATCCGTAATGTATGACACAAGGGCATTGTGTTTGCCTACTCCTGGTATAGTAACTACCCTGTGTGGGTTGATGGGGGAGGAAAAACAAGCTTCGTACACTAAGAATTATATTTCCTAAGAACACCACCAGCCTTGCAAATAGTGATGGGGAGTGACATGCCTATGGATCCCTTGGCGTTTATGGGATTTTTAAGGACCCCAGCAACACTGTTTTACTTTTTCCAGATGAGGAATTAATCATCCAACAGAGGTGTCGGTTTCATCAACTGCCTGCTAGTGTGATGTATTTGATGTTAATTTGATTATACAGAAGATAATATGTAATACAAGTTCTACTCTTATAGACTTTTTGCCAGAAAGCTGTTCTCCTTTGAGGCACTAGTGTCCTCTTAGAAATTCAGAAACTAACATTCATTTAAAAATTGGGACATTTCCAAATTGCAATTTGTTTTAAATAAGGAGTTTTTTCCACTGTTGATATATATTTTATGTAAAGGTAAGGTAGGTATTTGTGTGGAAAATAACACTGTTAAGTTTCAAGTTGTGTAGCTGTGTAGTCTCTTGTTTGTTTGTTTTTAGTCGTATTCCTTAACAAACAATATACATGAGTTAGATGAACAAGTATTTTCTTTGTACAAATAGATCCTTAAATCTAAATCTTTGTGACAGTGCATGGATTAGTGACACAATATACTTCAGGTCTGCAAAATTAGAAAACATGACAAGCTGTCACAGTGACACAAGGCTGTTGTAAAACCTATTTTGTGCCAGAATGAGCAATAAGGCAATGATGCCTCCAATTGTATAATAAGAAGTTGTGATTAGGCCTCCTGGCACACAGAAACCTTTATTTATTCCGCACTCAAAAGACAGTTGTTCAGAGGCACCAATTTAAAACTGGCACCGAGTTGGCCCCTGTTTGCCATGTACTGGCCTTCTCCTTTAACTCTTTCATTTCAAAATAAAATTAATACATATGTCTTCTTTTCCACATCACTATTCTAAACTGCAACTTTAGATTTAAACAGTTTTCATTCTGGACTACCTAATAAGTAAGTTATCATACAGTAAAAAGATACTAAACTATAAAAAGCTGTTTACTCAGTAAAGTTTCCCCTTCAGGTTGCACGAATCACGCATTGATATATATTATCTCTTAAACATGACATTTCTTAACTCTTAGTGAGTAACTGAAATAGTTTCCCCATATCAATTATTTGGTAGAAGCAATCAGGCCCCAGTTATCTTCCCACAACAAGATATTAGCATAGTTGTATGTTCTTCCCCAGTGGAATAAATGTCCCTTTGATACTGAGTAGAGTCTAATTGATGATTTTCAAAATTAACTTTACTAATAATTATATTACACTTGAAGAATGAGTCCATGAAATGTTTTTTCAATTGAAGAAAAAGCTTAGAAAGCCTAATGTGGATACATAGTTTGTGACTTGGCCAAACATGTTAAGTTTGGTTTTTAACATAAACATTTTTTAAATAACATCAGTAAACAAAATAAGGCTGTAACATGCAAATATATAAAAATATATTTTATGTGAGCAGGTGTGTTAAATTAACTGCTGTCAAACATTTTTTCTGATAAACTGTCTGACGCTTCTCATCTCTGATATCTTTATACATTTTTTTTCATTTATTCCTAGTAAATTGGCATTATTGACACTTATTTCCGGTTTTGGCACTTGGAATTCTCCTCATTTGGATTACTTCTTAGTTTTATTCACGTCAGATTTTGGTTTTGCTCAAAAATGTTGAATTTAAAAAAAATAGCTTTTGCCAAGAGTCATGATATAATGTTGCCGGGTTAAAAATCAACTACCGTGTTTCCCCGAAAATAAACCCTACCCCGAAAATAAGCCCTAGTCGGATTTTCGGGGTGGGCTGCAATATAAGCCCTACCCCGAAAATAAGACCTAGGCATTGTACCTTTGCGGCGAGACTTCCTTCTTCTGCTGTAGGAGGAGCGTCACGCAACGTGATGATGACATTTTGCAGCGCCGTCAGTCTGCCTTCACGGATCTTCAGCGGAAGGATCCATTTCCGGGCGGTGAGGCTCCCAGTGGTCGGACTCGGCAAGGAATCTTTGAAATGTGAGTACCGCTAGATATTTTATGTCTGGGATTAATTGAATTAATTAAAGGGGGTGAGGGGGGTGAATTAATTAAAGGGTGGGCTGGATTAATTAGAGGGGGTGAATTAATTAAAGGGTGGGCTGGATTAATTAGAGGGGGTGAATTAATTAAAGGGGTGTGAATTAATTAAAGGGGTGGTGAATTAATTAAAGGGTGGGCTGGATTAATTAGAGGGGGTGAATTAATTAAAGGGGTGGTGAATTAATTAAAGGGTGGGCTGGATTAATTAGAGGGGGTGAATTAATTAAAGGGGTGGTGAATTAATTAAAGGGTGGGCTGGATTAATTAGAGGGGGTGAATTAATTAAAGGGGTGGTGAATTAATTAAAGGGTGGGCTGGATTAATTAGAGGGGGGTGAATTAATTAAAGGGGGGTGAATTAATTAAAGGGTGGGCTGGATTAATTAGAGGGGGTGGTTTAATTAGAGGGGGATGGATTTATTAAAGGGGGGGGGTGGATTAATTAAAGGTGGGTTCAATGTACATACCGGTACCGTAAATAAATAAGCCCTACCCTGAAAATAAGCCCTAGTGTGTTTTTTGTGACTAAAATTAATATAAGACCCGGTCTTATTTTCGGAGAAACACGGTAACTCTAAGCACTCCGACTCTAGCCCTAAACCCTCCTAATTCCAGACCCTCTTCCCCAAATCATAACCTACCCAAATTCTAACCCAACCTCTCACCAACACCAACTTTACCTTCCATCCCCCATTAGTACCATCATCATTAAAATAACTCTGTTGTAAATGCTGTAATGAATGTACCAACATTATTGTTACGCTGTAAGTAGCAGCGGCATTTAAACATTTCTTGTTTAGATGAAGATGTTTTCAATATATATCTAGTAACCTGCATTTTGCCAGTTTGGCCCCTTAGCAGCCTTTCTCTTGACAGATGTCTATTATCTTGTAAAAGACTTGCTCATATTCAGTTTGCACAAGGTAGAAACAGTGCTTATAGATATTTAGTTCTTTGCTAATGTGTGTTAGTTTTATCAGCTGGTGATAAAACAATGTTACCCTAAGGAGAGACAGATAATTGTTGCAGATTTTTTGCTATGGCATTCTTGCCTACTTTGGCCTGTCTTAGCCAATCAGTAGCTCCCCATTCATAAAAAAAAATGGTATGCACCTTTTTTGATGAATAGGGAGCTACTAATTAGCTTAGAGCATCAGCTGAACGCTCTCATCAATCAGTGGCTCCCTCTCCTGGCAGCACTCCACACTTAATGTGACTCGGTTTCAGAAGCACTGAGGAACCTGGAGACCGGCACTGAAGACAGCATTTGGGGTAAAACCATTCATAAATGGATTAATCCCTTAAGGTAAGAGAGTGCCCAGGGGGGCTCCCAGCACTATAACAAATTTACTTATCTGAATGTTCCTTTAGTAAATATGACAATACAAAGAATCATGTGACTGTGTGGTATGTTTGTTAGTGCCAGACCTGGTTGTTTCTGCATAACATAATCGTTTGACCTCCTGGGATGTTCAGTATTCTAGCATTTGCAAAGAATGTTGTAAACAGAAAAGAGCATCCTGTAAGTAACAGTTCTCTGAGCAATAAGTGTTGTAAATGAGTTAGGTCAGAGAAGATTAGCCTGGGTCATTGAAGCCAAAAAACAAATCATGCCAAAAAGAAACAAACAAAAAAAAACATCTATCATCTCAAGCTAGCTCCATAATCACATGATCGTACCAATGCCTTCAGTTTAGTACAGTACTCTGTGTAATACTTCAGTTCAGTTTACTCCAGTACTCTCTAATCAACAAGAGTACTTTCAGAATGAGATAGTAGGAGGTACACAAATATGGTCAATATACCTTCAGTAACTGGTAGTTCTATCAAAACATCATGGATCAGATCCTTAATGAGTATTTCAAACTGCAAACCCTCAGGTCTGTTCTGATGGTAATTGGGATTTCTATCTGGTACTAGATAGGTCTACCTAGTATAGTGGCTAATGAATGTGCGTTCATAAGCAAACTTGTACTTCATTTGTAGCAATGTTACGCTCTTTTGTTTACAAAAAGATTTGTTTTCTAGTTCTGAGAGAGTATTCATAGTAGACACCATATTGACGCATACAAATCTGCCACAAACTTATACTTTATTTTAAATGGTTGATTGAATACAGGAATTTAAAAACATCAGAGGAGAGAACTACAATGTAGTTTATTTCTATACGCAGCATTCACGGAAGCATGGTTCATTGTAAATATAGTGGATTGTAATAGGTACTAATTTGCATTTTGTCCTTCTTTTCCTCCTACATGGTTATTTGATTAAGTAAATCATTTTTTCTCCCTAAGCCAAGGAATTGTTTCATTTGCATTTTGTTTAATTGTTTAAACTCTGAGTACTTCAAAAAATTTGCGATGTTTTGGCCAAAATAATAACGACATTTATGACATTACATGGAGGTCCAATGGCTGTAGAAGGAAAGCAATAAAAAAGTCAGTTGTTGGACTTTTTATATTCGTTTAGTTCATTTGGGACCAATTTATGATAAATTAATTTCAAGAGATACTACACTATTTGACTTGGTCAGTAGTCACTTGGTATAATTCCTGTCCAACAGGTAGTTATAGTTATCCCCACAGCTCTATCACATGTTCTCTACCACAGCCATCATTATATAAGCCCATCATATGCATCACTTGTATAATACTGAGGACCATCACCAACAACTGTAGCAGAAACATTCACAAAGAACAGACATTGCCAATCATCATTACTGCAGGATTATATTATGCTCCAACTTTTCCCTAACCTGCTTAAAGGGATACTATAGTCACCAGAACAACTACAGTTTACTGTATTTGTTCTGTTGAGTATAATCAGTCCCTTCAGGCTTTTTGCAGTAAACACTGTCATTTCAGAGAAAAGGCATTGTTTATATTACAGCCTAGGGATACCTCCACTGGACACTCCTCAGATGGCTGCTAGAAGTGCTTCATGGGGCAGTGAAGCACAGTGTGGGGTCAGATGGTGTTTTCAACACTTTAGGATCAGGAATACATGTTTCTGTTTGGTCAGGTTCTCTGGTTTTCTACTCCAGATACAAGGTTGAATTTTATTTCTCAATAGTATATACAACAGGTTCATCAGGGTCACCAACATTCCCACTTGTATCTAAAAAATGCTCTATTCCCTGAGTTACACTAAGTGCAGTCTAGTCTTCACGTACTGCAAGATTTATTGTAAGAACTAAATAATGTATCTTATTCCTTGCTTTCAGTCTACATGTTCTTGGCAGTTCATCCTAATCCTACTAGGATAGATCTCCTCTGGCAGAAATGTGAATGGAAATATCTCATTAAATAATACATAGGTACCTATGCTCTATTACGATATTTCATTGCCCTCAAAACATTTGTTCATACTAGAATGGAAGCATAGCTCCTACAGTAGAAATGATTTGTTGTGTAACGCTAAATGTATTGAATATGTGAAAGTATATTATGTACGAACATATGGCAGATATTATGACAATGCCATTTATGTTGTGAGTGAGTGTCCTGAAAGGACTTTACACTTTGTCATTAGATTTAGTGTATTAGCATTTTGTTAACTATTGACTTTTTAATAGAAATTAACTGCTTTAAAATGAAATAAATACATAAATAAATTAATTAAAGGGATTCTATAGTGGAAAGAATACAAAGCTATATTCCTTGCACTATACTTCACTCTGCTGACCCACAGAGGTAAAAGTGTGGATTTTGTTTACTGCTCCTCACGTTTTCCCGCTACTGATAACTTTTTCTCATTTGATCTCTGAACAAAATGGCGGGAACATGCTCATCAGCTTACTGTAAAAAATATATAAATATACATATATAATATTATGTATAAGTTTTGCAGTACACTGATTGCTCCATTTTTGTGGCCTTTTGGTTCATCTGATTTGTTTCCGGAATCCGCTTTCGCCACAGAAATTCTACCCAATTCTACAGAACCGCTATTTGGCTGAAATTCATCTGATCAATTTTTTTTAAATGTAATAAAAAATGTATCAACCAATCCAAATTTTCTAATTAACCCCTGGCTGTGCAACAGCAGCGCTGAAGGGGTCTTCAGACTTCCTCGAGTGCATCATGTATCTACTTTTTACTACAGATAAAGAAAGTATGAAAAGCCAGAAACATTCATATGCTTAATATTTGCATTTTCTTGTGGTTTAAACTGGCTCTTCCAAACAAAATCATCTGCATTGCCATGTAGCACTTTTCACATAAAAAATAACTGAATAAAATATTTCTGACTATTTTTTGCTTTTCATTGGTAACAATGGGCACACACCCCCCTTTCCTGCCGAGCTAAAACCTAAAAGTTACATATCTTAATTGGTTGTTGACATCCTAGGTGCTTTGTCTTCTTATCAATGCAGATGTTATTATAGGTGATTATTATAGGTAAACTGACTATTGTTTGGTTAGATAAAAATAATATACAATGACATAAACTGTATGGAATTTAGTACATTAAAGGACCACTCTAGGCACCTAAACCACTTCAGCTTAATGAAGTGGTCTGGGTGCCAGGTCCAGCTAGGCTTAACCCATTCTTTTATAAACATAGCAGTTTTTCTATGTTTATGAATGGGTTAAGCCTTCCCCCAAATCCTCTAGTGGCTGTCTCATTGACAGCCGCTAGAGGCGCTTGCGTGATTCTCACTGTGATTTTCACAGTGAGAGCACGCAAGCATCCATAGGAAAGCATTGCACCCTCAGGGCACTATAGTGCCAGGAAAACGAGTATGTTTTCCTGGCACTATAGTGGTCCTTTAATAAATATTTTAGACACGGTGCTACTTCAAAAAAATCAACGTATATTTTCAAAGCAATATCTAGCATTAAAAGTCTTTTGAAAGTATTATATTCGGAAGAGTGCAAAGCACAGCACATTTTGAAGAGTTAGGCATAATTAATCTATTTGATTAAGTAATACAAATAGGATTTTTTTTAAATGACACATTTTGCATAAGAGTGGGCTACATTCTATTGTCAAAGATTCTCTTATAATAAACTATTGTTTTACTGTCGACTGAGTTATATATGTTTACATTTGCTAAGGAATGCACAATTTATCAAATTAATGTGCATTTAACTGGTTCGGAATGTCATTTATTTAGTGATCTTTTGGCATGTTCACTGAAGTTTGTCAGATTAACATTTTTCTTTCCCTTCCTTGATAATATATACCAATTCCATTGAGACATGCATGTGGGAAGCGATATCTGATTTATATTGTACTAGATCTCATTAAGCTTCATCTGTTAGTAATCACAGGCTTAAAATGACTGAATTAGGTTGTGGATGCGTGGATAAATTTACCCGTTCTAAATCTGTAGTTTACAGTTCATCTGTTTATTTCTAAACACGCTCTCAATGCACCCATCTCGTGTTGACTGGGACAGTCTTGGAATAGAGAGGTATGTCCCTAGTCTGAGATATATGTAAGTACATGTAAGACACAAATGTTGAAACTTCACATCCAAAGTTATTAAACCCTTTGCAAATACTATTTCAGGATTATTTACTAAAATGTGAATTATGAAGAATTAAAGGTCATTTCAAAGTGAAAATTTTAGGCAGAAATAGTTAAACTAATTAATCTGTTATGGCTTTACATTTAAAATTATGTTGGAATAAAATTTCCCAACAGTTTACACAACAAGTGATTAACGTTCTGATGCTCTGTTAAAACACTGTCAAATTGAATATTATTCAAACATCATTTGACAGCCAGCCTACATTTAATTGGAAGTTGATCCTACAAAACTTTAGAAATAATATACTGACCACATGGACATGAAACTGAAGGAGTCTGGGCAGGGCCGGGGTTTCATGGCGGCGGCACGCATCTCGAGAGTGCTCCTCAGCTACTAACCGAATCTTGACAGATTACCTTTTGGGTGTGATCACTCACAGCACCCTTAGGGACTCACCTAAAGCCTGAACCCAGCAAGGTATCTTAGATGACCCCACAAAGCAATACCTGCTTGATCCACCTCAAAATCCAGACAAGGTCTAGTGCATGCAGCGGGCGGGGGAGGCAGTTGCTTTCCTGCTCTGTGTAACAGAGCCCGGCTGACTTCTTGCTGATGACTTCTTTCAACCCCCCTCCACTCCCCTCTGGGCCAGCGGGGGTTATCCACTGCAAAGTGCAAATATTCTGTGTGGCTCAAAGAATGCTCCAACTTGCCTGCATCACAAAATAAACTGTGCCAAGATGGCGGACACAGCCACCCCTCACTCACACAGCTTATCCAGACATCAGCCTGCCACCATCCAAAGCACCCTGAAGAAGATCGACTAAATATTTTAATGCTTCTGGGTAGCCTTGGAAGAAAGGGCTCAAACATCACTTCGCACCAGGGACTTACCTCTACTTCGTCGGGCCAAGTCACAGCCTCCAGAGTCCAACCAGCTGCCTGGAACAACTTGATAGGGCCCCCTGTACAGGTTCCCGGATGGGTGCTGCAGAAGAAAAGATGCAAGTGGCTGCAGGGTCTTGCCCCAACGCCATTGTACCTCACCCAAAGCCAGGCAGGTGAATTCACTGACTCCCGAAGCGTCCCACAAAGCTCAGTGGCCTGTCACACACGTAGCTACGCTGGCCTCGCGACCAGTGATCACAAGCTTCTACCTGAGGAGAGGATGTCTGCAGTTAGGGGGGCTCTTGGGTTGTACCACTACTTGGGCACGGCGGAATGACTTCATCATCATGGCTAACAGTGGCCGAGGCAGGTACTCTCCCCCTTTGGGAATCGGCTGACTGATTCTCACACCATGCTGCCAACTCAGCTGTCTCATTCCAGACCACGCTAAGCAACCTCCATGCACTGTTTTGCTGTTTGATTTTTATGTTTAGGAATAGCCGAGCTCCACTAGCCATATGCAGTTTATTTTTGTTAAAATTAAGCTGAACTGAGTTATGTTCCTTTTACTATTTTTCAGCACGTGTCCTGATAATTTTGTTGTATCTCTTGTAAAAGGCCCAGCTATGCATGCTTATTCTGCCAACACGTTACTAACATCACCATTGGCATTGTTTATATTATTTTGGTACTGTTTTGACTATGTTATTTCTTTTTATGCTTTAATGATACATGGGTGACTGCTGACTATTTCTGTCCTCCAACTCACACCATTCGGAGTCTGGCTTGTTACTAACTAATAACCCCTCCTATCCCCTGCTATCCCCTTGGTTAGGGGCCCACCTCACTTGGTGCACACGCCTTGATACGAACACCTACATTGCTACCAACATGGGCTGACTAATCTAGAACCTCACCAATGCAGTGTGCTGTGCACCTTTAAACCACTACATGTTTCAAGCATGACCTTATAACCAAATATGCTGTCCAGTAACAAATTGTACCTCTACCGCTCAGGTATATGACCTATGTCTCAGCATACATTGATTCTCTCTCCATACAGGGTCCAAAAACCACTAGTTAAGCTTACCACTTTATGCACTTCAGACACATTACTGGTCTGTTGTCCCCTGTTTTGCATAATTTTGTTTGTTATAAAAAAAAAAGATTGGGTGCAATTACATCTTTTTGCAAAATGTATTGTTAATATTAATGTATGCTCCTGTACACAATCTTGCATACTTGAACATGACGTACCACAAAAATAAAGAATTAAAAAAAAAAACTGAAGGATTCCTTACGTGTTCCTTTTAAGTGTCAGGGGCACTTCTCCTATCTGCATTGCCGGTCTGTCAGCAGCCATTTCCTTGCGGTGTAAGTTGATCCCTGTTGGGAGATACCTTCGATCATGTACACATACTAAAACTGGAAATTTGTTCATGATCCTGAAGAAGGACATTCCAGCGCATCCAAGACCTAATGTATTGTACGTCAACTGTCCTTCAGGGTTCCCACTTCTAAGAAGAAGACTGTAATGCCATGGGTGCAGGAGGGTTACTTAATTACAACTGAGATGCATATATTCATATGACGATCCATTTGGAGTTTGCTTTACTATACCAGTACTACAAGTTTATCTCCTTAGAGTATGATGGTGGTTGACATGTCATTTCAGTTCATGTACCGGGGCTAATCAAAATTAAGTTGTTATTTCCTGAGGTTCAACTCTGAAGTTTTGCTCCACTTGCTCTCAACATAATATTTTCTGGATCCTTTCTAGTTAAAAAGGCTTTAGCTACCACACTTGCCAATTGTCTCAAGTCCATGATCTGGCTAATTAGCCTCCCACCGACAAGGTCACTGATTATGCTACTCAGTGTTGGCTACCACTTGAGCCTTTCATCATGAAAATTACATGGACAAATCTGCAAGCCACTTTGTTGTCCTTGCATACATTTTTAAAATTTTATCATTTTATTTTTGAATCTATTATTGCTACTTTTGACAGGAATGTACGAAATTCAGTTTTTTATTTTGTCCTTGTCCCTATCTATCTTACTTTTGAGGTTTTCTAATGTCCTGCTTTACTTGTTAATAATATTCCACTTGTTAAGACTTGTGGGCTTTCACCAATCAAGAAAGGTTTCAGATGGTGTAAATCCACAAGGTCTCATAGTTCATTGGGTGCCTTGGCTTGTTCTTCAACTATCACAACATGTAGGTTCTCAATGTAGAAGGATACACTGATTTGGATTTTCCACTTGTGGGTAAGTGAAATTGTGTCTGTAGAAAACTTTGTAAAATTACTTTTCTTTGCTTCTGAAAAGTTAATTCAATCATCAATCAATTTACATTGATGGGGGAACCTGATATTCTGGTATTGTTAGAAAAACTCTTAAAGTTAAATCAACTCTACATTTACACAACTGTAGTTTGAAAACATGATATATCACAAAGCAAGAAAAGATATAGTTTAAAAAAAAAACGACAACTATATATACAGAATAAAAGGAAGGTTTATACTGTGCAATAGTGTTGGCCTATGGAAGTTGTTTATCACGTGAATGTCATGAAATGCATTGCATTTAGTGGGTGCTGTGTCATGTAGGTTTTCAGTAAAATGTGGATTGTGTTTTTGAAAATTTAGAAGTGAACAAGAATTCTATGTTTCTACTACACTAGATGAGTCGGCAACCCATTGACATTTAAAGTGGTCTTTATTTTAGTCCGTAATAGCTTTAAAGAACAAGTCACCATTTTGATGGACATAAAAATGTAATATTACAAATAGCACATCAATTAATATAAGTTGAGGCTGGTTCATCTATTGCTCTGGTAAGTACTGATGATAAGTGTGTATTAGGAACAAAAAGTAAAAAAAAAATAATAACGTTGTGACCTTTAAAGAAAAAAATACAACATAATAGAGTTAAAATGGACAACACCGCGTTAATACAAGTTGCGGATCTAATGGTATTGTTGCGCAAATGGGTCGCTAATAGAAATTGTACTCACAGGTTGTCTGTCATAACTATATCTGCAGTTTATTCCTTCCCCTTTATTTGTGACGGGAGATGGGGCAGAGCAGAGAGGCCAAGCTACTAATCAAGATTTGTTTTCAAGATCATTTTTAATGAAATGTTATTATTGGACTTGGTGAGTATAGATCCCTCAGATGTGCTTAGTCTGCTCTAAAGGGATTTCTGATGCCTCTTATTGGATTTCCATTCGGCTGCAAGGTTGCCCTTGCTGGAGGTGTGTTTTCCTTTACAACAAAGTATCTTAATGCCTTGACATACGTTTAATTTAAATGAAATATTGACAATTAAGTAACTTTCTTGCAACATCATTGTCAGGAGAGAACCATTCAGCATGTAAACCATCACTTTAAGTTTGCGCATGAATTTTCACTTTGCTATGGTGGGAGAGACTACATATTTAATTTGAGAGTCCTTAAAAACCGAAGAACTGAATCAAGCTGTAGAAAATCATGCAAATACCTCAACAATGTCCAAGCGTTGTATGTTAAATGAGTGTTCTGCTAAGAAATCAAAACACTTTCAATTATACTGATGAAAAAACATGCCTAGCCCCCATTTCCAGACTAATTTAATTACTGTGCAAAATGTTGGTGTTTATTTGATCTAATGCTTGTGAAAATAATTAAATCCAAGGCCTCACAACGATTCAGGTTAATGCAGTTGACACCGTTTTGGTGTGTTAAAGCACATACCCAAAGTGCAGAGAATGAATTTCGTATTGTTAATATAACAATTAACCATGGTTAAGGATTGCAGGAATTAGCATGGTCTTAACTGTGTTAATGGTCACGTTTATAAGTTATGGCTGATTTAGTTTCATCAGTTCTTTGCCAATTGAATCTTTTGTTTGTTTGAAAGCTAAACAACTCACCTAGAATTCATACTTTGAATTTATTTCTATATTTATTGTGCATTCGTAAAGCAGAGAGTTTTAATAAAAAAAAAAAAAAAAAATTATATTTTTCTTTTTGGATGAATTTTTACTAAAAAAACTATAGACCTATCTATTCACATTTTCCGGTTTAACAATAAAGTACTTTTCTTTTAAATGCATGTGTTTTGACTAAATGCACATTTGTGGTTGAATCAGAAGATGTCAACGATTAAAAACAAACAAACAAAACACCTAAAATATATGTGGTTAACATATACATAAAACTGGATATGTGAGAATAAAAATATATGTACATTCTCGAAGGAAAATTATTGTAATCTGTTATTATTGTTTAAAATAAAAGATTAGACATTTAATTAGGAATTAGGAAGTGCCTCTAGTAGCTGTCAGTGGTTGACATCCGGTAGAGCTGTGCTTCTTGCCCAATGCAAAAATTTGGAACAGGGTCTAGGCAACGAAACCACTTCATTAACATGTCGGTACAGGTGTGAACTGAGGAAATTAGTAAGTCTTTAGCAAAGCAAATAGTTTGCAATGGAACATGCTACTAGGGTGGGTATGGGCATTGGAAGACTGCTATAAAGGGCTTTAAAAAAACGTATGCAAAATTACAATTTGAACTTTAATTAATTTGCTCATCCTTTCATAGAAATATTAACTGCCTATTGAGCCAGTCCGTGACTCCCCTGCAAGGCAGCAACTCTAGTAGATAATGGAGCCCGCCTCTGCCTTTTTTGTGGGTGGCGCTGTAGTATCCCCCTGATTGTGACTCTAACTGTAGCCCACCCACAAAAGAAGAGACAGGCGGGCTCCATTGGCTGCTAGAGTTGCTGCCATCCGGGGGGTATCGCCAGTGGGCTTAATAGGCAGTTAACATTGCAGGGGCGCCAAAAGCAGCTTTTTTGGGTGAGGTTTTTTTTTTGCCACCCCCTGCTAAATAGTGCCACTCACCCAAGGCAAATGCCTTCTCAGCCTCCTGATAGACACAGCGCTGTCTACTATCTAATATATGAACAACTGAACAATGAGATGCATTTGTGGCAATTATTCGGTATCATTAAACATTTCACCATGGACTTAAATTATTATTGCCTTTAAATTAGCAATTATTAGAAAATTGACCTCCTGGTGTTAATGAACTTTACAGATAATGCATTAAAATATACAAAACAAATTTAAAGTAAAAAAAAAAAATATTCACCTTCAAAACTCCTGCAGATGCACACCCAAGAATAACTGCTTACAGCTGCTTGTAGACATCTGTCTCATCAAAAAGAGACTTTATCACATACTTCCCAACACTTCCAACATTCCAAATGAACAAACAGGGGCATTTTAATTTTAAGGTGTGGCCAGGGGCAGGGCTGTTAATTTTTGGGTGACTTACAAAATACTTTTGTAACTAAAGTCTAATTTAGAACAAGAACAATGTATCTTATTTATATATAATGATTTCTAAACCCAAGTATTGCAGTTTTAATATTATTGCTATTAGACACACCAACCACATAGAGCTCATAGAAAAGAGGGATATTACGTTAGAAAAGATGGACAGAGGGATTTGGGCCCAGCATAGGGACTGTCCCTCTTAAATAGGGATACTTGGGAGTTATGCTACCGGTTAGAAGCCTCTTATTCTGGTCTGATGCTATGTCATAAATCTATTAGCAGCAGAACTTTATGGAACAAGTAATTTAATACCAACGCATGGTTCTACTCATCACATAGTGTGAGTGGAACTACTTTCAACAGATATTACCCATCATTTTATTCACTGCTTGGTTTACTTGATTGAACTAGGCTTTGCACAGCAGACCCCTTTGCTGCCATCTGTAGGTAGAAGAGAGAGATTTTTCCTACTTGTGTGTACAGTGTATGAAAACCCTTTCTTAACTGTGTCGTAGCCAGAGGTCTTATTTATAGCATGCTTCTCTGCCTGGTCTATAAGTGGAGCTTATTACAGCAGCTGGTAACAGTCCAATCTGCCCTGGGTGCTAAATACCCTTGGTGCACATCTGTTCATAACAGTAAATCCTTTAACCACGACTCTTGGTCAGTGAAATGTTATTGCTATGAGCTGATCATTATATAAATGGCAATACTACTCCTACTACTAATAATAATAATTATCACTGTTACAATGACTTTACTATAAGCTGTAAATGGGCACTGTTGATTCTAAAGAAAGAAGGAAGTGATAAACTGCTATATGAAAATTAACTAGTAATATACAGCAGGTGTCAGTGTATCACATCAAATAGCAATAAAACTCACAGTAATTTGCAGTGCATGTGAGAGCCTATTACAGCTCCACTTCAAGGTACTAACAGTGATATGCGAAGTGTGTGATTGTATCATTTGGGTATAAAATAGTTTTAGAGAGAGATGATTACACAAAGAATCTACACAATCTTTAGTATTGCATTAGGGGAGTAGGTAACTGTATGTTTATAGTAAGGGCTTGAGGGTACTTTAAAGGGACATGCATCAAGGACAACATCTTTTAAACCAGCAAGCAAACTCATTTACACATATAGGCAAAATAAAAAAAAGCTAGAAAAGTTTCAAAAGTATACAATAAATATTATCAACATTCTAAAAACGTTGTCAGTTTCCTTTGTCTAGCACACCTCTGAGCAAGGGGAGTTTCATCAACATCCCTCCCCCTCTTACCCATCTTTCACACAACCACTTATCCACCTATGTCAACCTCATGTGAACTAGCTCTAGCTGTGCATGAAAGAATTATGTGCAAACTCATGACTTTTGTACACAAAGGATGCTAAGAGTCAGGGAAACAATGCCAAACTGATTCTCTGCATCTCTGAACACAGAAAAGGCAGAGCAAGTGTAACAATTGATTGTGTGTATGTACGTACGTACGTACGTACGTACGTACGTGTGTGTGTGTGTGTATATATATATATATATATATAATAAAATTAATTAAGTTTGGCTGCACTCATGGTCTGTTGAATAAATGGTTACTTTATTAATTAATCATAATGTCCATATGTGAAGAGATTGACGTTTCAGTCCCTTACAGGGACTTTCATCAGGATCCTGATCCATGATCCTTTCCATGATCCTGATGAACGTCAATGTAAGGGATTGAAACATTGATCTCTTCATCTGTGGACAGTATGATTTATTAACAAAGGAACCATTTATTCAACAGACCATGAGTGCAGCCAAACTTTATTAATTTTATTGGATATCCATTGCCTTTTGGACAGACACCTGGCAATTTATATAGTTTGTTTAGCCTAAGTGCAAGGACTTTACCTGTTCTTTTCTTTATGTAAAAAGTCCTGAAATCTGCACTCCAGAGTGTTGAAAGGAATTTTGGAAAGGTGTTGGTCTGCAAGATTATCCAAACTGTATCTAGAAGATAGCACTCCAAGGACTTCAAATTATGGTACAGTAAAACTTAACTTTTATTCAGCAGATGCTGTGCAAACAAAGAATCAACATTTCAGTTCTAACTCAAACTTTCTTCAGGATGTATCCTGTAGGTAGCATCCTCTGGAGTGAGTAGAATCCAACCTCTTCACAGAGGGTTGATAAAGATGCCCATTGGCCTACAGTTTATTCCTTCAAAGGTGTTTGCCAACACTTCAAGCTGAGCCAAGTTCTAGTGAACCCCGGATAACAAACAAAGACTTCGAATTTGATTAAAAGTGTGTCCCGCTAACCCTTTTTTACTTATATATAATTGCTTGTGGATTTTTTGGTGCTACAGCCAAGATTGATTCTTTGCATCGCTAAAAAGGTAACTTTGGTGCTAACTACACAAGGGGGCAATAATGATACAATTGTAAGTCAACTAAACTAAGGCAGAACTTTTACAGCTATTTTACAAATAATATTTTTTTATAATTTTTTTTTTTTTTTTTACTTGTTTACTGCATAACAGTTTTCCATTTTCTTTATTTCTATGGGTGTTTTTTAAACATTTAGCAATAGCTTACACCATGTAGTAGACATGTCTGGATATAATGGTTCACCTGAAAGAAATCTCTTTTTTTAGGCACTTTTCCCACTGACATTGATGTTAAATCCCCTCCTGCTTGAATGGTAAGCTTGATCGGTTCTTCACTTTTTATTCAGTATGCCGGATCAGAGAGCTGACACGAATGTACATCAACATAGGTGATCATTGCTGAGCCATGACAGCTCTAATCTGCAATAGTTAATGAACAATTTGTAAATTGCTATATGACCTCTTTGTTAAATTGTTTTGACATGGTTTTAAGAGAATCTTTTTCATATTATACTTGGCACAAGAAGATATCCAGCAATGCACAGGTAAGTACACATCATTCCCCAGTGTAGTGGCAGGATAATCATAATCCCTTGATGTTTTAATAAATCATATGACAATGACTTAGCTACAAGAGGAGCAGCTGTCCTCACCTACTCAAGGCTAAGGAGTCAAAAGTGCTTTGTACTTGATATAAGCTACAGTACTGATAAAATTGAGACAGGCAGCTTGTCATCCACCCTTTATTTAAAATATGCATGAAAAATTTCAATGTGCCGTTTGAGGAATTACAGAACAAAACAAAGTGAGATGATGCATTACTGCAGCACACATTAATGCCACGTGACAAGCAATCAACAGGAAACTGTACGATTCTAAATATGGAATAAGGTTTTTTTTGTAATTGAAACACTGAAATGTTTGAACATCCTTGGCAAAGTGAACTAGAGAAACATACTTGTGTGAATAAAGAGACACACCAATTTAGAGTTACTATCTATATTTTAAATACATTTTATATTTAATACATTGAAAAATAAATTTTATATATATATATATATATATATATTTATATTAAAATAATTGTAATCTTATTACATCTAGTGCTAAAGATTTCACTGCTTCTGACAGTCTAACTGATTAAAGATTACGGATTCCAAAGACCATGGACTTTGATTCAGCATCATCTGTCAGTTAAGGACTGGTTATGTGTGCTGACTCTGATTTTCATATATTTGAATATGTGTGAAATTCAGGCAGAACACTTTGGGATAAGTTTCCATGATGATGCCCTGCATGACTATTATGTACAATGTTGATGCCTTTATGTTTTATTATATGTTTAAGTTTTATCTACAGTTTTGAATACCTCACAAAAAGTTAAATGTAGCACTGTTTAAGGTTAGTCCCAGTTTAAAAATAAAGAATTCATCCAGTTCCTTTTGGAACAGTGTCTAAATTTAACCCTTTCCAGGAGTCCAGTGACAAAGTCCAATGCCGTTCAGGCTGCACTGCTCTTTATTTAAGATCAGTTACAGAGTTGTCCTTAAAAGGATTAGAGATAAGATTATGATTGTTACTTTGCAAAGGTGATCCCATGGAGCATTGTTATTCTCAAAGATATTGCTGAGTACAGATAAGGGGATTTAATTGCAGAGACACAGAAAAGATTTAAAAAATAAGTGTAAAAATACGGCAAGTATGTAAAAAAATAATAATAATTAATACCACAAATTTAAGGGAAAAATGGTGAAAAAATGGCCTCTCAATAAAGCTTAAAATATATCATGATGTCCACATTTGCAAATGGTCTGCGTTTATCGAGTGATTTAAATATGTGAGGTACCAAATGGTATCATAAACCCATCTTCAATATGCCATTTCAAAAAACTGGGCAGGTTATAAATTAAACCCTGTATTGTGGGTGTCATTCTGTAGGCAGGAGAAATATATGTGCTCAATATAGTGATTTTTGTTACAGCAGCACACATCAAGTTTATAAAATAAACCACTATATTGCATGTAAAAATAATATAAAATAATACTATCCATTTTAAATGAAATGTGTGCTTAAATGGCTGTACAATAACTCTCAAAGTCAGAAGCTCAAGGAAGCAAGGTCAATGGTTAGACTTAGGACCCACCTGGAGGGGGTCTGCCTTGACGTCGGCAGGTGTGCTTATCCTCTCATGGCCATTGGAGGTAACTAAAAAAACTCCATTTGTTTATAAATACATAGGGATTAAGGAGAGAGCACAGGTAACTTGTTTTTCTTTGGTTTTAACTCTCAAAATATACCATATGGTATACTCATTGGTGTCTACTTTCCTAAATGGTATGCATTTATTGGATAATCTGAACCGTTAAACTGCTATAATGCCACAAAATGCAGAATAGGTCCATCAAATTAATCTATCAAAATTCTAGCTGTAATTCACAACATCACAAGATAGTTTTAAATGCATAACTTGAGGGTATTGTTTTATTCAGAAGCATTTGCTGAGGATAATTTGTTGTGGCACATATCAAATATGCAAGATGCCCAGCAAAAATGTAATCTGCAATAAAAAATGGAAACAAAAGAACATATTACCACAAATTTTGCTAAAAACCTGTGAAAATGGAAGTATGTTAAGGCACAAAATACACCATATGAGATACCCTGGAGTGTCTGCTTTCACAAATGGCCTTTGTGGGGTACTTTGAACAGTCTAACTGCTATAACATCCCAAAATGAGACATAGGCCTCATCAAATTCATCTATCAAAACTCTAACTATAAAAACTGAACTGGTAAGGTATATTATATGGCACTGTAGCTTGTGGTAAATACAAACATTGGTGGTATAGTTATACTCAGAAGATGTAGCTGAGGAGAATATGGGGTTTTGTACAGGAGTAGCATGCATCAAATTTAGGAAATACCATTAAAATCCCTTGTTATATGTCTGTATGTTAAAAATCTGATTCCCCCCCAACCCCTCCCCCCCTCCCCCCACAAACACACAAAATTTTACTACAAAGTACAGCAAATATTATCAGTTAAATGGCTAAATAAAACAGTGTTAAATTACCTTTAGTTAAAGGGACACTATAGTCACCAGTGCAACTACATGTATTCCTGACCCTATAGTGTTAACACAACCATCTAGCCCCCCTGGGCCCCTCATGCCTCCATAAATATAGTAAAAATCTTACTGTATTCAAGCCATAAGCTGTAAATCTGCATGCTGTTAGACTCAGGAAAAACAAGCAGTCTGCTGACATGTGATAGCCTGATCCAATCACAGTGCTTCCCCATAGGATTGGCTGAGACTGACAAGGAGGCAGATCAGGGGCAGAGCCAGCATGATTCAAACACAGCCCTGGTCAATTAGCATCTCCTCATAGAGATGAATTGAGTCAATGAATCTCTATGGGGAAAGTTTAGTGTCTGCATGCAGTGGGAGGAGATAATGAATCACAGGATGCTCATGCACAGCACATCAACTCCGAAGTCCCTCTTGTTCACTCTGAGTGACAGCAATTGGAGGTGTTCCTAGCTTTCAATGTAAACACTGTATTTTTTTTCTCAGAAAATACAGTGTTTACATGAGAAAGGCTGCAGGAAGCTATAGTTCTCACCTGAACAACCTCATTAAGCTGAAGTTGTTCAGGTGACTATAGTGTCCCTTTAAATAACCTGAGATGTCTAATTCATTTAATTATATATGTTGAGGACACAATTTTGTTTTCTTCGATGGCTATTAAAATTAGAAGACAAAAATACCAAATTCTAAAATTGTTCCACATTGAAATTGTATAAGTTTACTCCTTATTTTTTTCTTTTTAAAAATAATACTTAATATGTGACTTTATACTTAGATAGAAGATCCAGGCACTCAAGCCAAAATTACAGCACTTTATAGGATTCTCTGAGTGCCTGCACCTTCTACCTTCTACCATAGTTTCAGTATTATTTATTTTTAAATGCCAGGAAATGCTCTTCTTTCACTTCATGTTTGTTTTTTCTAGATGTAACCACAGCCAAAATGATGCTGAGAAGAGCATTGAGTTAATTTTACAAATACAAACAGGTCCACCTAGAAATTGCCACATTAAGGTGACAAACCATTGTGGTAGATCTTCGATCTTTCACAGAACAATGGTCATTTCATAAAAATACATAAAAGTATTATTGTTGTAGGGTTCGATGAGAATTCACTTAATTTAAATTACATTTTCTTATTGTTTAACCGGCATTACATGCAAATAACTTTCAATAATATCTAAAGGGTTGTTTAATAAATTGAGAAATCAAAGTGAATTTACAGTGAATTTCAAATTTAAGTCCAAAATAGCTAAATTGGAAACATTCTCAGTCAGTTATTTCTAGCCTAAACTTTGAAATTCACTCTGAATTATCATTTTACTGAATAACCCTGTGTTTTTATAATGAATTTTTGGTGGATTTATATTAAAGGGCTACTCTAAGCACCAAAGTCGCCAATCTTACTATTAGTGGATGGCTCAGCAAATTAACCCGAAGGTCAGACTGTGCAATGCTCAGATAAATTCCAAAAAGACCAAAGAGGTACACCACAGACTCTACACCAGGCTTCCCCAAACTCCAGCCCTCCAGATGTCGCTGAACTACAACTCCCATAATTCTCAGCCTATTTCATTCAAAGAATCATGGGAGTTGCAGTTCAGCAACATCTGGAGGGCCGGAGTTTAGGGAAGCCTGCTCTAAAGGCTTCAATTAAAATTTTAGATGTTAAAGTTCATGACAGCAGAATTAGAAAAAGACCGAACACGTTTGGTTTGTTTGGAAGGGTTGCCAGGAGAAAACCTCTTCCATCTAAAAAGAACATGGTAGCACGGCTTATGTTTGTAAAGTTGCATCTGAACAAACCACAACATTTATGTAACCAATTTCCTTTGGACAGACAAGACCAAAGTGGAGATGTTTGACCATAATGCATAGAGCCACGTTTGGCAAAAACCAAACATAGCATATCAGCACAAACACCTCATACCAACTGTCAAGCACAGAGGTGGATGGTCGCTGATTAAGCTTTGTTTGCAGCCACAGGACCTAGGAACCTTGCAGTCATTTAGTGGACCATGAACTCCTCTGTCTACCAAAATAATCTAGCGTCAAATGTAAGGCAATCTGTCCAGCTCACAACGATGTGAGAGACCTATAAAGTCATATAGAAAATGATTACTTCAAGTTATTGCTGTTAAAGATGGTTCTACAAGTTACTTGAATCACAGGGTGTACTTGATTTTTCCCACATGGCTTCTCTAGTTTGGCTTTATTTTTGTTTAAGAAATCCTGACACAATATAATATGTCATGTGTTGTTGGTCATCTGAGGTTGTATCTACCTAATTTTTAAGACCTGCTAAGAAACAGATAATTGTTATTATATCCTGGTATGTAAAACCATAGAATTAAAAGAGGGTGTTCTTTTTCCCATGTCTGTATAAATATTGCAAAATGCTCAGTTTCTGGTGGTGTTTATATTTTTATCCAGAAGACCTGAAAAAAAGGGGTTAATAAAAAAAAAAATCATTAATACAATATAAATTAGAATTTCCATTTTTACTGATTATTTTAAATTACATAATTAAACTGCCTATTAAAATGTTATGTACTCCAATTGTTCCTACATAACCTAAGGTTATATGTGCAATGTAGTTTCCAGGAAAAGCTACTTCAATTTATTAAGCCATATTTAATGCTGTGTGCATAGTATAACCTGTTGTTAATCATGGTTACTGGAGAAATTTTTTCACCAACAGTCTAAGTTTGGTCATTAAGAACTAATGTCCCAAAAAGTCCAGTGGATACATAAAACTCTACAAATAGGATGGGGCAAAAGCACACAGCTGTTTGTCTCTGGGCAGCAAAGATTATTGTTGATGTCAGATTTGTTACAAACAAAACTATTTTAAGGCTAATGGGAACGTATTTTCCATTAACTATATTTTCCTATTATCTTGAGCTTTTTTTTGTTCTTTTTTTGGGGCGGTAATTGACTAAAGTCAGACGATTGCTTAAAAGCTGCAAAGATGTCTGGATTTTGCTGCTCAGATGGACCCATGTGCAGCCAGATGATTTGCCCCTAAGACATCATCCTGTTATTTATCATTGTCCAGATTTTCCAATTCAGGCCCCCGAACGTGCCTGCATTTGGTTCGGATTTCTTCTAGAATGTACATTGCTGCATGTCTGAAATCCAGACCCGAATGCTGCAAATCCAAGCCCAGTTTTTTTTGTTTGTTTTTTAATCCAGAACTCTTTTCCTGCTGTCAGTTTAAAATTCCCAGTGGAGCTAGGGTTAATTACGTGATGGCTGGCCAGCAATTTCTAGTCAGTTGCCACATTAAATCTCCCTGTGCCGCCACCTATCATTCGGGCATATCTACTAAATGTTTAATGCTAGAGACTGGGCAGCTGTAAAATAACAGGAGGGACACACTGGTGTTCATTGGGTGGAGACTTTAAAATAGCCTTCATGGCCACCCATGGGTGAGGACTGCTGGGTACACTCGGTCCTCCCTCTTATTTAAAGCAGCCCTTACCTGTTGTCATTTTTAAACATTTTGTATACATGCAGGTGGTGTGTTTGGTTGCAAAATACCTTTATTTAGTAATATGGGAGTTGTATTGACCCCCCCCCCCCCATAGGGCTTTTATTTATTCATTTTACTTTTTCAATATGGCAGCTGGCTAGCAAGTGCTGGTCAGCCAACACATAATTAACACTTATGTTTTTTGTTAACTATTTGCAAATAGTTCTTAAAAAGCAACTGAATGATAATTTGTAGACGAGCATCCTGCTGCATGCATTTGGTTTATCTTCGACTGCCATGAGTTGATAAATCTTTGTTTCCTTTGCTTTCAATTGGTTTGGATGTGAATATTAGTGATATTCTGAATGCTTCCAAACTAGATTTGCAGGATCGGTCAGACTGACCGAATCCTGATCGCATTTGGCATTAGTGAATCTTTGAATTGCTAATGCCCACAAAATTCCGTGTTTTGCAAATTATCATTCACTTGCACTTGCAGTTTATTGGTTATAGTTTGCCGGTATGAGTCACAATAGGAATTATTTAGAAAGCTAAAAATTGTGGAATACTAGTAAATTAATTGTTTTGCTTTAAAATCCATCTGACTAGTGACAAAAGAGAGCTGCAGAACTTTCTGCAGGCATTTCTCCTGCAGTCCAGAGAATCTGCTCTCGTTGCTTTGATCAGCTCTCTAGCAAGCACGTCTCATGCTTGCTAGAGAAACATGAGAAGAGAGTGACACTACTTCCTGACATCGATGATTGACAATAAAGCCAGAGTCTTGATATCATGAAATATCATAATATCTTTAGTATGTCCCACGATTCTTTTATAGAGCCATCCCATCATCTACTGTCGGCAAGGAGTGGACAGTGACCCATCCATCCTTCATTAATGAAGTTTAAGCTCCCATCTGAAGCTAGCTGAGTGAGGACAAAGGGAAGTCAAGTTCTTCGGGTATTTTACATGCCCATAGCAACTCACTTTTAAGATATATGCCACCACTAAAAGCATTGTAGGTGGGGCCATTAGGGAGTTGTTAAACCTCCATTATACTAATATAGCGGTTATATTGACCTCATAGCCTTGTACTTTAAACTTTGGCGGCTGGCTAGCATGTATTGTCCACACTGCACACGGTTAGCCTTTACACTGATGAGGACTTTTATTCTTTGACTATAATGCTGCCAGTAGCCAAATAATTTTAGTTTTTTACAATCTATATGACAATTTTCAGCATCTAGGCTTGGATTTTAACCCACCAGATCTGGATTTCGGCTGGCTGACAGCTTTTGGTTATTTGAAATATGGTCCATATTCATGCACACTTTGATCATCCTTGGCAAAATCTGGAGAAAATTAAATCTTAAAATCACTAGCCACATTTTGCAGTCTGAAACCTCCTGTACTGCAGAAAATGCTTGTGCTCTATCTGTTATTGGGCCATTCAACGTTAAGAGAGTAAACCTGTTAGTAATGAAATATATAATTTATCTCTATGCAGTGGTAGAACTACCGTGATTGCATAGGAGCCCAGAGCACTAGGGGAGTTTAGCACAGGGCCATGAGTTTTTCTGCAGCTAGCAATGACCCTTATTGCTGAGCAAGAAATGGGTCGCAAGAGTATTCTGAGAACGGACAGCAGCTAAAATAGCCTGCCCTTCAGTGGGTCCCCGCTCAGAACTCAAGCTGGTTTTAGCTCATCTTGTGCCATTACAGAGAGAACATATCTGAAGCATATCAGACTGGTCCCACCCAAACAGGCAGTCCAGATCCGAAATGCCAGCAAGTTCTCTCTGCACAAGAGATACAGCAACCCCAGACAATCGTTTCAGCCTTGTTAGGCATCATCAGTGAGGCATAGCTGATATCTCTCTAGGCACCGTGAGCAAGGGGTCCACGTCTGGATTAGCCTTAAAACTAATGGAGAGCAAAAAACAGGTCGCAAGAGTATTCTGAGAATGGACAGCAGCTAAAATAGCCTGCCCTTCAGTGGGTCCCCGCTCAGAACTCAAGCGGGTTTAGCTCATCTTGTGCCATTATAGAGAGAACATATCTGAAGCATATCAGACTGGTCCCACCCATATGGGCAGTCCAGATCTGAAATGCCAGCAAGTTCTCTCTGCACGAGAGATACAGCAACCCCAGACGATCGTTTCAGCCTTGTAAGGCATCATCAGTGAGGCATAGCTGATATCTCTCTAGGCACCATGAGCAAGGGGTCCACATCTGGATTACCCTTTAAACTAATGAAGAGCAAAAAATGCCACCCTTATTGCTGGCCTAAAACAGTGCACAGAAGCAGGTGGTCAGTCAGGGGCTCCAGCCTCTTTCTTTCTCTCAGAGAAAGAAGCAAGGGCTGGACCAACCGACTGGGCCACAGTGAGATCTGAGTGACTACTCATCTTGGAGTTAGCTTCCAAGTTTCCACGACACCACACCCTTGGGATCCTTGCATTCCCTCTGGAACTCGTGGCCATGAAGAGTGCTCACACTCGTGCAGCATCCTGGTTGCACGAGGCTCTGTGCTGGGACGATGTGCCTGTCGCAGAGGGGAAAGAACTGGAATGGAGGGTGGAGATCTGAACTGAATTATGGAAAGAAATCCTTGAGTAGATTCGACCCTTTTGGTGTAATTTCCTCCAGACTACAGAACATCGGCACTGGGAGCAACTCGAGTTGCAGATGTCATTCCTGGAAGAGCAGCCCCTGGATGAATGAATAGGGGAACTCAAGGTGCTTGTAAGGATGGAAGTGCGGCTGGATGAGTCATACCAGGCCTTGTAGTGGCATGTGATCGAGCAATGCCCGTGGCTGGTCGATGGTGACTGTATCAAGGGGGAAGACTTCGATGGCCCTGGTCTTTTATGGGAGTCTTTTGAGGACAATATAGAATTCAGAAGCCCGGCTGCTTCTCACTTCGGGAGTATCCGGGATGATCGGGAAGATGTATTGGACCTCTCAGAGGTAATGGAGCTGGAGCCAGATCTGCCTTTTTCTGGCTGCCCTGGAGTAGGAGCTCGAGCAGGACTACGTGTGCCTGTTTTACTGTATACAGCCGCAAGCCTCAGAAATGGGTGTGTTTATGGACTTTGACCCGAATTATGGAAAGAGATCCTTGAAGAGAGTTACAATTGTCTAGGAAGCAAAGTGGGCAGAGTTACTCGGTCAAAGCACTGGAGCACTGTCACAATTATATTTAAACACATCCCTGCATTCAAAAACCAACTCTACACATAAATGCATTCTTCATTCAAACACCATCACGACATAAAAACACACTCCTACATTCCCACAAACACACCATACAAAAACATGCCTACAATCAAGCATACAAACATTCTTCAGTGTTAAACATCCCTGAAGGATGGGAAGACGGTTAAGCACCAGCTGGCAAAGCATTGTTGAAACAGATATGGATCTACTTTTTGGCCACCCTTGCAATTGGGTGCAACCCAAAAAAATCTTGCACCAAGGCCCTCTAGTTCCACCACTGTCTCTATGATAAATTGTATAATTGTTGCGCAGTGTGAGTTTAGACATTTTGAGTGTGCCTGTCACCAGAGATATATTTTAAAGTAGACATTTTAAGATTTTAAGGGAAATTACTAGAGCAATGCTTTTCCGCATAAATCAATCACTAATTCTAAGAAGCATCACTAAGATATGATATTTTCATGCTTATACATTTTGAAACTACTATTCATTGTTAATATATGACAGGAAGTCTGTTGATTTTGTTTCTTCCCCTGTTTCTGAGGTAGGCGTGATCACTATCTGAGTTTAAGTATAGAAAAGCAAAAAATAAAAAAAAACATCCTTAAAACCTAGTGGCTCAAGAAGATGTCAATACAGATAACTTTAGCAAATGTGGCTGTGTGAGACCCATGAAGAGGATTTTACTCCTTGGTTACCCCTGCTTTAATTCAAAATTTTAAAGATTGTTACTACGTCATGACTTCTTGTAAGTATGTTACGATACTTGCCTTTTATTAATGAATATTTCTACTTTGATTTGCACTTTTCAAATATACTATAGCAGGGCTATTTACTAAAGTGGGAATTCAAAGTGAATTTCATATTTAATCCAGAGTAGCTGTACTGAAAGCAGTGCTGACTTAAATTTAAAATTCATTCGGAATTCACCTTGAATTCTCACTTCAGTAAGTAACCCTGTTGTGACTGTACATGCGTTTTAGTTGTTATTGTTTTAGAAATTACCTTGCTGTATTTGTGCTATTAGAAATTTGATAGCTTTGGAAGGCTGGATTAGCAAGCCTGCTTTAACTGATGCTCTTTGTTTTCATTGCATGATAGATTAAGTAAAAGTTTGTTATTAAGAGCAGTTATGGGGCAATTTTTTATAAGTGGAGAAATCAACATGATAACAATTCGAATGATCCTGCTGGGTGCTTAACTTTTAGAACTAGGCCATAGAATAAGTCTTAAGGAAAAAAGTAATAATTTTTCTCTGTTGGGTTAGAGTATTAATAGGTGTCCATACAGTATCTGAGAAAAGGCCATTTTAAAAAATTCATGACTACTGACAAACTTATGATTTTCACATGCTAACACACATTTTAAAGAAACATTTCAAACACTATAGCATTCTACCCTGTCACCCCACTCCTTTTCCTCTACATTGTTAATAGTTAAACCAATTTAGAATGGTTTCAATTCTTACTTGGGGTATGGTGGGTGCTTCTCAATGCCTCTTCTACTAAGCATGATCTTTCGTTAGCTCCCCTAGGCTAAGCCTTGCATTGTGGTCCTTGCTCATTTGCTGAGAACATCGCTCTCCATCACTAAGCTTCTGTCTGTCCATCTTTAGCAGAGGAGGTGGGAAAAGCATCTGACAGAACCCATATAAGAAGTCAAACCTTCCTAAAATGGAGTGACTACTTCCAATGGGAGAGCCAGGGCACTCCTGGTTTCAAAACCACTACAACATGCTGTAGTGTTAATGGTGCTTAGAATGTGCCTTTAAAGTTGTATGAATTGATATTTTAGCTGAGAATGATTTTTGGCTGCAAGATACGTGGTCATGAAATAATAGAATCTTATTTTTCAGGCTTAGACAACCTTAGATAAGGTCTGAAAGCAGAAAATTAAACATGGGTATGAGTTTTTCCATGGGTTTTAACACACTGATGTAGGTATTTTTACACATTTTGCTTAACAATAATTAAATGTGTGAGCAATATGGAGACTAAATTTTAATCTATTTCTTTCATTGCTCATTGTTATTATACATGTTACCTTGGCGCAATTACTTTATATATGACCTGTAACCCACGGGCAATTGGCTCCTATTTAGTAAAAATAAAGAAACATGCTAGTCTCAAATTGCCTTTTTTAGTCTTTGTTCCATTAGAATGTATCATAGTGTTGCTTGACACTTTGGGGTCATGTATAAAAATTGATGCATTCGCTTTTACATTTGTGCCAGTTTTGCATGAATGCACCATTTTCATTCTATAAAAAAGTTACTCCAGCATTATATATTGGTATATTTAACCCCTTAAGGACACACCTTCTGGAATAAAAGGGAATCATGACGGAATATTTCCGTCATGTGTCCTTAAGGGGTTGAACTTCTTCTTACTCTTTGTTTTGCTCTTTTGTTGTTTTAAATTGTTTATTGATCTTAAAGCTGTGAGCAACAGGGATATTTTAACCACAGAAAGTCTCACCAGAGTGCGGTATTGATGATAGCTATATATAACAAAATGGATACATTTCATTGGCTTTATGTTTTTGCAACTTTAATCTAAACACCTTAAGTTACATAAATTACAAACAAATTCCTAAAGCCCAAGTTACACCATAATATTTGACATATAACAAATTACAGGTCTGATAATCTTATCGATGCAACCACATAACCACTCATATCAGTTATCTTCAGACACACACTTCTTCAGACTCTCTACTCCCTGTTACACTACACTTACAAGCAGAACTAAATAATAACAACTGGGCAAAGATTATCAGGTAGAACAAATTATATATATACAGCGTCTTTTCTTAATCTTTCACTCAGGTTGGCTTCTTTTGAGGTCTCTTCTTAGCTAACACTCTCGTCTTGAGGTTTAAATATTCAATTCACAAGAATATGTACAAACTCTTGCACTATTTGTTCAAATCCTTACGAACACACTGAGTCTTTGCTGCATGCACCCCTTCATTCTTTCCTTTGCTAGACTTCTTTTTAAAGGAACACTACAGTGACAGGAATACCAACATATATTCCTGTCACTACGGGTATGACAACACTATTTAGGGTTCGGCCCTCTGAAAGCAATTTTAGAGTTTACTCCCCTATATTACAGCGCTGCAGACTATACACACAAGAACAACTACATTAACCCCTTAAGGACACATGACGGAAATATTCCGTCATGATTCCCTTTTATTACAGAAGTTGTGTCCTTAAGGGGTTAAATTGTAGTTGTTCTGGTGACTATAGTGTCCCTTGAAGCATAAGACAGTTTACCTTCACCCAACATGTTGTTGCAAGAGAACCCAGTTCTTTCAAAACATCCTTTTCATAGTTCAATGGTTCCAATGGCATCATTGCAAAACAAGCATCTTTTAAAACATACACATATTTGTAAAACAGCAAATAAACTTATCGGTGAAATGGTGAATAATTAAGACAAACTGAGATGAATCATCACAGAATTTACCTTACAACTCTAAAGATGTTACTGTTATTCTGGGCAAGGTAAATACTCTACAGAAGTAGGTAGATAATGTGCTTAATCACAATAATCAAGATATCATTAAACATTTTTCCTTAAACTTTTTTTTGTTGCAATTTCTTTTTTATTAAATGTTTGACATTTACATACAATAAATGGAGAAAGGACAATAAAAAACAAAAACAAAAACAACATTTACATACATGTCATTTATAAAAACTGTAGATAATGGTAATAGAAACATAGAATTTGACGACAGATAAGAACCATTCGTCCCATCTAGTCTGCCCAATTTTCCAAATACTTTCATTAGTCCCTATAGTTAGGATAGCCTTATGCCTATCCCACGCATGCTTAAACTCCTTTACTGTGTAAACCTCTACCACTTCAGCTGGAAGGCTATTCCATGCATCCACTACCCTCTCAGTAAAGTAATACTTCCTGGTATTATTTTTAAACCTTTTCCCCTCTAATTTAAGACTATGTCCTCTTGTTGTGGTAGTTTTTCTTCTTTTAAATATAGTCTCCTCCTTTACTGTGTTGATTCCCTTTATATATTTAAATGTTTCTATCATATCCCCCCTGTCTCGTCTTTCCTCCAAGCTATACATGTTAAGATCCTTTAACCTTTCCTGGTAAGTTTTATCCCACAATCCATGAACCAGTTTAGTAGCCCTTCTCTGAACCCTCTCTAAGGTATCAATATCCTTCTGAAGATACGGTTTCCAGAACTGCGTACAATACTCCAAGTGAGGTCTCACCAGTGTTCTGTACAAATGCACTTCCATCTTTCTACTGCTAATACCTCTCCCAATACAACCAAGCATTCTGCTAGCATTTCCTGCTGCTCTATTACATTGTCTGCCTACCTTTAAGTCATCAGAAATAATCACCCCTAATCCCTTTCTGTACTCTGCCCTTGGGTTTTTACGTCCAAGATGCATTATCTTGCAATTATCCACATTAAATGTCAGTTGCCACAACTCTAAATGCGCTTAATTAATTTTATATATATAATTAATTTGCATCAGTTTATTTAACCGATTTTCAAATAATTTCAGTTTTTTTAATTGAGACTGAATATATCCCGCTTACTACTCTTGCCGTTTTTAGTTGAAATTGCAGTTGATATAATACGTTATTCCATGAAGGGTTTAGTTGGGATTTCCAATTTCTTTCTATTATTATTTTTACCACTAATAGACTGTGTATTACAAGATGTTTTTCTGATAATTTCCTATTTGGTCAGTCCATATATAACAGAGCCACCTGTGGGGATCTATTCATTTTAAATTAGATGGCACCTCCACCATATATGGATATAGTTTCCTTCTTCAATTTGGCATCTCCAACATATAGATGTATTTGTAGCCTGATATTTTAAATAGTCTTGTGGGGACTATTTACTTTATATTGAATTTCTAGTAAGTTGAGACATTTTATTGCTGGACAGCTCACTAAGAATGCAGCTTCACAATGGATGCTGTCCAGGAGGTGGGAGGGTCTGGGAGGGAGGGTCTGCTGCTGATTGGCTGGAATGTGTCTGCTGACTGTGAGGTACAGGTTCAAAGTTTACTCAATGATGAGTCCGTGGCAAACCGTTCGTGGCGAACCGTTCGCGAACCGTTTGGCGAACAGTTCGGGACATCACTACTGGATATATTTCTGATAAATTCGAGCACTGATCCTCCTGTATTATCTTTATGTCGAGCTCTTTCTCCCATGCTGATAGGGCTTGATGACCTATAGTTTTTTGAATAAGCGTCATTAAAGCCAAGGCTCTTATAACCAATTTTTTTTAAATCTTTTATTTGAAAAAGATCTTTGAGATTTTCTATTAGATTGATATTCTGCTTAATCAGATATTTTTATTTTTTTAATCTTTTTACTCCTAAAAAATGAAATGCTTCAGCTGACGTTAAATTAACAACTTCAACTAAATCTGAAAATGTCTTATTTTCGTTTCCTATAGTAATTGGTTTATGGAAGAAATGCTGCATCTTATACACTTTTTTAAATTTAAATCATCTACTATATATTCCAAAAAAAATTAAATGATAAAAAGGACGGAATTAGATTTGGGAAATTGTATATATTTTTTAAAATTTATTTTAAACCAAGAATTTAGAGTTTGAGTTCGAATTTTACTTAATATTGTTATTTGCTTGTCTGTCAACATATTTTTTGTGTCTTAAGCCATAAAAAGTAATCTATTGTTTTCATTTCAGAGCTAGAACTTATATGCAGAATAAATATTTACGCATAGTGCAGTACTATATGGTAGCAATGTTTAAAGTTGTGCAAAGTGATTTCAGCATCCTGACTTTTACTCTACAGAACTGTGTTCTGGCTCTGTATAACAATCTCTAAATGTATACAGAGTAGGTTAGTGGGTTCAAATCGTCATGACTGAAAGTGAAACGAGGAATCAGGGGATCTCCCCAATTGGCACGCAGCAGTGCCCACTCACCATAAATACACAGATTGCTCATTCTCAAAGCCTCTGCTAATTGTCACCTGAATCACTGTAATGTTTCTGTCACTTTTAGACTTTGGATAGTTACAATAAACTTGCATTTGGTTTCAAACAAATTGCGATTTGCCAGAATGGTGGGCAGTTGGCAGTCTGTCCAAATTCCGTAACTCTAAATATGATATGACTGAAAAGGGGACTAAGCAAGTGATCTCTATTCTGTGTTTTAAATGTCCATCCCTGGCAAAAAAATATAAGATGATTGATGGAAACAAAGATAATTTATGGTTAATTCATGCACACTGTCGGATTACAATCTGTTTGATAGAACAATGACATATTTTTATATACCTTATTCACAGTATATAGAACTTGTATGGCATAAATGAAATCACACATTCCAGGTAAGAATAGCATGAGAGGGGGAGGGGGTCATAGCAAAAGTAAAAAAAAAAAAAAAAAAATCTTTGCAGTTTTAATGAGTGATATGAAGACAAAAACAAAATTAAACTTCTTGGATTATAACATATGCAAGGAGCATAGTCTTAGAGTGCTGTTTTAAATAGAGTAATTAGCGCAAGGTTGGTTTCTGGTGAAATGGTTTCTGGTGAAATGCATTGTGCGTAATCAGTTATGGCAAGTACACATTTAGCATAAATTATCTGCTACAAAGTTCTGTCTCGATGGGTGTGGAAACCAGCATTACTAAACCTCACTGAGAACTCTGGCACAATGCTCTGAACTATTTTCTCTTACTATTGAAGTTACAGAGAATGGAACACTGAAAATGTACCATAAGCATATTGACTTCTGTGTTGTACTTGGCTGAATGTAATCCTTAAGTATATTTTTTTATGTCAGAATAAACTTGAAATTCCCATTGGGTAAAATAAGAACTAGTAAGACATTTTAGAGAGACGTATGCATAACTCCAGGGTAAGCCAACAAAATTAGACATTTATAATCTGTTGTTGCAGGTTAAAGAACCACTAAAGCAGTAATAATACAAAACTGTAGTCCTAACTCTAAGGTGTCACTGTCCCCAATAACTATAGCCTCCAGGTGTATAAAGGATTAAATACCCATTTTACAGACTTCAGCGCTGGCTCGGTCTTCTCCTTCAGAGACGTCCCACTGATGGGGGACCCTAATCCACATGCAACACGTACAATTAGGAAAGCATTGAATCAGTGCTTTAATATGGGAATTTGAAGACGTTAGATGTCCTCATGCAGAGCATGAAAATGTCTGGCATCATTTCAAACAGTTATTCATAGAAAGGCTTGGTGTGTGTTAGCAAGACAAGTATATTCAAACACAAATACAGAAAGACAAAGAATGCACCACGAGAACCCATTACTACTGGACAAAGCTATGGCTCTACCATATGAGGAAAGACTTTCCAGAAATAGAAATGTATTTTATGTCCAACTTATTTTAGAATTTCCAACTTTATATTAATATTTTATAGAATAATTTAGAAAGCTTGCCTTAGTGTGTCCACTTCAGGGAATTATGTAAAGTGTGGAGGAACTCTGAGTGAGTGGACTATGTTTTAATCAATAGCTTTGTTAATGATAGAATAATGGACTGTGTTATCCAGTGGAGAGTGAATTTAGGGAGTAAAATAACATTTTTAAATTTAAATATAAAATAGAGAAACTGAAAACTCATCTGACTAAGAGAATATAAATGTGTGACTGCTTGTTTGTATTTTAGTGTGTGTGTAGCATCAATGTGAATGTACGTGTATATTGTAAAAAAAAAGAAATATGTGAACCTGTCACTTTGTGCTTCCAGTGTGGCACAAAAAAAATAAAACTGTTATAAACAAGATAAAATACTAATACACTATCAAATAAATATTAACTTTAAAGTGCAAATTGCATAATGTGCATATACATATATTTAATATACTCAGCAGCAGTATACATTTCCAGGCAAGTTAAAAACTTGAAAAAACATAGAAAAATTAGCACACAATATTGTACTATGTACAAAACAATATCATATATACAGCAGACTAGTAAATGCCCACTCACATGAATCAGAACCGGAACTGACTCTATCTGTACACCTTGGAGTCACTGGGGGACCCCTATGCTCTTTTGGTGTCCTCAAAGACCTCAGGGACAAACCAGGTAGAAATGTATAGTGTAGTATATCTTTAAAAAAACGTCACAATATAATTTTAATTTGGAAAATTACTCATATGTTCCTGAGCCGTTCCTTGGCTCTTCTAAAATTACAATGTGTCCACTTTTAGGGGATGCCACCCTCTGTGAACCAAATGCAGGAAATGCTTCAACGAATGATTACACAATTATATTTATTAAATCACAAATATCAAAAAAATAAAAAAAAATAAAACCAAGATGTAAGTTCATCTACTTAGGCTCCCTCAGTCCTTATGAATGTCCCTGTAAAATAATGTCCTTTTTTAGCCCCTTTCTTAGTTCAATTAACTTCATTGGCGTATGTTCCACACCTCCTTTTGGTGCTAACCACATAAGGGATGTGTTCCAGGCCTCATTATGATCCAGAGGAATGTGATTTGCATCTTTTGCATTCCAAACTGAGAAGCATTCTCACGGCGACCATTTTTTTTAAATGATCCACCGTGGTTTAAGTTGCCATCTTGGATGTGTTCACCGTGGTTCAGAACTCCGGCTTCCATCTTGATGGTTTTATTGTTCCAACCCTCCATATCTTTCTAAATGTTTATTTCTGGCACTGGACTCTATAACTTATTTTATTTATGTTCTGTTTATAACAGTGTACCAAACCCTAGTCTCCCCACTGGATTCTATAATAAGTACACATTTATAAAAAGTATATAGTATTACATCTAAGTATATTGAAAATAATGTGGTGGGATAAATAGACTGATTTGACTCTGTAACACACAATGATATATGGTTGGTCTCACAACAAGGCCCCCCTCTTTGTGTCTGGAAACATATATGGGCCCATTGCAAACTAAAATATCAAATAAAAATTGTGACAGAACCATCCGTCTGACTAGTGTGGTGGATTCGTCTGTTTCCTGCACCTTCGTGTAAATGGCTGTTTCCTATAGACCAGCCATACGAATGACTATTTTTCACGGAACAAAGCTATCGAACGGAAGGCCACCCAGGAGAGAAGTGTGCTGCTGGTTAACCTATTGATCCCAATTAGAACGTTGTGGTTAACCGCAGACACTTGTCAATTAAACTGAATTCAGGGTGGCCGTCATTCGTATGTCGACCACGAGGCAGCGGCCATTTTAAAACACACGAAAGCCCAGCGGTGTTCGGCTCTATTTTCATGGAACTAAAAACGGACACTTTTTCTGCCGAACACCGCTGAATCAACGGGATGCCGTATGAAAACGTATGAACACCGGCCGTTCAGGAGTTGTACAGCACATGAAAAGACTTAACCCAGATAGCCCTCCCATGGAGTCAATCGCATACCGAAAGACTGTAAGAACTTTGACTCCATGGCGATTGAACTATTTGTGTGGGATCTGAGCGCTATTCGCCAATAATATGCACTCAGATCCAGGCTATCTGGGGATATGTGATGTGAATAAGAAATGTTCGGTTATTTTCAAATGATTTATTTTTATGTATTTTCTGGTTTTGTATCTAAGATGGCGATTTGTCTTTGTCCTGGAGATAATTGAATTACTTCTCAATTATCTCCAGGGCAGAGGGGAGGAGACCATATTGCATTGTGGGAAAAACCTGTGACTGTATGTCTGAAATGTCCCCCTGTCTATCGGTCATTTCAGTCTCCCATTTGGTCCCCTAGGGGAGTGTCCACCAAGTGGGAGACTTGCATAAATACGGGCAGGTAGCCCACAGTAAAGCCAGATCCTGTTTAACCCACAATGCGGAGCTTCTGTCTCGTTATTGGGGGGATTCTTATTGCGCTTAGAGACTGATTAATGTGGTTAGCAGCGGTTCGTGGATTTCCGTTCGGGAGTTTGGAGCCTTCTCACGGATCCCGGTCGGGAGATTACCGCTTCCCCTGGTTATGGTTCGTGTATTACAATTGATGCGAATGGATTATTGATATTGCGAAAGGGGAAGGTGAACTACACGGTGGTTTCTCTTAAAGACACCAGAGGTGTCTTAACAAAAATAATAATAGTAAAACAGAATATATAACAGTAGAATATTTACAGAAGAGATATTTAAAAAAAATAAAAAAATAATTACTATAGATATCAGACCTTTGAAAAGGGGGAGTTCATTAGATCTAATACAAAAAAAAGGTTGGGGCTTGACCAGCATGGTTTCCAAATGTGCAAAGTGTGTGCTCCTCACAAAACCCCTCTAAATTGTGATCTGGTGATGGGATCTTACCCACACACACTGCCCAAATGCATACATACCAGCTCCTGAACAAAGTGAAGACTCTCTGGGCAAGTTTTCATTTCATCTCCTGAGGCCTGATTCCACATCGTAGCCTACAAGCGTGTAGCAGTATCTGGCATGCTCGATATCTTGGCGGCCTGCCAACACACCTGAGGAGGGGGAGGCCATCTATCCTCTTCCTAGACCTCATGAAAGCTTGTTCCTGGGTCCTGCCCCCCCCCCCCCTTAGGATTGGTGGGAGATATCTTAGTCCCCACTGGTGGAATCTAGTGGCCTCAGTGTGCCACTACACTTTACACAGGTCTGGAAGGTTGAGGCCTACCTTTTAAAACGGCCACCAAGCCAGGACCTGCTGCTTCAAGGACCTTCTTACTGCCTACTCACTATGTGGACTCACTGCTGAGAGCTTTTGACTGTCTGTGTGCTCAGTTCTTGGCAAAACTTTATGAGCGTAAGCTTCATAATACTCACATAATTTCTCTGATCCCAAACGCATGCCACTAGCGCTTTGTGTTTTTTTCCCGGGCTTCGCCCACGGACCATCATAAAGGTGGAGACGGCCTCTGGCACCAGGCGATCCGACTTTCAAGCCAGTTCACCTGGACTGAGACTCACTCTGAGTTTTTTCCCCAGGCACAGCCTATACAGCTGTTGGGCTCCCATAATACAATGCTGGCTGCCTAGAAAAAGAAGAAACCCAATGGTCTCTCCTGTAACCAGATGTGGCTGGTCTCCGAGGAACACTTTACCTGAGTGTGAGGAGACATAGGTCCAGTGGGATGGCCTGCTCCCTTTAGCTGGACTCCAATCATTCATCAACAGTGTCTCTCCAGGCATCGGCTGATTTGGCTGCTGAACACTCCTACATCAAGGCTTATTTTTATTTACGTCAGCCTGTCTAAAATAATTTCATCTTAGGCAATCAAACAAATGTCACTATTAATATTTTATATCAACTCATGTTACTAATGAATAAAGCAATAGCATATATAAAAATGCACATTGCAAGCATTTCAAGTCCTTGTGGATGACAGATGAAAGAAGAAAGACTAAATGAGTTTAAATTGAGTCTAAATTTACTGTCTTGCTTTGTTTAATTCAGCATTACCATCCCATTTATGACCTCTAGGATCCCAGCTTTTCATGTTGCCCTTGGATGTTGAAAGGCCTCTTATTGCTTGCACAGCAACCAAATCAATAGTCTCATTGCTCTGGACCTTCAAACTTTAGTCCATTTGTTTACTGTACATTAATCACATCTAAAGTGCTGTCTGTGCATTTAGTGCTTCTTACCACTGCATAGCTACAAACTTACGGTTAAATATAGGTATCACTATTACAGCTAGAGATCTGTAAATGTGGTACTTTGAAGGTAGTGAATAGAATCATCTTGTACATTTTGTCTTTTTATCTGGAAGGGATTCCGTAACATTTTGCAGGTTTTTCCAATTTTGAAATGAAAGGAAGAGGGTGCATTCAATCAATAGCACCCAGGTGAATTGGCTCACAGGGCAGCAAAACAATTCAGATAATTACACTTTTTTACATTTTTTGAACTTGAGCTTATACAAAATATGGCTTTAGCCGCTAGACTGTCTATTGCTGCAGCTGCGCTACACCCTCTGTGAGGTTATCGGTACTAAACTGGTGATCTCCCGGCCAATAGATTGCTTATCGCATAGAAAAGCAGTCAATGCAATGCTTCTCTGTGAGAAGAATTGCTTTCCACTTGTGCTGGGGCAGAAAGCAATCTGGAGAGCACCATTTTGCCTTTCTGATTGACCGCTAGGAGGGTGCAATTTAGCACCTTTACATAAAGTGCTGAGGTGACATTCAGTGAACCAACAAAGCACCACAGCAAGCTATATATTATATAATATTTAGGGGTTCGGAGTAACCCCCAACCCTTGGATACCGATCAAACTACACGAAACTCCAAGAAGTGCCTCTAGATGCCGTCTTAATACTGCAATGGAAACATTGTAGTTTATTTTGCATTGCAGGACTAAAAGGGACAGTGGCACTGTCCCCAGTACACTTTAATGAGATGTAGTGGTCTGGGTGCCTACTTGAAACTGTCCATACACACTGTCATACAATCCCCAACTCACTTCCCCAATTCCCCACACACTGTGATATGTTAGCCATGTCCCGACGGGGGAGCAGATAATAAGTCTGAGCCCTGGTACCATTGATCCTTGCCTCCCATGTTCAGTTTATACAAAGAAAGTATTGCTTGCATTTGGCAATACTGCATGGATATATTCAGAATAATCCATCATAACAACAAAAAAAACCCAGCTTTGGCTAATTACTATTTTCTTTTTGAAAATCTGGAATAATTACTTAATGATCACATTTACGTAACTTATTTTGCTGATCGATTAAATTATTTCCAAAGCACCAGCTACTCGAGAGGTTTTGTTTTGTTGACTATAGAACAGGGGAGATTTAAAGCGCTACGGAATCTGTTGGCGCTATATAAATGTCAATAATAATAATAATAATAATAATTTAGAAATGTACATGTTCTGTGTGTGGTTTGGAGATTTTGCGACTCTTTTGAAATCCTCAAAATGGCCTAACCCTAATATTGAGAAATGTAGAAATTGTGTTTTCTGGCTTTCTCAGAATCTATAGCGGGCTATCTAATACCCAGCAGACACAAATAATCCTAATGAATACTCTGCTGTATGCGAGTTAAAAATATATTGGCATAATCATGGAATATGCATGAGCTGCGTCCAGCTACAAAAATGTGCCTTGACTTTTACAGACATTTATGTTGACATTTGATATATTTTGACTATATTGATAGTTTCTAAGATATCTTTAAGCGTACTCTTGCTACTGCAGCTTAAATTCTTAGAAAGAAAACATTACAGAGAGCATTTTTTTTCTTCTTTTTATAAAAAAACTGAATGTTAATGTACTGATTGTACATTTCATTTGTGTCCCACAATGAACATCAGTTATTTGTTTGTTTTAGTATTTATTAAAAATATCTGCTACTGCACCTTCGCAATTATATAGGATCATGATGATTAGAGACAGTAGAATTAGTTGGCCTTTCTTTATTTCTTTCCTCTAACATCAACTTAGAATCAAATTTGGGCTCCTTAACCCCTTAAGGACACATGACATGTGTGACATGTCATGATTCCCTTTTATTCCAGAAGGTTGGTCTTTAAGGGGTTAAAGAACTTTGAAAAGTTCTTTCCTTCACCCAGTCCTCAAACTATTCGACACTGAGGAAAAAAGAAAAAACTATTTTCTCTATGTTTGTGAAGGAAACATAAGTGAGTATCTTGAATGAGGATTAAGTGTGTTTCTTAAACTGGGACTAGGCCAGCATTACCCAATTGGTGTTCCGCGGACTTCTGCTGTGATTTCCCTATCGGGTGACCCATTCACATAGGGTCACCAACTGGTATCGCTAAACTGGGGCTTGGTTAGGCACCGTGACCCTTTAAGAGCGCGACTGGGTCCCTGTAGTATCCGATCCTGGGAGGAAGTGACAGTGTATCACTTCCTCCCAGACTTAGAGCGCACCGAGTGAGACAGGGAGTGAGCAGCTGCAGATCCTCAGCAGCACCTAGAATCTTGGGTTGGTTCTTGAGATCCTCTCTATTTGCCCTCCACATACCATGAAGTACAGGATATGTATACCTCTGACTGCAGAAGAGGTAAGTGACCCTGCTTTCTGTACTACAAAGGATTTATGCTGTAATGTGGGAAAGAGAGGGGTTAAATAATTCACTAATGAGTGTCCACTGCTGGATAATCTAATTAATAGTAATTCCATTAAGTAACTTGGTGCTGAATAAATTGACTTACTTGTATTCTTGTATCCCATCCTATGCTGAATTTTCCAAGTTCTTGTTGATATTAGCATATGTAATGTTAAATAGTTTGAATTACTCTTTTGGCAGTAACTCATACAAAGCTGGATAGATAACATGACTGTCTTTAGTGTAAATAATCCATGCCTTGCTGGGAGGTCATCTAACCTCACTATCCAGTATAATGTGTGTATCTGTCAGTGTTTGTGTGTATCTGTGTGTGTGTGTGTGTGTGTATCTGTGTGTGTGTATCTGTGTGTCAGTGTGTATCTGTGTGTGTGTCTATGTGCTTGTGTGTCAGTGTGTGTATCTGTGTGTGTATGTGCCTGTATGTCAGTATGTATACATGTGTGTAAGTACCTGTGTGTCAGTGTGTGTATCTGAGTGTGTCTGCTTGTGTCAGTGTGTGTATCTGAGTGTGTCTGCTTGTGTCAGTGTGTATATCCATGTGTCAAAGTGTGTGTATGGCACGGTGTGTCAGTGTGTTTATCTGAGTGCATGTGTATGTTCCAGTTGGTGTATCTGTGTGTCAGTGTGTGAATGTGCCAGTGTGTGTAACTGTGTGTGTGTGTATGTATCACTGTGTGTATCTGTGTGTCAAGGTGTGTGCATGTGTCAAGGTGTGTATCTTTGTGTCTGTTTGTGTATGTCAGTATGTATATGAATGTGTGTTTGTGTCAATGTGTTTATGTGTATCTGTGTGTTAATGTGTAAGTATGTATGTATGTGGCAGTGTATGTGTATGTATCCCAGCAATGAACAACAACACAACCTACAAACACACCTCTGCAATCACAAACATTATATACAAAAACACCCATAAATTCAAACTACACATTTATATACAAACAACACACCCTTCACTCAAACACCAATACTACACACAAATATACATCCGCATTTAAAAGCCAATGTTAAGTTCAAACCACCTCTGCATGCAAATGCAAACACACCCAGTATTAAAAAGCTAACATTATATACAAACATCAACTCTACACACAGAAGCACACCTGCTCCTAAGTACTGCAATCTGTTTACTGTCTGTAGAAATTAGTGTATATATACCAATAAATTAAATTAGTTAAAAAATAAAACATTACACTCTGCTAATTGCTAATTAAAAGATTTGTGCTATGGCGTAATATTTTTGGGGGTGTTTCATGATGTTAGTATAGTATGTCAAAGGGTTCAACTGGAAAAATAATTGGGAACCCCTGGACTAGGAAATCGTTCCAAAGTTCTAGTTTAAAAAAAAAAAAAAATGATTTACAATGATTAATTATCGAGAAGCATAATTAATTAAGGGTGTTGTGGCCTATTTGTTTCATTGAAGAAGCACCCCCAAAGAAGTATATCTTACTCAGTTGGCACTGGTTCAGTGAATGCTGGTTATGAATACTATTATGGTGTCAACGAACATAAACATTTCTAACATTCTCCTATGTTTTTTTTCTCTATTTTAGCTGCTACCATGAATGTTACTGCTGATGCAATCTTCACTACAGGAGAATATGAATATCCAGAAAATTATTTAACAGATTTGGAAATTATATCCCCTTACACATCCATTTTCAAACCTATTGTCTATTGCCTAACATTTGTCTTTGGATTGATTGGAAATATTTTGGTGATGATCGTGTTGGTAGGCTGTAAGAAGCTTAGCACTATGACGGACATTTACCTACTAAACATGGCGATTTCTGACATGGTCTTTGTCCTGTCCTTGCCATTTTTAGCCTATACAGCCACAGACCAGTGGGTGTTTGGAGATTTCATGTGCAAATTATTATCTGCATTGTACTTCACTGGATTTTATAGTGGTATATTCTTTATAATGATCATAAGTGTGGACCGCTACATGGCAGTTGTTCATGTTGTTTTTTCGCTCAAAGTTAGAACAGTCCATTGGGGATTAATCATTAGTATTATAATTTGGCTTATATCTTTTTTCTTTTCTATACCTAGCTTTATAACTCACCAAGTATACCACAGTAATTATTACTTCTGTGTCCCTATTTACCCAAGTGATAGCATTATGAACTGGAAGTTGTTTTCGTACATCAATATCAATATCTTTGGCTTGATCATTCCTTTATGTACCCTAACATACTGCTACTCTCAAATTATTATGAACCTACGAAGGAACAAAACCAAACAGAAGAAATATGCCATTCGATTAATACTTACAGTTGTTATTGTGTTTTATCTTTTTTGGGGTCCTTATAATATACTGCTCTTTCTACACATTTTAGAAATGTTTGGCGTACTCAAAGACCGTGACGTGAGCCATTTGAATTTGGCATTAGAAATAACACAAATATTGACCTTGGTACACTGTTGTCTAAATCCTATTATTTATACTTTTGCCGGTGAGAAATTTAAAAAGTATTTATACATAATTTTAAGGAAGCCTTTTAGGGCAATTAAAACATCCAGAATCAGGCAGTCATTTCAAAGTTCATTCACAGACCGCACATCTACAAGCAAAGAAAGCAGAACTTGCTCTGTCACAGATGAGTTTGTATAATCTTACTGTGCTTGTTTTGGTTAATTGAGAAACTCTTTGATAATAAGAAAAAATATAATTCGTAAAAATTTCTCAAAAATTCTTATCAATCAAAAATAATTCAGATTTTTCACCCTTTAAAACAATGCAAGTTTATTCATTGAAGTGTGATTTTTTTTGATGGGTGAGGGGGTGCAAAATGGCTGGATTAAAAGATCCCAATTTAGCTATTATTCAGGCCTATTTTGCCTAAAGATTGAATTTCCTGGGTCAATAAAATAATTAAACGTGAGAAATAGCTTTTTTTTCCCAAAAAAGTTATTCATGTAATCCTTAGTGATAATGTAAATGTATTGTTTATCTTGTACAAATGGACAGGTGTTTGTCAAGGTTTATAAGGTTGTGTTAATGCAATATTAAACATATTATGAAAAGGCTTCTCATCAATAGAAATTAAGAATTTTTTATTAAAAAAAAAAAGCAGTGCTAAAATCACTCTGTGGGATTTATTAACAAAAATAGTAAGAACAGCACATTCTGGAGATGTGATTTTATATAGTTGCAACCTGGAATGGAAACCACAGTTTATGGAGCAGAGGTTGACTACAACTTCCCTGATGCTTTGCCACCATTATGTCTGCAAGAGTAACAATGGTTAAAGAGTTACAACCTGAAATGAAATCAACAAATATTGTTGGGTTATTTTAAATGACATGTACAAGACACAACAGATAGGATGGATAAAGTGCTTTCGAAAAGACAAAAAAAAAATCTATTTGGCATTAGCATAAAACAATATAGTGAATGGTGATATATTGGTAGAAAACCAGATGCAAAATTCAGGCTTAAATTGCCCAGCTATGAATTATACCCAAGATAGATTTATTTTTGCAAAATCATATATTTTGCCCTTCACTTTAAATTTGACTACAATTTGCTGATTATAGAATAAACTGTGAGGCCTAAAGTTGCCATTGCTCATAACTAGGAGCACTTTCCATGGTGATGCAATATTTTGGTAGCATCTTATTTTCTGGATACTTTTCGTAGCACAGTCTGGAAAACTGGTGGGGATTGAGTCTAGAAGACACTGAATGTTTGTCTTCCAGCAAAATAATAACCCTTAACACCCAATCAAACATACACTGGGATGTTGACAAAATCAACCTAGACTTCAGTTGTGAATGGGTAGGAAGATTTAGAATTTCTGTTCATCAAGGGTTCCTATTCAACCAGTCAGACTTCTAGCAACTTTGCCACTAAAAAAAGTCAAAAATTGTGAGATCCATCTCTTCTCGGGTTCTTTACTAGATTAACACTCGAAATAGGCTCAATGATGGCCCATATATTGGACACCTCAGTTCAGTTTGAAACTGGTCACCATGGTTGCTTTAAACCCCCTAGCTAAATCATATCTTTGTGTTTTATGCACTGTGTAATTGGGAGGATTTGAGGGTTATTCTGTGACCTTTCATTCTGCGACCATGTAGAGAAGGCTCCCAAAAGAACTTGTAGACAAGTCATCAGTTATGATGTACAGAATCATTTTTAGATACATGTATCCGGGTTATTTGGCATTCTGTGTGGATATGTAAAATGTTTTGTGTGTCACCCGATAACCTTGATGTCTTTCTGTAACATCCCAACTTCTCATATGCTTCTCCTAACACTCTTTTATGTTTCTCTTAATCTCCATTACCTGTTTGTTGTCATTTAACCCCAGTTATCCAACCGTGTGCCACTTAACTTAACTTAACCTACGCTCTTGAGAGTCTCTTCACCCCCTTCATGCCCTTATCTTTATTTCCAGACCTACATACCCTCTTTTGTGTCTCAACCTCATTTAACCCTTATATGTCTCTTAAACCCATTTTACCTCCTTATGTGTTTCTTAAATCCATTTTATACCCTTCTGTGCCTCTTATAACCTCCAATCTTTTACTTTTTGTATCTCCTATTCCTTGAACAGTTTGTGTCTCTTACCACCCCCACCTAGGCACATCTTGTCAAACCTGTCATGTGGCCTTGAGGTTCCGCAGTAGAGAATCTTCATTATCCTTTTTAACCATAACATTTAAAGGCATGAGCCTCAAGTAGGGGTAGAATAGGTATATGTAGAATTATACAATAGTGAATGTTTGCAATTTAAATGTGAATAATATTAGACATTCGAAAACATAGACTAACCTGCAGGTTTTTAATTGAAGATGTCAACATTATCAACACCCATACACTTACTTACCATGTGGCTATCCCAATATATACATTTCCTAACTGTAATGTAAATTCAGTAGAAGCCTAGAATGTCCTTTATAACACATTTTAATATGTGTATTGCCCCATGTTTTAAAATCTATGAGTCTCTGCATTGGAATCAGTTATCTTTCCGGACCAGGCTGCTGGAACCTATGACTTCACATTTTGCTTATAGGAAGAATAAAAGGATGATTAGCAACCTGGCATCATATTGAGTGCTCAAAATAATTTATTTGTCAGTTTGACAAACTCAGCATTTATTGGCCCACTTCTTAATAACATATGTGAAAAATGATAAGAGGAAATGGCATGGGTCAGCTTATTTATCAAGTTGAAATAATTATATTTTGAAACATGTAGTCACACCATGTATATTGCAGACAAATGGAGATTTTACTGGATTTTTTTTTTTTTTTTGTCTGCATATGATGACGTTAAAGAACTGTGCTCTGCCTGCCTTTTATTTCTTTCAAGGGCTGATGTCTTTTAATCTGGCTTCAAACACTGTATTCTTGTATTTATCTGAAGTATATGGTAACTAAGTAGTTGCTGTATGAAACAGCAATTCAGGGTTCCTCTTTTAGCAAACATATATATATATATATGTGAATGCTATAATATACAGTTGTACTCAAGAGTTTGCATACCCTGGTAGAAAATGGGAAATTTTGTATTGATTTTGAAAATATGACTGATCGTGCAAAAACCTTTAATTTATTGAAGGATAGTGATCATATGAAGCCATTTATTATCACATAGTTGTATGGCTCATTTTTAAATCATAATGGAAACAGGAATCACCCAAATGGCCCCGATCAAAAGTTTACATACATTTGAATGTTTGGTCTTGTTATTGACACACAAGGTGACACACACAGGTTAAAATGGCAATTAAAGGTTAATTCCTCCTTTTTAAATTACAATTAGTATCTAGGTATAAAAAGTCAATGAGTTTGTTAGTTCTCACCTGGATGAATTGTGCAGGTTGTGATGGAGCGCCGTCACTGCATACCATGCCCGCATGCTTGCCTTCTTATGGGAGTCAGGTCAGGGCTATTTAACAATGTATTGCTTGTCTGTGCCTCTCCCCTCCCCCTTCCTTTTCTGAATATATTGCTTGTCTATGCCTCTCCCCACCCCCTTCCTTTTCCTGTTGTAGACCCCATGTAGGGGTTTCTGCCTAACAAACCATGTGTGACAAAATAAAGGGATTTCTCTATACCTGGACTGGATTGTCTCTCAGGCACAGAGAATCATGAGAGGAATTGCCATGGGGGGTTGGGTTGGAAACCCCTTGCATGGGGCTTTTGCATAAGTGGATTTCTCTGTACCTGAGAGGGAACTGAATTCTCTCTCAGGCACAGAGGATCATGGGAGGGATGACCCTGTAATGTTGTGTTGGAGATGTCTTGCATGGGGCTTTTGCATAAAAGGCACTGAATAAAGAGATAGTAAAAACAAAGAGAATGTTACCTGCGCTCTGGCCTAAATCCCTATGTACATTTAGACAAAATGAAGGCTCTTTAGTTTTATTCCAATGGCCATTTGAATACATAAGCTCACCTGCCACGTCAAGGCAAGCCTCAATAGGTGAGTCCTACACTAGCCATTAGATATGCTGATATCAGCCAAGAATCTCCAGTAAGACAGGAAGGGGTATTTTATAAACCCTTTCACATTTAACCCTTTATAGGGCTTCTACACATACAATAAACTTTGCTGGTATCAGACAAAGTGTAAACATCTCGTATGAGACATGAAGGGGTGTTTTATAAACCCCTACATACTTAACCCTGAATAGGGCCAAAGCACATACAAATCACCTTGCTGGTATCAGCTAAAAGGCAAATTTCTCTAATGAGAGAGGAAGGGGTGCTGCCACGTTTGTCTTATTAAGAGGTTGTAAGTATGTAGGGGCCGCACCCCTTCCTATATAGTTTATATGGCAGGGTTAAAATGACAGGATCATTGATTGGGGCGACTGTGGGATTGAGGCATCGTTCTATGGATGCTCCTGTGGGATCCTCCATAGATTTAAGAGTTGTACTCTCACACATGTGCAAAATTACAGTACTGACTTGGAGGGCCAGTAGAATGATGATGATGATGGATCAAGGAGGATAGCAAACAAATGAGAAGGTAGGAAAGTAGCATAACTGGAAGGTGAGAGTGGAGTGTGGCCCTTTACAAGAGCAAGATACAGGTTTGTGAAATATACGTTACTCTGAGAGGCCTAAGCTTTCCAGTAGAGATGGGATTTGAGCCACTTCAGATTGAAGACCAGAGGAGAGTCTACTGGGGGAAGGCAGGCTGGCCCAAGAAAACTGGGCTACCTTTGAGAAGTCCTGCAAATGCAAGGCAGCAGTAAGTGTACGAGAGAAGAAGGTCACCTGCAGAGAGCAGAAAGACAAAAACAAGGGGCAGACCTATGAATTAGTGAAAATATGTAACAGGGGCTAGAGTTGTTTAGAGCTTTATAGGTTAGTGTTTTAAATTGACACCTATAGGATACAGGAAACTGATGTAAGGATTGACAGTAGGGAGAGGCATGAGACGAGCTACAGGAGAGAAAAACCAGCCTGGCGACAGCATTCATTGCTGACTGTAGCAAAGCAGTACAGTTTCTGAGGAGACCAATTAGGAGAGAATCAATGTAATCAATGTGAGAAATAATTAGTGCATGAACAAGCTCTGTAGCAGCATCTTGCGTAAGAAAGGGGCAGACACTGTCAATGTTTTTAAGGTGGAATTGGCAGGATGTGGCAACAGACTTGACGTAAGGCATAAAGGTGACATCAGAATCAAAGTTAACATCAAGACAGGGAGCATGGAAAGATGAGGGTACCATCAACTTGCAGGGAGAGCAAAAGAGGAGGATTAATACTATGAAGTGAAAAAATTAACTTTGTTTTAGAAAGCATAGATACAAAAATGTAAAATGGGCAAAGAGAGACATTTTAATTTTATGGGTGTAGCTGGAGGTGTGGCCAAGGATGGACTGCTCTGAGAAATTTTACATGACTTATTAATAACTATATATGCAACTAAAATCTAATTTAGAACAAGAACAATGTATCTTAATTACACAGACTTATTTCTAAACACATTTATTGCTGTTTAAAGACACATTACTTCGAGTATCATTGCTGGGGAGCTCGGTTATACACTCAGACACACACACTCAGCTATGGTATTAAGCAGACCTGCATAAGTTTGTTGTAATCAGATGTACCCAACCTCTATTGAAAATCTGTTTAATTGTCAAAATTGACAGACTTTCAGATGTTTGCAATGAACAAATCAAACAAAAGGAATTAAAATAGCTCAACACAACAAACAAATGCTTCAAGTGGTTTCCCCAAATTTAACTGAAAATGCAACTTATAAAGACTTCTTCAGTCTCAAAATTATTTAACCCCTTCATGACAAGCATCTAGTACTTAGTAGAACATCTTTTTGCTGTTATGACTTGCTGCAAATGAGATGCATAGCCAGATACCAGCTTCTGGCAGCATTCCTGAGGAATCTTAGCCCATTGCTCATGAGCAATGGCCTCTGGTTAAGTAATATTTTGGTTTGTGTGCTGCAATGCCTTCTTCAAATCCCACCAGAGAGTTTCTATAGGGTACAAGTGACTGTGATGGCCATTGTAGAATATTCCTGGACTCCTTCTTCAAATCTCACTGGAGATTTTCTATTGGGTTCAAGTGACTGTGATGGCCATTGTAGAATATTCTTGGACTCAGCTATGGTATTAAGCAGATCTGCATAAGTTTGTTGTAATCAAACATATTCAACCTCCATTGAAAATCAGTTTTATTGTCAAGATTTAAAGACTTTGAGGTGTATGAGGTGTGATTGTAAGCAGAGTGTTCTTTTCAGCATATTCTTCATTCTTCTTCCTCCAGACATATCGCTGATCTATTTGGCCAGAAAGTTCCAGTTTTGTTTCATTGTCCAATATAACAAAATCCCAAATCTTCTATGGCTTATTTATATGATTTTTAGTAAATTGGATCTGACTTTTCTTGTGCTTTTGGGTCTGTAGAGGTGTACGTGTTGGAGTTCTGTCATGGAAACCTTCTGTGTTTAGTATGTGCCTTACTGTGCTCACTGAGACCTCAGTGCCTGTTGCCACCAAATCTTGCTGCAGGTCTTTTGCAGTCACTCGAGGGGTTTTCACAACCTGCCTTTTCAGAAATGTTGTTGCAGCCATTGATAGCTTCCTTTTTCTGACCTGATTAGGTTGTGTAACCTTTGTTCCTCAACTTTACTTGTGAACTATGCTTCCAACTGTGTCTCTAAGAACATTCCGTGCCTTCACTATAATTTTTCTTATTTGTGAAGGGTAATGATCTCTTCTCTTAACATTGTGCATCATTCTTTTGTCATATTTCTAACATGTAGTCAAACATGACACTCTACAAACCCCTAGCAAGCTCAGGTATTTCAAGCGCTCCAGCTAAAGCACACCTGGTGCCACTAATGAAGCCCTTTATCAGGAGTGCTTCAGATAACACCTGTTTTACATATTTGTGCGGGTATGAGGGGGGTTGAATAATTTTGAGGACATTATAAGTTGCATTTTCAATTGAATTTGGGAAAATAACTTGCAGCACACAAACCCAAGAATATTACTGAACTGAACTATTGCTCATGAGCAATGGGCTAAGATTCCTCAGGAACGCAGGCAGAAGCTCGTGTTTAACTATGCATCTCATTTCCAGCAGGTCATAACAGCAAAAGGGTGCTCTACTAAATACAAAAGATGCTTGCCATGAAGGGATTGAATTTTTTTTAAAATGGAGAAGTCATTATAAGTTGCATTTCCAGTTGAATTTGGGGAAACCACTTGATGTATCCATTGTGTTGAGCTATTTAAATTGGTTATGTTTAATTTGTTCATTGCAAACAACTGAAAGTCTGTACATTTTGACAAAACTTGATTTTAAATTAGGGTTGAATTTTATGTAGAACTTAACATCTGTTTGGAATGATTGCAGTTTCTTAATAATTAACAGTCATGTAAGAAGCATCTGTGAAAATAATTGTTTAAACAATCTGCTATATATTGTGAAATATCTGTCCTGATAGCAATGCAGTGTAAGAGACACATGTCCACACTACTTTATCACACATCAAAGACTGAAACCAATCATCATTTTGCTCTCTAATGTATTTAAAAATTCAAAAATATTGCAAGTGTTTGCAATGATTACGGTGCAATTTGTTTACACTGCAGGTTTATGGACACCTACTTCAACACTAAAACTGTAAGTGCGCATCAAACACATTAATTTGGTTTGTTAAACTTCTGATGGGTCAGAAAATAGAACATTGTATAAAAAAGGTTAACACAAGCTATCATTTATTTTCAACAATTTTTTTTTTTTTTTTTAATTAGGTGTAATTCTCCAACAACTCTTCTTTAAATAGGGAATATTAAAATGATATGTAAAGTGGGAGCAATGTTAGGTGTCTGTGGAATGTTGACCCTGAGGCAAAACTAGGATGTTTTTGGCCTATCTAATATAAAAAGGACAGCATAATGATCACACTAGACATTTGAGAAGCTAAATGGTGTGCATTCACCTAAAAAATTATTTTCCTCAATCGTAGCAATTGCCATCAAATTTAAATGAAAATTATAATAAAATATAATTTATATCATTTATACATCTATTCTCATAGGACCCCTTAGGTCAAATCTACAATGCATTTTTAAGTTGAATATAAAGGTTGCTTTAAACTTTTTTTTTTTTTTTAATTTGTGCTAAAAAGGCAAATGCTGCTGTATAATTTATGCATTACATTCTTGGTATAAAAAGAACACTATGCTCTGGGAGTGCTCAGAAGTGCTGCCGAGTAGCATTTTACTTAATTTGCATCTAACTTGTCTTGTGCCCATATCACAAGAATGGCCAATGGAAAATTACCAACAGAATATTTACATACACTTAGCTTAGTCATTTCCCACTGCGTCAGCCCTCACGTTGTTCGGTCTTTAGTAAATCAGACTTGCAGTGAATTAATGTTTTATTTATATTCAGCTTTATACATGGATGAACACAGAATAGTTTGGAGGTGCTTCTTTTATTAAAGTTGAAGTAAAAAAACAATAAAAAAGCAAAACAAAACTATAACCCACACAATATGGTATGACATCAAATCCAGCTAATATTCACATAAAACACATAACATGTCATTACCATTTCTTCCCTTCATAATTGGGTGCAATAAAAATATTTACACCCAAAACAATGTGTAATATAGAATTTTCTCATTTTCTTGCTAAACATAATTTAATAATAATAATAAGAATTAAAATATACTCTTTCAAACAATGCTTAATCTCCACCTGTGAAAGCATCCAATCACAGTGCACGAAAACTCTGCTCATTTTTTAGTTTCATTAAAGTCCATGGAAAACCCTAACTTTTATTAATAACCAATTAGATCATTAGAAGTAAGATGGAGATAGGACTATTTTGCCATAAGATGATCTGTGGCCACTACTCTTTTCATCTATCTATTTCTTGACGTTTGTGGGAATCTGTGACTGTTTACAGCTGATCCAGCATTTGTTTTGAATACGTTTTTCATTAAATGATGATGTGTAGCCTCAAAACAATTGCCAGGAGAAGACAATTTACAGAAGGCAAAGTCCCGCGTTTGAAGGATTGTCCAGTAGACCCCAACTCAAATATGCTTACAAGCTTAATCGGGTAAACAGGAATTATATAAAGTTTAAAATTAAATGCAACAACGATAGATTATCAGATTTACCAGACATGTTAGAGAGCCATCACCATATTTAACTGTGGACATGAGGTACCCCACATGTGTGCGCCAAACCCACCTGTGTTGTTTTTTGCCAAAAAGCTCTATTTTGGTTTTATCTGACCAGAGAACCCAATCCCATTTGAAGTTCCAATAGGGTCTGGCAAACTGAAGTTGGTTGAGTAGTTTTTTGGATGAGAATAGAAGCCTTTTTCTTGTGGTGATGTAGGTGACGTCAGATTGTAGTTTTGGAGACTTTCTGACCTTAAAAAGCAACTAACTTCTGAAATTCTCAAGCTGTGATTTTTTTGCCATTCAAACCATCCTTTTCACAGTCAGTTGAGACTGTATAGACACATGTCATCTTCCAGGTTGATTCATAACATTTCAAGTTGAACAGGACTTGAAGTGATGCCCAAATAGTGGAAATGTAAACAGAAGAAGGAATTTGCACACTTTTGCATTTCAGACCTCAGTGCAACTAGACCTGGGACTTGCTAACCTCCAATCTATATAGTAGACAACAGTATAGTTCAGGCACTCAAGACCACTTGTGCAGCAGTTTTATTGTAATAACAGGCAAATGAAGCAACATTTAGATCTCCACTGAGATCTCTTTCAAGCTTAAACATGTTGCTTAATTTGCCTGTTATTCCAATAAAACCACTGCATAAGTGATCTTGAGTGCCTGGACGATATTGCTGTCTGCTATATCTATGTCTATATGGATGTCTACTAATGGTGAAAATGGACATTTTTAATGCTTTTGCTATATTTTTTTAACCACTTCCCATTTTGAGCTCAGTAACCTTTTGCTGCACATCACAGATATCTTCCTTGGTCTTACACATTGTGATGAATAACTAAAATTAACTAAGGAAATTTAAACTATGTGCTACTTCATATTTATTATACCCCTGTGAACAGGAAGTCACGTTTGAACAATTTCCTGTTCCTAGTCACCCAATTGTTTGATATCCATGAGAGCAAAGTATTTTTGTGCATGTTTTAAACAAAAGTTCAAACAGTAAAACAATAAAAACACCTTTTCACAGCTGTCTTTGCTCATACTTACCAAGGGTGCCGATTTTACAAGGACACTGTAGATATATATCTACATATTAATAGAAAACAGTAGAAATGGCTGCACTCACTGTCTCCAATAAAATTCTTCTTTATTTGCAAGATTTAAAACATGGGATCATGTTTTAAATCTTGCAAATGAAGAAGAATTTTATTAGAGACCATGAGTGCTGCCATTTCTACTGTTTTCTGGATATTAAAGTCCCAGGCTGAGCACCCGGTAAGTATATATTCATATAGCCTGAGTGCAAGGATTTCTCACAGTAATTATATATATATAACTAAGTATAAGTGGGAAAATATGTGTCAGAAGCTAATTCAGATGGTGATGGAACACTATGTAATGTATAGCCCTTTGGTGTTCAAGTGGTTAAGTCGCTAAATCTCTTCACATTTGCAGAATAGACATTTTTGTCTTGCATTGGGTAAAAGCAGAAAAATAATGCTCAAGTGGTTAAGTGGCAAAACCTCTTAATGTTGCAGAATATAAATTTTTGTCTTGCATTGGGTAAAAGCTGAAAAATAATGCTTTTCTTGTCCTTTCTGACATGTGGATTGTTGGCATTGGCTGCGGAAATACACCTTGTTGATTCATCCCAAAGTAAAGCCATATTTCTGTCATTTAATTCAGCTGACTTTGGTTCCTGAAGGTAATAGAATTAGATTTTACAGAGTCAGAGAATAATTGCGTTAGCAATTTCCTCTAGGGTAAGTATTTCTGTAATAATTCACTTTCAGGAAAGAACTCTTTGTACAAGACGACTTGCAAAGGGGTAATGCGTTCAGTATCCCATCATTATGCATTAGTTCCTAATTCATCACCAAAGTGCTGATCATAATGAGCCATTTGGAATTCATCATGATTAGTTTTAATGTATCCATACGTTAGGTAGCACAAATGTAATTTACATTGGTCCGCAGTAAAATTGCACTTATGCACTGTCTCGAATCCTGAAGAAGGTCATCTTTAGACAGTTTGTATTTTTACACATAAAACACCTGATTTTTGGAATATGGTTTAGTGAGAGTGCTTTTAATACTGGTGGTAAGGTATTTTTAGCATTTACCAATAATTTCATTTTTCATGCAATTTCATTACTCCAGAGAAAAGAGCACTAAAAGGGGATGGGGCACAAATGCATGGTAAAATGTGGATAAAATGAAAATGTATTCTAATAGCAATTAGCATTATCTGTTATCTAACATGTATTTAGCCAGTATTGTAATGAGGAGGACAGGGGGTGAAAGCTGACATTCCTCTTTTACAGGTTGGAGGGGTGTGAACACAGCATTTCCATCCCCCCTGTCACTCTTTGTAGCATGGGTGCACAGGACAGAGGAAGAGGATTTCATTATCATCTACCCAGGTTTAGCAGGTAAAAAGTTGTTGTACTGATACAGACCGTAGAGGTGAGGTTATATGCTGTCGGCACCTGCAGCATGTTAACTGCATACTGAGAGGGAATTCAGGAAGGAGTCCCGGCTCCCCCTTCCTCTAGATGCCAGGGACTGCCTGCCTCCTGCTTCTGTTTCTCCTCACCAGTGCTGATAAAAGAACAAGGGAAATTTGGTAACTGTGTGCCTGTATCTATGTTGTGTCTGTGTGTGACCATGTCTGTAACCATGTGCTGGTTTGGGACTGTGTGCAAGTGGGTGTATGTGACAGTGAATGCATGTGACTGTGCTTCTGACAGTGTGACTGTGTGTATGTGACTGTGTGCATCTGATTGTGTCTGTGTGTGTGTATGTTTGTGTATGTATTGTATGTGACTATGTGCATGAGACTGTATGTGACAGTGTACTTGTACAAAACAATAGGGAGGGTCAGCACTAGTGATTTCCCAAACGGTTCGCTGCGGAAAGCGAACATATGCGCGTAAACTTTGACCCTGTACCTCACAGTCAGCAGACACATTCCTGCCAATCAGCAGCAGACCCTCCCTCCCAGACCCTCCCACCTCCTGGACAGCTCACTAAGAATGCAGCTTCACAATGAATGTAAAATGGATGCTGTCCAGGAGGTGGGAGGGTCTGGGAGGGAGGGTCTGCTGCTGATTGCCTGGAATGTGTCTGCTGACTGTGAGGTACAGGGTCAAAGTTTACCGCATATGTTCGCCATCCACGGCGAACCATTCGGCGAACCATTCAGCGAACCGTTCGGGACATCACTAGTTAGCACTTCACTAGAAAAAATGGTGCAAATCTCCAAGATCTAATTCCAGTACCTCACATGTTGAAAAACAATAAGGTGCAGAAACACCAAATTATCAAAGAGATTTATTCCATCAGTGTGGAATCGCCAACCTTTCCACCAACTTTAGGGTCTTTGACAAGTCTGGAAGTAATTTTAAAACATTGCAGTTTTTTCACATGTGTGTATGTCCATGTGTACATGTGTGTGTGCTTGTATGATTGCATATATACATATTATGTATACATGTCACTATGTATGTATGCGAGGAAACAAAAATAAGAGGGATCAAAAACAAACATGGGTAATGGGCTACACACACACAAAGTAGTGTGGTTGAAGAGACACAGAAGAGGGTGAAAGTCAGAAGATACACACAAAGGGATTAGTGGGTGCTGAGTGGCATAAGTTTAAAACAAGGGGGTGGATTGCCAACTTACATATCCACACTGGGTGCCAAGCCACCTGAGTACACCTCTGTAATTAGCTGCTCTTTTATAAGTTATTAACATTAATAAAATATTACGTGTTTCTTTTTTATCAGCCTCCTGTAGAAACCAGGACAATAGATACACCTTGTAAAATTACCAATATGAACTGATTATAAAATAGATCTATAAATAGAAAAAACAAAATATAGTGCAGACAATCTTCAATTGTGTAATACACAGTAGGAGGTAATGGAGAGAACTCACATGGACCAGAGCCCTATCACCCCTGGCTCTGCATCTCTCTGTCCTGTATTGCAAAGAACCATCTGCTTACTGGGAACATATCATCTAGATCTTGGCAGCACAGTGTGGGATACTTCCCTCTCCAGTGGAGCTTTTCAAACACAGAGCCAGGGTTGATAGGGCTCTGGTCCATGTGAGTTCTCCCCATTACCCCCTACTGTGTATTACTCAATTGAAGATTATGCTAGCTTTAGTGTACTTATAATCTTAATTTTAATAATGACAGGAGGCAAGTATTTTGAATTATCTTCCTTTACTACCCCATAGCAGCAAGGACATATAGAGAAAAAATGAACCAATCAGAAACAGGCAGAGAGTACAAGATACATATTCCACTGAGTCACTTCCTCTTGATAACGGCGGCATCACAAGTTACACAATCAACTGAAGAACCATACGGAATAACGAAGACAATTCAAATTTCAATAACGATGAAGAACGGCTGGAGTCATTCAAAACTGGGAACAACGAATATAATTATATGCTTGATGTAGAAGATCTCTTTGTGTCTTTTAAGCTGAAAGAGCCCAAGAGCGTTTTAGCGATATGAAATGTAAACCTGAACAATATGAGCAACCATCACATAAAAGGTGCGCAATAATTCAGTACTATTACAATCTTTTGTAATCTATAAAATTTTACCTATGTACCATAATATAGCTACCTAATATAGAATATCTATACATATATCAACTGTACATGAAAAACAACCCAAACCTTCCATCTAGAGTGAATAGAGTCAATTACATAGTCACAAGAAATGACCAGTACTATGTTGACAACATTAAATCACCTACCTGGTGATGAGAACCCACCTGAATGGGAGGAAAATTCAATAGGGGGAGAAAATACTCACCTCCTGTCATTATTAAAATGAAGATTATCAGTACATTAGAGCTAGCATAATCTTTAATTTTATCACATGACAGGAGGCTTCATATTTAGCATTTTTAATGCTAAGGTAAAAGAGAGAAAATGGCAATGGAGGACGGGTGAGAGTTAAACATCCGAAAGGTGGGTTCTCGTCACCAGTCTGCCGAGATGATATATCTAATATGTGGGCCCCCGCTGTGAAGGCGGAAGAGTCCTCCGCATCCCAAATCTATTGGGCGCTGAAGGAAGGGTCAATCCCAGATTAAAGCCATCGTTCTCAGCGGGCAGAGGTGGTAACCGAGACTGGCCCATGTGACTTAATGTAGGACACTAATAACTGTCGGATGAGGTAATTGTAGCGTGGCTGTAGCTGTACGAAGACGTGCTGTGTCTGGTTCCGATGGTAAAAATGGGTAAAAAAAAACGACGTTGAATCCATCGAGACACCCCAAGAGTGACACCTTCCCGGAGAAAACAAGAAGGTATCTAAGTGGAATGCTCCAATGTCCGAAATCCGACAGAAACAAAAACAAACATAAAAAGGAGGGTAAACTTCGCTGTTGGTTGTCTAAAGACAATTGCTGTTAGAAGGTCACTCCTTTATAAAATGAAGAACTTGGACCACATCCCAAATGGAGGAATATTCGGTGCAGGGGTCTACATAACCAAATGTCCCAAAGTGATCTACAAACCAAGGGATTCCGACCTATCGAATTCCATTGTAATGGAATGTGAGCCGCTGAAATTGCAGAACGCACGGTACTGATGGACCAGTAGGTCTTACCTTCCGAGAACAGGGATGTGAGAAAGTTCAATATGGAGGATACAGAGGCCATACAAGGATCGAGGTTCCATCCCATACACCAACTGACCCGTGAATTCCAAGCTGAGAGGTAACACTTCCTCATTCCAGGGGCCCAGATAAATCTCTAGCCGTTGGCGATAAGTCATCTGTGCATCAAACACCCCTGAAATACTCCAGGCCACTAAAGAGAGATGTCCTGCTTGTAGCATGGGATGAGGATTGCACATGGAATCCGTGAGTATCATCAGATCGCATGTTAATGGCGGAGGATTCTGGTATGACAGTGCGAGGAGATCTGGAACCAAGGTTTACTCTGCCACCGGGGCGTCACCAGGGGGATTGCCACTTCCAGCATTTTGATGTGGTGAACCACTCTTGCGATCATTGCAAAGAGTGGAAATGCGTAAGCCCCTTCATTTGGCCATGCCTGCCAGAATGTGTCTACCTCTTCACCCTCCGGGTCTGGTAATCAGCTGAAGAAAATCGGTAGTTGGTGCGAGATGGAAAAGTGGATCGTGCCAAACATGGCTCTGCCATTCCACACCTGCATACCGTCAAGCCACCATCAAAGTTCTTGTCGGATTTCTTACGTCATCGGTACCGGTTGGTCGTAAGTGCTATTTTTCCTGAGGAAACAAGATGTTAGGCGTTACATGGCCCAAGAGTGCCAGGTGGCCTGGGAAGATCGCCTGGATGGATGAGGATAGGAGTCCTACGATCCATGCCAGGAGTCTGAGTGGATCGAATCCCAACATAGCATCTTCCATATTTCCTTGCGTATTGCCACGGCTGTGTGATTCTGGTTGGAGAGTAGAATGTCGTCCAGGTAAGCCAGGCATCCTATGCCTTGACCCCGTAAGTGAGCCATCACTGGTTTCAGAAACTTTCATAAAGCACCGTGGTGTCAAACTGAGCCCGAGGGGGAGGCAGGTAAATTTCCATGGTGTCCCATTTCAGAGGAACCAAAAGGAGGGACAACTGCCGTTGTCTACTGGTACAGGCAGGTAGGCGCCTTAAGTCCAGGTGGGGTAAACCAGTCCCCTCCTTGCCGGGGGTGCCGCAATAGATGGATACCTTCCATCTTGAAATGGTGGTATGAAAAAATGTTTAACCAGGAAAGAGACATCCAAGTGCATCCTTTTGATGTAACTTTTACCAAATTTAATGGTATTAATTTTATCTACCTCAAATTGAACCTGTGACCCCCAAGGGTTAAACAGATTCTTCTGACGAAGCATTAGCTTTTTCATGAAAGGCTCACTGAATAATTTTCCTTGTGCCTGTGGGTCCAATTCCTCAGCCCCGAGGTTTACCAATTTGCCATCAATTCGGAATAAGACTGCCCCGTGTCTCTCCAAAGAGAGGGCCACATTTGTGTTGCCAGGAAGCAAAACATCTCTGGTTCCACTCACGAATACTATGCATCCCGTCGCATGCGTTGTCTGCTGAAAGGAGTCAGCCTAGGTGTATGCCTCATCCGTATACTGGTTGTTAGCAAGGTTTAAGATAAAAATAGCCAGAATGAAGGCATTCTCCAAGTTAACTACACTTTCACTTCAGCTACTTTTGGCCTTAAATTTGAAATTCATTTAGAATTCACCTTGGATTCTCACTTTAGTACATTATCATGTATATCACGTTGTGCAAGTACTGACATTTGATTACACTTTTCCAGATTTTCAGTCACAGACTTACTTAATACAAACTTTTATGTAAAGGAATTGGGATATGAAAGAGATAAAGAATTTTTCTTTTTCTATCTATAGGTACTTACATATCTAATAAAATTACTGGAGCAGCCTGCTCATGTTGGTGTATATTCCCCAGGCAACACATTTCATTGTAATGTTCAGATCACTTTATCACCTCCTGTAATTACAAAAGTATCAAACAGTTACATGTGCAAATGTATTTTACAGCAACACTGGTACGATAATGACTTCTAGTGTCGTTTGGCACGCAACCACATGGATTCTACAGAGAAGGTTTATCAAGCTGAAGTAATAAGTATTTTAACTAAGCTGCCGCATTTCATACTCTGTGCTGAATTTTATAACCCTTTCAGTACCAGAGAAATGAGGAACAATAAGTAGCATGTTGCTAGCTACACCAGCATGATGAGATGCTCAACAAATGAGTTTATATTTGGAACTTTGAGGAGTTTTCTACTTATATTTCAGTCTCTCATTCTAATGCTTGGAAAAATGTACAGAAAAGAAGAACACTACATGCAGCTTTCATTTTTTTTTTTGGCATTTAAAGGGTTGATTGCTGATTGGTTAAAAGTTTGAGACTAAAAACTAGTAATTAGGCCAGAATTTGGATAGGGCTAAATTCTGATGCGGCTTGATTCTGCAGAAAGAAGTTAGAATCTAGTTGTTGAATAGCAATTTTCAAACTGAAGTCTATGAGGAAATTGTTATTTAATAAGCAGAAGAAACAAATATTATCTTTAGAAAATACAGCACATACTTTAAAATGCTTCTGGTCACATTAAAAAGGAGTTTGGAATTTTCATACTGTGGAAAAAAAACGTAAAAACATTGTATAGGCATCAAAACAGGTTTAGCTTAATGAAGATGTTTTAGTGTATAGATCGTGCTCCCGCAGTCTCACTGCTCAATTTGCTGCCATTTAGGAGTTAAATAACATTTATTTCTGTTTCTGCAGGTCTAGTCACACATCCCCTGTCTGTGACTCAAATAGCCTGCATAATTAATCAGACTTTAACTTGCTTTATAAATTGTTATATTCTGCTCTGTAAATTGAAATGTAATCACACACAGAGGTTCCTGCAGGGCCAAGCATGCTATTACCAGAGCAGGAGATAATACATTCTAGAATAAACAAACTGTGCAAAAAAGGAATCTAGAATATCTAGGTTCCGTTTCAGGAGGTGATTAGGAAGGCCATGCAGGGTGATGTGACTAGGGCTGATAAACAAAATTAGGGACATGATCTATTCACCAAAACTGCTTTGTTAAGTTAAAGTTGCTTTGGTCCTACAGTATCCGTTTAAGTGCGTATCATAGAGTTCAACTTCTGTACATAATCTTACTTTATTCTTGTTTTTCCGCAATAAAAAAATAATTAACTCAAAATTTACATTAAGACTATGTGGGGCCAGAGTAACCATATCAAAAATCCATTTGCTTTCCAGCTCTTCCAATTCTTTAAAACTATCCTCACTTCTCCAGTTTTTAAGCCTTTTAAAAATGATTCAGAAACCAAGAAGCGCAGGCTCACCTCAACATTTTTCTGCAAAGAGTGCTTCATATACCTTCTCTGGATATTACCTATGAATTTGCCAATCCAAATTTAAATATTCCTAGTGGTCATCCCAATATATTGGAGACCACATGGACCCTAGAGAAGGTATATACACCCTGTTCCAAATTATTATGCAAATTCTATTTAAGTGTCACAAAGATTCAATATTTTGTTTTTCAGTTTAACTCATGGATGGCATTGTGACTCAGGGCTCTTTTGATCACTGAAAACAATCTCGGTCACCTGTGATAATTAGATTGCCAGGTGAGCCCAATTTAAAGAAAAACTACCAACTACTAAGGGTGTTCCACATTATTAAAGGACCACTATAGTGCCAGGAAAACATACTCGTTTTCCTGGCACTATAGTGCCCTGAGGGTGCCCCCACCCTCAGGGTCCCCCTCCCGCCCGGCTCTGGAAGGGGAAAGGGGTAAAAACTTACCTTTTTCCAGCGCTGGGCGGAGAGCTCTCCTCCTCCTCTCCGCCTCCGTTACGCCCCGCCGGCTGAATGCGCACGCGCGGCAAGAGCTGCGCGCGCATTCAGCCGGTCTCATAGGAAAGCATTTACAATGCTTTCCTATGGACGCTGGCGTGCTCTCACTGTGAAAAATCACAGTGAGAAGCACGCAAGCGCCTCTAGTGGCTGTCAATGAGACAGCCACTAGAGGATTAGGGGGAAGGCTTAACCCATTCATAATTATAGCAGTTTCTCTGAAACCGCTATAATTATGAAAAAATGGGTTAACCCTAGAAGGACCTGGCACCCAGACCACTTCATTAAGCTGAAGTGGTCTGGGTGCCTAGAGTGGTCCTTTAAGCAGAGCACCATTGTCATGCAATATGGGGAAGAAAAAGGATCTCTCTGCTGCGGAAAAGAGTGAAATAGTTCAATGCCTTGGACGAGGTATGAAAACATTAGATATTTCACGAAAACTTAAGCATGATCATCACACTATTAAGAGTTTTGTGGCTGATTCAGAGCATAGATGGGTTCGTGCAGATAAAGGCACATTGAGGAAGATTTCTGCCAGATCCATGCATTGGATCAAGAGAGCAGCTGCTAAAATACCATTACATAGCAGCAAACAGATATTTGAAGCTGCTGGTGCCTCTGGAGTCCCACGGACATCCCACGGACATCAAGGTGTAGAGTCCTCCAGAGTCTTGCAACTGTGCATAAACCTTCTATTCTGCCACCACTAACCAATGCTCACAAGCAGAAACGGCTGCATTGGGAAGAAAAATACATGAAGACTAAATTTCAAACAGTCCTGTTCACTGATGAGTGCCGTGCAACCCTGGATGGTCCAGATGGATGGAGTAGTGGATGGTTGGAGTAGTGGCCACCCTGTTCCAACAAGGCAGCGACGTCAGCAAGGTGGTGGTGGAGTCATATTTTGGGCCAGAATTATGGAAAGATAGCTGGTCGTCCCCTTTAGGGTCCCCGAAGGGGTAAAGATGACCTTTGCAAAGTATGTGGAGTTTCTGATTGACCATTTTCTTCCCTGGTACAGAAGGAAGAACTATGCTTTCCGTAATAAAATCCTCATCATGTATGACAATGCACCAGCTCATGCTGCAAAGAATACCTCTGCATCAATGGCTGCTATGGGGATAAAATGAAAGTCATGGTGTGGCCTCCATCCTCCCCTGACCTCAATCCTATTGAGTACCTTTGGAGCATCCTCAAGCAAAAGATCTATGAGGGTGGGAGGCAGTTTACATCCAAACAGCAGCTCTGGGAGGCTATTCCGACATCTTGCAAACAAATTCAAGTAGAAACTGTCCAAAAACTCACAAGTTCAATGGATGCAAGACTTGTGAAGCTGCTATCAAATAAGGGGTCCTATGTTAAAATGTAACGTGACCTGTTAAAATGTTTAAAAAGTTAAAATGCTGTTATAAGTTTGATTGAAATAGCTTTTGATTTCAGTAAATATGCTGCAAACACAACAAATTACAATTTTCAGTTCTTTACAATCTATAAAGTGTTTTGAAACTTACTGTGTGTAATAATTTGGAACAGTGCATTGTAAGTTTTTTATGTTTAAAAAAAATACTGTTAGGAGGTTTGTTCAATTAAATTTGTACTCTTAATAGTTGATTGTCAGGATTACAGTATGATCCAGCACGTAGAATTGTGTAACACAGAGGACTGATAGGTAACATATACCGGACCTTAGAATGGCCGGACTAAAGTACCAAAGAATAGTCAGGAATAGCCGAAGTCAAGGGATACAGAAAGAGACACAACGATAAGGAAAAGCCAGGAGTCATGGATACCAGAAAACAGGGAAGTCAAAAACAATGCCAAAGTCAAATAACCAGAATTACCAGAATAAATAACGAGCTCTCGGACAACCACAAGGGAAACCACGAAAGGGCACTGAGCAGAATGAGAACTGGGCCTAAATACCCCTCCTCTAGATCTGATAGGCTGTAACCGGCCTTTGACCCTAATGGCAGTTCCGAGGTTCTCATTTGCATAATTGCTGCTCAGCATTAACCCTTCTGTGGATTAGGTTGCTGCTCGGCACAACTTTTCCTGTGTGGACAGTAAATGTCATTAACCACATTTTTATAAGCGGATGAATATGTGACATTGATAACATGAGAATTATGCTGACTGTTATTTACATCAATTATTTAGGTAAATGAGAAAAATATCATTTGCATAATAATTTGGAATAGGGTGTAGAAGACAGATATGTTAAAAAAAACTATTTATTTTATAAACATTATTAATAGAAAAATACAAATTTTGTTTATTTTATTTTTTAATTAGGGTTTTTACAAGCTACACCAGTTTTGCATGGATAATGGTTCGTTGAGTTTATGTTATCCTTAATAAAACTCTTAGCTAAATAGTGTTTCAAATTCCTTGCACCATGATATACTATTTTAACAAATTTGTTTAAATTATTATTTGTCTTCAAAATATGTTCACCTGTCTGGCTTCTTCATTGTAATTCAAGATAATCGGGATTCCTTCCTTATCAAACTGTGTTTTTTAGATGCAATTTTATAATTTAGGTTGTTATCTATATTTAACCGCTTTATTTCTTCTATTTGCGCATTTTTGTTCAGAGAATTGTACTTTTTCTCAGAAAATTTGGATTTCATTTTTTGTGCCTGTTCCTCAAACATTCTCAAATCACTAAAGTTTACAGAAAAACTGTAGTTAGATATATTTAAAAGCCACAGACTGTAGTGAGAACTATCTAGCCATTATATGTCTAGCTAGCCACTATAGCCATTAACATCCACTCTCTTCAAAAAAGTGTGTGTCCAATTGTTGATTTTATACATAAATAAATTGATGTTTTTCTAAATAAAAAAAATGGACATTAAATCATTTTTATAAGTGAGAAAATATTCCACCGCCTTAACTTTGAAATCATTAAATATGATGATGTAATTACTCATAACATCACTAGAAAAAAAATCATCCCAGACATTATTTTTAGTCATTTAGAAGCCTATAGAGTTGAATCCTTGAAATAAGAGGGTTGTTAATTGTGCGACTAAGACTATGTATAAGACTATGAGTGTATGTGACAGTTCGTATGTGACTGCTGTTTGGCATGTGTGACTGCATGAATGTGATTGTGTGTATTAGAAGTGTACATTTGCAATTTGATACATTTGGGCAGATCACTGGATCTGCCGAATTCCACATTTACTTTTATTGGAATTACTGTTAAGGTGAATGGTAATTAAATATGACCATTGCCATAATTCCAAATTACTGGTATTTTGTGAAATGATTTGATCGGATACTACTCCTGTATATAGCATGAAATATTAGTGGTCACACTCATTTAGAGTTTAAAAAAAATAAATGAAGTGTCTCACAGACATCTCAGTTATAAGAAATAAAAAATTTTTAATAATTCATTCTAATCACCTGAAAAGGAGAATATCAGCAATTCATATACATTTGGTACATATAAATACATTTGGTACATATAAATCTTAATATAATAATACCACCAATAATTTAGCTGATGTGCCTATTATTCCCTATAGGGAATGAATGAAGGTGATAGTCACAAAGTTACAAAGTACTAATTTATGGAGTTATGTGCTAAACTGCTAAAAACTTTCAAAATTAAGAAAAGCCCTTTTCTTGATTTTGAGGTTTAGGCAGTTTAGGAGATAACTCCCTAATTTGCTAGTCTAACACAGGATTGCCAAATATAAGAATATCCAATAAGGGAGATATCTGCTTAACAGCACCCTAATTTGGTGTTCTTAAATATAAAGGGGACTCAGTCTTATTTAGGGAGCTATCTACTAAACAGCTGTAAGGGTTATATGAACAAAACTCCTTTTTGTAATTTAGTTCTTTCAATTGTTGAGTAGCTAACTCCCTAATTTGGTATCCTTGAAAATGGCAATCCCACCTAAAGATATAAGATTAGGGCGCTAACTGCAAAACATCTGAAAGATAAAAATTAAGCTTTTAATATAAGCGTTTAATATTAGCTGTCTTTATAAAAATGAATGGATCTGAAACGAATCAATTTGTTGTGGATCCGTTTCTTTCATTTCATTTTTGTTTTCCGTCAATTCCTTAACGTCTAATAGATATCTGTACTTTCGTCATAAGAATCACATTAATACCTTTATATATGAACCACCAGATATTCTCTGGACAAATGTCACATCTTGGTTTTGCATGTTATCTAAAAATTCTTGCCCATTACTCAAATGCAATTTTTTTTTAATGTGTATTTTGCAAGCATGTATTTCTTGCTATAAAACTAACCTTTCAGTTTTAACGGCTAAGAACAAAGCACATCATAAGACTAAAAGCATACTTAATATATGCAAATTGGCATAAACAGTATGCTGACAAAGTCCTAGAAAGATGTGAACTTGCCACTTCTTAGCACTTTTTATTTTTATTTTCCTAGTAAGGATAGACCTTTACAAGAGGCAGACAACTTGAAGCATTTGCTGAGTCGATCTAATTTGCATGTTTCCCCTATTGTGAAAAATGTTTTGTTTTTCTAAAACGAAGAGCCAAAGAATGCTTAGTTAAAAAAATAATAATAATTAAAAAAGCTGCTATATAGGGACTGATTAATGAAATTTGTATGCATAAGCAAATTGCTATACTGTCTCATATAACAATGAAATTAGTACTGCTAATTACAGTGATACCAAATAACATTTACTAAAGAAGCAGAAGCACTTTACCGTAAATTAATTAGGATATGAGGGATTCAAGCCATGCAGATAAGACTGTGTTTCCGATGCTTATTTTTGGCATTGTATCGAGAAATCCAGACTACAAGCCCAAATGTTCTCATCCGCTGATCTTTCAAGATGCTTCATTTTGCAATATAATTTGGCCTGGCTTCAGATGGGTGTAAAATATCTCTGCGCGTTATAATATTAACAATTACCCAGTGTTTGGATTATGACACTTCCAAAGATAACTCATTTAGAAGTAAAATGTAATGTGTGAGATTTGCAACTGACTTAAAGGCCACCAATAACATCTGTCATACTCTAAAAACATATATCATGTAGAGGAATGGTACTGATGTCTCAGCTAAAACAGTTATTTTAAGTAAGTTGTGTTGGATACAAATCTTAGTTTTTCTTCAAACTTTAGCTGTGCGTTATGTCCAATGTCTTTGTAACTCTTACGCATAATTAACAAGCCACCATTTGAGAAATTAGCATGGCATCTGTCAGCAGTTAAATGTCAGCAGTAGCGTTGATCTCACTGGTGTATTACCAGGGAGGTGTAGTGTTACTATGGACTTATGCATACACTTGCTGGAGGGCCTCCATAAAACAGATTGTAAAATTTACAGCAGATTGTACAATACACAGCGTAGCAGATTGCAGCTCTGTTTTCATTCGATTAGTTTGCTCAAAAGAGCTTTCAATCTTTTTGTTAGTAAGTTTTTATTCCTGCTATTATTTTTCTCTCTCTTCCTTTGACGCAGTTGAAGCCCCTGAGTATGGTTTGGTTTGTGTGATTGAACCCTTTAACAAATGAAACTGATTACCTGCTTTTTATTTTATTTTCATTTACTTAGTATTGTCATTAGTTAGTATGTATGTTATTTGAGAGTACAAATGAATTTGCTCACTGTGTAAAATACTAACTAAGATAAAGTAAAATAGGGTCAGTGGAACAAAAGTGCAAAAACAAGTGCAGGCAAGCAACTATAAAGATCACTCCCCAAATCCCATCAACACAGAAAACAAAATATGTATAGCCACAATAGATATACAGCTTAGGGCGTCACAGTCACAAGTGTGATAGTATAATTACCGCTTAATATGTTATATATTACATGTAAAGAGAAAAAGACAAGAGATCATAATGCAGTATTTATTAATAACAGAAAATCGAAGCAAATAAAAAACACTAACAAAAGTAATGGCACAATTAAGACATATCTCTTATTGTGCCAACATGTTATAGCTGCAAATAGTTATGGTTGGGGGCCAAGGGAGGAGAAACTAGGTACCCCCCTTATTATAAATATTAGGCCCTCACTTGCTGGCATGGGTAGGGGCCAGGAGAGTGGACACCAAGTCCACCCCTTTATTATAAATATTAGAACCCTAACCACCATAAGGGAGAGGACACTAGGGCCCTCCAGTTTATAACTATTAGGGACTCCACCCACTGCCATGGGTGGGGGCTGGGGAAGGGACTCTAGGTTCCCCCTTTATTGTAAATATTAGGGCCTTCAACCATCAGAATGTGTGGGAGCCATGTTTGGGGAAACTAGTTCTTCTCCTTAAAATTTAAGGTATTTCCTGCCCGATGTACACGGCTGAAGGTACAGGTAGGACTATTTCCCACTGTTATTTCACTAGCTGCATGGGGCCTTTTCTAGCAACTGGTGAGCAATGGCTGCCCAGTCACTAGTTGTATATCTTTAGTAGACATCTGGAAGGTGGGAGCATAAAGAGGTACCTCCATTATAGCCAATAGGATTTATTTATAGGATATAAGATTTTTAAGATTTGTATATTTTTTTCACTATTTTAATGTAGCAGCAGGCTACATAATTAACCCTCACACCACTGATGGTTTTTAAGTATTTTCCTGCTGACTGCCAGCACTGTCAGTTGGCTAATCTTTCTGCTTTTTTTTTTTTAAATCCATGCTCGGAGTTGAGTTCTCCGAGCACGGATTTTCCATATCTGGTCTGGATTTCAGGCATCTGGCAGTGATCAGCCCGCCTGCAACCCAGACCAAATTCAGGCCCATTCGGGCTGGATTTACAAAATCTGGACATTGATTAATACCAATTTCAGGAGTTTGCAGTCCAAATGAGCCTTATGTAGCCGAATGGTTTTGCCTCATTTTTTTGCCAAAACATTTTAACGAATGTTCCGCAAAAAAAATTAAGTTTCTTCTGGCAGCAAAACTCCCCCAAAATAATGTGGAATTTTAACATTCATCCTTATCCGTACAAATTTGAATAACAACTACAAGCTGTGAGCGTGTGAGGAAGTCTTCATGTCCAACAACCCCCTATTCTGTGGGGTTATTATACCAGAATTAAAACTACAGCATGCCAGTAGACTATTATTTGAAATATGTAGTGAGAAAGCCGAGATACATAATAGCTTGCTACTTTCCAGTGACAGTGACGCCATTATAAGGCTGTTTATGCTATACCGTACAGTTTCATCTTCAAACCAAACATGTAACAATCTGATTTGCTTTGATACCGTGCAAAACTAGAAAAACAATTATGATATTTGCTTAGAATCAGTATTCCAAGCTCAGTGGAAAATCAAAGTCAAAAGAAATTTTGCAGAGCGAAAAAGAATTTATGATGAAAAGGAATTTTTGAATAACTTGAGTGTTATCTGCCGTTGGGCTGCAAAAATATAGATATTTTTTCCTATTTCCTAATAGTTAAATAGAGATATGGCGAGGCAATATTTCACATGGCCGTATGAATTGGTTGCTTCAAACTGATATTTTTTTTGTACATGAGTAACAAACAATCACAGTTTATAAGTAGTGATGTCCCGAACGGTTCGCCGAATGGTTCGCCACGGATGGCGAACATATGCACTGTTCGGTCCGCCAACTATTCGTCATCATTGAGTAAACTTTGACCCTGTACCTCACAGTCAGCAGACACATTCCAGCCAATCAGCAGCAAACCCTCCCTCCCAGGCCCTCCCACCTCCTGGACAGCTCACTGAGAATGCAGCTTCACAATGAATGTAAAATGGATGCTGTCCAGGAGGTGGGAGGGTCTGCTGCTGATTGGCTGGAACGTTTTTGCTGACTGTGAGGTACAGGGTCAAAGTTTACTCAATGATGACATGGGGTGGACCGGACAGCGCATATGTTCGCAGTCTGCAGCGATCCGTTCGGCGAACCGTTTGGGACATCACTATTTATAAGTAATGTTAGTAATGTTACTAAAAGTTTGAAGAAGAAGTGAAAATATTTTTTTTTCTTTTACAATGAATCTGTAGAGTTTGTATATTGTGAACAATGAGGACTAGCAGTAAATCACTGGATATCTCTGTTTACTCATAAGGTCCTGATGTGTCAAGAACAGATATGACTTATTAAAGTCATGTAGTAAGAAGTATGCAGAATATTTAAAAAGCTCAGTTATGATACACTACTAACCACCACTTAAAGGGATTCTATAGTGTAAGGAATACAAATAAGTATTCCTTATACTATAGTTCCCTCTGCTTCCCACTCGCTTCCCCCAGCATGTAAAGGTTTAAAAAATGTTTTTTACACTTACCTGGTTCCAGTGCTGATGTCCTGCGGCGCTGGGTCGGTGTTCTGTCTCCTCCGATGTCAGTTTTGCAGCTCTACATCATTGGTATCCATAATATACCAGCACTTGGTATTATAATAATTTTAGACATGCCAGAAAACAAGGTTATAAAAGCCCTACTCTAATTCGCTTGTAGGGCTAGAGTGCTTTCAGGTTTACAAACACCATCCCATCTCCATGGGAAAAAATCTTACAAAATTACAAGTTATAATTCCACAGCTTCAAATCTTCAGAGGACTCAAAGGTTTTACAAAGCTTTCCTCATTAGTATTGAGGAATTAATCAAAACTAGAAAGCTGCAATTTCTGGGGAAATTGTGTGAAGTGTTCTTGCCTCCACCAGTAGTCTACAACTGGAGCGGGCAGAGTAACTGTTATTATTTATTTATATAGCACATTTAATTGCAATGTTGTTGCCAAAAGTGCTTCACAGTTACATTAAAACATACATTTATAAAAACATTAGCAGGTGTACAAAAGGCCCTGTCTATGACTTCACTTGCTGCTCTAGCCTGGCAGAGTATTTTGCGGTTGCCATCTTCAAACGGTCGTATTTTAAAAACTATACATCCTACAGCGAAGAGCTTTATATTGTGAAATATTGTGTTTAGTATGTCTCTGAAATATTAAAAATGAAGGCACAGTCGCAGTTTAGAAATTACCCTTCAAATTTAACCTGGCTAGAGCGGAGGTTCAATGAATGTCAGTGGACGGCGTGAGTTGCAAACAAATGGTCATATTGTGAAAACTATCAGGACTATGGCTTAGCCGTGGACATTTTTAGTGGCAGCAGGGATAGCTGAACGTTTTGCTATAAGACTTGTGTAGGTGGGCTTGGAAATGATGGAGTGGTGGCAGTTTTGAAATCATGTCCTGATTTTTCAGCTTTTGCCAGCTCCCACTCTAGTTTTGAACAATTTGCCATTCATTCCTATTGGACCAATTTCGCCATAAAAACGACGATATTCCGTGAACCATTCGGCAAAACGTTCCACAAAGTAATAGCAATCCGATCGGGAACAATCCGCATGTTTCGGTATATTACTGTCTATGTAGTGTAAAAACTGTGGGAGGAGTTAGGGTGGTACATTTGGCTATAATAATAATAATAATATATATGTGAGATAACATTAAGTGGTCTTGCTATGCAAGAACACTTAATTACTAACTAGTTCATTAATCTAAGTATTTATTAGTCTATTAATCTAGGCGCTGATGCAGAGATAACAAAAAACCTTTTACTGTGTTCCCAGGTGAACATTATGACTGACTTGTGTATTTATTTCATGAAACAGTTAATAATATTCAGTTAAATAATAAACATGTGCAATTAATTTAGTCAAAATCAAATTTTGTCCAAACTTGTGTGAAGTCAGAAATTTAGAAGCATGCGAATACCTGAATAGATGGAAAACGAATCAAACCAAAAATGAAAGCACGTGACAAATGGAAACAAATTGTTTCATATCCATTCATTTTGCTAAGGATATCTAATTAGGTAGTTTTCTGTTAAATAATTGACAGAGCAAAACTAAGAAAGGGTTTTTATTAGTGTCAATCTTTCAGCTGTTGCTATCCTTAAGTATGTTTGCCATACTTTAGGAATTATTTATTAAACTGCCAAAAAATCATAATTATGAATAATCCCTTTTCTTTATTTTGCTTTTGCAGCTGGTTAGTGGATAACTCCCTAATTTTCCATCCTTATGTGGGATTGCCATGATAAAGGATACCAAATTAAGGAGCTATTTACTAAACAACTAAAGAGCAAAATTAATAAAAAGGAACTTTCTTAATGTTGCTCTTTCAGCAGATTGGTAGATAACGCTCTATATTGTTAGCCTAACATATTGTCATTAAAGCAACATCTATAGATACCCACACTACTTCATCTCAGTGAAGTCGGTCTGAGTGCCATGTCCCTGTAGCTTTAACCCTGTAGATACAGCAATGTCTACATTGCAGGGTTAACATCCATTTAGTGTATATATCCCTGACAGCCATTAGAGGCAAATCTGACCTGATAGTTGAGTTAAACTCTGCTATTCAATCAAATGGTCTCATAGCAGTAGTACATTTTACCTTTTAAGTCCTCACACAGTGTGGGGAGACATTGAAATACCTAGATAAAAACTACATGGTTAGAAATACAGCTTGTATTCCTAATGCTATAGTGTTCCTTTATGGATACCAGATCCAGGCGCTGTTTAGCAGATTTTAGAAAAAAGGAGAAAGAAACTGCACCCAAAGGTTATGTACAAAACTTGATACGTACACAGGTCTCTTAGGGTTATATACACCTTAGACCTAAAAAAACCCAGAAGAAACAATAATGGTGCAATACAGTATATACAGTAAGTGAGTGATGTGTGATCTCATGTGATTACACTCACATTTAATTGAGCTATCTCAGAGCTCAGCTGTTTCAGCGCATGGGCAGAACAATCCCCATCTAAGGATATATGGTGATATAGGCATCTCAAATGGCTCAAATGGAGTGCAGTATGTAGAACATATATAGGGATCAAAAAAAGATGCTCCAATAGTGAAATAAATATTTGTGAACGTGAAGTAAAATAAATAATGTAATGTACTCACATTTACCAGAGCAGAACTGGTATAATCCCCACTTTTTAGTCTATATTGAATTTGGTTTCTCTTATCTTGCCCCCATGCAATACTAATATAAGACTGAATCTGCAAATATTGCACTAAATAAATTGTCTATGCAGCAGATACCTTACTTTTCTGGTAATTGGCATATTTATGGCAATTCCACGTAAGGCTAGCAAATTACGAAGTTATTTACCAAACAGCTGAAAGAACAACATTGAGATAAGGGCTTTTTAAATTTGACTTTGTCGGCTGTTTAGTAGATAGTTCCCTAACTTGTTATCCTTAAATAGGGCAATTCCACATAAGGATAGCAAATTAGGGAGTCATCTACTAAACAGATAAAAGAGAAAAATTAAGAAAAGGGCTTTTCTTGAGTTTGATCTTTTGACAGTTTAGCAGATAACTCCCTAAAACTGTATTTTGTAACTTTGTGACTTGCAGCTTCATTCATTCTCTGTAGGGAATAATGGGAATCCAAATTTCAAAAACATTAACAACATTTTTAGCCATAATTTGGCTCATCAAAATCAATATTTTCAGAATTGATGATCTGAAATTAGATAGAGTGATAACAGGCCACATACTTATCGCAACGAGTTCACTCATACCACGTCATTGGAGGGCAGTTAAACTTCCATCTATGATAGAAGTGCTGTTTTTTGGTATGAATTGGAGTTGCGGCAACCTTTACCTCAAAAGATTAACTTTTAACAATTTTTGGGGGACAAATGGGAAAGTGAAATGAGAAAAGAGTTTCTCCTGTGAACAGGTCCACATTCCTTGCGATACAATGAGTAATAATATAGATATATATACTAATTGTTTTAATATACTCTGAACAACATATTATTTTGTGTAACTTTGATAATTAACAAATCAAAATGGAATGAAAAACATTTCATCCATGCACATCTATACAAACATCCTCCATGCACATCTATGCAATAATAGAACTTCACACGCTCGCCCTCTAACTTCTATGAGCAGAGAATAATTCACAACTATGTTGTATTTATTTATTTACTGTGATAATATTTGTAATGTGTACTCTCTCCTTTGTGCAATTCATAAAATGTATTCACATAAACATGTTTGAAAACACTTCCACTTCTAGGTGGATGCTGTCCAGGAAGTAGGAAGGTCTGGGAGGGAGGGTCTGCTGGAGATTGGCCGGGATGTGTCAGCTGACCGGAGTTCGCCGCGAACAGCTCATGGCGAACCGTGGCGAACCGTTCGCGAGAAGTTCGCGGACGGTTCGCGACATCTCTACTTCTAGGTAGAATGTTTGTATAAAGCATAGAATGAATTGATCACTAACAATAAACAGTACCTGTAGTTCAATGTTCTATCATGATTCATAGCTGTCATCCTTAAAATGTTGTTGAATGGTTTTGCTCAGTTTGGTTATGAAATTTTGCATGCAGCGCCTATTTGCTGCACAGAGAGATCAGATTTATCAGCATTTAATAACTGGAATTTCAAGAAGCACTCTGTTACAATTACAGCAATGTGACGGAAAACTGGGCTAATGTAGACTATCCACTGAGACACATAGGGTAATGAAACGTCAGTATACAAATCAGGTTTTTAAGGTAAAACTATACATAATGACCCCCATAATGAAAGTTATTTGTGTTTTTTACCTTAATTATTGTGATTAGATAGAAGGAATTCCTGCAATAGCATATTGAGTGACACTGATATGAATACATATGCGTCTTCAATGACTGCTTATAGCTTAGTTTGTCAATGGCCTCTATTGTAGGTAGATTTGACCCTTTTCTTGAAAAAAAAAATAATCTGTCTACCCTCACTAGAAAATATGGTTAAAACAGCAACAGAGAGATAAACAGTAATCTTGCAACCAAGTATTTTGAGTTGTTTTGTGCTCCTTAATGTCCTTTTCACGGCCTTAAAAAAAAAAATTCCCTATCCCCTAATCCGACTAGGGTTAGGGGTAAGGTTAGGGGTAGGGCTAGGGTTAGGGCTAGGGTAGGGGTAGGGCTAGGTTTAGGGGTAGGGTTAGGGGTAGGGTTAGATTCCTGTCATCATTCCCTTAATTTTCCCTCCCTCTCCTGTTTTTCCACTTTTCAGAAATCCGAAGCACTTTGGCACTTCCGAAATTCGGCACTTCGGCAATTCACCAATTCGGACATTCAGCAGCATCCGATTGTCCGAATTGCCAAAATTTGTCCAAATTTAAATTCGGACTGAAACAAATTACACATGTCTAATGTAGATATACAGCAAATTCTATGGTAATCCATGTTAATCAGGGAATGTAAGTATAACATTATTCCTATCGTATAACACACCAGGTATCTATGAGACTGGGAGCACACTTCTCTCATTTTGACTGACAAACATACACCTACAAGCATGTATCCCTCGACTAATTGGTCCAGGTGTTTACTCATAGGCTTTTACTTTCATCGTCCTATTAAATGTCATATTCAGGAGAATTTTTCATAAGCATGCATTTGTTTTGTTACTATGTATACTTACAAACAGCCTGCTAATGGCGACATTTTCAAAACAATGTAGGATTTGTGTGTTTGTTTCTTTTTCCCCATTTATATAACCATTGGTATTTGATATATTCCCCCTCTTTCGATAAAGGTCAAAGCTATATTCTCAAAAATTCTTTTAATGCCCATATACTTCCAGTGATTGTATAATATGTGTATTTATGTGTGCATTCCCCTCAAAGTGTTTGGAACAGCTGTTTCACAATTAAGTCTGACTTACATACTTTACAAAAGGTTAAGATTCGATGATAAAATGACTTGCACTTTCCTTTGTCATTAGGGTGTACTTTTTAGTGAAAGAACCATATGAGCATCAAAATTAACTGAAGGATAACGCAGGGTGGCAGCAATAATTAGTGGCTCACAGAATGCTCATTCAACTGAATCCAAGCAAAATGGCCGTTCATTAAAAACATGTTTCTTATATTACAAAAGAAATATATGAATTCACGGGGGATCATATTAAATTAATCACTCATTTAACTGGTTAGTTAGATTAGTGTCAAGTTTCCAACACATGGCAGATATGCAAATGTTTCCATTTTATTTTATATTTTAAAATGTTAGGTCTGAATTTAGAGAAATAAAAAAAAGAAAAAAAACATAAAACCCTGAATCCTAACAAAGCAATAATTTCACTGAGAAACATATAAATTAATGTTTTACAGAGTCAGTAAACCCCAGATATTTTTCGTCCCTAGGTTCAGTGAAGCAAATAATGATTTTATTCACTGCCCAGGGTAACACGTTATATCCATCCGTTTCCTATAGAAATACTGATGCAAAACGTACCCCTCTGATGAAATTGGGAGTTTACTGGTCCCACCTGTTCATAGATGAAGTTGGTATTTAAAGGGTTAATCCAAGCATGATGACTACCTCATTGATTTGAAGTGGTCATGGAGCTTGGATTTTGTGTTTGCAGCATTTCAATATGAAGCTGTACACATGCAGAGCACCTTGCTACTGGAGGTGTAACTCCAACAAGAATGTGAGTTCTGGGCTGTCAAATGTTAACTCTGTGCATATTGGGCATCATGCAACTCCTTTAATGCTACCCAAGTCATCATCTCAGCCTGTCCCATGATGAGTGTTAAGGGGTGACTAGTTAAGGGGTGTGTCATCACCGAATGAGGATCGGGCTGCAAGGAGAAATTATCTTCTGAGCAGGTCCTTCCTTCCTTAAACAGTCTTTTATTGAAATAATGTTTTTACTTGCAGTAACCCTATAAGCCAGTAGAATATCCTAGTCATTCCTATAGTGTAGGTTTTAGATGTGGAGAGATGGGATGTTTTTGCAGCTACTGTGCAATGTTATCAAATAAGCTTATACTGACCGAAACCGGATGTGATGACATCACTTCCAGGTTGGATCAGAGTGGTGTCTGATGACCATCAGCTGTAGGAGGGATATTTAAATGCATACTAGTAAGCCATGATACAAACACCCTTGAGAAAGGCAGCCAGGAGGTGCCAAAACATTGGGGGTATTAGGGGCTCGTGTTTCTGCCCGAATAGGCTTGTGTAAGTCGTGGTTATTGCCATTGGTTAATTTCTTTGCCTTATTTTTGTCATATTGAATTGAGTTATTATGCTCCATTTGATGTTTTGCTTTGTGTTTGTTATAACCTGTGTGGTCTAATAAAACACTTATTTGTATCTCTTTGGAGCTATCTAGTGTGCAATCTCCTTTCTATTATAATTGATTTTGTTTGTGCGTTTGAGGGAGTGCTGTGGAGCACTGGCACCTAGTTATATGTATTTCAGCTTATGCTTATATCAAATAAGCATGGACCATATTCCCTAATTAATGTATCCAGCACTAATTTGGTGTGGCTACTTGTTAGTTTGGATAATTACAGAAGAACCCACCTTCAAAAACGGTCCAAATGCGCAAAGTTTTTTTTTCCCCTGAACTCTTTAAGCCTTTAAGCTTTATCAAAGGCAAATAAAATTAAGTTTCTTACAGTGGGATTAATTTTCAGTGATAAATCTGATACTATTTTCATACCAGTGTCTCTTTATCCCAATGAATTTGATAAATAATGCCCAGTATTCCGGGAGAATTTCTATTATTTCCACCAGCAGGAAACCTATTTACTGTTTATAATTTAAAGGATGAATAGTTTGTCTTGTCTATGTGCTTTTAGATTTAAATTAATGTCAAATTGTTCAGCGTTGTTACATAGAAAATATAAATGCCATCTCGTTATTTTATTCCGAAGTCACAGAGAAATAAAACCATTGTACCTGGAATACATGTTTTTTTAGATTTGATGCTGCAGTTTACATCAATGTTATCGTAGAAAACAGAAAATTCCTGCACGTGGCATAATCTCATAAAGCTGCAGTATTCTTTGATAGTGCCCCTTTTATTATGGAAAGAAAGCACGTTTTGTTAAAGTAAGATACTGAGTACTATCGCCAGTACAGCCTGTTTTAGTAGTTATGGTGCTAGAAGTGCCCTGGCACCCACCTGGCATTATATGTCAAACAATTTTAGAATAGTTTGACAATGTACCTGGCTCTCAAGATTAAGAAAACCCTGTGCCAGTTACCACAAAACAACATGCTTGAGAAGATTACAAAAATCATTGCAGCTTTATTAGTACGAACAACCTTGGCATTAAGGAAGTTAACCACAGGGGGAGCCAAAGCCAAAGTCTTGGACCCAAAGGTCCCTACTATGAGTAATTATTCTGGGTTTCTTGGGCACACACACCTCATCTGGTCTTCTCATGAATTAGAAGCCTTGGTCTTAACAGATTTGTGCATTGGCTGAGAGCACTCAGCTGATGCATTCAACCAAGTGCAGCCCTGGCCAGGGGAACACCACGTGAATTCTTTCAACATATACATTACAGCGAGGCTTAGTGGTTATGGTGCTTGTAGTGTTCTTTTAACAGTATTATATCCCTGTCTTTATGCTTTCTGTATTCTAACCTAACTTCATACTTCGAAAAAGAGTATTGAAAACTCTATGATTTATATAGTCCACATCAGTTTAAAATGCGTAAGGAGGGTTTTGATGCAATGTATAGAAATATTCCCTATAGAATGTAAATGTGATTCAGAACAATTCAACTTTTTTAAGCAGATTGTTGTTTTTTTATTGTCCTTTTCCAAAGCTGAATAGAAAGATCCCACGGCATTAAATGACCACTCTAGGCACCCAGACCACTTCAGCTTAATGAAGTGGTCTGGGTGCCTTGTCCAGCTAGGGTTAACCCTTTTTTTTTATAAACATAGTAGTTTCAGAGAAACTGCTATGTTTACACTGAGGGTTAATCCAGCCTCTAGATCCTCTAGTGGCTGTCTCATTGACAGCCGCTAGAGGTGCTTGCGTGCTTCTCACCGTGAAAATCACAGTGAGAAGACACCAGCGTCCATAGGAAAGCATTGTAAATGCTTTGCTATGGACTGGCTGAATGCGCGCGCGGCTCCTGCCGCGCATGCGCATTCAGCTGATGACGTCGCTAGGAAGGAGTAGAGGAGGAGGAAAGCTCCCCGCCAGGCGCTGGAGAAAGGTAAGATTTTAACCCCTTCCTCTCTCCAGAGCCCGGCGGGAGGGGGAGGGCACCCTCAGGGCACTATAGTGCCAGGAAAACGAGTATGTTTTCCTGACACTATAGTGGTCCTTTAAATTAGACCTGTGAGTACAGTGAGTGGAGACGCAATTGCTTATTTAAAATAAAATAAAATAGTGAATGAGTGGAAGAAATTTTCATTTAGCTGGGGAATAGCTCTTTCCTTAACAGCCAAAAAACCTTGAAACCCATCTTCTTGTTTAATAATATAAAAGAAAACCAGGAAAGATGTGCTTCTTGGGAATTTGTTATAACCTGGAAATGTATTTTAAGGGTCCTGCATGTGTACATAGCTATAGGTATTTTACTCAATCAGGCTTGCATAATAATAACATCATTTAGAAATACTTTGAAACGACGCATACAATAAATAAAATATGTCACATTTAATGATATATGAAGCAAGATGAGTTATCTGCTTAAGTAAACTATGCAGATTCATTAGTGTGAATAGAAATAGCAATCGTCATTAAAATATCCAGATACATTATTTTATGGCAATTATCGAATGTTATGTAAAGAACCAACATTTTATTTTTAAATTAATGTTTGAGTTGAAATATACCAATGATAAAAATAGAATAGACTTCTATGGTTTCCAACTGTTTTAAGTAGAACCCATAGCTGCAGTTGTACATTTACGGCCTCCTAGCTGTGTGTGGTGGTGTTTGCACCTTGCTTACTGGTTATTCAGTGAAAGAAGCTTGCTTTTAAATGCAATTGGTAACGTTTACCCAATCATTAAAGGAACACTATAGGCATTATAACCCCCGCAGCTCACTGCAGTGGTTATGGTGCGCGCCATTGTAAGGAGTCAAACTTATGAATTATATGACATCTTATCTGATGTCTGCCGTGCACCACTCCCCACCTCCACTACTATTGGCTAAGAACCAGAAGTTCCTGAGCAGGGCTTAGCTCATTGGCTGAGAGTGTCAATAGAAGTTCCTGCTAAGGAACGTCTTGCTCTCTGCCGGTGGTAGTGGAAGTGGGAAGTGGTACATAGAAGACTCGAGGTAAAAAAATCAAACCTGAAATCATAAACTTTCCAATGATCTATAGTGGTTATGGTGCTTAGAGTGTTTTTGTAATTACATGTATAAACAGATTGCTGTGTCACATTTGTGATTATCACAAAAGCATAAACATATTGGCTTCAGGTTCCAGGCAGGAAAGAAATTCAGTGTATTTTCTCTACATTTTAGGATCAGTGCAAATATCCACATGATTTGCAGTGATTTTCTTTCAATTAACATTTCTTTAGTCTATGATTAATTAAAGGTCAAAAAGTTTGTAAAAGTTAGACTTTCCTCCCCTCTGCGGTTAATTTCTTTTGGTCCTAAGTCTACAGGCTGTTGAATGATGAATGTAGCTCTAATGTAATGGAAATTGATCTATGAATTTCACTCACAAGAAGGACAAAATTACAACTACCTAGGAAGTATATATTAGATTTAATTCAGGCATCAGGAAAAATAATCCCCCGGTATGTCTGGTGCTCTTATGTGTTCCATAGAGTACATTGCCACTGATTAAATAATGAGAAATTCATTCTATCACAGTAGTGCTTGAGCTTGCCTTATATACCTGTAATTGTGAATGCACATGCAAACTGTTCTATTCATATCCTTTCACAGTGGCTTAAAAAGAGTAATTAAGCTGGTTTTGTGATATGGATCTAATGAGTTATCTTACTCAAACTGGAACAAATGTATCTTAAAAGACAGTTTAATGATTAATAGAGCTAACTAATACCTGTAGAAATTAATAATAATAAAAAAAAAAAATAAATAGAAGTCAACATAACAAAAAGGATTTATTGTTTGCGAGAAACAGAAAGTGTTGACCTGAGCACCTACTCTATATTTTTCTCTAAACTGAAAAAAAAAATGACAAACTTACCAGAAGGGTAGAAAAATGAATATCCATGGACTTATTTTGAGCTGGAAAATCTGTTTTTGATTGTTTTGTTTTTTTTATAACAGGTAAAAACACATCTTTAAAAGGCACAGTATTGTTTTTAGCTCTGCCAACTTCCTCCCGTTTTTGATACCTTTCTTACATTGATGTCTCCAGGTGGGAAAGTCATCCCATTTTATTGATGGCTTTCTCCTTTTGCATGTGGGATCTCCTATTTCAGGGGTAGACAACCTTCAGCACTCCAGATGTTGTGGACTTGATCTCCCCTGATGCATTGCCAGCACTAAGGTTGTAAGAGCCTTATGGGAAATACAGTCCACAGCATCTGCCAAAGGACCTCTGTCCTTTTTTTAAAAATGGGACTGCTCATTTTCTTCTTGTGTAGAAAGAGGAGATAAATTTCAGAGAATTGACCCATAAGATAACATTTAATTATATTCTTATTTTACTGCACTTCATAATTGCCATGTAATCAATGGCTCATGATAATTGGTTTTTGCCATATGCATTTTTTTACTCAGTTTGCCTTATGTGAATAAAAACTTTACTAAAGTATCCGGACACATACGTAGTTAAACATTTTTGGTGCATTTACTGATCACTCAAATACTGACCTCTCAAGTGTACTTCCAACTGTCAGAATTGTTTGTTATTATTGAACATAAAAGATTCTAGATAACACAGTTTCTGCTTCTATTATTTGAAATACATCAATATAATACATCTTCAGGTTACCCATGCTTCAATTGACCTGCATTTACTTTGGTTAGAAACATCGCTTACCCGGCCAAAGGCCATTCATAATTTGAAACTGTCTCTGAGTATGGTTCTGCATTGCCCACATAAACTCAGATTTTATGAACATCCGTGTGTAATATGATCTTCGGTCGGAAAGATGATGCTTCCAACCAGAGAGAACATAGCAGGTAGGTTAACAAATGTAACAACAACTTACAAACTTACAATAAGCAAGCAGAAAAAGGGCCTAGGGAGCACTAAATGTGAATTGAGTACTAGCACCTGGAACAACACATTTTCAGGAGAACACAACCACACAGGTAATCTGCAAATAATGTCCACAAGAAAAACAGAAATGCCCAGTGGTGATAGAATGAACTTCGATTTAGAAAATAATGGATAACAACAGGATGCGTTCGAAGATCACTTAAAATAGTAAAACAATAAGTCAATAAAAATTAGCATTATGATCTCAAAATAATAGGAAAATACCTACAGCAATTTACTGACCTATATGAATATCATTTCAACTTAATGCAACAGATATTTTAGGACTTAGTAGATAAGTGAGTGCGCTGGATTTTCATTTTTACTGTACTTATTGGCTCCCATCAGCACCCCATTTAAGTATGTTTAGGTGAGTGCAGCCAAACCCTTGTTTTCTCCTATAGATATTTTAGGACTATAGGAGAAATCATTGGATTTAAATTATAATTAGATAAAAAAAAAGATTGAACTGTATTAATCTCTCTGACGTGTGGGAAATTTTCTTAGTTAAACAATAATTAATAACTCAAACAAACTACTAATGCTGAAAGGCTTTGTTTTTGCTGACACCATTACTTTGGTTGTCAGTTTTAACGTGTAGCTCTAAATTATGAATCAGGCTTCTGTGTTTTTTTAATTTAGCCATTACAATTATTATGTTTACAAAAATATATGGAAAATCAAGGCACATGCCCACTGTATGTTGCTCTGTTCTATATTGGAACTCAAACAGAAAAACAACCATGAAATGTTGTCACTGCAATTTATTTTTTCTTTCTTGACAACTGTTAGCTGTGCAAATTGACATTATATATAAAGTTCTTATATGAAAATTCCGCACTGAAGGTTTTTTCCCTTCATGCATTTACTCTCCCTGTAAAGTAGAGGTCTAGGTTGTGTGTACTCTCGAGTCTTACTTGACGATTTCTGGAATACAACTGGTCAACTAGAGTAGAAAAATGTAGAAAACCTTAACAGCTGTTGAATGTATGGAGAGCATTGATTAGGTATTGGGACAGAAAATACTGACATGCAACATCTGATGCCTTTACTGAAAAAAAAATAGATTAAAGAGAAGTAAGCCCAGGGCAGAACTTCAATCACCTAATATGTTATCCAACTTGAAAATATTTTCTTTAAACCAAGGTTCAATCAACAAAAAAAGATTATTTGAACCAATTGATTTCAACGTGAACAGCAACCTTCTATAAGGCTATCAAAGGGTTATTCCAACCAAGAACAGTGTTTTATGAAAAAGTTTGTTTTGGTTGTGACCGCATCAGCTGGTAAGGTCCCCCCCCCCAAGTATACACACACACACACACACACACACACACACACATATATATATATATATATATATATTTATATTTAAAAAAAAAAAAGTTCTCTGCCCTCTTCTGCAAGGGGTCTTGTTGTAAAGCGCGGGCTGGGGGAAGACTTGGGTTGTCTATAGGGTTGGACTGCTCTGCCATTTTTTCTTGTCTGTCGCCAAAATTCTAGGCATACTGGTAATGGGCACCTGATATAAGCAGAATTCAGATGAGGTTGTGACTTTTTACTGGAGAGTGTGTGAGTTTCAGCCAAGGGAGTATAGATTATGTATGCATAAAAAAATGTGATTTTACTTCTAAATGACAGAGAACCTGCAGTTACACTGTTGAGGCATTTTCTAAACACTAAGCTAAAGTTATTTTGGTGCTTAGAGTATTACTTTAAATTGGAAACTTCAGAAATCACCTTTACGAGCAGACTGAACATATTTGCGATGCTTTCAGAATGGGCATTTTTCACAAAGTTCTACACATGCATATCTACTTTTAACAATTTATCCAGACAGACATCGTGCATTATCCGTGAGACAGTCTGTGCCGTGGCGATAGCAGAGGAGGGGAGATGATGGTCCTTCAGTACAGTATGGTGTATGTTTATCACATATAATGACAATAAAAAAAAAAAATGTCAAGCAAAAAAAAAAAACAACATTATAAATAATGACCAAGAGGTAAGCCAAAATAATTAACAAAGCAAACCAAACTGGCTAGAAAATCAAATCACCAGACAGGATATCAAAGTTCGGAATCACTCAAGATCTGGAAACAAAAAAAAAGTGTAACAAAGAAAAATATCTGCAATACATTAAAAAAATTGTAACCAAGAGCAAACTAACTTGCAGAATGGGTGCCAAAACATCAGCAAAAGGAGCATGTGACGTGGTTGAATGCTCAAAGGGATGGCTTGTAGACTTGTGGGAAATTTATTTTGTGACTTCTACTTCCATATTTTTCTTTTTAAATATGAATGTACTTTAATTTATACAGGTAAGGGTTAAGCAAAATATATTCTTCTTTGAATAAAATGAATCGAGGACCAAATTATATTGTTGTGAGCTTGAGTGTATTTGGGTATATCTGAGTGTATTTTTAAAGCATCTGTCTTGAACGGAAGGATAGCTTGACAGCCAAGGGAAATGGTTATATAAAACCTCGAGAGAGCAGTTCAGGTATCATCCACATTTCTTGACATCCATCATCTGATATATAGGAGCTTACATACTCGGTAGTAATTGAGTACATAGAAGAACACTTTTGATTGATATACAGAAATTACATCTGTATGTGTAACCCATCAAAACCTGACTAACTTGGTTTCTATTTGCAGTCAATATTCCTAAATATTGCTTTTTTAGTAATTAGTGTAACTTTAGCCATTGTTGTATTTTAAACACAGTGATTTCTTAGATATACCACTATACTGCATGTAAAAAATATTCAGAAAATGGAAGTGACTGATATAGCAGTTGATATAGCTGCAAACAGCAAGTGTTGCCCAGGAGTATGACTCACAATATTATGAGGCAGGAATTTATGTGCTAAATATCCTGGTACTGTATTGTCTCCACACTGTACAGTTCCAGTTACACCAGGAGTTATGAATTTGAATGCACACTGTAATGTCCCCAGCTTTGTAGAACGTTATTTAAAAACAAAAGTGAATATTTATACAACGGGAGCTTAAACATGTGCAACAGACACTATTATATAAAGCCCTTAAGGACACATGACGGAAATATTCCGTCATGATTCCCTGTTATTCCAGAAGTTGTGTCCTTAAGGGGTTAAAAGGCTGCTGTGACCTGTGTCCAAATATTTATCTCCTTTACACCACTTGATACAAACAAAGATACCTCAACTGTGTGGTATATACACCCACCCAAGTCAAATGGTGGAGCGCTTTCAAATATATATGAATATATATAAGTGCAGAATACAGAGAATTGCAAAGTGCTCACCTTTTGCAGAGCCTGTTATACCTGGCTCTTAGTATTTAGACACTTGTGTCTATATAGGGGACACAAATAATTCTGGGTATTCTGCACTTTATTGAATTTGCATATTGCACTAGGAATTTCTCCATATTTTTTCTTTGCAAGCTTGACAAGATACAGAGGAAGATGGACAGTGTCACTTAAGCATGCCTCTGCTTATGAGATCTGAGCATGTCCCTATAAGGGTCTGCCAAATGTGAGTGCATCCAATTAAAGCTACTTTCACAGCAAATATTGGTCATATTGCACTATATATGTGTGTATTTTTATAAACTACAACATTTTACCCTCACTTTAGGGGTAAGTGTCATATTTTATAGCGCTCCGCCATTTAGCTTGGGTGGGTGTATATATCACACATTTTGTTTCTTATTTAAAATCATTAAGAACAGGTATGTAAAGGCCGACAGTACGTGTGACAAGAGATAATGTCAGGAAAATTCACTAAGCCTGAAATTGTGGAGAGATAAGAAGGGAAATGGAAAGCATTTGAGTTGGTGATCTATTCAGTTTTGGCTGTTGACAATACTTTTCTCAATTCTCACTTGAATGAATAAGTCAGTGAGTGACTGTGTGTGCCAAAGCAATCATATGTGCCTCTCTAACTATTCTCTTGCATAGCTCTGTCTCTGAAAGTCTGTGGTGTTTACTGCATTCTATATTAACACTGGGAAGTGCTGATGTAGCAAAAATGGGTAACTCCCTCCATAATATAATTCATCTCACTTTACAATTCAGCAGAAATCCTGGCTGACACACACACTGCTGTAGCGACATATATGTTCCAAGGCATTCTAAACGTGTTAAGAGAAACAAATGATTTGCTTCAAAAGACCAAAATCAGGAAAAAATGAAAAATAAATATAGTTTGCTTCTGGAGACCTGTATTTCTCCTTTCATTACAATAGCAGGAGATATGAACTGATGTGGTACATGCGTGAATATTTTGGTATACGAAATGGACCAGAACAGTTAATCCTGCAGTGAGCAAGACATGAATATGCATTATTCATTAATATCAAATAATATTCTTCATAACAGTCAATAAAACATTCCTGACTGGGAAGAAGGGATAATAAAATAAATTGCCCCATATTATGCAAATCTTGATAAAAAAAAAAACACTTGGGGGCGGAGCCTGACCGCCGAGCAATACAGACGTGGGCAACACGAGCTCCCGCCTGACGGGCCGAATTTGGGGCAAAATCACCGGCTACATAGACTGCAGACTCACCGGGTTGTGCTACCCATACTGGGAGTGCACCACGGAACCGAAGGACACCCCTCTGAAACCCGTCGGGGCCGGGAAGACGAAACGCCGAATGCGGCCTACTAAAGTTGGAGCCGGGGGGAGACGGCCGCTCAACCCGACGCCAGACACACCAAGCGACTTTACAGGTTTCCTACCCCCCCCCTTTGGACCGGTGGGGGTTATCCCGGTCCCCACTGGGAGAACGGACTGTGGCACCAATCCCTACCCCAGCTGTCTGAACACAGTAGGCAACGCAAGGCACCCCAACCTCACAAAATGGCGGAGGCCATACCACAGTCGCAGCAAACTCCCGCACGAGCACCCCCAGACACTCTTGAAACCAGACTGGACGCTTTGTTCCAGGCATTTTGGGACAAACTGCGGACCCGTGCCACTGCCGAACAACCCAACCGGTGCACAGAACGGGAGGCGGGCGCTTCCCCTCCGGGTAACCTACGCCACATATCGCCTCATCGCACCAGCAACTGCCCGCCCAGGCTGATAGCCAACAGAGGCCTGGCCTCGAGACATCAACCACACAGGGAGAAGAATGCACGCCGCAGGCGGCGGATGCCACCGCGATTCTCTAACTGCCCCTTAAGGGGCCAGGACCGGGCCACACGTGAGTACCGAGTCCGTGGACAGAAGGTGTCGGCTTTCACAACATCCTGGGGCTGGAGGATAGCCCCCCGCACCCGCTGTTCCCCGGTTAAACCCGGCAGCCAATCTCTGCAACTGACAACCTGTCAAGCTACCTATCCTCTCAGGCAGAAAACACCTCCAGGCACAGTATCCCTGCGACAGCCAAGCAAGCGGAAAACCGCCCGCCTTGACCGCAGCCTCACACGACCCCTCATACAGTTACAGCTAAACACCGAGGACGATGGACCAACGACGCATACCCTTCTGCAGATCCAGAGCTGGAAAAGAGCCATGGAACAGCATACTGTGGTAGACAATCGATGGGACTACCCTACACTTGTACCGCCCATACCGCTACTGGGGATCGGCTGACCGGGCGCCTGAGCCCTCACCCGGAGTCTCTGTTAACCCACGGAAGACACCGTGCAAAGGGACATACCAGATAAGAGACTCCCCATTTTCTGTTGAGGAAATTCTAGCTCAGCTTTGTTTTATTTTGTTGCCTATAACTTTGCCCCTACTGGTTGCGCAATTTGCTATGCTTGGGCCTGAACCCAGTGGTATAATGTTCTCTATGCATGCATGACTTTATGTTCAACAAGCTTGATTACACACAGACACAAACGTTTAGCAATTTTCAGCTTGATGCCAAAAGCCTGTATAATCTCACGTAAAGTATCACACGAGAATAAGGCACACTTTGGGCACGCAGTCTATATACAACATACGTTCACTACTTCGAGCGCATGCAACTACTCGAGTCAGTTTCAGCTTCTAACATGTTGTACCCACACTACCTATAATACCTATACTGTTACTTGTGCAGCCTAAATATTGCCGTAATAATTGAACCATACAGTTATGGATGTGTTAGCAATTTACTTGTTCTTATATATTAAAAAAAGAGGCAGACGCTTCATGGAGGCAGTCCCAATTGTACTGTTATAATCCTTTTAAATTGTATCTTAAATACCTCCCCTTCTTTTTTCTGTTCCCATACAACTATATGCCTCAATAAAAGAAAGATTGACAAAAAAAAAAAAAAAACACTTGAAGTACAGATACACTAAGGTCCATCAGTGCATCAGAAGGAAATTAATATTACTAAAGGAAATATGAAAAAAAACTGCGAAACTGTGAAAGTTCCACATCCACATTAGCAACTGGCAAGCCTCAGGATCCTCCAGCTTTGGAAGACTGCTCTATGAATGGTTTGACTTGGAATTATGGAATGGTGCCAGCAGTCTAATAGAATCATAAATACTGTATTGGTATGTAGTGATTATAGTGCTTATAATGTCCCTCTTACTTAATCTTTACATTGTACAGATTGAATCACATCTTATATCTTATATTAACAATAAGCTGAACTGTCTTTAACTTGCATACATGAGGTATAGTCATTTTCTTTTAATGTTTTATCAATTAAGTGATATCATGTATTTTATGAAAATCTTATACATAGAGCAAGTAGCATTTTATATTATGATAGTAGAGACATTTAGTTGCCATTCAGTGAGCATTTGGCTGCTGTTTAGCTGGATCTATTTTCAGATGAATATCAGTGCTTGTCATAAGACCCACCAGAAAATAACTAGGACCTATTTATTTTTATAATGTCAGTTAGGCACATAGCGAATGAATAACCTCTATTTGTTTAAATATATGCATTTGGTATATGGGAAAGAGTGCAGGTAACTTTTTTCTTTGGTATTTAATGTATGTATTGGGGCTGATGTGTACTATGGTTGTTGCTGCCGCCCAAGAGAAGTGGGAATTTGAGCGCAGGACTTGTTTTTTTTGTATTTGTATTCACTTTTGTATCACACAGCAATGTTACAATGCTGCCGCCCATCCCATGTGTTTCCTATTAAGGGTTAATATTTAGAATCCTACTTTTAAAACATCTATTGCTCATATGATCTGTGAATTAAATCAGTTCCCCAATCATTAATCATCTTTTTTGGCATAACAGACAGAATTCAGAATCACAAATCAAAGCGAACATGCTCGCCCACTGGGAGAGTCGTTTGGATTGTGATCCGGCTGCATTTGAGCTCGGAGTTCGGGAACTTGAAAAATCACCCAATTGGCCCAAATACGGATGAGTTGCAGATCAAAATGAAATTATTCTACAAATCTATTATATAATATGTACTGATAACAAATCTTTGGATTCATCAATCTACTAAACTGAATTTTCTTTTCTCGATCCAGGAATCCTATTAATGTTACATAATACATATACAAATCACTATTTGTTGTGTGACTTTGCTTTGGTATTTTCTCAGTAAATTGTGGGGTGATGTAAATCAGGGGTACCCCTGTGACATATTGCTGCATATTGTCTTTTTGTTTTCCGGCCAGACATTAATTTTGTATATTATCAGACAGAGTTTGTAGTTTCTGCTCATCTGTAAATGAAATCTATACACTCCCAATGTACTGACGGGCAGTACTTTCAACCCCCTTCCAAAAAAACAACAATACAGAGCTCATAGCTTCCTAAAGATAAAACACAATATGGCAACCTCAGTTGAGAACTGATGTGTTGAAGTTCAGTTCTAGAGGAGGGCCGGTATATTATCACTTTCTTTGTATATAAAATTGAAATAGTTTGTGATTTTTTACGCCATGGAGATGATAAAACATACACACGTATTTTACCGCTGTTCAATTGACTGTGTTTTATGTTCTGCTCTGAAATGTACCTAAAAAATTTATGTTTCCTTTTTCTGGACTAAAAAAAAAAACAACAAAAAACAAAAACCCCATGGTGATTCACATTGGCTTGGCATTCAATTTGCTGTTCATTAGTGAGACTACACAGACTGCATGCTGCCTAATTCATGTGAGGCAATATATCAAGCAGACTAGGCACTGTCACACTGGATGCTGATAATTTACAAATGCTTTTTAGTGCTTGTATCAAATATAACAATCCAATTTCTAACCTCTAATGTGTGCATTAAAAACAATGTTAGGTAGAAATAAAAGAAGGGACTTCATGTATACAAAAATAAATAATATGTTCAATGTATTTTGTAGTGTGCTTTGAAAAAATGTAAGCACAATCTTTGAGGTATCCCTGAAAAAATATTTATTTAAAACATTTTAACTTTCTATATGATTTAGAAATTTCAAAGATTGTGATTTTTACTAAATGATGGTACTAAATAATAGTCCTAAGATACCTAGCAATCTGGTTACCTGATGGTTTAAAGTTGGACCATCAGCTATTATATACCTGGATAGACTGTGAGTACAGTGATACTCATATACCACTATGGACATTTAATATTTAATACCACTGTAGCAAAAAAAAACCCCACAAAAATAGAGAATATGAGAACTCTGAGAATGGACAAATCTTGCTCTTCAGTTAGTTCCCACTCAGGTCTCAAAAATGTTTACGTTCAGTTGATCCATTACAGAGAAAATATATGCCATTTGCATATCAGACTGATCCCGCCCATAACGCATGTACGTATTGGGACTGATGTGTACAATGGTCGTTGCTGCCGCCCAAGAGAAGTGATTAATGACTGGGGAACAGTCACTAAATGTTGATTTAATTCACAGATCAAATGAGCAATAGCGGTTTTAAAAATAGAATAAGTAAAAAAAATAAAAAATTAAAATAAGCAGCATTGTAACATAGCTGTGTGATACAAAAGAAAATCCATGCCATTTGCATATCAGACTGATCCCGCCCATAACGCAGTCCAGATCCAAAATGTTCGTAATTTCTCTCTGCACAAGAGATACACGTTTTGCGTTAAAAGATTACCATGTGATTATATAATTTACATAACCCCCACGAGGAGTTCCTAGGAACACAGTATACGGCCCGTACTATATACACACAGTTAATTGCCTCCTAGCAAAATATTTCACCCAGCTTCTTAACCCTTATCATAAGTCTGGGTAGTTTATACTGAAAGTCTAACTTGTCTTATCTAAACCACAGACATGCCTATTTAATATGTAAAATTACTATCTGACTAAAAATGTTTCGAGACCTATTTACTCAAAATGCATATATTAACAAAAATTGTGCCATCCCTGCAAGCCACAATACTGTTCTTTCTTTATTGTACTATTCATTTAGCCCGTACCAGCTGTTGTGGCGATACGAGCTTGTTTGTATTACTTGCGTACCTTACAGCATTCATATGTGAGCATTCATATGCTTCTCGGTACCGATTGGTTGTGGTGTCTGCTGCAGTGCTTGGAGTCCTCAGGAAGCGCTGGGAGCATCCTTCAACGGAGGTACCCAGTCGGGGTGCCAGGTGATCCGTTACATTTACCATATGGTAAACACTTATAAAAATCTACTGATTCGATTTAAGTCCTTATTTTATTTACCTTTTCTCTCTTGCAGCGTTGCTCTCTCCATAGGATTAAGTGCTCTCCCTGTGTGGCTGCCGTTCGTATAACCGAACGCCACCTGCTGGAGAAAACAGCAGCCATCTTGTCGAATGTAAGGAGGCAGTGGGACTTGGTCATCGAGTGTCTGGAACTCCAAATCTGACACTCGACCCTGCGAACACCAGTCAACTTCATGAACGTCTGCTTCCTTTCCCAGACAAGCCAGGAGAGCGCTGTTGGGTAGGTTTGTTCACATGAACAAGGTGAACAAACGCTACCTATGAGCCAGGGGAACAGTTTGTGGTTTTGTTCGGTTTTGAACTCCTGAAATTCACCGACCGCTACCCCAGAAACTTTGGAACTGTATTGGGCAGGTGCCTCATGAGCGGTCAGCACAACAAATAGGAATTTCACCTTCTGATCCTTGGTAAGGATTGTATCACCACACTGTTAAAATAGAGCAATTTTACAGCTCCAAAAGTATGTTATCTATTCTCACATACAGAGATCACTATATACAGTTTGTTTTCTTCCTTATGTGCAAGTGCTGTCGAAGAATCTGTGAACCAGTTATATCCGTAGGTGGGAACCTGCAAATTTAAGCTTTAGTAAATGCTCTACACTTATGAGTGCAATTCCTATTTTTAGCACTTTAGTTACTTTATGTTTACACTATTGGATGTTTTTTGTCTATACATATTCCATGGGAGAGATCATACCATTATTCATATCCACTAGTGGGGAGTGTACCACTACACGCTTTTACTACCAGAGCTTGTATGATAGCCTTAATACATGTGAATGGGCACTTTATATTGTATGTTATTCACTCTTTGTGTTACACACTACACTATTAGTAGCCTCTTTGTTTCTCTTTTTTTCTGCATATGCACCTTATAAGAACGGATTCTACCACATAAAATTTGAAATCATCAGAAGAACATTGGGACTATTTATTTTATATTTTTTCCTGGTGTGTCTGCTGCTTTTACATATAATTTTTTATATTTTGTTGTTTTATCTAGGCACAACCTGTTTTCCTGTATCGTTCTAAGTACCAATGATAGTATATTCATTCAATCTAACTGTTATAGGTCAAATATCAAAATAGGATGTCCCACTCATTTAGTGAGAGCAGAGCATTGGATATGCAATGATAAATAAGTAGGACATTCGCCTGACAGCGCAGACACTTCAGAGACAGGATTCTAGTGACAGCATGAAATGCCATTGATCTCTAGAAAGGTGGTTAGAATGAGGCTTTAAAGGGGTTAAATTAAGACTGACAAGAGACCAAAGGGTTTCTACTTTGCCTGCATGTGGTGCTTAGGATGATGATAACTGCCTCTATTTGCAAGTGTCAGTAATCAGCAGAACACTATATTTAAGTTATACAATTGTCTGTTAGCCAGAAAAAAACCTTACAAGGGGGGTTAGCCACTAAACAATGAACTGAAAACTAAACTGCGACATTTTTAGAACGCTGGTTTGGAAAAACTCCTAAGCTCTGATATAGCTACAGTCTCCAATTCAGTGTTCGGTTCACTCCAATTCAATATTTGGTAAATAAGCCCCAAAAGAGTGATTACTGAATCTAAGACTAAATATTGTAATTGGCTTTATTCTATTTTTTGGATCCAACCTGTGAAGTGAATTCCCACACAATTCTGGGAATGCCAGCAACTTTCTATAAATGGAATGACCTGTCATACAAGACCCTTAACATCTCTCTGCAAACACGTCTGCCAAATTTTGCTTTTTATATTCATGGAAGTTATTTGTTTCCCATGTCTTGATTGCAAACTGCAGCTAGGCCATGTCTAAAATTTTTCTCTTCTAGATGAAATATTAGAAACTGCTTGATTTTTTTTTGAAATACTCAAACACATAAACAGGTATAAGGCACTAAATAAAATTGTTTAAAATGTTTTTTATGCATTAAGTAACAATCAGAGAAACATTACATACACTATGCATGAAGAGGCATTGTGAGGAATAGTTCTAAAAGAGTGGAAATTGATAGAAGATTCCAATGGTTTTTCAAAATTTTACTTTGCTCAGAACTTAAAGTAAGTAGTGATGTCCCGAACGGTTCGCCACGGACGGTGAACATATGCGCTGTTCGGTCCGCCCCCTATGTCATCATTGAGTAAACTTTGACCCTGTACCTCACAGTCAGCAGACACATTCCAGCCAATCAGAAGCAGACCCTCCCTCCCAGACCCTCCCATCTCCTGGACAGCATCCATTTTACATTCATTGTGAAGCTGCATTCTTAGTGAGCTGTCCAGGAAGTGGGAGGGACTGGGAGGGAGGGTCTGCTGCTGATTGGCTGGCTGTGAGGTACAGGGTCAAAGTTTACTCAAGCCTTACTGTAAGTGCTTATTATATAGGTTTGTAGAAAAATTATTTTACAAAAAACACAACCTTTATTTTGACTATTATCGTATTACTGCAGAGTGTGTGGTGCTTAGAGCTCTAATTTCTAAAAATGACCTGTAGCAGCCGTGATTTGTAAAATCTCTGTGTTGTAAAAAGTCCACTTATGATGCCAGTCAAGCAGTAGGAACAACCAGTTAGCTTTATATCAATTTTGACAACATTACATGTACCACATGTTAGACATCACAAGTCTCCCAGTAGTTCCTGGAGAATAACGTATTTTTAACGAGGCTCCCTGACACCTGCAAGTCATATAGAATATCCCGGAAATCCCCCACACATTGTATGTAAGATAGTGTGTGTGATTACTGGGATATTATACATGATAAATGTCCCCTATAGATTATCCACCTGTTAAATATTATAGATGAACAGGGGCCCAGTCGGAGTGTATATGCCAATGTGGCTACTATCAGTTTATGATACTGTTACAATCACCCTATGTGTTGATTGCGCAACTGGAGAATAAACTATTTATTCCACAAACCTTTGCTGTTCAGGGGTACACCTAGAGCATTTGGCACCCGGGGCAGATCCTGTGCTTGGTACCCCCTATCCACTCTTTCCCCCCCCCCCACCCAAAAAAAATAAAAACACCTGTAAATTAATTTTAAACGTGTTCTTTTGTTTTATGTATTGAACAAATTTGGAAACTTTCCAAAACCGCTGTCAGCTCCCTTGTACAAAACCCTTGTCCGGCCCCGCCCTCTCCTACAAAACCCCTGCCCCGCCCCCTTCTACAAATCCTGTGCTGCCCCCCGTCTACAAAACCCCTGCAACCCCCTTGCACAAATCCCCTGCTCAACCCTCTTATAAAGACTCATGTCCCAATACAAACCCATGTCCCCTTCTACAAAATCCCTGCAGCCCCACACACACACATTTACATGCAGACAGTCACAAACACAGTCACATGCAGACAGTCACAGACAGTCATGCACCCAGTTACAGGCAGACAGTCAGTCACATACATTCACGCACACACAGTCAGAGGCAGACAGTCACACACACACAGTTAAAGGCAGCAGCAGACAGTCACATGCACAAAGTCACAGACAGATAGTCACACACATGGTTACAAGCAACATCAAACAGTCACAGGCAGACAGTCACACATACATAGTCACATGCAGACAGTCACACACAGTTATAGCAGACCGTTACACACACAGTCAGTTACAGGTAGTAACAAACAGTCATAGCCAGACAGTCACGCAAACCGTTACAGGCAGACAGTCACATATACAGTCACTCACACACACACACAGTCACTGGCAGAGAGTCACACACATAGTTACAGGCAACATCACACAATCACACACAGTCATACCTGTGGCAGACAGGTTCACACATTCACACACACGCAGTTACAGGCAGACACACACACACACACACAATTACAGGCAGACCGTCATACACACACCGTTACAAGCATATCATGTGACTTGAGAAATCCGAGACACTGTACGTGGTCACGTGATCAGACACATCCCATTTCATCCGGAAATGTAAGTAAGGAGCTTTACTTTAGTGCTGTTTATATATAATTTAATCTATTCTAGTTTAAAAACAACTCGAAACACCTTGCATACAATTAAATGATTAGATGAAATAATTATCTCATTTGTGCACTATTGGCTGAATTTGCTTGTGTGATCTGACATCCTCAATATGTAAGTAAATGATTGGAGAGACAATTATGTTTTTATGTTTTGAACAATATATTTAAAATTAATGGTAGTTTTTTCACCTGTTTTATTACTTGTAATTTAGTCACATACACCTATATATTGTTTGTGATTGATGTGCTTTAGTAGCTTGACAAAGGCCCTATGGGGTTGAAACGTTGCTTTTTGTTCTGTGATTCCAATAAAATTGCCTTGTTTGGAATTCATTGGAGTGCCTGGATTATTTTCATATTCAAACACACACAGTTACAGGCATGCAGTCGCGCACACACACATAGTTACATGCATGCAGACACACACATACACAGTTACAAGCAGACAGACACACACACAGTTACAGGCATGCAGTTAAGACAAATAAACACAGTTACAGGCAGACAGTTACACACACACACACACACACACAGTTACAGGCAGACAGTTATTTTCGGCAGATGCTTAACTGCTCTAAATGCAATCTAAACTAATTTCCAAATGTGAACACAACTTTAGCAAACACCCAAACTACAACTTTGTGTCAAATCTGGGATTTCTTTTGACTATAACAATTCAGAGATCAATCTGGAGGTTACAGAATTTTCTTAAAAAGAAAAATGTGTATATGGTCCTGTCACAGTTTCCTGTCTCTCCTACACAAAAAGTGGAATTTCCTTTTCCCTTGTAGCGTAAGAGTGCACAGATAACACCCCTGTAGAGGGAAGGAAGTCATGTAAACTAGACTTCAAATCGTACCTTGCCTTATGACTGTATAATGGCTTATTGCACTATGCAGCTCAGCTCTGTTAGAATGTTGGTAAATATATGAGCTTAGCCCCTGGTGAGAAGGAAGACAGCGGGTTTATTAATATCTACCACAAAGTTCTGTTCATATACAGAGCAATGAAACCAGCAGCACATAAAAAAAATCCTAAACTGGCCAGGATATGGAACCAACATACCACATCTGTCAGAAGCTGTAGTTTGCTTTGCAGACAATGCTATTATTATTATTAGTCAAAGTAAAGCAATTAAATTGACCCTTTTTGGCTCCCCATGACAATACACTTCTTAACCCCTTAGTTACCAGAACCTTTTTCAAATTTCTGCGGTGTTTGTGTTTAGCTGTAGTTTTCCTCTTGCTCATTTACTGTACCCACACATACTTTATACCATTTTTTTCTTGCCATTAAATGGTCTTTCGAAAGATACCATTATTTTCATCATATCATATAATTTACTATAAAAACAAAAACACACTTTTCTAACTTTGACCCCAAAAATCTGTTACGCATCTACAACAGCCAAAAAACACCCGTGCTAAATAGTTTCTAAATTTTGTCCTGAGTTTAGAAATACCCAATGTTAACAAGTTCTTTTTTTGCAAGTTATAGGGCAATAAGTACAAGTAGCACTTTGCTATTTCCAAACCATTGTTTTCCCAAAATTAACGAAAGTTACATTTTAACTGATATCTGTCAGGAATCCAAGAATAACCCTTCACACACACACACACACACATACATATATATATATATATATATATATATATATATATATATATATATATTTTATTTTTTTAAAGAAGACAACTTGGGGTATTTTGACTTTTTATGCAACCAATTTACCACCAATCTACCAATCTACCACCAAAAAACATTATACTTTAAGGGTTGCTGCCAAAGAACACCCCAATATGTGTTCAGCATCATCTCCTGAGTACAGTGATACCACCCATGTATAGGTGTGTCGGGTTCTCTGGGGGCTAAAATACCTTATTTGGAGGGTGTGCAATTCCAACTTTGAATTTTCACAGCTGGTCATCATCCATGCACACATGTCCTATGTTGGATATTTTTGAAGCCGGACAATGTAATTTACCCCATCAAACCATATATTTTTGAGAAGTAGACACCCTAGGGTATTTCAAATGGTGGTATTTTAACACTTTCAATGCACTAATTCTACCACCAGTCTTTGTCAAACTTTTGAGTAGTCATTTCTTTGTGTTATTTTTCTCTCATATTGTATTTAGGCATACCGTATTTTTCGCTCCATAAGACGCACTTTTTTTCCCCTCAAAAGTGAGGGGAAATGTCTGTGCGTCTTATGGAGCGAATGTGAAGAATTACTTACCTGTCTTGGAGCGTGGGCCGGCTTCACAGCGCGCTCCGCGGTCCAGGAACTTCTATTTCAGGTTCCTGTTTCCGGCGGGACTGAAAGGAAGTGTGCACACTGAGATACCTGAAATATTAGTTCCTGGACCGCGGAGCGCGCTGTGAAGCCGGCCCACGCTCCAAGACAGGTAAGTAATTATGGGACAAGGGGAGGGGGAGACACTATGGGACAAGGGGAGGGGAGGAGACACACTATGGGACAAGGGGAGGGGGACACTATGGGAGAAAGGGAGGGGAGGAGACACTATGGGACAAGGGGAGGGGAGGAGACACTATGGGACAAGGGGAGGGGGGGAGACACTATGGGACAAGGGGAGGGGGACACTATGGGAGAAAGGGAGGGGAGACACTATGGGAGAAAGGGAGGGGAGACACTATGGGAGAAGGGGAGGGGGGACACTATGGGAGAAAGGGAGGGGAGACACTATGGGACAAGGGGAGGGGGGGACACTATGGGACAAGGGGAGGGGGGACACTATGGGACAAGGGGATGGGGATACTATGGGACAAGAGGAGGGGGGACACTATGGGACAAGGGGAGGGGGAGACACTATGGTACAAGGGGAGGGGGAGACACTATGGGACAAGGGCAGGGGGGACACTATGGGAGGGAAAGTGCACTATGGAACAATGGGAGGGGGGGACACTATGGGATCAGAACACTAATGGACAAGGGGAGGAGGGGTTAAAGAACACTATGGGACAGGGTAGGAGGGGTTAACAATCACTATGGGACAGGGTAGGAGGGGTTAACAATCACTATGGGACAGAGGAAAGGGGGTTAAAGATCATTATGGGACAGGGGAGAAAAAAAAAATATTCTGAACAAACTGTCCCATGGTAAGAAACACTATGGAACAGTTTGTTCAGAATATTTTTTTTTCTGGGTTTCCTCCTCTAAAAACTAGGTGCGTCTTATGGTGAGGTGCGTCTTATGGAGCGAAAAATACGGTAGATCAGTTGCTGTTATGTAT
>OW240914.1:333914163-333925970 GCA_933207985.1 Pelobates cultripes | reverse complement strand
TAGATAAAAAAAAAGATTGAACTGTATTAATCTCTCTGACGTGTGGGAAATTTTCTTAGTTAAACAATAATTAATAACTCAAACAAACTACTAATGCTGAAAGGCTTTGTTTTTGCTGACACCATTACTTTGGTTGTCAGTTTTAACGTGTAGCTCTAAATTATGAATCAGGCTTCTGTGTTTTTTTAATTTAGCCATTACAATTATTATGTTTACAAAAATATATGGAAAATCAAGGCACATGCCCACTGTATGTTGCTCTGTTCTATATTGGAACTCAAACAGAAAAACAACCATGAAATGTTGTCACTGCAATTTATTTTTTCTTTCTTGACAACTGTTAGCTGTGCAAATTGACATTATATATAAAGTTCTTATATGAAAATTCCGCACTGAAGGTTTTTTCCCTTCATGCATTTACTCTCCCTGTAAAGTAGAGGTCTAGGTTGTGTGTACTCTCGAGTCTTACTTGACGATTTCTGGAATACAACTGGTCAACTAGAGTAGAAAAATGTAGAAAACCTTAACAGCTGTTGAATGTATGGAGAGCATTGATTAGGTATTGGGACAGAAAATACTGACATGCAACATCTGATGCCTTTACTGAAAAAAAAATAGATTAAAGAGAAGTAAGCCCAGGGCAGAACTTCAATCACCTAATATGTTATCCAACTTGAAAATATTTTCTTTAAACCAAGGTTCAATCAACAAAAAAAGATTATTTGAACCAATTGATTTCAACGTGAACAGCAACCTTCTATAAGGCTATCAAAGGGTTATTCCAACCAAGAACAGTGTTTTATGAAAAAGTTTGTTTTGGTTGTGACCGCATCAGCTGGTAAGGTCCCCCCCCCCAAGTATACACACACACACACACACACACACACACACACATATATATATATATATATATATATTTATATTTAAAAAAAAAAAAGTTCTCTGCCCTCTTCTGCAAGGGGTCTTGTTGTAAAGCGCGGGCTGGGGGAAGACTTGGGTTGTCTATAGGGTTGGACTGCTCTGCCATTTTTTCTTGTCTGTCGCCAAAATTCTAGGCATACTGGTAATGGGCACCTGATATAAGCAGAATTCAGATGAGGTTGTGACTTTTTACTGGAGAGTGTGTGAGTTTCAGCCAAGGGAGTATAGATTATGTATGCATAAAAAAATGTGATTTTACTTCTAAATGACAGAGAACCTGCAGTTACACTGTTGAGGCATTTTCTAAACACTAAGCTAAAGTTATTTTGGTGCTTAGAGTATTACTTTAAATTGGAAACTTCAGAAATCACCTTTACGAGCAGACTGAACATATTTGCGATGCTTTCAGAATGGGCATTTTTCACAAAGTTCTACACATGCATATCTACTTTTAACAATTTATCCAGACAGACATCGTGCATTATCCGTGAGACAGTCTGTGCCGTGGCGATAGCAGAGGAGGGGAGATGATGGTCCTTCAGTACAGTATGGTGTATGTTTATCACATATAATGACAATAAAAAAAAAAAATGTCAAGCAAAAAAAAAAAACAACATTATAAATAATGACCAAGAGGTAAGCCAAAATAATTAACAAAGCAAACCAAACTGGCTAGAAAATCAAATCACCAGACAGGATATCAAAGTTCGGAATCACTCAAGATCTGGAAACAAAAAAAAAGTGTAACAAAGAAAAATATCTGCAATACATTAAAAAAATTGTAACCAAGAGCAAACTAACTTGCAGAATGGGTGCCAAAACATCAGCAAAAGGAGCATGTGACGTGGTTGAATGCTCAAAGGGATGGCTTGTAGACTTGTGGGAAATTTATTTTGTGACTTCTACTTCCATATTTTTCTTTTTAAATATGAATGTACTTTAATTTATACAGGTAAGGGTTAAGCAAAATATATTCTTCTTTGAATAAAATGAATCGAGGACCAAATTATATTGTTGTGAGCTTGAGTGTATTTGGGTATATCTGAGTGTATTTTTAAAGCATCTGTCTTGAACGGAAGGATAGCTTGACAGCCAAGGGAAATGGTTATATAAAACCTCGAGAGAGCAGTTCAGGTATCATCCACATTTCTTGACATCCATCATCTGATATATAGGAGCTTACATACTCGGTAGTAATTGAGTACATAGAAGAACACTTTTGATTGATATACAGAAATTACATCTGTATGTGTAACCCATCAAAACCTGACTAACTTGGTTTCTATTTGCAGTCAATATTCCTAAATATTGCTTTTTTAGTAATTAGTGTAACTTTAGCCATTGTTGTATTTTAAACACAGTGATTTCTTAGATATACCACTATACTGCATGTAAAAAATATTCAGAAAATGGAAGTGACTGATATAGCAGTTGATATAGCTGCAAACAGCAAGTGTTGCCCAGGAGTATGACTCACAATATTATGAGGCAGGAATTTATGTGCTAAATATCCTGGTACTGTATTGTCTCCACACTGTACAGTTCCAGTTACACCAGGAGTTATGAATTTGAATGCACACTGTAATGTCCCCAGCTTTGTAGAACGTTATTTAAAAACAAAAGTGAATATTTATACAACGGGAGCTTAAACATGTGCAACAGACACTATTATATAAAGCCCTTAAGGACACATGACGGAAATATTCCGTCATGATTCCCTGTTATTCCAGAAGTTGTGTCCTTAAGGGGTTAAAAGGCTGCTGTGACCTGTGTCCAAATATTTATCTCCTTTACACCACTTGATACAAACAAAGATACCTCAACTGTGTGGTATATACACCCACCCAAGTCAAATGGTGGAGCGCTTTCAAATATATATGAATATATATAAGTGCAGAATACAGAGAATTGCAAAGTGCTCACCTTTTGCAGAGCCTGTTATACCTGGCTCTTAGTATTTAGACACTTGTGTCTATATAGGGGACACAAATAATTCTGGGTATTCTGCACTTTATTGAATTTGCATATTGCACTAGGAATTTCTCCATATTTTTTCTTTGCAAGCTTGACAAGATACAGAGGAAGATGGACAGTGTCACTTAAGCATGCCTCTGCTTATGAGATCTGAGCATGTCCCTATAAGGGTCTGCCAAATGTGAGTGCATCCAATTAAAGCTACTTTCACAGCAAATATTGGTCATATTGCACTATATATGTGTGTATTTTTATAAACTACAACATTTTACCCTCACTTTAGGGGTAAGTGTCATATTTTATAGCGCTCCGCCATTTAGCTTGGGTGGGTGTATATATCACACATTTTGTTTCTTATTTAAAATCATTAAGAACAGGTATGTAAAGGCCGACAGTACGTGTGACAAGAGATAATGTCAGGAAAATTCACTAAGCCTGAAATTGTGGAGAGATAAGAAGGGAAATGGAAAGCATTTGAGTTGGTGATCTATTCAGTTTTGGCTGTTGACAATACTTTTCTCAATTCTCACTTGAATGAATAAGTCAGTGAGTGACTGTGTGTGCCAAAGCAATCATATGTGCCTCTCTAACTATTCTCTTGCATAGCTCTGTCTCTGAAAGTCTGTGGTGTTTACTGCATTCTATATTAACACTGGGAAGTGCTGATGTAGCAAAAATGGGTAACTCCCTCCATAATATAATTCATCTCACTTTACAATTCAGCAGAAATCCTGGCTGACACACACACTGCTGTAGCGACATATATGTTCCAAGGCATTCTAAACGTGTTAAGAGAAACAAATGATTTGCTTCAAAAGACCAAAATCAGGAAAAAATGAAAAATAAATATAGTTTGCTTCTGGAGACCTGTATTTCTCCTTTCATTACAATAGCAGGAGATATGAACTGATGTGGTACATGCGTGAATATTTTGGTATACGAAATGGACCAGAACAGTTAATCCTGCAGTGAGCAAGACATGAATATGCATTATTCATTAATATCAAATAATATTCTTCATAACAGTCAATAAAACATTCCTGACTGGGAAGAAGGGATAATAAAATAAATTGCCCCATATTATGCAAATCTTGATAAAAAAAAAAACACTTGGGGGCGGAGCCTGACCGCCGAGCAATACAGACGTGGGCAACACGAGCTCCCGCCTGACGGGCCGAATTTGGGGCAAAATCACCGGCTACATAGACTGCAGACTCACCGGGTTGTGCTACCCATACTGGGAGTGCACCACGGAACCGAAGGACACCCCTCTGAAACCCGTCGGGGCCGGGAAGACGAAACGCCGAATGCGGCCTACTAAAGTTGGAGCCGGGGGGAGACGGCCGCTCAACCCGACGCCAGACACACCAAGCGACTTTACAGGTTTCCTACCCCCCCCCTTTGGACCGGTGGGGGTTATCCCGGTCCCCACTGGGAGAACGGACTGTGGCACCAATCCCTACCCCAGCTGTCTGAACACAGTAGGCAACGCAAGGCACCCCAACCTCACAAAATGGCGGAGGCCATACCACAGTCGCAGCAAACTCCCGCACGAGCACCCCCAGACACTCTTGAAACCAGACTGGACGCTTTGTTCCAGGCATTTTGGGACAAACTGCGGACCCGTGCCACTGCCGAACAACCCAACCGGTGCACAGAACGGGAGGCGGGCGCTTCCCCTCCGGGTAACCTACGCCACATATCGCCTCATCGCACCAGCAACTGCCCGCCCAGGCTGATAGCCAACAGAGGCCTGGCCTCGAGACATCGACCACACAGGGAGAAGAATGCACGCCGCAGGCGGCGGATGCCACCGCGATTCTCTAACTGCCCCTTAAGGGGCCAGGACCGGGCCACACGTGAGTACCGAGTCCGTGGTCAGAAGGTGTCGGCTTTCACAACATCCTGGGGCTGGAGGATAGCCCCCCGCACCCGCTGTTCCCCGGTTAAACCCGGCAGCCGATCTCTGCAGCTGACAACCTGTCAAGCTACCTATCCTCTCAGGCAGAAAACACCTCCAGGCACAGTATCCCTGCGACAGCCAAGCAAGCGGAAAACCGCCCGCCTTGACCGCAGCCTCACACGACCCCTCATACAGTTACAGCTGAACACCGAGGACGATGGACCAACGACGCATACCCTTCTGCAGATCCAGAGCTGGAAAAGAGCCATGGAACAGCACACTGTGGTAGACAATCGATGGGACTACCCTACACTTGTACCGCCCAAACCGCTACTGGGGATCGGCTGACCGGGCGCCTGAGCCCTCACCCGGAGTCTCTGTTAACCCACGGAAGACACCGTGCAAAGGGACATACCAGATAAGAGACTCCCCATTTTCTGTTGAGGAAATTCTAGCTCAGCTTTGTTTTATTTTGTTGCCTATAACTTTGCCCCTACTGGTTGCGCAATTTGCTATGCCTGGGCCTGAACCCAGTGGTATAATGTTCTCTATGCATGCATGACTTTATGTTCAACAAGCTTGATTACACACAGACACAAATGTTTAGCAATTTTCAGCTTGATGCCAAAAGCCTGTATAATCTCACGTAAAGTATCACACGAGAGTAAGGCACACTTTGGGTACGCAGTCTATATACAGCATACGTTCACTACTTCGAGCTCATGCAACTACTCAAGTCAGTTTCAGCTTCTAGCATGTTGTACCCACACTACCTATAATACCTATACTGTTACTTGTGCAGCCTAAATATTGCCGTAATAATTGAACCATACAGTTATGGATGTGTTAGCAATTTACTTGTTCTTATATATTAAAAAAAAGAGGCAGACGCTTCATGGAGGCAGTCCCAATTGTACTGTTATAATCCTTTTAAATTGTATCTTAAATACCTCCCCTTCTTTTTTCTGTTCCCATACAACTATATGCCTCAATAAAAGAAAGATTGACAAAAAAAAAAAAAAAACACTTGAAGTACAGATACACTAAGGTCCATCAGTGCATCAGAAGGAAATTAATATTACTAAAGGAAATATGAAAAAAAACTGCGAAACTGTGAAAGTTCCACATCCACATTAGCAACTGGCAAGCCTCAGGATCCTCCAGCTTTGGAAGACTGCTCTATGAATGGTTTGACTTGGAATTATGGAATGGTGCCAGCAGTCTAATAGAATCATAAATACTGTATTGGTATGTAGTGATTATAGTGCTTATAATGTCCCTCTTACTTAATCTTTACATTGTACAGATTGAATCACATCTTATATCTTATATTAACAATAAGCTGAACTGTCTTTAACTTGCATACATGAGGTATAGTCATTTTCTTTTAATGTTTTATCAATTAAGTGATATCATGTATTTTATGAAAATCTTATACATAGAGCAAGTAGCATTTTATATTATGATAGTAGAGACATTTAGTTGCCATTCAGTGAGCATTTGGCTGCTGTTTAGCTGGATCTATTTTCAGATGAATATCAGTGCTTGTCATAAGACCCACCAGAAAATAACTAGGACCTATTTATTTTTATAATGTCAGTTAGGCACATAGCGAATGAATAACCTCTATTTGTTTAAATATATGCATTTGGTATATGGGAAAGAGTGCAGGTAACTTTTTTCTTTGGTATTTAATGTATGTATTGGGGCTGATGTGTACTATGGTTGTTGCTGCCGCCCAAGAGAAGTGGGAATTTGAGCGCAGGACTTGTTTTTTTTGTATTTGTATTCACTTTTGTATCACACAGCAATGTTACAATGCTGCCGCCCATCCCATGTGTTTCCTATTAAGGGTTAATATTTAGAATCCTACTTTTAAAACATCTATTGCTCATATGATCTGTGAATTAAATCAGTTCCCCAATCATTAATCATCTTTTTTGGCATAACAGACAGAATTCAGAATCACAAATCAAAGCGAACATGCTCGCCCACTGGGAGAGTCGTTTGGATTGTGATCCGGCTGCATTTGAGCTCGGAGTTCGGGAACTTGAAAAATCACCCAATTGGCCCAAATACGGATGAGTTGCAGATCAAAATGAAATTATTCTACAAATCTATTATATAATATGTACTGATAACAAATCTTTGGATTCATCAATCTACTAAACTGAATTTTCTTTTCTCGATCCAGGAATCCTATTAATGTTACATAATACATATACAAATCACTATTTGTTGTGTGACTTTGCTTTGGTATTTTCTCAGTAAATTGTGGGGTGATGTAAATCAGGGGTACCCCTGTGACATATTGCTGCATATTGTCTTTTTGTTTTCCGGCCAGACATTAATTTTGTATATTATCAGACAGAGTTTGTAGTTTCTGCTCATCTGTAAATGAAATCTATACACTCCCAATGTACTGACGGGCAGTACTTTCAACCCCCTTCCAAAAAAACAACAATACAGAGCTCATAGCTTCCTAAAGATAAAACACAATATGGCAACCTCAGTTGAGAACTGATGTGTTGAAGTTCAGTTCTAGAGGAGGGCCGGTATATTATCACTTTCTTTGTATATAAAATTGAAATAGTTTGTGATTTTTTACGCCATGGAGATGATAAAACATACACACGTATTTTACCGCTGTTCAATTGACTGTGTTTTATGTTCTGCTCTGAAATGTACCTAAAAAATTTATGTTTCCTTTTTCTGGACTAAAAAAAAAAACAACAAAAAACAAAAACCCCATGGTGATTCACATTGGCTTGGCATTCAATTTGCTGTTCATTAGTGAGACTACACAGACTGCATGCTGCCTAATTCATGTGAGGCAATATATCAAGCAGACTAGGCACTGTCACACTGGATGCTGATAATTTACAAATGCTTTTTAGTGCTTGTATCAAATATAACAATCCAATTTCTAACCTCTAATGTGTGCATTAAAAACAATGTTAGGTAGAAATAAAAGAAGGGACTTCATGTATACAAAAATAAATAATATGTTCAATGTATTTTGTAGTGTGCTTTGAAAAAATGTAAGCACAATCTTTGAGGTATCCCTGAAAAAATATTTATTTAAAACATTTTAACTTTCTATATGATTTAGAAATTTCAAAGATTGTGATTTTTACTAAATGATGGTACTAAATAATAGTCCTAAGATACCTAGCAATCTGGTTACCTGATGGTTTAAAGTTGGACCATCAGCTATTATATACCTGGATAGACTGTGAGTACAGTGATACTCATATACCACTATGGACATTTAATATTTAATACCACTGTAGCAAAAAAAAACCCCACAAAAATAGAGAATATGAGAACTCTGAGAATGGACAAATCTTGCTCTTCAGTTAGTTCCCACTCAGGTCTCAAAAATGTTTACGTTCAGTTGATCCATTACAGAGAAAATATATGCCATTTGCATATCAGACTGATCCCGCCCATAACGCATGTACGTATTGGGACTGATGTGTACAATGGTCGTTGCTGCCGCCCAAGAGAAGTGATTAATGACTGGGGAACAGTCACTAAATGTTGATTTAATTCACAGATCAAATGAGCAATAGCGGTTTTAAAAATAGAATAAGTAAAAAAAATAAAAAATTAAAATAAGCAGCATTGTAACATAGCTGTGTGATACAAAAGAAAATCCATGCCATTTGCATATCAGACTGATCCCGCCCATAACGCAGTCCAGATCCAAAATGTTCGTAATTTCTCTCTGCACAAGAGATACACGTTTTGCGTTAAAAGATTACCATGTGATTATATAATTTACATAACCCCCACGAGGAGTTCCTAGGAACACAGTATACGGCCCGTACTATATACACACAGTTAATTGCCTCCTAGCAAAATATTTCACCCAGCTTCTTAACCCTTATCATAAGTCTGGGTAGTTTATACTGAAAGTCTAACTTGTCTTATCTAAACCACAGACATGCCTATTTAATATGTAAAATTACTATCTGACTAAAAATGTTTCGAGACCTATTTACTCAAAATGCATATATTAACAAAAATTGTGCCATCCCTGCAAGCCACAATACTGTTCTTTCTTTATTGTACTATTCATTTAGCCCGTACCAGCTGTTGTGGCGATACGAGCTTGTTTGTATTACTTGCGCACTGCAAAAATAAAGAATATAAAAAAAAACCTCATACCAGCCAAGCAAATTCATGATAATGCTGCTGTAAATAATGTATCCCGCCCATAACGCAGTCCAGATCCAAAATGTTCGTAATTTCTCTCTGCACAAGAGATACACGTTTTGCGTTAAAAGATTACCATGTGATTATATAATTTACATAACCCCCACGAGGAGTTCCTAGGAACACAGTATACGGCCCGTACTATATACACACAGTTAATTGCCTCCTAGCAAAATATTTCACCCAGCTTCTTAACCCTTATCATAAGTCTGGGTAGTTTATACTGAAAGTCTAAGTTGTCTTATCTAAACCACAGACATGCCTATTTAATATGTAAAATTACTATCTGACTAAAAATGTTCTGAGACCTATTTACTCAAAATGCATATATTAACAAAAATTGTGCCATCCCTGCAAGCCACAATACTGTTCTTTCTTTATTGTACTATTCATTTAGCCTGTACCAGCTGTTGTGGCGATACGAGCTTGTTTGTATTACTTGCGCACTGCAAAAATAAAGAATATAAAAAAAAACCTCATACCAGCCAAGCAAATTCATGATAATGCTGCTGTAAATAATGTATCCCGCCCATAACGCAGTCCAGATCCAAAATGTTCGTAATTTCTCTCTGCACAAGAGATACACGTTTTGCGTTAAAAGATTACCATGTGATTATATAATTTACATAACCCCCACGAGGAGTTCCTAGGAACACAGTATACGGCCCGTACTATATACACACAGTTAATTGCCTCCTAGCAAAATATTTCACCCAGCTTCTTAACCCTTATCATAAGTCTGGGTAGTTTATACTGAAAGTCTAAGTTGTCTTATCTAAACCACAGACATGCCTATTTAATATGTAAAATTACTATCTGACTAAAAATGTTCTGAGACCTATTTACTCAAAATGCATATATTAACAAAAATTGTGCCATCCCTGCAAGCCACAATACTGTTCTTTCTTTATTGTACTATTCATTTAGCCCGTACCAGCTGTTGTGGCGATACAACCCTAGATGATAGTTCCGGCATGCCTTGGGCCTTGTCGGCGGGCTGTAGCCGATATACCTCTAGGCACAGTGAACACTGGGTAAACATTTAGATTACTCTTTTAAACTTAGGGAGAGCCTAAGTAAATGCATTGCAACAAAAACAGAGAATATGAGAATTCTGCAGATAGACCAAAGCTTCAGAGAAACCTCAATAGCTTGCCCTTTGGTTAGTCCCTGCTCAGGTCTCAAAAATGTTTTTGCTCACTTTATATTAGAGAGAACCTAAACCATTGTAGACATTAAGTCTTGAACTGTCCGTGTTTTGACAAGCAGCCCAGTGTATGGCACCAACATCTTATTTGCTGGATATAATGTGACTGAGTGTTGAAACATCACTAGTTTATTGCAGCACAAATGAAGTCAAGTTATTGTGATAGTACAATTAGCTGTACAAAAACTTGGTGGTTTGATACTTGATTTATATTGATTTATGGATGCTAATAACCATGATGATGACTTGCGAATGACTCTGCCTGTTTTTAATTTTTTGTTTTTCTTCATCTAAATATTTAATTGAGCTGTAATAAACTTTGGAGATCAGAATTAATTTCAAGTTGCCATTACTTTGTGTCCTAACCTTTAGAGCACTGCAGCATATTAATACATTATTTACAGCAGCATTATCATGAATTTGCTTGGCTGGTATGAGGTTTTTTTTTTTTATATTCTTTATTTTTGCAGTGCGCAAGTAATACAAACAAGCTCGTATCGCCACAACAGCTGGTACGGGCTAAATGAATAGTACAATAAAGAAAGAACAGTATTGTGGCTTGCAGGGATGGCACAATTTTTGTTAATATATGCATTTTGAGTAAATAGGTCTCAGAACATTTTTAGTCAGATAGTAATTTTACATATTAACTAGGCATGTCTGTGGTTTAGATAAGACAACTTAGACTTTCAGTATAAACTACCCAGACTTATGATAAGGGTTAAGAAGCAGGGTGAAATACTTTGCTAGGAGGCAATTAACTGTGTGTATATAGTACGGGCCGTATACTGTGTTCCTAGGAACTCCTTGTGGGGGTTATGTAAATTATATAATCACATGGTAAACTTTTAACGCAAATGGAAATAACAAAAAGGAAGAAAAATACTTAAATTGCAGCAAGTCCTATAAAGTGTTGTGGGATAGTGCATGCAGTTCATGACCCTAGGGTTGACGACGGGTCTCCTCGGTGATCCGCGGGTACGAACAGGCGCACCTTCGCCAGGTCCCACTGTATGGAAGTGGAAGGTGGTGGCTGAGAAGAAACTGCGGTCGTTTGCCAGGATATGTCAGCAACATTAGTGATGTTTAGGTCACCATTTTCTCTTGGTATGATTAGGCTTCTTGGCGCTCCCCAGCGCTACGGTATCTTATGGGCAATGAGTTCCTTCGTCAATGGTCGTTGTGAGTGTCTCCACTCTAGGGTAGCTCTGGATAGGTCAGGAAAAAATGTTAACAAGTGTTCCTCAAATTGGAAGGGTGACCTGTTGCGGATGGCTGCCATGAAGGCCAGTCGGTCCTGGCTCTGCTGGATGCGGACGATGGTGTCCCTGCTGGTGCTCTGGGTGATTGTGGCTGGTTTGGGGATTCGGTACCATCTGTCCAGAGGCATAGCCTTAGCTTGTCTGGCAGAGAATAGAGCATTGAGCATCCTGCAAAATAAATGTGGGAATTCAGTGGGCTCTAGTGTGTCATGCAGGCCTCTGATTTTAATGTTCTTCCAGCGCCTTTTGTCTTCCATTACTGCCAGATTTTCTTTGGCTTGTGTCTGGTCGTGCTGTAAGGCAGTTATCTGTCTCTCCA
>OW240914.1:333777979-333914063 GCA_933207985.1 Pelobates cultripes | reverse complement strand
GGGCTTGTATGCGGTTCTCGTGATCCACAGAGTTCAGCTCGGTATGTTGCAAGCATGCCTAGACTCCATTAAGTTCCTCCCGGTGTTGGTTGCTATGTTCCAGCGTAGTTCATCCATGAGGCTCCACAGCGTATCCTCCATGACAGGAGATTTTGCAGCCGGCAAGGGCTTTGGGGGTACAGGTCTGGTAGGTACCTTAACGTAGTAGTGCTCCCCATCGGCCGAGATCTTGTTGCTGGAGGAGATTCCATCAGACATTGGTGCCATTTCGGGCCATTCTGTTGCTTGCGGCCTTCTTAGGAGCTCGCCGATGTCGGACATTGTGGGTGCCTTTCGGCTTTATATTTCTTGTGGTGTCGTCCCATATCTTCAGTGGGATAGGTGGCACCTTTGTGTGAGGTTTTACGAAGAAATTCCTGTGGAAAATGCTTTTTTTACCCCCTTTGTGCTCGAGAGCTCGAGGGAGATGCGTCCGCACAATATGGCCGCTGGCTCTGCCCCGGTGGTATGAGTTTTGGTGACCTTCTACATATTTATTACATATTTACTCTGTCTATTTTTTTTGGTAGGGAGTACAAGCTTCCTCAAATCAAGAAAACCAACCACCTTGCTGCCATCTTGATAATCATCATCTTTTCTATAATTCATTGTAACTTTCATTAATAAAATGATGATATCCCCATTGTGGGTATATTGCAATTACTATATTGTAGGTTTATTTTTTACATCAACCCACACTCCTTTCTCTTTTTTGTAATTTCTTGTATCTGTATAGAACATATAATTATTTATTGAGAGTATTTGCTCTCTTTTAGTCTTAAACCCAACAAATTGTTGCAGTGACTTCCCCTTATGCTATCCATGCCGAGGCTGAGGTTGGCCACATAAATTAAATAATTATGTAAGATTTTTAGCTGAAATGTCACTAAAATTATTATACAAACCTTATATTGTTGCCACATTCATGAATTAAGTACATCTGTGTCACTCATGAAATGCCCATCACATTAAACGTCAATCATTCTTATATGACAACTCTACAGAATACACAGGGTAAAAGAAGAACCCAGTTGTATAGCACATCTTAATACATTGGTGGAGATACCTGAATGTGGAGACACAGAGCTGTGCGATATATATATTCCTCCACCTGGCCTTGTTACCATAATTTATTATTTACTATTTACTATTTCTTCTTTCCTTCCATTTTCTCCTCATACCCATGCTCTTTTCTTTTTGTCCATTTTCTTTATGATATATATATATATTTTATATACATTATTGCGCTTCTCATCCTCTGGCTCATTTTCACCCACCATCTGAGAATATTTTGTATGCCTAATTGATATTTATGCTTATACCACAATGACCACCACTATGTATGTTCCTGCTTATTTTCTGTGTTATTGAAAATGTCAAACCTTTATGATATATATGTCCATTTGCAGTTTTGCTAGAACAATGCATAGATGAATTTTCTTGCCTGCTTTAAGTAACCATGTTTAAGTCAGAAAGATGTGACCAGAACACTTCCTTTGAAATAATTTCTCCAACACCAACCGTGGCAGTGAAATAATTGCTTTGTTACTTGCTGGCATATTTTCTCCTCCTCAAAACTGTGACACATAATTTAAATACTGCGACAAGAAGATATTAGAAAAACACGTCAGAATGTGGCATTAGGAAATCATTACAATAAATTAACATGGTTTATTATAAAAATATCACAAAATGAGAAATGTGCTAAACTATCAGAATAATAATGATATGGGTGAATAAAGCAATACATATTTCTGCTTCATCATTAATGAGATGTACGCAATAAGGGGTCAGGGTTTATATCAGGCATAGGCAACCATTGGTACTCCAGATATTGTGGACTATATCTCCCCTGATGCTTTGCCAGCATTATGGATGTATCAGCATTATGGGAGATGTAATCCAGAACATCTGGAGTAACAAAGGTTAGATACCCCTGATTTCTATAATAGACTTTTAACACTGACCCACTACTATCTTCTTTTCCTAATCCACTTTGCCTTCTTCTAATTTTCACCATTTCCTGCATAAAATGATACTGTAAACACTGTAACTGCTTGATTTTATTGAAGTTGTGATAGTGTCTGGAGTCCCTTTAAACCTTTTTAGCTTTAAACCGTACTTAATGCTTTAATGTTAATTGAGTGTCCAAGTCTCTGTGCTACTTGGTCTAATAAGGAAGTATTAGCCCGAGCAGCAATGGTTTGCCTTGGTTTGCAGAGAGTGTATGAATTGGTATGGCTAGAAGGAAGTGTGTAATATCTGCTTTAGCCACTATTCCAGTAGGAGCACGGCTGTGTGTGGCCAGCAACCCTAATTTAGTGCTTGAAAATAGTTTAACACTGAATGGAGTGATAGCACCAGAGAACTTCGAGCATCATTTTTATTTCAATGAGATGAAGGAATTACAGTGCCTACAGCGTATCTTTAATACTAATTATTTTAACACAAATCAAAAATGCATGAATTACAAATTCCTTTTCAAATAAGTCTTAAAATGTAACTACTGCATTGAGAGGTTTATTCACTTAAGTCCAAATACTCTTAATTACCAAAAATAATCCAAGATCTGTCCGGGGCTTTCAAACTGCAAAATCTGGACATTGTTTACAAGGTTTGTCAATGACCGAATTTTGGACAGTAGCCTCCAAATGGACTTGAATATCAACACAGAACACAAATCCTACTTTTTGGAATTTTTTTAAATTTATTTTGCACCATCATAACCATATTCACTTATTGTTTAGAGAATACTTAGTAGAAGTTAAGTTTTATCAACTGTAGTTTTTTACCATCTGCAGTAACTGACTGTATCTACCTGTTATATTGGTAATACTCCTATTCCTTCTTTCTCCCGTGTTGCAAACATGTCCCAGGGGTTATCCCCCATAATAGGAGGTTATACTAATATTGGCTCCTGTTTTCTCTTTTTTTTTTCTTTAATTTCAATAATACATAGCAATATAGACTGAAGTCTTGTTTGGCATGACCTAGGTTTTTGAGGATGGAAGTCCACACACAGAAACAGAAGAAAATCGTAATCTTTAGTACAGAAAAAATGAAATAGAAAATCAACTGAAAACAGAATGCTGACCAACATGACAAACATATAAATGTATCAGCTACTGCAGGAATCAGTAGTAAAGGACACAGTAGGGTACCAAAGAGTAAAAACTAAATTTGTATGTAAGCGACTAAGTTACTTAAAAAAAGAGTCAAGATTGCGTGTGAACCATTTATGGATTTCATTGACAGGTAATTAAGAAGAAGCAACTGATTTGGGCAAACAAGTTTTTGCAGCTACAAAATTATTGTAGGGTTGGAATGTAATTCATTTCAAATGTACTCAGGCATAAAGGTTTTAGGATTATATCGACTTAACCACAGCAGCTTGGTTACATAAATAGAAATGGAGCAAATTTCAACAATACTTTGAAAAAAGTTGAAAAAACATATAAATGATAATCCCTCAGTAAAAGAGCAAGATAAGCAAGAAACTGGAAGCACTGTTTTACATTATTCCTGAAAAGGTTCTGGCAGATGAGAACGAGAAAGTAAATTTCAGAAAGACAATACATGTATAAGTAAATCTTCTCACAGCTAGCAGAATACAGTTCACAGGTCATGAATCAAAAGATTAGAAGTTCAGTAAGAATAAATGCAAATGAACTTTAAATATGCATTTTGGCCACAGTCAAAGTGAATGTATGAATATGAACGGTAACATGAACGTGTGCCTGATAACCATAGTAGAGGTACACCTACAAAGGGCATACTAGGAGAGATTAAAGCATAAAACAGAAGACAAAAGAAAACAACATGGAGGGTGTCACCGTAGCCAACATCCAAACAAGAGTCATCAGTTAAAGTGTTGGAGTTTGTATCAATTATCTGATCACTCTTAAAAATTCAGACTAATTACATTTGTCTTCTTTTTTAGTGTTTGGCTGACTTGAATAGTATAATATAAGACAGAAAACAGGTAATGGGTTCAAAGGTAAGCAGCTTTTTTTGTCTACAAAAAAAGCTATTCTATAGAGAAATAAGAAAAATGAAAAAATATATTTCAGCTACCATTAAAAAACTAATACTCAGAATTTCGAAAGAGCAAGCAGTCACAGCTTTAAACAGCTTGTAGTTTGTATGAGTAGCCATCAGCTGTAATTTTCTTTGTCCTTCAGAGTGGACACAGCTTTGTATTCCTAAGACTATAGTGTTCCTTTAAGTCATCATCAGCTATAGTACAATCCACATCACCTTCACCTATTGTATCTGAAATGCTTGTCACACTATGGCTCATTATAGATGCAAAATTGAAAGGCACCATTGATAGTTGCATGTCTCAAATTAGAGTACATGATGCTTGTTTAGAAGTCTTGGAACATAGATACATGAGGTTATTCAATAAAGTCCAAATGATCCCTTACCAAATAGGACAAAATCATCCGGCTGCATATGGAGTCATTCAGACTACAAAACCAAGACAGTTAAGTCTAGACATTGTTCACGATATTCAACAATGTCTGGATTTTGCAATTTAGACTTGAAAATGGCCTGAATTTCATCTGGATTTCAGTTGGACCGAACACTGAAATTTGGACAGAATGCTTAAAATCAGAGCCTGGATTTTAACATTATCCAAACTATTTGCTTGCTGGGCAGTACTAGCTAAACTAATTAACTGTTGCTATCTCAACCTCTTAACCTCTGGCATAAGACAGGATACTAAATTCGAAAGTCTATGTTCATTGAACAAACCAGACCCAAAACTCATATCCATCTGCTATAAGCTACTACAACCTATGTTCCATTCAAACCCCCCCTCCGTTTACCATCCAATGAATGGCCATACTACTCCCCCCCTGACAGAGGGAGATTGCTACAAAATGTGAACCTTCCATGCCCATTCTAGCATCCCATTATTGGAAGCCAACTATAAATTATTAGCAAGCTGGTACATAACGCCTGTTGACGCTAACAGATATGCACCAAACGAACCAGCAAACAGGCCAGAGGGGACCTCCAATATATCTGGTGGTTGTGCACAAAAAAGCAACCATTCTGTGGAAAGATGTTATATCTGTGATCTGTGAGATAGTGGGGGTGAAACTAGACTTTGATATACTTTCCTCATTTTAACATAAGATAGAAATCTCACGCAACAAATACAAATGCTCCATAGTATACTTAATACTCTCTACTGTGCAGGCTCGCTGCCTGGATGTTCTTTTTGACTCCAACCTCTCCTTCACCGCTCATGTCCAATCAATTGCCAAATTTTGTCGCATCCATCTCAAATACATAACACACATCCGCCCTTATTTAACCTCGGATGTGGCTAAGGTGCTGGTCCATGCTCTTGTTCTCTCTCGCCTTGACTACTGCAATACCCTTCTCAGTGGTCTTACGTGTTACCAGATTGCGCCACTGCAATCTATAATGAATGCGGCGGCGAGGCTCATTTTCCTGTCTGCTCACACCACCCAAGCCTCCCTGCTCTGCCAGTCCCTGCATTGGCTTGCAGTTAGATATAGGGCTCAATTTAAAATTATTGTGCTTGCTTACAAGTCCCTACATAATGCTGCTCCAACCTACTTATCCTCCCTAATACACAAGTATGTCCTGTCGAGGCCCCTAAGCTCTGCCAAACACCTATGTTTATCCTCTGTCCGTACTCCCACCTCCAATGCTCACCTCCAGGATTTCTCCAGGCCTGCACCTTTTCTGTGGAACTCACTTCCACCCAGTCTCCACTCATTTAAAAAATCATTGAAAACTCACTTTTCAAGAAAGCATATCAATTAAACTGTTAGCAGGTTTTTATCCCCCACCCCATGACTCCTCTCATGCAACTGTCAAAATTACCTACTAAGCCCTCAGTGAATACTTTTCTAACAACCTTCTTCGTACCCCTACTTTTACCCTTTGTGTCACTATACCCCACTCCCTCTAGCATGTAAGCTCATTGAGCAGGGCCCTCCACCTCTCTGTTCCTGTACGTCCAGTTGTCTGTTTACAATTACATGTCTGCTAGTCCACCCATTGTACAGCGCTACGGAATCTGATGGCGCTATATTAATAATAAAATAATAATAATAATGCTCACTGCAGCTAAACTGGTGATTACAAATCTTTGGAGATCTACATCACCACCAATTACACGACTGTTGCTATCCGTTGCCATAGGTGATTATTCCTCTTTATGGCTATTATGTTCTGTTATGTTAGGTTTTTCACTTATCATTTATTTTGCTTAATCAAACTCATCACAAGTCACAGCGGCTACCCCTATAAAGACCACTAGTATAGCCAACTGATGATATGGAAGACACAAAAGGGACAGATGCATTTATTTATGTATTTCTTTGTGTATTTATGAATATATGGCTTAAACATCATTGACTGTCACTGCTACTGAACTGTAAATACAAATAAATACAAACAAATGGTCTAAAGAACTCGTTACGTACCGACTATCATTGTGAAAACATTTGTATTGGCTAATGTGAGGGATATTTAGAAACAATAAACAAATAATAAATAAACCAAAAAAAAAAATGGAATAGAGGAGAGATAATCCAGGATATATGATACATTTCTCAAATTCTGTTCATAATCATGTGTTGGAGTACAAATAGGATAAACATGACTAGAATATTTAATGGTGCTGACTGTCATGGCATGGAATATGTAGGAACATTAAGATAAGCTTGTTCTAAAAGTAATCTATTGCATTGACAATTATAGCTTTTACTAAAATATATGGCTAGATAATGAAAATAGATGCTCCTCCCAAATCTCTGAACCTAGTCAGTAAATAGTAAGGTAATCTTGGCTTCTTATATGCCCCTGCAAACTTTGTTAAGATAGAATAAAGAAAGGTAAAAAAAATCTTAGCTAGGTAAAGTCATCATTATGCCTAATCATCAAGTATTTTTTTTTTTTTACTGAGAGGTCCTCAGTAATTTTATTCAAAGGAGATGTAAAAAGATATTTTAAAAAGTTGTGGAGATGTGAAGATTTCTAAATATTTAATTGTAGCTTTAGTCCATGTAAAAGGAAATGTCTGTTTTAACAATGGTAGATCTGTCATAGGAACGTTTAAATTAAGTATTTTGCTTTTATCTTGACTGACCTTAAAATTAGCAGTTGTACTATACATAGATATTTTTTTTTAAGGGTGGGAAAGATGTATAGGAATTAGTTATAGAAAAAAAAAATTATATGCAAATGCAGAAACTTTAAAGGTCAGGCCTTTCAACCGTAAAACCTTGTATGTTATCATTCAGTCATAATGCTTGAGGAAATTGGTCCAGAAATGAAACTAAAACCAGGGGTGAAAGGGGACTCCTCTGTCCCATGCCAATTCAAATTGAAATAGATGGGGAAAGGCTTTCATTTAAATGAATCCATGCTGTAAGTGAGAAATATTAGTATTTAATCCAAGTCATCCTTCTAGTTGTAGATGGATAGATAGATAGGTAGATGTAACTCTTCTATTAGTAGGGACCGAAATGTCCTTTTGGTAACAACTGAGAGCACTATGAAGACAATTAAATATTTGTATTATTTTCTTGCACCATTAATTTATTTAATTACCTCTTGAGATTGGGTTATGGACCAACCCCTGTGAGTAGGAAGTCTGCTTTGTAAGAAGCATTGCCTTTGTGTTCTGTTGCTGTAACTCTGCAAAGCAGAAGAAGCTGTTATGCACTCCAAGTCAGAGCAACAGATGTTATGCATTCTCTCCAAGTGAATGGTTACTATGAGCCAGATGAGTTCTTTTCAGTTTGATTCCCAATCTAATAAAATTACCCAAAACATTTTTATGAGCTTCACATTAAATCAAAGGCGACATGTCAGGCGTGTCATTAGTTTCAAAGTAAATAAGTTAATTGTTTTTTATTTTCTCATCATTGAATAAGGTATGGGTAAGCTTCCAATGACCATTGCATGGTGTTACAGAAGGGATAGAGACTGAAACAAATATTGAGACATGTTCTGACCATGATATCAGTCCTATATGAGCAGATGTAAATGTGTCTACATTTTTATGTGGTATAAAGAACATATTTATCAGTGTGAATATTTTAATCAGATTCTAAAAAATGTGTAACCCTTTAAATTCAGATGGAGTACTTGCCAACAGACTTAATAAAGATATTAAGGAAATGTCTTTGCAGAGCTCAAAATGTGTTTGAGTGTGAAATGCTAATTCATGACAGGAGCATTAAAAAAAATTCTCTTCAGGAAGTAGAGAAAAGTTACTAAGGCACAGCAGTTGGGGTCATGGTTGAGCAAATTTTGTATCAGTCAAGATGAGGTGGGCAAAATAATGTGTAGATCTCACTGGGGCTGAGTTTCGTTATACTATAAGGACCAACATGCAGAACTTAGGTCACACCAACATATGTAAGATAAAGAGACATATAGAGGTGGCTGGGGCTTAATGCTAATAGCAAAATTAGAATGGTAAAGAGTGAGCTACGGTCTAAGACAATAGAATACACGAGCCAAGGTCAAGGATTACAAAATAGTCAGTTATAGGGCAGAATCAAAAACAAGGATGATACATGATAATACACTCAGATTCATCACAAGGAAAACCTTGACAGGGAAAGGTCACTACAAAGAGGAGTACTTATATAGCCCTAGGTATTTTTGATTGGTCTGCATCCCTCCTGTGACACCAAATGTTGCAAATATGACACAAGTAGACATGTGTTAGAAATTATGTATATATATCTGGCGTTATAAAAGGATGCAAATTATAATCATTCAGTATCCAAACTGATCCCATAATATTGCTGGAATAGAGGTGAAGGAGGATCTACATGCAATATGACAGTGACTGCTCGCTGTCATTTCAAACTAAATATCAATCAGTATGGTGGTCACTATGACACCCATATTGATAAAAATGAGGTTAAATCCTTCCGCATGCCCCTAGTCGCGGCATGCCGTAAGAAGAGGCATGTCGTCTAAGCAAATGTAAAAAGACTAGTGACTGGGCATCTATTGCTGCCCAGTCAACAGTGCAATAAGGGGGGACCTGGCTCAGGTTAAATTCTGCCACGTGCCCCTACCTATGCCAGGTCGCTCCGTGTAGTAGGGGCACGTCACCTAAACAGCGAGCAGCAACTCGCTGCTTGCTGTCATTTAAAACTGAATATAAAAATCAAAATGTTATCATTTAAAAATAGCTGCCCAGTCACTAGTACTTTTAAATTTGTTTAGGCGACATGCCCCTACTCGTGGCATACCAGGAGTAGGGTCATGCGAGAGGATTTAACCTCCCTTTTATCAATATGCAGGTCATATTGTTCGACCGAACTTTGAAAAAAAGTCCAGGTTCGGGCTCGAACTTGGACCCCAAACTTGACTCCGAACCCGAACCCCAATAAAGTCAATGGGGACCCGAACTTTTGGCCACAAAAATGGCTCTAAAAAACTCCTGGGAAGGGCTAGAGGGTTGCAAAAGGAAGTAAAATGGGGGTAAGAGTAGGACTAGTGCCCTGCAAACAAATGTGGATAGGAAAATCACTTAAAAATAACATAAAATAAGCATCTGCTTAGTAGATAACTCCCTAATTCACATGGTATTAGTGAGCTATCTCACAAAAGGCTGAAAGACCTAAATTGCTTAGTATTAGTAAATTCAGCCCCTACTCGCTATACCGCGAGTAGGGACATGTCTAGTAAACAGTGAGCAGCCATTTTTTTATTTATGGCCCCCATTCGCCGCTCAGGTGTTGGGGCCGGGAGGGAGGACAATAGGTCCCCCCTTATTGTTATTTAGGGCCCCCACCCGCTGCACAGGGATGGGGGCTGGAGGACAGGAGGTCCCCCCTTATTGTTATTTAGGGCCCCCACTCACCGCTCAGGGGTGGGGGGCAGGGGAGACAATAGGTCCGCCTCCCTTATTGGTATTTAGGGCCCCCACCCGCCCCTCAGGGGTGGGGGATGGGGGGCAATAGGTCCCCCTTTAGTTTAAAAGCCCCCACTCGTGGGTCACAGGTGGAGGCTCAGGAGGGGGGAATGTCACTGTTTAATAGACACGCCCCTACTCGCGGTATAGCGAGTAGGGGCATAATTTACTAATACTAAGTGACCAGCTTCAATAGAGACCGGGTCACTTGCTGCACTGGCCAATCACAGCCATGCCAATAGTAGGCATGGCTGTGATGGCTTCTTAGGGCACACAAGTCAAATGCTTGTTGATTGGCTGCCCTGCGGCCTTTCAAAATGCGTCATTAAATTGCCGAACTCTGAACTCCAACCCGAACATACAGTGATATGTCCTTGTTCGGGACCGGGATCCAAAAAACCTAATGTTCGTTACGAACCTGAACTTTTCAGTTCGGGTTCGCTCAACTCTAATAGTGACCCCCATACTGATTTATATTTAGTGTGAAATTACAGCGCGCAGCCACTGTTTAGGCAACATGCCCCTAGGAATAGTTATTTATTACAAGTAGGGAGCTGGTAGCACTACCGGCTCCCTCCTTGTTTATTTTATGTTGCGCATGCGCACTGTTATTTCTCTGTGCTGTGGGGGTTAATTCCCCTGCAGCATGGAGTCTATAAAATAAACAAAACGAAAAGATAATGCATTTTGTTTGTAGGGTTTTTGTTTAGGTTTTAGTAAACGAATACGAAAAAACCTGAATTTATATATATTTGTACGAAAACAAATGTACATGTCTAATATTTAAGTTAATGCTAGTTGTTGCAGGAGTTATCGAAAGTTCCTAGGTTTGTCAAAGTGCCTTACTACTTATGATGCTGTATTGTTGACAGAAAAAAACAATAGATTGAAAGCCGCATAGAATATTAGTTGCAATACAAGGATCTAAAAAAAAAATGATATCCTTTTAAGACTATTAAGAATGGGCAAGTGAAACAATATTGCAAGCATTAGAATAGCTATTGGAATAGCTATTGTCTGCGTAACAATGTATGCCAAAAGCTAAAATAATGGCTAAACAATACAGCTTCCTCGCAAACAAACAATGAATAGTTGCTGCATAGATATAAATGTTATTAAGACTGAGTAGTTATTTTAAAAGCAAAAGAAAACAAAACAAAGGAGAATGAAATTGCATGGTATATCTGGGAATTTTACTGAGATATTAAAAAGCAGGACAATAGCTATGTATCAGGGAAACACACTGGCAGGTGATTTAATCTTATAGAACTCGAAAGGATGTTACAGAGCTGCCTGATAATCTCCATTGAGAGCATGCATTAGTTGCAGGAGAGTGGATAAAATAGTATATGGTAGCTAACCTAATAGTTCTTGGGTAATCGAATTAAAAGGAAATGAACAAGTGAATAGAAAATACAAAAATGGGAAAGGAGTAAAATCCCAGAAGGATGCAGCAAAATTAGAAAGGTAGTTAAGCCAAGCAATAATATTGCAGTTCTTAAATCAGTAATAAAACCTGACTATTGCCAAAAGGCTGCAGTATGGAGGGCTTTTCCAACCTTTGGTCTGCATATGGGTTTTCCTCATATGTCCATAAAAGTTTAATAAAATAAAAAACAAAAGGAAGTCAAAGAAAAACAGCGCAAAGAAACAGCTAACACTGGGGATTTGTAAATTTTCTTGTGACAATAAAGGAGGTGATATCATTTTATTGGTCTGTGGACATAGATATCATTTCAATGCTGCAAGGAGATAAAGGATCTCAGGTGCCTTGTTAATTGTGCTGAGTTGAAGAAGTCTCTGGTGGAGAGCAATGTCAAGTTTGAACCTATTGCCTGTCACAGTGCATGATCGGCACCTCAGTGTGACCGCACCTGGTCGGTACAGTCACACTATCACAGTGCCCGATCAGCACCACAGTGTGGCCGCACCTGATTGGCATGGTCGCATTAAAGGAGGGAGAGGTTACTCACCCCCAGAGCCTCTCCCTCCATGCAGTTTGTCGATCGTTGGGAGGGACGCCGGCCGCTGCAAGACGGTGCTAATTAATAACGCCACCTACAATGATGTCACTAGTGATGTGAACGTGTGTGCGGCATCACTTTTTCACCATGCACACACGTTCTGGGGTTATGGGACCCAAATCAGCCAATAGCAGGATTTACTGGGTTAATTAAACACAAACCTGCAGTTGTTCAGTGCCCTGTCATGGTTTCCATCCTGTTGGTTATCCAAGAACACGTTCCTGATTCTGATTATTGGTTTTTGATCTTGGCTTTACTTGACTTCTCGTATTTCTGGCATACCTGACCCTTTGACTTTGTTCTTTCCATTTTTGTTTCTTCCTGTATTCCTGACCTTGACTCGTGACTGTTTATTCTATTACGTTAATTCTGACCATTCTAAAGCCTGGTAATATATTGTTACTGTTTGTATTTTTTACGTGTTTGACTTAATTCTGTGTGTTGGTCCACTGGTTCGTCCTGACATTGCCATTGCTCCTTTCTCATTAAGTGCAACCATACCAGTTGTCACTAGTATACTGCAGAAGTTCCAGGAATTTAAGATATGGCTGGACATCTTCATGGGTGTGTATAGAGTAAGTTTTACCTTTGGTGTTAACAATTAAGGCAAAAAAGTATCCCTAATTATATTTTATTCATTGATCTCTGATAAGTTCTGTATATGGCATCAATTTGTGTCTGGCCTGTAAGGTAGTTCAGGAAATGACAGGTAGTATTTTGATGTGGTGGCTTTCACATTGTACTATAGGACCTCTTTTTTTTTACAGCATAGGAGTAAAGATGACAAATTATATATCTCTGAGCATCAATGGGGTAATTTTGGGTTCAAGAGCAAGATGGACTCTTTCTAAATGAACCACATTGGTTTTCCAAGGATAGTATTAAAGAGTGACTGAATATGTTTTGTAGGTTTTCAGGGGTCTCTGGCAAGCCCAATATTCTAAAGGCAATTCCACCTACCTCTGTTGTCTATGACCTTAATTTTTCAGTGTAGAAGAGTGAGATTATGAATGTGGTCACTATTCTGTTTTTGTAGTTGAGACTTTTTTTGTTGACACCTTCTTTGTTGTCTTCTAGCTCTTGGACTTGATTGCCTGTACAACAAATAATTTTGGAATTAAGACTCTAATTTCTCTAACACACCAGCTGGCCATAGAGGAGGCAACCTGAACAAGGGCATAGTGGGTACTATATTAAAGTCGTCAATGTCTGCTAGCCTGTTGTTTATGTTGTTAAAATATTAGGTTAGTGTAGTGGATATTTCGCTCAAATTACCTTTGGAGGGTGTTGGACCCAAGGGGTGTTTTTGTATTCATCATAGGATACAAAAACACACCACAAATTTGTTCAAAAGCTTTGTGCTAGTTAACTAAGCATTGATCCGTGTCAGATGCCAAACCTGGCCCTAGATTTAATATTTTAGATACTACTATATTCTCTACCCACTATACCTTAGTTACTATATAGTGATTATGAGCCTAGTGAAATATTTTACATTTTTTATATAATGCTTTACTTTTAACTATTATTGAAAATAACTTTAACTGCCCTATGGATGAGACTGTGGACAGATCCTCCTCCACCAGCCAACTGAGCACTCTAGATAGAAGCCTCCACATACTTCAACATTTTTGGTGGGTATCTGGTGGAATCTTCAATCCTCAGGTCAAACACTGCACACACACTTCCAGAGTTCACCAGGATAGACCAATTTCTAATTTCTTCCTCACAATTATCTGGACATACATAAGGCAGTAATGTTGTATCATGTCCCTGTACAACTCACACATTATGTCAGCCCATCCATCCCTTCTATAGACATTGGTGATTTTTATCATACCTCTTCATCATATTCCTGTATACATATGAAATACATCCAAAGCAGTCATATGGGGATATATTATTTATTTTGTGACTAAATATAAATTGGAATGGATGGAGAAATAAAAAGCACATAACACGTAGGTTTCACAAGCCCATGATATTTAAACTCCTCAAATTAAATCTCTAAGATGAAATACCTGGACATGTAGCTTATGGTGTGACCCTGAGCCCAAACTGAACGTTTTAAGAATAGTTACTGTATATGGTGTAACAAGATGAGTCTCATTAAGACATATGGTTAATGGCAAATGCACTTCTACTAGTATTTCCTATCTATAAAGTGGGAACATAAACATTATTTGTGACCCCAAAGATATTGATTCTGTAAATATGGATTCCTTCACTAAACTTTACTTTGCTTCACCGGGTGATCCAGATATGGGAGTGCCACTCAATTGAAAGCTGAACTTAATAGACTGTCTAACTGCTCCTAACTCTGAGTCAGATATTTGATACGCTCTATCAACTCTTGCCCATGGTAAAATCCCAGGACCAAATGCCTTTAATACAGACTATAATATAGTGTTGAAGGGTCATATTTCACCTACTATAATTACTCACGTTAATAAAATATACGTAGACAAAGTCATATTCCAATCTCTTTCACACACTCGCACTATGTTCACATGCCATGGGCTCCCACTCTGGTGCAGTCTTGCAGACCTATCACTCTTTTAAATCAAGACTTAAAATGTCTTACTAATATAATTGCTAACTGGTTTATACACCCTTATCAGTTGAACTGTTAGGCATACCCTTAGTAACTATCGCGCAATGTTGGGTTTTCATGTAAACATAACTAAATCCGTGACCATGGCCTTAACTTCTGAAGCTGTCATATTCACTCCTGTTTCTTACAGATCATGCAGGAAAATAGTGTTCCAGAGACTTTTATTGGCAAAAATTAGAAAAATAAACATGAAAGTCTATTTTTAAATCAGTCTAAATCAGAACATGATATTGCACAATTTAAAGCAGTAAATAAAGCAGTTCTTGCTAAATAAAATAGGTTGTTTTAATGTTGTAAATAATTTAGTCCCTTATTAGTAGGAAAACAAACAAAGTTCATGGCAGATTGTGAGAAAGTAACAGAAAATGGGGATTTACCCAAGTCTTAAGGCAAGTCAGTGACTACTGCAGAAAGCAATTCCCATATGGAAAAACAAATATACAGGCTGGTAAACTGTCTGGCGCTGAGATTTTTTTTTCAGCAGCTGAGTTGGAAACATCTAACATCCACTGGAGAAATGCAGGAATTTTGAGGGAATTGCTGGTGAGGTAAGTAGATAATCAGTTCTGAGCTGGGCTAGAGATTTTGAGAACTGAAAAATTAGTTAGAAGTAACATGCAAGGCACACTAGCAAAACATGCTGGTGTCAGCCCATTAAGAGTGCACAGGTTCATTCACAGGGTAGTCTTAAATAGGATGATTTGTCAGGGGACCTGTGATCTCCATGTTCCTGACAGAAGCTATTCCTGATGATCTGAACTTTTACCAATTTTCCTGGGGACATACTCAACCTGAACATTTGGCAACTTTCCTGCTCAAGCAACTTCCTTTATTATACACTCTCAATATTTCAAAATTCATAATAAATATAGAACTAATTGCACAGTATTTTTTATTTATTATTCTAAATGTATTAGTTCTGTATTTTTCCTTAGCCAACAAGCATTAGGTGTGATTTTCTACTTAGATATTTGATTTTAACGTATTAATATTTATATTCTCTTTTTAACATTGTCTAACTGAGGAGATATGTGTCACATCATGCCATGTTCTGCGGAGATGCCCGGCTTTGGTTTCTGGTATCCAGTATTCTTTTTACAATTCTTGTTTAGTTTTTCTTGTTTTTTCTGGTTTTCTAGTCTATGTCGGGTTTTCTTTATGCTGGGTTTAATTCCTGTAATCCGTCCCTGGAATTCCCAGTGTCCGGGTTTCCTTTAAATGTTTGTTTTATGTTGCCACACCCGTTTGTTTTCCATCATTCCTTTTTGTTTCGGTGTCCTGCAGGCAGCTGCTCAAGCCTTCTGCCCTTTCTTGCAGGTAAGTGCTATATGTGTTTCTTATGGTTCTTTTGGTATACATTAGGCAGTATAGGACCTGCCAGATATGGGGTACATTGGAGTTGTTGGCAGGCTTATGCAATGTATGATCATATAATGTGACTAAATCCCCATGATTTTCATATATAGTACTTAGTTATTTCTCCTCTAGTTTTGCCATTCATAGCTTGTCTTGTTTTAGTTTGTATTCCCAGTCCATGTACAGTCCTGTCCAGTCCTGCCCATGTTATGTCAATGTTCTGGGTTTAGTTTCCTATCCTTCTCTGGTTCTGGGTTCTACTAGTTCTGTCTTATTTCACGTTTGGTGACTATCCTAGCCTTGCCTTGTTTTCTGTACTGGATACATTCTTGCTGCAGAGCCTCCCTATTCAGCTCCTGGGAGGTCTGCATATCAAGTTCCTGGCATCCGCTGTAGCTGCATCAGGGTTCTGGTATGTGGCTGCGCAAACGCTGGTTCTCTACACCAGAGGGCGTGTGGTTACCCTGCACCAGACCCTGATAATCCACTTCCACGCTGAAGACTCCCACTTATCATCAGGCACCCAGGGATCCCGGTTTCCGTACCGCCACCAGTGACAATATAAACACAGGTGTTGCTTTTAGATAAAGTTCTATTTTTTGTATGTGTATATCTCTCTCCTTAATAATTCAACTTCACTGGTTTTATGTGTGGTAATAGTTTAGTGTTTATTTTTGTGTAATATACACATATTCGAATTTGTTCAATGTTAATTGGATCTATGTATTATAAAGTTTAAGAGATTTGAATTTTGATACCTCCCACCTGTCTTTTTAATGGTATCATAAGATCCTGGCAGGTCTACATGTGGTGAGTGATGTGTGAAGATTCCTCCTTGGGCCACCCACATGACTGCAACTAGTTGCCATTAGCGCTGTTCATATTGGATATAACTGTGAAGTGACGAGGCACTGATCCTGTCATGTCACTTCCTGTACATGAGGTGAGCCAAAAGATTCATCTCAGATTTATTTGTTTCTATGGACACCTTTTGTTGGAGACCATAGGAAGACGCATGGCACTAGTCCTGTCACATCACTTCCAATTTTCAGACCTTAGCAATTATGCCAGAAGATTTGCCAATAGTGTACAGGTGGAGCCAGGAGGAGGCAGAGGTGCCATCGCATAACATCAAATCCACAGAGATTTGCAAATTGATAACCGCAATTAAGTAACTTCCCAGACAGATGGTGCTTGCAATGGGTCAAATCGCGAGTGTATTAACCAATAGGACTTGGACACTATGATTTAAAAATTCCTGGACTCAGAAGCAGGCCACACTGTTTGAGAAAGCTACTGAGAGTGGAAAAACGCATCTTGGAAAGAAGGTGCACCAAGATACCATAGTGCATTGTATTTTACTTTGTTTTTATTTTCAGTATATGTTAATACATTTTAAATTTGTCAAATTGCACATATCATCTGATGGTATCATCTGGTGATTTGTCCAGTCTGCTATCTGCTTATAAATGATAAGAAGGGCTGTGTCCCACAATAGAGGCAAGTCATTATTGGCTCTAAGCAAAGTGAACAATATATATATTTATATATATATATATACACATGTACTCAAGTCACTTACCATATAAACTTACTTCACTAGAAGCTGTGCTTTAGTCGTTTTATCTCTCCTGAGTCAACCTGTATACAGATGGAAGAGGTCAAGTGTCACCTGAGGACACATCTGCTTAAGTGACCCGAGCCTATCCATAATTTGCAATTTTCCATGTAAGTGTGTACCATATACTCTTATATACACTCCATGTTGCTTAATATACTACACTATATTTATTTTCTTTTTGCATAGCATTCCTGTATAACACTCCCCATAGCATATAAGGGTAAGTGTATCTTTAAGTGCTACACTGGAGGCAATTCAGTTTATTTTGTACACGGCATGCATGTATGTGAAGTCAGGGAGAGGTTCACATCAGTGTGGTAGCTGCTATATTTATCTGTTATTTATATTCACTTTATTAAATGCCTTGTTTTGTGCACAGATCACTTTGTTGTTTATTTTTTGGAATATTGTACTATTAGGTTATATACTTATAAGTTAAAGGTTATATACTACACCATACTAAGAGTACACATCATATCCATAAGGCCTTGGAAGGTGGCTTACACACTTTACAACTTTAAATATAGATACCCTATTATCCACCTGGGTTAAAATCTCCAAACTATTACCTGCTTCTCCTTATCAAGAAATACATCTCAAGTTTTATCATCATGCATACATGGCCCTTGAGAAACAATTAAGTTTAAAATTATAGACCTCATCAGCTGGTCTGAAATTGCATCTGGAGCAAGTGGACCTATTCCACAGCTTTTGGTCTTGTGAATTTATTCCACAATTCTGAAATTCCCTACAACCGAATGCTACTCAAACTCTACACATTACATTCTCCCTTGAATTGTCAGATTTGGGTTATTACCCGAACATGCCTCCTTGAGATTGAAAATTGACTTCGATATTGGAAGACATAGAATGTAAATCTACTGTATATTGTAACAGTGGATCCAGCTGGATCCTCAATTCATTTTGTTCCAAACTTTATCATGCTTCCCTTATAGACTGGTTGGAAACATGCATTCCTAAAAAAAGATTAACACTTTAAATTTGTTTTACCATTTAGCAGCCTTTTATTTATTAATTGAACCCACCATTGCAACTAAAAATTACAATATGATCCACCATCTTCTGTGAATATATTGAATGCTCTTCATGCATTCTAGGATGATAATAAGCAAATGATTGTGTTTAGCTCCTGGTTGTCCTATTTTCCATTTTCACTTGTGACTGTACATTGTGACCTGATATTAAAACTGCAATAAATATCTAATAAAATACTGTGAACAGTATCAAAGAAGCCAAACACTCCAGCACTCCAAAATACTATTATCTAAAATATATAAACCTGACTATTGCTATTGTTCCTATGTCGTAACTGTGAAAACCAGATATTTTTCTAGTTTCTTGCAGGATACGAAGCAAATTACAGAAAGAGTTTTTTTTTTCAGAAATATAGTTTTTAGAATTTCTTAAAATCAACACTTCAGTTAAAGTAAAGTTCACAATATCTTCAGAGGTTATTGCTGTGACAAAATCACAATTTAATCAAGAGGTCTCATGTTCTTTTCCTGATTATTGCTTCTCCTGCAGCTCACTCAAAGCCCTCCTTGTGAACATCACTAAAGATTAAATCAGAATAGCTTGCCTCTTCTCAAGGGCAAGTTTAATCAAACTTCCATAGTCACAATAAGTATTCGGCAAATGTATATTACCAAGGGGCATTTTATGTTTTAAGGGAAGTTTTATAATAGCAATGAAGGTCTTAATCAGATTCACAGCTATTGATAGTAATTATCTTTTGTTCAGGTGCACTGAGGCTGCTAGCATCCTTTGGAGAGTAATAATGCCTGCAACTAGTAGCATTATTGACTAATTAAAGTTTCCCCTATTTAATATTGCATTATAACGCAAGCTCTGTTTGCCATTTTTAAACATAATCTATTCCGTACTGCTAATGGATTTAAAGTGTTCTGCTATAGCCTTGTAATTACCAGAAAATATCACAAAATTTCATACTGAAATTGATTATTTTTGTTTGTTTGTTTTTTTTACAACTCTTTGTAAAAGCACTGCATAATTGATTTGAAAACTATTATATGAATCATATCTACTATTATATTTTGAAATTTTTGCATAAAATGTGATCATATGGTGTGGTTTGAGTGTATTTTTTTTTCTTCCAATTTGCCCTTCTTCTCCTTTCACTGCTCTTTTGTTTTGATTGCCTAATTATAAGTACGCACGTGCAAACACACACACAGACACACACACATAGTGATCTATTTTTGATTTTGCTGTTTTTTCCTTTCTGTGTCATTATTAAACAAACCAATAATAAGAGAAAACAAATGAAAATTGAAATGCCTGATACAGGGATTGGTTGAAATTTGATTATTGCACTTGGCAGGGGCATTGCTAGGGGTTTCAGACAAGGGTAAACTATATAGCCCTCCTCATTTTTTAATACCTGAAACCCCATCCAATGTCTCACAGTAAACATGTTCTATCAACCACATCATGACACTAAATCATTATCACCACAGTAGTACACACCCACGGATACATACTCCCACATATACGCGCACACACACCTATGCATATTCACAAGAATACACACAGACATATGCACTCCAAGATGCACACATTTCCACTTAATATGATAGCATAGTTAATTACAATGACAAAGATACACAAACATACATGCTTCCAAGCAAACATCTACTCAAAGACAATGACACACGTTATATGAAAAGCACAGTTTGAAAGCCTACCTCCCCCAGAAGGAATGTGTACTTAATAGGATGTGAGTTACCTTCAAATCCTACTTTGCTGTCCCTTTGCTGCAAAAATAAATACACATATAATTTTATTTAGCCATGTGCTTTTAATTTCATCTGAACTTTATTAAAAAAAATTAGACTGATTGGCTAGCTGTCCAAATTTGATATCCAATTTAAATTCTAACCTAAAGTTCCTGCTGTGCATGAGTCTAGTTTTAACCTCCCTCCTACTTTTCCTACATTTGTGGTGATGGAGGTGATAGAGGTTGATTTTCATAGTGTCTAGGAGGAGCTGGGCTGTACAAGCATTATGCTTCCTTCTCTTTAGGAAACAGATGGAAAGGAAGTCAGGTGATATCACATCCTCCCAGGTTGCTGTTCGGGTACAGTGGAGTCCTGAGCTGTTCCATCCCCTCTAATGTAGATTTCCTATCTGGACCAGCTAAGAGTGACATTTAAATATTCCTAGCTGGATTCAATTCGGTTAAATTGCACTAACAGGTGGGGAGGACTGCGCTCTGGGAACTGGCCAACTTCACCAGGTTCATCAGGCTCAGAAGGCCTAATTCCACAGCTATGATATGTGCAAGGAAGCAGCATAGTTAGCCATGAAGCAGTGTGGGCTGTATCTCCTGTCCAATCAAGAAGTATAAAAAAAGATTATTGAAGAAAATAAAAATATTTATGGTAGTGTACAGCCATTAAATGTTGATTTAATTCATAAATCAAGTGAGAAGTGACTGATAGATGGGGGGGAAAGGAGGATTATTTAAAATCTATATATTTCCATGCAGGTTTCTTCCAGATACTTTGACTTCCACTATTGAAGGAGACAGACCAGCAATGATTATGTATTTTACTATTGATGTGCCTGTGTGGTTTGGGACATAGCCGATGTCCTTGACCCTAGTGGGACTGATTACATGGATAGATTACTGCCAGTGACACTTACACTGACTTTAAATCACTAATTTAGAATTATTTGATTGATCTGTGTTTTTTTTTTTTTTTATAGATTTCTCACTTTTTTTTAAACAGATATAATAATAAAAATTCATGAAATGATGACTTATCACAATTACTACTGCAAATATGCCTGATAGTAGGCTATGTTTGTAGCCATTTTTGCATTGTAATACAATTATAGGCCCATTGTCCACCATTTTGGTTCACTCAAAGAGTTTTTCCTGAAACAATCGCATGGACAAAATTGCTCCAAACAAAATGCCACATGGCATATAAAGAACACACATTGATTTATGCATGTGTATAGAATTTGTATGTGACTTTATAGAGATATAACTTACAAGGTAGTGGGAATCCTTATATGGTTTACTTCTGCCCTCCCCCTGTTCCTTTTATAGTGAGTGCCTAAACCATCTTTTTGTAATAAATTATTCACATGATGTGATGGCAGATACGAAACTTCAGGGATCAGTTTGGCCGTCGGTTCAGTACATACAGATTTGCAAATAGAATTCAATTTTTAAATTATTGAGAACATATTTTTTTCTAACATGTTAACGCTGTAAAATATTGATTATGCCCATTATAGTGGCACTGCCCCCCTCATCCCCAATAAATGAGTATGTTATAAATATAGAATCTTTATGAAATACACATTATGACTGTTTTTACTGAAATTCCAACCCAGTCAAGAGATATAGAGACTACTTGGTCTCTATATTTCCTCCGCCTGATACTTATAGACACTTGGCGGAGCTATCACCATCTAGAAGTGTCACTGCTTCAGTTGTCATGACAGAAAGTTAGCACTGTCTATGGAGGATCCCGTAGTCTTGCGGATCCTCCATAGACCTCAATGCAGAACTCTTGCGAATGCTGAAGTGCCGGAAACTGAAGAGGACCTGCCAGGAGAAGATAGTGGTGCCAGGTTCAGGTAAGCAGAACTCACTTTTACCTGGTCCCTGGTCACCAGACCCCTAGTGGCGATGTCACTGTTGGGGTCTTTGAGAATTCTGAAAAGTCCCCAGATTGTGACAGTGCCGCTATAAGCATTTATACCATGTACCTTTTAATGTTACAGGTAAGATTCATCTGTAGGAAAAGGTTACTGATTGCACAAGGTTTGAATTCCTGTTGGTAATTATAAGGCATTTGATTTGATTAAGCTAGTTAGTTGCTGGTTAATTAGCTATTGTTTGCAAATAAGCAGAGGCCTACCCAGGTGTTAAACATTCCTAGTGGGCGGTGATTTTAGGAGTTATATAAGGCCTGGTTCCATTAGCTTGTCTAATATAGCTTGGTGCTACTTCTAAGTGCTGTTTCTAAGTGTGTGGAGTAGCTGGAGATATTCTGGAGGTAATCTGAGGTATTTAGGAGGATAAAGAAAAAAGTTAAGATTTTTTAGATTTAAATTATTCTTATAATTGGAATGGCAGGCTTAGTTCAGTGTAACAATTGCTATGCATTTGTTTCACGTTCCACTTTTTGGAGGTTTGGTTGTTGTCTAATCTGTAGACAGTTCTCTATCTTGCGGCAGGAGATTGTATTTTTGAAGTCTGAGATTTGTAAATTATCTGGTGAAGAAACTCAGACTGGAACTGCTGCAAAGCCACTGCCGCAGAGACATGCTAGGAAAGGCAGATGGATTACTGTAGGATCTGGTAGACTTAGAGTTGTGGATAAAAGGCATTTTGCACAGTCTGTTGCTCTTCATAATTCATTTTCTGCACTTTCAGAGTGTAATGGTGTTGTGGAGAGAGGCACTGAGGCTAGTGGTGTTGTGGAGAGAGGCACTGAGGCTAGTGGTGTTGTGGAGAGAGGCACTGAGGCTAGTGGTGTTGTGGAGAGAGGCACTGCTAGTGGTGCTGGAGAGAGGGCTAGTGGTGTTGTGGAGAGAGGCACTGAGACTAGTGGTGTTGTGGAGACCGGCTTGGAGACTATGGTGAGGCCTAATAGAAAGCAGTTGTTGTTGGGTGATTCCATTATAAGAGGTGTGGAGATGGACAATGGTGGTCTTGTGAGGTGTCTTCCCGGAGCTACTGCTCACAGAGACAGGAGACGTATCTGTAATATTGTTAAGCAAGCAAAGCAGGAAGGGGAATTGGATGTACTTGTCCATCTAGGGACAAATGACTTGGCTTGCAATGAGGTTTCAGAGGTTAAGGAAGTTTTTAGTGTTTTTGCCAATGATATACGGCAGGTTGCTTCCACACTGTCATTCTCTGAAGTTCTGCCTGTGCATAACACTCAGAACGACAGGCGGATGCGTATTAGGGACTTTAATTTGTGGCTTGGTGAATGGTGTCGGGAGCAAGGATTTGGCTTTATTTCTCATGGTAGCTCTGTTTGGAATGGAGATAAGCTGTACAAAAAAGATGGTTTGCATCTTTCTCAAAAGGGAACAAATGTTCTCAGTGAGCAGTTCAGAGGTTTTGCTAGGATGTATTTAAACTAGGAGGGGGGGGCAAAAGGGTGATAAAACATCAATCCAATTGTCCCCCAAAACAAGGACAGAAGGTGCCTGTAGCAAGTGTGTTAAAAAATGATAAGCTTAGAGTCATGTCTACAAATGCTCGCAGTTTAGGGAATAAGATCCATGAACTTGTGGCAATAATGGCAACTGATAGTGTAGATTTAGTCGCTGTTACTGAGACATGGTACAATGAGAAAAATGACTGGGACATAGCAATACCAGGGTACTCTTTATATAGGAAAGATAGGGAAGGCAAGAAAGGGGGAGGGTGGCCTTGTATGTGAAGGATAGCATAAAATCTAGCCTAATAAAAGTTAGTGAGGCAAACATAGAGTCCGTTTGGGTTACGTTAGAATTTGGTAATCACACAGTAACTCGTGTAGGTGTGATTTATAGGCCCCCAGGACAAATTGAAGAGTTAGATAATCTACTAGTTGAGGAAATAGCTAAAATGACAATGAAGGGGGAAGTTATCATCATGGGTGACTTTAATCTTCCTGATGTAAATTGGAAAACAAAATTAGCTACTTGTGCCAGGAGCACACATATTCTAAACTCCCTACTGGGATTGTCTCTAAAACAAGTTGTTGAGGAGCCAACTCGTAAAGAGGCCATACTAGATTTAGTGTTAACAAATGGAGATTTGGTATCAGATATTACTGTAGGTGAAAGTTTAGGATCCAGTGATCATCAGTCAGTATGGTTTAATATAAGAACAGTGACTGAGTCACACCACACAAAAACAAAAGTTTTAGACTTTAGAAAAACAGACTTTTCTAAAATTAGAATGTGGGTAGAGGAGTCATTATCAGACTGGAGCAATTTAAATGGAGTCCAAGAAAAATGGGATTATTTAAAAGTTGCACTATTGAAGGCAACAGAAAATTGCATTAGGCTTGTCAGTAAAAGCAAAAAATTCAAGAAACCACTGTGGTACTCCGCAGATGTGGCCAAAATAGTTAAAAACAAAAAGTTAGCATTTAGGAATTATAAAAAAACCCAGAGTGAGGGAGACAAAATGATCTATAAGATTAGGCAGAAAGAGGCTAAGCAAGTTATAAGAGCTTCCAAATCACACACAGAAGAGAAAATAGCACAGTCAGTAAAAAAAGGGGGACAAAACATTTTTTAGATACATAAATGAGAAAAGAAAAGTAAAACAAGGATTAGTTAGATTAAAAAACAAAAGAAGGAAAGTATGTAGAAGAGGATAAAAGTCAGGCTGACTGCCGCCAATGAATATTTTTGTTCTGTATTTACAGAAGAAAATGAAGGAAAGGACACTCAGTTGTGAAAAGGATAAATGAGTCTGTTTGTGCACTGTGCCGGGATTTCAGAGGAAGAGGTTCTATTTCAACTGTCAAAAGTAAAGACAAATAAGTCAATGGGACTGATGGAATACACCCAAAGCTATTAAAAGAGCTTAGTGGTGTACTAGCAAAACCATTAACAGATTTATTTAACCAATCATTGTTAACAGGAGTAGTCCCAGAAGATTGGAAGTTAGCGAATGTTGTGCCCATTTACAAGAAAGGTAATAGGGAGGAGTCGGGCAACTATAGGCCAGTAAGCCTTACTTCAGTAGTGGGGAAAGTGATGGAAACCATGTTAAAGGATAGGATTGAACATCTAAAAACACATGGATTTCAAGATCAGAGACAACATGGGTTTACTTCAGGGAGATCATGCCAAACTAATCTTATTGATTTTTTGATTGGGTAACTAAAATTATAGATCAGGGTGGTGCAGTAGACATTGCTTACCTAGATTTCAGTAAGGCTTTTGACACTGTTGCACATAGAAGGCTTATCAATAAACTGCAATCTTTAAGTTTGGATTCCAATATTGTTGAATGGGTAAGGCAGTGGCTGAGTGACAGGCAACAGAGGGTTGTAGTTAATGGAATATATTCGAAGCTTGGACTTGTCACCAGTGGGGTACCTCAGGGATCTGTACTTGGACCCATTCTCTTTAATATTTTTATTAGTGATATTGCAGAAGGTCTTGATGGTAAGGTATGTCTTTTTGCTGATGATACTAAGATATGTAACAGGGTTGATGTTCCAGGAGGGATAAGCCAAATGACAAATGATTTAGGTAAACTAGAAAAATGGTCAGAATTGTGGCAACTGACATTTAATGTGGATAAGTGCAAGATAATGCATCTTGGACGTAAAAACCCAAGGGCAGAGTACAGAATATTTGATAGAGTCCTAACCTCAACATATGAGGAAAGGGATTTAGGGGTGATTATTTCTGATGACTTAAAGGTAGGCAGACAATGTAATAGAGCAGCAGGAAATGCTAGCAGAATGCTTGGTTGTATAGGGAGAGGTATTAGCAGTAGAAAGAGGGAAGTGCTCATGCCATTGTACAGAACACTGGTGAGACCTCACTTGGAGTATTGTACACAGTACTGGAGACCGTATCTTCAGAAGGATATTGATACCTTAGAGAGGGTTCAGAGAAGGGCTACTAAACTGGTTCATGGATTGCGGGATAAAACTTACCAGGAAAGGTTAAAGGATCTTAACATGTATAGCTTGGAGGAAAGACGAGACAGGGGGGATATGATAGAAACATTTAAATATATAAAGGGAATCAACACAGTAAAGGAGGAGACTATATTTAAAAGAAGAAAAACTATCACAACAAGAGGACATAGTCTTAAATTAGAGGGACAAAGGTTTAAAAATAATATCAGGAAGTATTACTTTACTGAGAGGGTAGTGGATGCATGGAATAGCCTTCCAGCTGAAGTGGTAGAGGTTAACACAGTAAAGGAGTTTAAGCATGCGTGGGATAGGCATAAGGCTATCCTAACTATAAGATAAGGCTAGGGACTAATGAAAGTATTTAGAAAATTGGGCAGACTAGATGGGCCGAATGGTTCTTATCTGCCGTCACATTCTATGTTTCTATGTTTCTATGTTTCTATATGCCTATTACATATTTAGAGCAAGCTGCATTTAATCTAATGTGTATTTTTAATCTGGGGGTGTCAAGCTGCAAATGAGTCAGAGGTTTTCATTTATTTGTTATAGTGCCTCAGGGCTCTACACATATGCAGTCTTTATTACAATAATAAAATGATTAGATCTTTTCACACATGCAGAATTTATTAAACTATTTGGTGTATAATTAAATAAGAATATTTGTTCATAGAATGCTCAGTAAAGATGCACGGAAGTGGCAAATAATGATGTGTGAAGCATTTTATTTTTTTTATGTTCAAAAGGGATATTTAACACACCCATAAATATTTATAATAACATTATGTCATGTTGAAGGTTCATTGTTAGTGAATCTAACAAAAATTATAATGACATTATTTTTTCAGTTATTTAATCAGTACTTCTCATGTTAAGTGGAATAACATATTTTTTTAATATACAGCAAAAAAAAAACATTGGGCTATATCATCTATGTTTATGAAGATTTAATCTGCACAATTGTGAAAGAGGTAAATCATTTTCTAATCACTTTTCACTTTGTCCAACTAGTGTGTGGAATTTTCAATATACGTATATGCATAAATAGTCTCTGTCTTGGCTGTTTATTTCTCTGTCTGTCACTCTGTCTGTCTCATTTGTTTTCATAGTTAACCCTTTATGCGGTCTTCTTAGCTCTTCCCTGCATGTGTTCCTAATTCTAAAAATCTCAGCAGTACTGTAGCTATATTAATAGTCCAAGCAATCCTAAATATTTCACTCAACTGACCTATCGTCTTAAATCTGCTAGGACGGGAAGATATGCATAACTAATAATTAAATCATTTATATATGCTAATATATTATAACAAGGATATGATAATCCTGTTGTAACTAAGAGAAAAAGAAATTTAATTTGACATGATTAATGTAACCAAGGTTTTACAAATAATTAATTCATCATTCTATAATAAAATATTAATTATTTGACACACAGACTCTGTAATTTCTCCAGTGGTACCAATGCTTGCAGAGAAAGGCTAAAGTACTTATTTTGGAATTGTTTTGCACCAAGAACCAACTTATTTCTTTATCTCACAATCAGGGTACAATTACGCGGAAAAAAAGGTAAAATGCACATTATCCTTAAAAATTTCTTGCAACGTGTTTATCATAGAATGAAGTTGATGACAATTACATAACACAGGTGGAAGGAATAAAGGCACCGGGTTAGTGAGGGTGTGGGGAGAAGGGTAGAAAGCAAAGATGTTTATAATTTAATTGATATGCCTTTTAACCCCTTAGTGACCAGACCGTTTTTCAATATTCTTACCGTTAAGAACCAGGGCTGTCTTTACATTTCTGTGGTGTTTGTGTTTAGCTGTAATTTTCCTCTTACTCATTTACTGTACCCACACATATTATATACAATTTTTCTCATCATTAAATGGTCTTTCTTAAGATACCATTATTTTCATCATATCATAATTTCAAAAATAATAGTCCTGCGCTCACTCCCATCACTCCTGGGCGGCAGCAACGACTACAGTACACATCAGCTCCAATACATATAGTAAAAACCAAAGGAAAAAAGTTACCTGCACTCTCTCCTTAATCTCTATGTATATTTAAACAAATGGATGTCATTTAGTTACTCCAATGGCCACTGGAGGGAATGCACGCCTGCCAACGTCAAAAAGGGGTATTTTTGATATACACCCCTATATACTTATTAACCCTTAATAGTGAACACATGGGATGAGCGGCAGCATTGTAACCTAGCTGTGTAATACAAAAATATAGAAAATACCCCTTTTTGTCTCATTAGAGATATCTTTGCCAGAAGCTCAAGGATGAAAGGTGAAGGGTCAGAGTAGGGCATTCCCTCCAGTGGCCATTGGAGTAACTAAATGACCTCCATTTGTTTAAATATACATAGGGATTAAGGAGAGAGTGCAAGTATCTTTTTTCTTTGATATCATATAATTTAATATAACAAAAATGATAAAATATGATGAAAAAATTTAAAAAAACATTTTTTCTAACATTGACCCCCAAAATCTGTTACGCATCTACAACCGCCAAAAACACCAGTGCTAAATAGTTTCTAAATTTTGTCCTGAGTTTAGAAATATCCAATGTTAACATGTTCTTAGATTTTATTTTTTTTTTGGAAAGTTATAGGGCAATAAGTACAAGTAGCACTTTGCTATTTTCCAAACCATTTTTTTCCAAAATGAACGCAAGTTACATTGTAACACTGATACCTGCCAGGAATCCCTGAATAACCCTTCACATGTATATATTTTTTAAAAAGAAGACTACCTAAGGTGTTAAACGTAGGGTATTTTGACTCTTTTCATGCAATCATTTTACCACCAATCTATGTCAAATTTTAAAAAAATAATAATATTAATACAAATACATTTGGGGCCAATACAAATCATTGTGTGGAAATCTATTCACGAAATGGACTTTACATAGGACACTGGGTCATGCGTTTAGACAGGAAGAAAGAAGGTTTTGTCTAAGGCAAAGGAAAGGTTTTTTTTACTGTAAGAACAATTAGAATGTGAAATTCTCTGCCTAAAGAAGTGGTTTTATCAGAGTCCATACAGATGTTCAAACAGCAACTAGATGCATACTTGCAAAAACAGAATATTCAAGGATATAATTTTTCAATGTAGGGTAATAGCTGCTTGATCCAAGGATAAATCTGACTGCCATTCTGGGGTCAAGAATGATTTTTTTTCTTTGCTTGTTGCAAAATTGGAAGTGCTTCAAACTGTTTTGTTTTTTTGCCTTCTTTTGGATCAACAGCAAAATACAAATGTGAGGAAGGCTAAACTTGATGGACGCAAGTCTCTTTTCAGCTATGTAACTATGTAATAATAATTGGTGGGTTTTTTACACACATAGCAATTTAAGAATACATGTACAGAGAACTTTAAGGGTTACTGCCAAAGAACACCCCAACATGTATTCAGCAACATCTCTTGAGTACAGTGATACCCCCATATATAGGTGTGTCGGGTTCTCTGGTGGCTAAAATAGTTTATTTAGAGGGTGCGCATTCCATTTTTCCAACTTGGAATTTTCACAGCTGGTTGTAATACTTCTTATGGATTTGGAGTTGAACTCAACTGCAGAAATAATTAGGAGAAACCTTAAAGGATTATTAGAACAATTTATTAGGATTTAAATAGAACAATTCCTCAATAAGGTATTTTACTTGAAGGAAAATTGCTGAGAACAAATTACTGTAACTTTAAGGATCACAATATGGAGATAACTTGATAAGCAGAGTTCCTGTAGCTTTAAGGAATGCAATATGAAGATAGCTTGATAAGCAGAGTTCCTATAGCTTTAAGGAATGCAAAATGAAGATAGCTTCATAAGCACAGTTCCTGTAGCTTTAAGAAATGCAATATGAAGATAGCTTGATAAGCAGAGTTCCTGTAGCTTTAAGGAATGCAATATTAAGATCACTTGATAAGCAGAGTTCCTATAGCTTTAAGGAATGCAATATGAAGATAGCTTGATAAACAGAGTTCCTGTAGCTTTAAGGAATGCGATATGAAGATAGCTTGATAAGCAGAGTTCTTGTAGCTTTAAGGAATGCAATATGAAGATAACTTGATAAGCAGAGTTCCTGTAACTTTAAGGAACACGAGCATGAATTTAGTAACTTGTATTTATAAGGAAAGTTCATAGGATGAATCCAAGTGAATCCAAGTGAATAAGTTCATGTATTAAATACAAATCTGCAACACTCCATTTCCCCTCTTTGATCACCACCTCTTATTATTTGCTCTCGAGTACCCCCTCACCGAACAACCTCAGCCTAACTCCCCTCAACTCAGGAGAAACCTTAATTCTTTTGACCTCCAGCAGCTGTCAGCTGATATTGATTCCCAACTGCTATCCATTCCTTCCCTCTCCTGTCCCTCACTGGCCATCTCCACATATAACACTACATTATAGATTCATATTGTTTTCATACAGCGCAGCCCTTGCCCTCTCCAAACAGCCCTACTTTTCCTCTCTCATTAGTTCATGCTCCTGCAATCCCAGGCATCTCTTTCACACCTTGAATTCTCTTCTTTGCCCTGCTGTGGCCACCCCCCCAAACTAACCTTACTGCCAATAGCTTTGCATGTTACTTTACCGACAAGATTGAACAGCTAAGGAAATAATTCTCCCCACCTTGCTGTTCTCTTTCTCAATCACACGTAGATCATGCCTTTCCTACCCTTCAGACTTTTTCCCTGGTTACTGAACAAGAGGTGGCTGCACTTCTCCTTTCCTTTTGCCCCACCACCTGCCTGCTCGATCCTGTCCCATCTCACCTTATCAGATCTCTCTCCACTTGTCTTGTGCCTTCTTTACCACACATCTTCAACTGCTCTCTCTCTTCTGGCATTGTCCCTGCTGATCTTAAACATGCCACTGTAGTACCTATCCTAAAAAAAAAAAAATCTCTTGACCTTGCCTCCCCATCTAACTTTCGTCCTATATCCCTGCTTTTCCAATCCTCTTCTTCTATAGAAACATGCAATTCTTTTTCACATTTATTGATCAGTCCTATTGGTTTATCATGCCTCCATCCATATGTAACTTTAACACATTTTGCCATTAGATTTTTATAGTTCTTTACATCTAGCAGGTGTCTAAGTTTTAGGTTTTTATCCTCATTATTTTTAACTAAGTATTCTGAGATAAAGCCCTTAATTCTTAGGTAGTTGAAGGTTTCATTACTGGAGATTTTAAATTCTTCCACCACTTGCCTACAGGGTTTGATTTTATTCTTAGCCATTATGCTTTTAATTTCCTTGTTCCCCCCTGTTTCCCAGGAGTCTATTTTTATGTTTTCTAACATATGCGATATGACAGAAATTGGGAGCGTCTCCATAATTTTATTTCTAAAACCTATATCAAACGAGATTTTATCCCACCAGTTTGTTAAGTCTTGTAAGTATTTGTGACTCGCTTTGTGCGTCCTTGATCGCTTTTTTGTTCAGTCTGCTTGCCCCATAGCTTTGCATTATCTCTGGGCACCCCAATCCTCCGTCTTGTTTAATTCTAGCTATGTTTTTCCTTTTCAGCCTGACTCTTTTTCCTCCCCACACAAATTTACAAAATGATGAATGTAGTAATACTAACCAGTTTTCTGGGAAGTTCAGCGGTATCATTCTCCATAGGTATAACCATTTTGGCAGGATTTATGTTTTTAAAATGTGGATTCTACCTGACCAAGAAAATCCTAATCCTTTCCAATCTTTTAGATTTCTATTTGTTTGTTTTAGTAGTGGGAGAAAATTTGCTTCAATTAGATCTTTTAAGTCTGGAGTTATCGTTATGCCTAAATAACTCAACCTGTATTTATTTTTTGGGAGTCCAATCTTTTGTACAAAAAAGTCAGTTACTCTTTTTTCCACATTTTTAACCATATAGTTTGATTTCTCCAGGTTCATTTTATATCCTGAAACTTTGGAATATATTTTTATTTCTTTTAATAACTCTGGGACGGATGTTTCTGGATCTTCTAGTGTTAATAAGATGTCATCTGCATATATATTTAGTTTTGTTTGTCCAGATTTATTAGTGAAGCCCTTTATTCTCTTGTTTTGTCTTTTTGCAATTGCCAATGGTTCTATAACCATTATATACAGTAGTGGAGAGAGGGGGCATCCTTGTCTTGTCCCATTTCTTATATTAAAGTTTTGTGATGTAAATCCTGATCCTATAACTTTTGCTGATGGTTCTGTGTATAGGGCTGAAATAGCTTGAAACATAAAACCGGTGATTCAAAATTGTTTTAGTGTCGCCAACATGAAGTCCCATCCCACCCTATCAAATGCTTTTTCTGCGTCTATCAATAGTAAAATTAGGGTTTTTTATTTTTGTCAGTTTCTTCTAATATATTAATTATTTTTCTGAGGTTGTTGATAGGAGATCTTTTTGGTATGAATCCCACTTGATCGTAGTCAATAAGTTGTGATATAACTTTTTTTAACCTTTCTGCCAGAATAGAGGAGAAGATTTTAAAATCAGTATTGATTAAAGAAATTGGTCTGCAGTTACTGATCAGCTCTGCATCTTTATCTGCTTTTGGAATAGGAACTGTATTTGCTCTCAGTAGCTCTCCTGGGCATTGTCCTGTTCTCATTATATGATTATATGTATTGGCAAGCTCTCCTTTAAGGTGGTCTTTCATTATTTTATAGAATTTATTTGTAAAGCCGTCTGGGCCTGGAGCAGTTTTTAATTTTAGCTTATCTATTGCTCTACTGACCTCCACTTCTGTTATAGGTTGATTTTATGCTATTTTGTTGATCTGTTTGAATTTTTGGCAAACGTATATTTTGAAAAAAGTTCTCTATTTCTTCTTCCTTTCTGTAAGTTTCTTCTGGCAGGTTGTAAAGGTCTTGATATAATTCTCCGAATGCTTTTCCTATTTTTTCAGCAGGTATGTGTCTTTATCTTTTATTTTATAAATTGTTCTTTTTTGTTTTTCTTTTTTGAGCTTGTTGGTCATCAATGCTTCCGGTTTATTACCCCTGAAGTACCATTTACCTTGAGATTCTAGCTGCTTCGCGGTCTTATCCATTAACTGCATATTTATCTGTTGCTCTATATATGCAATTTTTATTTCCTTTTTTTGATTCCACTACCACTTGTACGCTGATGACACCCAGATATATCTCTCCTCCCTGGACCTCTCTACTGCCATCCTGCAACATGTCACTGCTTGCCTTTCTTCCATCTCTGACAGAATGTCCTCCCGCTTTCTTAAACTCAATCTCTCTAAAACTGAGCTCCTTGTCTTTCCTTCTCCTAATACTGATCCTCCTCCTTCGCTCTACCTTCAAGTTACTGGAATTCAAATAAGTCCATCCTTGCAAGCACGCTGTCTTGACGTCATACTTGATTCTGGCCTAACCTTTGAGCCTCACATCCAGTATGTTGCCAAATCCTGTAGATTCCATCTTAAAAACATAGCCTACATCCGCCCCTTTCTTACGCAAGATGCTACCAAGGAGCTTGTTCATGCTCTAGTAATTTCTTCTGCATGGATTAGTGTAACCCTTCCCTGATTGGTCTTCCCAAAAGCCGTACTGCACCGCTACAGTCCGTAATGAATGCTGCCGCCAGACTGATTTTCCTCTCTAGTCGGTTCTCTCATACCAAGGATACATTGGCTTCCTGTATCCTTTAGGAGTCAATTCAATGTACTAATTCACACCTATAAAGCACTGAACAATTATATCTCCTCACAGATCCATGGATATGTCCCTTCTCAGTCTCTCCCCTCTGCCCATGACCTTCTCCCCTCTTATATCTCCTCACAGATCCATGGATATGTCCCTTCTCAGTCTCTCCCCTCTGCCCATGACCTTCTCCTGTCCGTTATTTGCACCTATACAGCCAACTCACGCTTGCAGGACTTCTTGCAGGTGGCTCCCTTCCTTTGGAATAGCCTGCCTACCTCCATCAGACTCTCCCCTAGTCTTGCATCTTTTAAGAAGTGCCTTAAAACCCATCTCTTTAGGAAAAATTATGGCTTCCCAGAGTAACCTCTACCTTACATACCTATCTCTTGATCTCTTCTAAAGGGCGGCACTCTACTCTCTCCTCCAGCTCTGCCTCACTCCCATCTTATTTGATTGTGAATTCCTGTCCTATTGTGTCTTACACCCCACCTCCTATAGAATGTAAGCTCGTTTGAGCAGGGCCCTCTTCAACCTATCGTTCCTGTAAGTTTTCTTGTAATTGTCCTATTTATAGTATATAATGTTGTAAAGTGCTACGGAATCTATTTGCGCTATATAAATGGCAATAATAATAATAATAATGAGATGTTTGAGGTGCAAGAGTACAGGAAGATGAGAGTGCTTGCATTTGTTGTTATTGTAAGGGATGAGGGGTTCTAGTAGTTGAGGCAGCAGATACTTGGCATGGATGAGCACCATTGCTGTACTAACAGATATTCACTAAAGTGAGAATTCAAAGTAAATTCAGAGTGAATTTCAAATTCAAAAAAGGTAAAAATAGCCAAAGAATTCTCTGACCTTAAACTTGAAATTCACTTTGAATTCTCACTTTAGTAAATAACCTTGTTAGAGTTAGATAGTTGTGGATGTGAGCTGTTTTTGAAATGTAAGAAACAGAATTGAATGATTAATTGACTGTAAGGATTGAATTAAAGATTGGAATCAAAGAGAACGCAAAGGCAGCCAGTTTGTGGGGTAGAATGGATAGTATCACGGTTATTCTGCAGGGATACTGACATTGGATAGTGATGTTCAAAAGGCTGGCAGAGCATCTGGAGATTTACCTTTTGGGAATCCCTGATTTATATAATAATGGGTATTTTACAGATTTTAATTATTGCTGCATTCTGTAATTAATTACACTGTTTTTCAGTGGCGTCTGTACTAACAATTCTTGTTTTCCTTTTATGACAATCAGTTCTTATTAAGAAGTATGTCGGAAATGAGGGAAAGTGACCGTTATTCTGTATTTCACAATTTGTTTGTTGGGTGCTTGAATTGATTTTCAAGTAGCAAGTGACCAATACAATAAAGCTGATTTTTAATTTATCTCTAGCTCTGCTTGTGTTGCCTTATTTATTCCTTATAAACAATTATGGAGAAAATATTAGATTTGCTGGTATCAAGGGAGAGATTTGTCCTCTCTACTGTCCCAATTTCTTTAACGCACCCTATCCCCCAAGACCATGTGTGTGTATGTAACACAGGCACCGTGCATCACATTCACACAGGCACAAGCACTCACATACATACACAAACTGACACAAGAGCACTCTGACACAAGTACACAGACACAAGCACTCACTGAAAGAAGCACACTGACACAAGCCCATACTCAAGCACTCAGTGACACAAGCACTCAATGACACAGGCACACACTGACACAAGCACACACTGACATACACACAGGCACACGCACTCATTGACATACACACAGTGTCACAAACCCACAGACACAAGCACTCACAGACACAAGCACACCATGACACAAGCACACAAGTACTCACTAAAATAAGCACACTGACACAAGCCCATACTCAAGCACTCAGTGACACAAACACTCAATGACACAGGCACACACTGACACAAGCACACACTGACATACACACAGGCGCACGCACTCGCTGACATACACACAGTGTCACAAACCCACAGACACAAGCACTCACAGACACAATCACACACTGACACTAGCACACACTTACATAAGCACTCACTGACACAAGCATGCTTTCAGGTAAACTTATCTTTACCACTATCAGAAGCCTGAATATGTGGAAGTAGGAAGTTTAAACTTACACATTCTCCTCAGCCATGTGGCAGCCATGCTTTTATGAAGTGGTTGAAGAGAACCAGTTGAAGACCAACACATTGTGTCCTCTCGTCTCCACCATATGTGGAGATGATAGGAGCCATAATTAGATAGATGATTAAATTGCCCTTTTCTCTTCCTCAACCATATATTCAGGACTGAGGGCTCCTCAATCTCACTATCCTAATAATATTAGAGGGCCAGAAATCGCCCAATCATTCTGACCCTAACAACATATTAGAACCAGAGGATGTACAATCCTATGTCCCAATTACTAATACTACCGCGCCTAGAGAGTGATTTTGACCCATTTCAGATGCCTTTATTTTAGTCATTGCTTGGATATAGTCCAGTTAATGTAACACTCCAAACACAATAACTACTACACCAGCAGTCTCCAGGTAAGAAGTCACGCCATTCTAAAATGAGAGAACTACTTTAACTGGGGTGGGTGGGGACACCATGTCATAGTAGATTTACCTGCAGTTTGACATTTTGACGTAATTTTACCAAGGACCAAAAAGAAAAATAATGCTGAGTTCTATTAAATTAACCTGACAAAAGTTATTGTTGTGTAATCTTCTTATGGTGATAAGAGTCATCATTTTTAGGCAAATCTTGCAGGATACAGTTAATTGGCTAACTAATTACAAAGCCGGATAGTACAACTGGTACAGTCTGGGGCATTTAAAGCTTGTACCATCCTTTCATTATTTTTTCACACTTTGAACTTGGAAGTCAGGCTTATTTATTCTGCAGTGGATGATGATGATTACTATTATTATTAAAAAATTGTTTTCTTTCCATCTTTTTTTAATAGATACATAGTAGCTGTTATTTTTCATATTTTATATTTTATAAGCAACAAGAGAACATATTATCTCCTTTATTATGTAAGCTAGAGTGTTGGACGCCTTGGTAATCGAGGACCTTCCAGTTTAGCTGTCAAGGCTTGTCAGGTGTTTCACAGTTACTAGGGGTCCCTGTGGACCCCACATCACATAACACATACACAGACAGTGGCTTTAAACACTCTGGAAAGAAACACATTTTGTTCACTTATTTAAACTGATCCCATTCAGAAAAGTGGCAAATGGGGGGCTATCTGGCTGGATGCATTTGCTCCTCTCAGATTTTTCTCAACATGATTTACATGGTCAGCACCTAAACCCCTTAGAATTAAATTACAGTTTGGTATACTTATCCCCAAGAAACTTGTAATGTAAACAATATTAATCCCATAAAACTTGTGATAATTAAAAACACAAAAACAAATAATTCAAAACGCCTTTAAATCACATGTTTAATATCTGTAAAAGTCAATTTGTGATTAATAGATATACTACATCCCTAAAATTATGAAATTACATAAAAAGGGTATAAAGACATATCACAATTAGTTTTGTACTCTATCCTTAAAATAAAAAAAGCATTTTGATGTGTCCCTACTATAAATAGCTATTAATGTTGGTATATGGTCTATGTTCCAATAAGAGAGACCTCTATGAATTTAAATTCAAAGCATGTAAAATAAAAGGCTTAAAGGAACATAATCTCAGATTATAAAAATATATGTTTAGAGTCTTTCATATATAACCCAAATAATTACCAGACTTAAATAGCATCTTTTTTTGACACAACATACCAGTCACTGGTAATGTCAAACATCTGGAGGCCACAATAAGTTATCTGCTATCCACAAATAAAGAATAAATGGTTTTTTTTTAATAAAGAAAATTGCCGAAAGGATCTTTAATAGTTTTTTAAAATGTATTCAACTTTTTTGAAAATTAATTTGCATCCCCACACCATAAACACCTTCTTAAATAAATTATATAAGCCATATTTAAGGGAAAAGGGAAATATATTCACAACATTAAATTAGGAGCATTTTTACTAAATTGGACATAATCCACAGCATATCTAATATATATCATATAGGGACATATTTTCATATTCTACACAATTTTAGAATCATTTATATACAGGGAGTGCAGAATTATTAGGCAAATGAGTATTTTGACCACATCATCCTCTTTATGCATGTTGTCTTACTCCAAGCTGTATAGGCTCGAAAGCCTACTACCAATTAAGCATATTAGGTGATGTGCATCTCTGTAATGAGAAGGGGTGTGGTCTAATGACATCAACACCCTATATCAGGTGTGCATAATTATTAGGCAACTTCCTTTCCTTTGGCAAAATGGGTCAAAAGAAGGACTTGACAGGCTCAGAAAAGTCAAAAATAGTGAGATATCTTGCAGAGGGATGCAGCACTCTTAAAATTGCAAAGCTTCTGAAGCGTGATCATCGAACAATCAAGCGTTTCATTCAAAATAGTCAACAGGGTCGCAAGAAGCGTGTGGAAAAACCAAGGCGCAAAATAACTGCCCATGAACTGATAAAAGTCAAGCGTGCAGCTGCCACGATGCCACTTGCCACCAGTTTGGCCATATTTCAGAGCTGCAACATCACTGGAGTGCCCAAAAGCACAAGGTGTGCAATACTCAGAGACATGGCCAAGGTAAGAAAGGCTGAAAGACGACCACCACTGAACAAGACACACAAGCTGAAACGTCAAGACTGGGCCAAGAAATATCTCAAGACTGATTTTTCTAAGGTTTTATGGACTGATGAAATGAGAGTGAGTCTTGATGGGCCAGATGGATGGGCCCGTGGCTGGATTGGTAAAGGGCAGAGAGCTCCAGTCCGACTCAGACGCCAGCAAGGTGGAGGTGGAGTACTGGTTTGGGCTGGTATCATCAAAGATGAGCTTGTGGGGCCTTTTCGGGTTGAGGATGGAGTCAAGCTCAACTCCCAGTCCTACTGCCAGTTCCTGGAAGACACCTTCTTCAAGCAGTGGTACAGGAAGAAGTCTGCATCCTTCAAGAAAAACATGATTTTCATGCAGGACAATGCTCCATCACACGCGTCCAAGTACTCCACAGCGTGGCTGGCAAGAAAGGGTATAAAAGAAGAAAATCTAATGACATGGCCTCCTTGTTCACCTGATCTGAACCCCATTGAGAACCTGTGGTCCATCATCAAATGTGAGATTTACAAGGAGGGAAAACAGTACACCTCTCTGAACAGTGTCTGGGAGGCTGTGGTTGCTGCTGCACGCAATGTTGATGGTGAACAGATCAAAACACTGACAGAATCCATGGATGGCAGGCTTTTGAGTGTCCTTGCAAAGAAAGGTGGCTATATTGGTCACTGATTTGTTTTTGTTTTGTTTTTGAATGTCAGAAATGTATATTTGTGAATGTTGAGATGTTATATTGGTTTCACTGGTAATAATAAATAATTGAAATGGGTATATATTTGTTTTTTGTTAAGTTGCCTAATAATTATGCACAGTAATAGTCACCTGCACACACAGATATCCCCCTAACATAGCTATAACTAAAAACAAACTAAAAACTACTTCCAAAAATATTCAGCTTTGATATTAATGAGTTTTTTGGGTTCATTGAGAACATGGTTGTTGTTCAATAATAAAATTAATCCTCAAAAATACAACTTGCCTAATAATTCTGCACTCCCTGTACACCAGAAAATAATCTGCTAAATAAACATGAGAAAAAAAGTTTTTTAATTAATTATTATACTTGTACAAACAGTATGCAATACCATTGGAGAAGCTGGTAGGTGTTTTCATGTATAAAAAGGGGCTTTGATTTGCATAATTAAAATATAATTTAGCCTCTTTATATATCAAGGGTAAGACCCCCACCATGAATATGCAGTTTTGGGCACCAGTTTTAAAGAAGGATATTGAATAACTAGAAAAAGTGCAGAGGGGAGCTGCTAAATTAGTAAGGCGATGGAAAACAGTTATAAGGAAAGGCAAAAAAATCTACATTTGTTTTTTCAGAAAAAAGGCACCTTAGAAGGGATATGATCGCACTATACAAATTTTTAATAATTTTGTCTCTATACACCACTGCAATGGATTTGAAATTAAAACAGTTTCTCAAATATAATTGGACAAATAAACACAATCATAAATAATCATAAATAAAATGTACATTTTTAATACTTTGTTGAGAATCCTTTGCAGACGATGACTGCTTAAAGTCTGGAATTCATGGGCATCACCAAACTCCTTTACTATGCCTTGCCAGGTGTTTACTGGAGCTGTATTGCCCTAAACTCCAGAGTTACTTTCACAGTATGTTTTGGGTCATTATCCATCTGTAAAGTGAAGCCTCATCCAATTATCTTTGCTGTATTTGGCTGAATCTAAGCAGACAATATATCCATATACACTCCAGAATGTTTCCAACTGTTTCTGTCTTCTGTCACACCATCAATAAACACTAGTGACCTAGTGCCCTAGGAAGCCATGCATGTCCATGCCATCACACTGCTTTCATCATATGAGCTGTTACAAGCCTTCTCCATACTTGTTTCTTCTCATTGTGCAAGTTGATCTTAGTTTCATCTATCCAAAGAATGCTGTTCCAGAACTGGGCTCGCTTTTTAATGTTTTTTTGGCAAAGTCTAATCTGGCCATTCTATTCTCGAGGCTTATGAATGTTTTGCACCTTGTGGTGAATACTCTGTATTTACTCTTGTGAATTCTCCTCTTTATGGTAGACTTGAATAATGATATGCCTACATCCTGGAGAGTGTTCTTCGCTTGGCTGGATGTTGTGAAGTTTTTTCTTTACTATGGAAAGGATACTACGATCATCCACCACCGCTGTTTTCCATGGATGTCCAGTTATTTGTGTTGCAGAGTTCACCAGTGCATTCCTTTTTTCTCAGAATGTACCAAACTGTTGATTTAGACACTCCCAATGTTCCTGCTATCTCTTTGATGGATTTTTTTCTTTTGCAGCCCAAGGATGGCTTTGAGAGCTCCGTTGACTGCATATTGTGGGTTCACAGAAACAGCTTCCAAATGCTAATGCCACACTTGGAACCAACCCCAAACCTAAAACCTGCTTATTGATGAAGGAATAGTCCACACCTGTCCGTGAAACAGCTTTTGAGTCAATTGTTCAATTACTTCTGGCCCCTTGAAAAAGAGGGAGGCTACATATTAAAGAACCCTAATTCCTAAACCAATTTGGATGACAATACCCTAAAAGTAAAGCAGGAATACTGAACATTAAGTCATTGAATATTCATTTTTTAACTGTAACTTGAATTTATTTTGGTAAAAAGCTTAAATAACAAAACTTGTATTAGTGTCAAATATTTCCAGAACTAACTGTATATACAAGGTTAGTTCAAACTGCAACTTGCTAACCTGTTTATTAGTAGGAATAAACAACAGACAGGAGGTCACCTATTGAGACTAGAAGAAAGGCATTTTCAGTTGCAGCAGCGGGTTCTTTACAGTAAAAACAATAAATATGTGGAATTCTCTACCTAAATAGAATTTCTTATCAGATTCTATAGATACTGTTATAAAAATTCTGAATTATTTATGTATGTAAACAGGTTATTTGTTCAATGAGAAATCTGATTGCTTTTATGGAGCTATATTTTTTTCTTTTTTGTGGCATAATTGGAAATTTTTACAATTGTTTGTTTTTTTGCCTTCTTTTGGGTCAATAGTATAAAATAATAGGTTTTAAGGTTGAATTTGAGATGGACTTTAGTCCATTTTCAACCTTGATTACTATGTAACTATTAAACTATGTATGACAATCTGCATCATTAATGGCTGTCTCATCTTTTTTCATGTATATACAGAGCACATGATGCAAAAGATTTATAAAGGAAGAAACATACACATATATTTTATTTAAATATAACTTACTGAAATATTAAAAATATGCAGAGCCATAGTATCATTTTAATAGCACTGTGGTGGACCAACCACCTGGTACCCCGACTGGGTACCTCTGCCAAACATGCTTCCTAGTTTTCACTGGGACACCAAAAGCACTTTCAGCCCCTAGCCGCCGCAGCTTGGCTGGGGTCTCGTCTTCTCTTCCCACCCTGGACAGCGTCCTGGATCCAGCCCCCAGTGGTCAAAGCTCTCCTACAAAGAGTATGGCTGTTATAGCATTCCCCCCACACATCAGTCGAGACTGAATGCTGGGAGTAGATCTGTTTAATGCAGGCAAAGCTTCAGAATTTATACACACAGTAAACTCCTCCCCTGTGCCTGAGAGATAATTTAGTCAGGAACTGTACAAACTCAATTATTTCCAGGTACAGAAAAACACACAATTTTAAAACACCCCAAAAGTACCCCCAAAATCGATGGAAATCCCTCAAGAATTGCATCACCTGGTAGCCCTGATGTGAATAAACATCATATCCAAAAATCACTCAGATCAGTTAAGTGGTTCGGATTTTCCATTGAAGTAATCTTTTGACCGACAATTTCCGGAGTCAATTTTGGAAATCCAAAACTGAACAATATACCAAACTGATCATCTGGCTCCTAGGTAGCGATTGTTCGCCTAGTTCATGTGAACATTCCTACTGAATGGCACTCTCCTGGCATGAATAGCAATGAAGCAGGCATTCATCAAAGTTCAGCGGTGTTCGCGAGTTAGAGTGTCCGATTTTATTCCATGCACTCGACGACCAAACACCGCTGTCTGCATTCGTGCGAACAAGATGGCCACCAACTCAGTTCCTACATGTTCATGCATATGCACGGCTGCCACCCAGCCGAGCACTTAGAATCCATAGTGTGAAAACGATGTTGGAGGTGTCAGGGGAGGTCAATAGGAGTTATTGAGCCCAGAGGGGATCCGCAGTTTGTGGGTTTGTTCGGGAAACCACCCGAACCAAGTCTTTTTAAAAGGCTGTTACATGGCCCATAGTCCTTGGACAGGAGGCTAGCCAGCAGACTCCTCCAGGAGCTCGTGGCAGAGGCATCTTTGCCACAAGCACAAATAGCATGGTACCCTTTAACACCACAATACAAAAAGGCTGCATACATCACATCATTTGCTTTTCACAGTATGCTAGTGAAGGAGTGAATCATATGCACTATACCAGGCTTTATAAAATTAGGACTGCTCATTCAGTCCTTTAATTTCTGGGAAAGCAGTTTTGATATTAAGTCTTTTTCCTTTAGGCCGGCATAAGAATAACAAACAAACAAAAACGAAAATAATAACATAACAAAGTTTTCTGTAAAGATTTGACCATGTCCATAAAATGAAATAAACAAACCTGTGAATGTCAAATGTAGTTTTTAATGGAAACTAAATGTGAGCACAAAACAATATTCAACACTGTTCTTTTCATTTGCTAGAATTCAATAATGTAGAGGGTTTTGATTAAAAACAAAGTAAAATACATATTTCAGTAAAAAAAAGTTGAGATTAAACTATGTTTGTTGAATGTTTCAATTCCCGAAGTTGCAGTATTTATTTTGAAAATAAATTAGATGGTTTGTGCTCCTGCTATTTTGACCTAATCCTGGATGTTTTCAAACTGTTCTGGTGATATTTTGAGGATGTAATCTTACAATCGTTCAGACAGAAATGTAATTGACACTAAATTCAGCATTTACTCTGCAAGAAGTACAAATGCGAGTACTTTAAAAAAATAAAAACAAAAGTACAATTATTATTATTATTATTATTATTATTATGGTATTTATATAGCGCCATCAAATTCCGGAGCGCTTTACAATGGGTGGACGAACAGACATGTAGTTGTAACCAGACAAGTTGGACACACAGGAACAGAGTAGTTGAGGGGTTGAGACAAATGTACATGCTACACCACATCCCCTAATGATATCGATGAATAGCAACATTGCTAGCATGGGGGTTGTGTACAAAGTATTTCTTTACCACCAAAGTTTTTTTTTTTAGTTTTGACCTCTATGTCAAGGTCAAAATATTGAGGTAAGAAAAAATGTAAAGTGATCACAACGTTAATAGTAGTCAAATGTAAGAGGTAAGCTGTATTATGAATGTTACTTTTTCATATCTACATCTGTAAGCAAGTTGTCCAGCACATTTCATTCTTTATAAAGTAACATTATGAGGGAAAATTGTACAAGTTGAAGCACACACTCTTTCCTTTTTTATTTTGTTTTAGGCAAAAACGAACTGATGCCTTCTACACTTTCTATATGCTATGGTTAGTGTTACCAATCGCCCACCTAGCAGAACAAGGGTGTAAACTGTAAAGTGATGATCCAGTATTAAAGTTTTCATTTAGCTTAAGATGTGTTATCAGAAAAGAGAACAGAGAATTTAATTTTGTTGAAAAAATAGCAAACATCAAAAAAGCAATTGGTAGATATAAAAATTCAAAAATAGGTGCATTCTTTTGTAAATACTAAGAGTAACAATAATACATTTATAGCAAGAAGTGATTCAATTAGTTGATGTTATGTTTGACCATAATGGTATGATATGGTAATTAATAATTAAAATAACCTGACTGGGATCTTACATGAACCGAGAATAATGTTTGTCAACAACTTGGTAACAGTTTTCAGATGGTAAAAGTACTGCTTCAGAGGAAAGCAAAGCATTAAAACTGTTAAAGGGACACTATAGTCACCTAGACCACTTCAGCTCAATGAAGTGGTCTGAGTGCCAGTTCCCTCAGGTTTTAACCCTTCAGATGTAAACATAGCAGTTTCAGAGAAACTGCTATGTTTAAATAGCAGGATTAATCCAACCTCTAGCGGCTGTCTTCCTGACAGCCGCTAGAGGCGCATCTGCGATGCTGGATGCAAAATTTGCATCCAACGTGCAGAACGTTTATAGGAAAATCCTTAAAAAAGTTTTCATGTTTGCCCCCACAGCTAGGCTCAACAAGTTCAAGACCTTCATAGATCTAACAACAGTTTTAAAACTATGTTTAAAGAAATATTTTCAAAAAAAATCTGCTTCAAACAAATAGGAACTACGAATCTATTTATAAAGATGAGCATATGTGTCTAAAATCAAGATCACGGTTCTTTCCAAAGGATTAGCTCTCAGAAAAAGTGATTTTTCTTTTGAGAAAGTGATAATGAATGAAACTGAAAAAATCGATGATATAAAATACAAACAAAACATAAGTAAAGAGGAAAATCAAGAACTAAAAGCACTAGAAAAAGACCTGGATATTGTAATTAAACTGGCCACTAAAGGGAGGGGAGGGGGGGGGATAATCCTTTTATCAAGAGAATTTTATGACAAAGAGTCAAATAGAATTGTAAATGATGAACAGACCTATACAAAAATGAAAGAGGGTCCTACTTCAGAAACTAGGAAGACATTTGTAGAGGTTTAGATAAGGAAAAGTCTATAGGATTTTTAACCTGAGTTTTCTTAAAATTCCAGTATTTTACTTTCTACTGAAGATTCACAAGGACATGGAAAATCGCCCGAGGAGGCCGACTATTTCGGCGATTGAATCTATTTCAAGCAGAGTCTGCAAATACATTGACAGTTTACTACAGCCTTTAGTATCAAATTGCCCATCATACCTAAAATATACTCTCAGGATTTACATTTTTTTAGAAAAGGTTGAGTGCCAGAAAGGTGATGTTTTAGTGACTTGTGATATTGCAGCTTTATATACCATAATATCCCACGATCACAGATGTGAAGCCACAAGACACTTTTAGATAGAAATCCCGAGAATTTAAATAGATCCTTGTTTTGAAATTATTGGAGGCCAGTAAAGATGTCCCATTAACTTGGAACACACATATATAACATAAAAACATAAATCTTATGTTATGTATGAAAATAAGGTAAAATTATTATTTCTCAATTTCCCAGCATCCTGTTTTTTCTGTTTTACTTTAGCATCTAATAATCTTATTACCACAAATATTCAATATTCTTTAGGTTAGAATACTAAGTAGGATAAGCTTCTCAAAACCTGACTCACAAACTTCAATTACAAGCAATTTCCCACCTTCAGCATAGCTGACGTCATGTCTTAAGTTTTATGTGTGGGTTCATAATATATTGTTCTATTATAGTATCGTGCACCACTGGGCGACACTGAATTGCTTGCATTCTGGCGAAGCTCTGAATATTTCAATCCTGCTTTATGTAGCCCTTTAGCATGGAATAAAGCATTTCAATAATATAATACTGGTATAATAATGCAGTTCATGTTTTACAATATTATTTATGTCGTTCTATATGAGGCACATCATCAAATGTATAACACATATGCTAAATAAAACCATAAAAAGATTACGTTGAAAATGCAACGGGGAGTATTTCACCACACTACGAAAAGCTTTCTCTGTCATTCTTGTAATAAAGATATTGGGAATAAATGATCTTTAATTGAAAATATAATTTAAGTGAAAAATGAAATCAATAATTAAGTGAATGCCAGCCCCCTTTTATCCCAACCTTAAATTAATAGCTAAAAGATAGAAGATGTGTTTATCCAGACGTACAAGCAATTCCATTATTTTATCTATAAATAATGATGCAGGAAGAGGAAGATATATTTCTATATAATCATTAAGATTAATTTCATGAAAAAAAGGTTATTGGTTATCATGGGTAAAGAATTAACACAAAGGACAAATGTGATATATTAATTATAATTTTTATTCAATAAACATTATGCCTCAAAAAACAGCCTTGTATAAATGCATTTGACTCTTTGAGAGCAGCATTCTATATACAAAGAACATCCTACTGATATCAGTCCAACCTATATCACTTAGAATTTAGAGAAAATACAGTATCACTAAAGACATACATTTTATAAAAACATTTTTATTATTCATTTAAAGGGGAACGGTCACTTCTCTGGATTTTTCATATTATGTTTATTTTTGCCCTATATTTAACAAATATAAATATGTGACATTTTAAAACTAAAATTAAATGCAGAAATCCCCACTTCTTTAAACTGCTACTGGGCACCTCCATCTTAGCTCCCTGTCAATCATTCTTATATTCTGCTGTCCTTTGCAGCTGGCCGTCACCCTAGAGAGAACATACAGAAAAGATAAGACTTGAAACAACAAATCATCTTCAGGATAAAAAGGCTAATACAAGTTATAGGTGGTTTTCAATCTTTTATTCAATTGTATAAAATTCAGAGTAATGGCTTTAAAGTGCGTATAATAAACTTAAAGGATCACTATAGTCCCATAAGGGTGCCCCCACCCTCAGGGTCCCCCTCCTGTGGCACTGAAGGGGTTAAAACCCCTTCAGCTGCTTACCTTAATCTAGCGCCGGGCTCCCTCGGCGCTGGTGACCTCTCCTCCCCATGCCGACGTTAGCTCCCGAGTGGAGCGGAATGCGCATGCGCTGCGAGTGCCACGCACGCATTCAAACAGTCCATAGGAAAGCATTTTTCAATGCTTTCCTATAAACGTTCTGCACGTTGGATGCAAATTTTGCATCCAGCATCGCAGATGCGCCTCTAGCGCCTGTCAGGATGACAGCCACTGGAGGTTGGATTAATCCTGCTATTTAAACATAGCAGTTTCTCTGAAACTGCTATGTTTACATCTGAAGGGTTAAAACCTGAGGGACCTGGCACTCAGACCACTTCATTGAGCTGAAGTGGTCTAGGTGACTATAGTGTCCCTTTAACAGTTTTAATTCTTTGCTTTCCTCTGAAGCAGTATTTTTACCATCTGAAAACTGTTACCAAGTTGTTGACAAACATTATTCTCGGTTCATGTAAGATCCCAGTCAGGTTATTTTAATTATTAATTACCATATCATACCATTATGGTCAAACATAACATCAACTAATTGAATCACTTCTTGCTATAAATGTATTATTGTTACTCTTAGTATTTACAAAAGAATGCATCCCCCCCCCTCCCCTCCCTTTAGTGGCCAGTTTAATTACAATATCCATGTCTTTTTCTAGTGCTTTTAGTTCTTGATTTTCCTCTTTACTTATGTTTTGTTTGTATTTTATATCATCGATTTTTTCAGTTTCATTCATTATCACTTTCTCAAAAGAAAAATCACTTTTTCTGAGATCTAATCCTTTGGAAAGAACCGTGATCTTGATTTTAGACACATATGCTCATCTTTATAAATAGATTCGTAGTTCCTATTTGTTTGAAGCAGATTTTTTTTGAAAATATTTCTTTAAACATAGTTTTAAAACTGTTGTTAGATCTATGTAGGTCTTGAACTTGTTGAGCCTAGCTGTGGGGGCAAACATGAAAACTTTTTTAAGGATTTAGATTTGTTTTTTACTTAGAAAAAAAAAATATTATAGGTAGATTGTACTAACACGTCCTAATGTCATTAAAGCGTTACTCATTCTGCTGGCTACACAGCAAATCTCTAATAATCAGCTTAAAATAGAAATTAAACAAAATACTATCTATCTATCAATCTATCAATCTATCTATCTATCCCTTACCTATCAATCTATCTATCTATCTATCTATCTATGTATCCCTTACCTATATCCATCTATCTGTACTGACTGTTTTAATATGTATGTTGTATTTAATATGTATATTGCATATGACCACATCACAGGAGAAATCTACATGATTTAACCTGCACACTGCACAATAACGGGAAAAAGATAATAAGATAATATATATATATATATATATATATATATATATATATATATATATATAAATATATATATAAAGTAACTGTACCTTGCACTTAAATTCCAATTCCCAAACCGGGTGCACTACCAGGGCTCCAAACATCCAAATAGTTGTAATAGAAGGCTGCACTCACGGATTCCATAAAATTTAACTTTTAATCAGTCTTGTTTAAAAATCAACGTTTCAGTCCTGCTTGAGGACTTTCATCAGGATAATACAAACAATGTGCAATAGACAATATATATATATATATATATATATATATATATATATATATAATACAATAAAATGTAAATAGACTCACCCCAGGTGCTCTGTATTGTGACCGGCGTCCATCCCGGAAGTGTGCTCATGTGCGGGGCTAAACTATGCCCCCTAACGTGACGTCTTGCGTACACGGCCGTCGTTGTCATAGTAAAGCAGTCGAACATGAAATGATGCGATCAGGAAGATATCCTGGGCGCATGTGCAGGGAGCTAACTCGCCCCTTGTGATGTTACCGTGGTAACACGTTGTAAACATCTAATGTGGCAAACTTACAATCATACATACTGATAGCTATAATATAATAGGACTTTATATACATAGTGAATCACCTGAGGGCATCATAGGACAAACAGTGTGAGGACTACAATATATAAAGAGAAGTAAAGTGCTTCCTACTGTTAAAAGTGCTGGTGCAAAATACATCAATATATAAAGTGCTCACCTCATCCAGACAACATAATCAAAAAAGATATCTGTAACTCAAGGAATATTCTCAATATTAGCCAAAGATATTATTGTGTCCAGCATCAGATCACGTGTATTAAACACTTAAAATGATTACTGATGCCTGAAATACTTTCACTAGAAAAGAATGCAACATTGCATCTAAGCTGAGGACAACAAAAAATCAGCAATTACTGAAAATGAGAAGAAAAAGAAGAATCTTTATTACTTAGTATATAATCTTTTTTAACTGTGAATATAGCAACTAGTAGCAAGCTGTTTTATTTGAATATCTTTTTTGATTATGTTGTCTGGATGAGGTGACACAACATCTTAATTAGTATTACAGCACTATATCACTTTAATAGTTGTCACTTACATAGTTATAGCACTTTATATATTGATGTATTTTGCACCAGCACTTTTAACAGTAGGAAGCACTTTACTTCTCTTTATATATTGTAGTTCACACATTGTTTGTCCTATGATGCCCTCAGGTGATTCACTATTTATATAAAGTCCTATTATATTATAGCTATCAGTATGTATGATTGTAAGTTTGCCACATTAGATGTTTACAACGTGTTACCACGGTAACATCACAAGGGGCAAGTTAGCTCCCTGCACATGCGCCCAGGATATCTTCCTGATCACATCATTTCATGTTCGACCGCATTACTATGACAACGACGGCTGTGTACGCACAACGTCACATTAGGGGGAGGAGTTTAGCCCCGCACATGCGCACACTTCCGGGTTGGACGCCGGTCACAATACAGAGCACCTGGGGTGAGTCTATTTACATTTTATTGTATTCTATATATATATATATATATATATATATATATATATTGTCTATTGCACATTGTTTGTATTATCCTGATGAAAGTCCTCAAGCAGGACTGAAACGTTGATTTTTAAACAAGACTGATTAAAAGTTAAATTTTATGGAATCCGTGAGTGCAGCCTTCTATTACAACTATTTATATATATATATATATATATATATATATGTATGTAAACCTTTTTTCTAAGTTAAAACTAAATAAAAAGTTTAAAAAATAAATAAATACTATATACAAAAGGATAATAAGATAAAAATAATATATATATTTATAAACACATTTTTTTCTAAACAAAAACTAAACTAAAAAGTTATATATATAGTATTTATTTATTTTAACTTATTAAATCATGTAGATTTTCTCTGTGATGTGGTCACATGCAATGCATGTGAACAAGGGAACACAAATAAAATAAAATCCTTGTGTAATGCTATCATGGGAATTGTGATTGGACAGAGTTATTTGCTTCATGCATATCTATCAGTCGCTCTCTTTCCTTTGGTACTAACTGACTGTACAGTCAAATAGGCTCCAGAGAGTGTCTTTGTCCAAATATCTTTCAAAGCAATGTAATATTTTCCTGCTCTGTTTGCATTTCTACAGCATTTCCCTCCTGAATACGTAGGAAATGATGAGGTTTCTGCGATAAAGCCTTGATCGAGTCCCACCAGACTTTGAAAACCTGCTCTTTATTTTTAGAGCAGAAATGGAGAGGGAATTTTAAGCTCTCTATAGACTATGGCCCCCGTACAGCATTTAGCGTTCACCATTTCTAAATGTTGGAACATTTACATATGCAAAGCATCAACTGCCAATTAATTAGTAGGCGTTTTAATTTTAATATAAAGCACACAGAGATGTCATCCACGTTGCTTGACTTTTTCTTTTGTAAAGAAAGATATCTGGCTAAGGAGCCGAATGGAGCTTTTTCCATGTTGCAAAGCTCAAAAAAACACAATTAAGAATATGTGCAAAGGATTTTGACCTTTCTTTATCTAATATCTGGATCTACTGATCTTGAAACCTGTGCTAGAAAACTCCACTGAGAAATAACAAATTCTATTTGCATTTCTAAAAAGGAGTTTCAGTGAGAGAAAATACACCAAACAAACATGGTAATAGTTTAAAAAATGCATAGTGTGGCAATAGAAAAACAGTAAGCATGTATAAATATAATAGGTCTTGTACGTAAGAAGTCTGGGATAGTAATAAGCATGGCATAAGTTATTGTAGAAATGAAAACATGGTTTATAATAACGCAGAGGTTTCCTGATAATACCCAGATATATACCATTCTATATGCAAATCTAAATACAGTGTTGCAAGAAAAGAAGCAGTAAGAAAAGCTAATTCAATCTGCTTACATAGTGAAATAATAATAATAACATACTTAGTAATAACAACCAGAATATGTGTATGAAGATTTAGATGTTACATAAAATACATGTAAGATTTGTCAGCCCAACCAATCCCAATTCTCTACATGGTTTTGATGACGTTGCCTTGCATGCATTTGCCTTTGGCCTTTGAAATTATTTTTAGCCTTTGTTTCTGCATTGGCCTAGAGTTTTATTTTTTTGGCCTGCTGAATCTCCAAGTAGACAGATGGACATAAAGCAGAGTCATTTGACATTGATTAAGGTCACATGTAATAAAATTTTAACCCATTAGCAAACTCCACACTGATCTTGGACCTCTGCCTTTGCAATATTCTGTACCTGCTTCACTGCTTTTATGCAAGAAGAGAAATTGAAAGAAAGGGTGGATAAATTACAGCATGTATTTTGGATGCAGTTGATGATAGACTGAAGAATGTTACTAAAATAGTTTACCTAGAAAGTTCACTGGTGGATTGTGTCTGATATTGCTTTATTTAAGAAGAATTAAAGGAAAACTCCAGTGCCAGGAAAACAATCCGTTTTCCTGGCACTGCAGGTCCCCTCTCCCTCCCACCTCCCATCCCAGGTAGCTGAAGGGGTGAAAACCCCTTCAGGTCACTTACCTGAGACCCCGCCGATGTCCCTTGACGTTGGTTTCGGGTTGGCGTCACTCCTCCCAGTAATCACGTCAGCCGGTGGGCGAAATTGATCCCGCCCGCCAGCTGAGGAAACCTAATGCGCATGCGCGGCAATGCCGCACACGCGCATTAGGTCTCCCCATAGGAAAGCATTAAAAATGCTTTTAAATGCTTTCCTATGGGGAATTGAGCGACGCTGGAGGTCCTCACACAGCGTGAGGACGTCCAGCGACACTCTAGCAAAATCTTTGCTATGAATCAGGAAGTGCCCTCTAGTGGTGGTCTAGTAGACAGCCACTAGAGGTGGAGTTAACCCTGCAATGTAATTATTGCAGTTTATAAAAAACTGCAATAATTACAGTTGCAGGGTTAAGAGTAGTGGGAGTTGGCACCCAGACCACTCCAATGGGCAGAAGTGGTCTGGGTGCCTGGAGTGTCCCTTTAAGTTGACGTGTTTTAATTTGTTCTGAATATAGTGCATGAATTAGTTTATTGGCATGGTAAAATTGATATATTTTCCTCTAATTTAAGCTGAACGTAAACAAAATATGCTCTACACGACAAAGTGTTCTAATGCAAAGTTTATTTAAAAATGAATACATCCTTCTGAACAAGGGTACAAATAATAAACAAGTCCTTAAAAAAAGTCTGTGATTGTATATGTTTTGTTGGTATAAGGATCAGAGAACCATACTTTGGGTTTTTGTACTGGGATTTCAACATATGAATTGAGGTAATAAATACTGGTACACCTAGTGTGTAGTCCAGGTATTAGGGAGTAGGACTAGCGTTAGGCTGCTCAGAAACTGGAAAAAATAGGGATCCACTAAGACCTATAAAAAAAATAACTAAAAAAAGACACCAAATAAATACCAGGAGCTAGCCTAAAATATGGCTATAAATGCGTGAATGACTATAAAGGAAGATGTACTAATAGTGCTGTACCTTTAAGGGGAATCTGAATATCAGAGTAAAGACAGTAAGAACAGTATAAATAGATCTATTAATGAATAAAAATAAATAAATATAAATAATAAAAAAATAAAAAATTTAAAAAATAAAAATAAAAATGAAAAATGAAAATAAGAACAGAAAAATAAATGAATAAGTAAAAAATGGTGAAGATAAAATATATCTGGAACAGAAATGTGCAGTGCAAGTGTCTTAATTACTGCTATAAAGCAGAATAACTGGCACCTGTACCAAGTGATATGTGATATACTTAGTATCTAGTTGGATATACATATAAAAATGTATCATATTATAGCAATACAGTATGAGGAACTGCAAGCTAGAATATTGTTACACAATGTAATCAGCAGCAGACGTAAAGCAGTGGTTCTCAAACTGGGTAGAAATAAAAGCCAGTTTATTTGGACAAATAATGGTTAAAATATAAAATATATGAAAAATAAGTATAATTTAAAAATACACATCAGGAAAAGTTCATATAGTTGTTACCAGATGGTATGATGTCAGACCTATGCAGAAACCTTCGGTTTAGATGAGGATGGATATGGATTGAAATCCTTGCCGTTTGTGGTAATTTCGCTGGAGAGGACAGCGTGTTGGTTCACAATGCGTCCCTGCGGGAGCCTCACTCCGGAGGGACGTGTGCTGTGAGCGGCTTAGTTTCAATAGACAAACCGGTAGGTCCTGGAAGGATGCTGACTGTGAATAACGTTCGTGTGGTAAATCTGGGTCCTGTTGTGTGTCCAAAAGTCTTACGCGTTTCGTAGGCGTGCCCCTACTTCTTCAGAGACGGATGGAGAACCAGTGCTGCAGTAGTGCTTTATATACAAATTTTGCTAATCGGTCAATATGGTTTTCTATGTATTCAATTATAAATTCTACATAATGTGAATGACCTGATGGCATGATATATATGCAGTAAAAAGACGAAAGTGTATATATAAAAACGAATTATATGAAAAACAAATTATACATACAAGGTATAGTTATACAATAAAAACATATTTTATCAATTGTTATTATGTCAATTAGAGCATTTCAAAAAACAACATTTGATAATACAAATATGGATAAAAAGTAGAAATAGAATAAAATAAAATACATTTTTTTTTATCAGAATCAAAAACTTTTTTGCAAGAGAAATGTGAAAAATTCCATTTGGAGAAAGAGTACTGGAAAGGAGACAAAATACTGGAAAGAAGACAAAAAACAAGGTAAATTAAAATACAGTTAGACATAATACAATGCCTTTAAAATCCATGACCTAAAATATATGAATGCCTCATATAGCCAGAATGTATATGTATATACTAGAACAGGGGTAGGCAACCTACGGCACTAGTGCCATGCACAGCACTCAAGGCTGCTACAGCCAAACAGGCTCTGGCCTATCAGGAGTCCCAGTAAAACTTCAGATATCTGCTAATACGAAGAGGTGGTGAAGGACAATCCTCAATTTATGCATTGCAGCACATAGAGTAAGTGATCTCAGAACACTTCCTCCCATCACTTGTGAATGGGAATCCACACTGTAGTAGAGCAGTCTGCAGTTGTTGTTGCAGCTCCTGTCCCTGACCTGTATCTGGCCACCCTGGTCCCCACTGGAACCCAGGGAAGCCACCCACACTGCTAGATTTACACAGAAATGCAGAATAACCCTCCCCTGATACAAATAATATAAACAGCCCACACACAATCAACACAAACGCAACACCACTAACAATCCACATACATGCACACAACCCCACATGCAGCCTCTCACATGCAATATCCCAAACAGCCCCCAAAGACACTACCAAACACACAATGTGACATAACCACACACACACACACAATTCCACAAGCAGCCCCCATACACAGCCCACATTCATATGTATGATACACAATACCATAAACTACTCATGAACATATACAATATAATAGCTCATATACGCACAAATACAACAATACAAAGCAATTACAGTAAAAATAACACAAGCAGAATAAGGCAGCATACACACCTCAATTTAAAAAAAAAAAATAGGACTGGCACGCTATGGGACATCACAATCCTATATCGACACAGTGCTGCTAAAAGGTTGCCTACCCCTGTACTAGAATATATATATATATTAAAAAGTGATATATATAAAAAAGTAATATATATTTAAAAAACGATATATGTTGAAAAATAATAATACAGTATTAGGATGGGAATGAATATGAATAAATATAAATATAAAAGTGGGGATCAATATCCAATTGTACTGATGCATGAAAAGTGCTGTCTAAGATCTATATATGTATGTAAGTAGGTACCAAGAAATCGTGAAAGCATAAATGATGTATGTGTATATAAAGTGTATATAAGGTGTATATAAGGTGAGATGGTCAGAGGTCGGTCTGGACATAAGTGAGATGAATTGTAGTGACAAATGTGAAAAAAAAAATGTGTTTAACTCAAAATCTATATTGAGTCCCTTAGGGATTAGTGTATCTAGCTCGAAAATCCACCTGGCCTCTGTCTGATCAAGTGACTTATCGATACTCCCTCCTCTCCAATGCACATTGAGGTACCTATGCTGACTCCATTCTCTGGGTGCACTCAACTGCTCGTAAACAAGGTAAGGTCTTTTGGCTTTAGTTTAATTGTTGTCTGACTTGGCTGGTGGAGAAGATGCATTTATACTCAAAACAAAATTGCTAAGTGACTTTATTCATCTTTAATCAACTTAAAATCAACTTTATTAATCAACCTAATCAAGTTACTTGCTTTTATTTTGTATTTATATTTCCTTACTGTGTGGAATAGTTTAATCCACTGTTCTACTTGTAGACAAGTAGATTATCAGCATACAGATAAATGAAACTAATCATGATTCATAGCGACCGGTCACACCAGCTTTGGTGGAACCCAAGGGTGTTTGGAAAGAAACTGACCACAAACATTCTGTTTCTCTTCTAGTTGGTACAGTAGCATAACTAAAGATAAATACTAGAGAGCTAGGTTTGTAATGATACAATGGTATTTATGGGCATGAATTCAATGAACAGAAAGTTAAGAAGAGTCTAAGTGGAAGGTGAACCTCCAACACAGGGGCCTAAATCCCCAGTAGTCTTGTGGACAGTTTAGCTGACTATGAAGGAGGGTCCTGTGAGACACTTTGTGGTTCTGTGAACCAATAAGTAACTGACTGAGAGAGGTTCTGAGAACCATTTCATGCATAAGGAATCCATGAACAAACCTTATAGCTCTTTTATAATCAATATCATGATACATGAGTTACATTGACATCAATTTCATCATTGACCATCAAACGTTCTATGCAGTCTAGAACTAATTAGAAAGATAAACTAAAGTAACAAAACAAAATATTTATATGGGGTATCACATATAGCAGTAAGAAATGTAGAGAATCAACCTTTTTGCTTTGTGCTCTGGGTATCAAAGATTTAATCTAACATGGCTGGCCGAAAGTCTGTGAGCTGTGATTGCAATTTGCATATGCATATGATCCTCACATTATTTTCTAAATAAAAAATACAGTTGAATTGTGCTGTATTATACAGTAAAATACTGACCAGAGTATTGTAATTGTGTACTTAGTGGGTGCTAGGCATGCACAGATATCTCTAAATGTTCACTTGTGCTCTGCGGGTCATACTCTTTGAATCTACAGGAAGGAGATACACTATATGGTCAAAAGTATCTGGAGACCCCTGCATCATCACATGTTGCTACAAGGTGCATATAGACCACCAAGTAAGCATAACTGTTCTCCTGTTCACAAAGCAAGGTCAATAAATATATGATCGGATTTGTTTTGTGCAGAGAAATGCAAGTGGCCTGCACAGATCCCTAACTTCAAACAAATTCTCACAGTATGCAGGCTAAAATCTTTTGGAAAGCCACCTCAGATGAGTGTCACTGTCATAGCTGCAAAGGAGAGGACAAGTCTATATTAAAGACCATGAATTGGGATGTCCAACAGGTTTAAACAGGTGTGGCAGTAAGTGTCAACAGATGTTTGGCTATGCAGTGTATTTTGGGGCAAGGGGGAAGGAAGGTAAGAACTTTTTTAAGTAGTGCACTTTAATTGCAAAGTTACTGTGCATATCCTAACACTATGGTGGCCCTCCAAAAGTGTAATGGGATTTTGGGTATTAATATACTGCACAGGGCTAACTTGTGGTTATTAGTAAGTCTCAATAACCTCCTTTCTACCATGGCTGAAATGAACAAGGAGAGCACAAAAGTTCATCCAAAATAAATGCACAAAGCATATAATTGAGGGCTTTTGTTTTTGTTTTGGCAAAAAAAAATTAAGTAAAAACCAAAGAAAACGTTCCCTGAACTCTCTCCCAAATCCCTATGTATATTTAGACAAATTGAGGTAATTTAGTTACTCCAATGGCCATTGGAGGGAATGCCCGCCTGCCAACATCAAGGCAGACCTCCCCTCCCCCCAGGCGGGTCCTACACTGACCTTTCACCTTGCCTCCTTGAGCTTCTGGCAAAGACATCTCCAATGAGACAGAGAGGGGCATCAGTTAGCACATATCTAATATTCCAATAATGATATCACTTGCCAAACACCAAATTCTCATTTGTGGGATAGAGATACTGAGCATCTCTGAAGCTGCAGCTTGGATAGTTTAATTACTCAGCACTATAGCTATTAAGATATGGAATATAATATAATATAACGGTAAATTGACTAATTCCTCTCAGATTATATCACTTTCTGTGATGGTTTATTACTGTAGTTGTAGCCTTCATTGGAGGAAATTATTCAGTACAGAAGAACTGTGTATTTTCATGATCACTTCTTTATTATCTAAGCTATTTTTTGCCACCAAGGTATTCTTAACCCCTGGCATTGCAATAGTGAATTTTACTGAACTATTAGTAATTCCTTCATATAAATATCATTCATATAAAATGACACAATTTGATTAAAGTTAACATATGTGTACACTTTGTGGGATGTGCCTGCTATGCATTTATTCATTTGATTGGTCAAATCATCATCAAAAAATGTAATTGGTCAAATCATTCCTACGATCGGGGAGTGGGGATGAGTGAATGGTGAGGGGGTAGTCCAGAGAATGATAAAGTTTGCTGCTGTAGTTTTAAATATCTAAATTTAGTAACAATGATTTAATTTAATGATTTAATTGTAGTTACTGTATGTGGACATTATACTGAAATGCAGAGATTCTTTTTGCATTCTGTTACCATTTTTAGTAAACTGCACTGATAGTAATACCATCATGGTCCCTACAAATACCGAAGCAAGGGATTTGACCGTTTTTATTTATCTATTTTTGTCACACTTATTGTATGTGAGAAAAATGGTATTTATATACTTCTTATTCTAATATTCACCCAGCGTAAACTCATGCAAGGTAAAGGACACTGTATACAGTCTAAAGCTTTTCATTTCCCAAATATTTGTATAAAGGATGAAAGAAAACACGAAAACAAAAAAATGTGCTGAAAATGCACCTGATCAGATTGTAGAAATAGCTGCTTCCTCCTGCTATAAAATTAAAACTTTTTGGAATAAAGCAAATATAAAATTCATGTTATAATACATATCTGAACTTTCCTTATTGTGACTCATTATTTTCTTGGTAATAAAGCAGAACCATTTATTTATCTTCAAATGTTATCTGCAACGTCCTGTGTAAACAAAACAACAGCAGCAAATACTGGTTCTACATCTATAAATACGCAACACTAGATCAGCCAGCAAGGACCTCTTTAGTCACCATGTTCACAACTCATTAAACAGACCTGCTAGTGTAATTTCTGAATATGCCTGCACAACGACAAGCTTCCACAATAATTGAAAGAAATGTTTTCAGCCAGAAATGGCAATCAATAGAAATTCTGATCCGGAGGTCTGGAATATAAGCTGCTGTTTTGCACAGAAACTCTAATACGTTTTTAGATTTCATCACTACCGATGAATCATCAGTTTGCCTAATGATACCTCCCCACTGTTCTTGTTCTAGAATCATAATGCATCTTGCTAACACAAATCCAGTTGTCCTTTTAGCAAACCCTAGAGTATTTCTGGAGAGTTGTGGATTTGCAGTTTGATCATTTCTATATTAGGAGCTACTTACATGCATTAGTTATCGGGACTGTTGGGCCAGAAGATACATAACATTTTGAGGGATGCTATTGCTAAATGTGAATGGCCACTGTCACTTTATTTTCTTTCTAAACTAATATTTATAGATACATGAATACAATTTTTGTATTTAAATTTGCTCCTACCAAGTCCCTTCCTTCACAATGGTGCATGGTGTTCTTTGTTCTCTTTTTTGATAACATTTATTTATAAAGATTTAAAAAAGTCAAGAAAAAAACAAAAATAGATTCCAAAATACAACAAGCACATGCCCAAATAAAGACATGTTATGGAAACATGTAGCGGTAAACAGTGAGCTTCAACAAGGTGCTGATGATACCTCCCTAACTCGTCTCTTGAGAAGGAGATGAAAAAAATGCTTAATCTCACACCTTCACTACAGAGACCTGTGAGACCACATGAGCCTAGACAGTGCATGCTCGATGACAGGGAGATTGGGTAGAAATGCTTGGCTGCTCGTTGACCACTACTTTAATCTTCAGTGACCCCATTGGGGCTCTGCTATATTAGACTTTGCAGTTAGTCATATGGTCAGTCAAATACAGCAGCAGTTAGAAAAAAATCCCAGAAATTAGCACTATAGTGTATGACGTTTGTAATGGGAGCACATGGGAGAATAGGCAGTGTTGCACTCCAAGACCCTTCTCTAATGACACTACAGTTTAGCTCCCTGTTGTAAAGAACCTACTGTTTAACTTCTCTACTGCATTGATGCACGCATGATTGCTGCAATACTTATAACCTCTGAGATTCCATAGAAATATGACTGCTTTACACTGACAGCACCCCAACCACCATCCTCATTGCTCTGTTGCAAGTTCCACTAATTCTACACTTGGCAAACCATTATCCTTTATTATATGTTTACATTGCATCAAGCCAGCTCCCAGAGAGGGTCTCAACTTTGTTTCTTAAAAAGTCCGACTCAGCCTTTTGTTCTTTGGCGGTTACTAAATCAATACTACGATATTCCTGAAAACTAGAAAAATGTAAATAAATAATTTTTCAGAAAAATCATTTGATATCATATTGCACTGTTGATTTTTTTCCTCTCATGATAATTTCCCTTTAACATGATGTATCAACTTGTTTTCCTGCCCTGTCTTTCTGGGGGATTTGGCAGCCGTGGGCTTTCCTAATTAGAGAAAGATATCCACAATAGCTGTAATAACTAATTTGTTCAGTCGATCCATAATAACTTTCATTAATCTGAAGGCTTTTGAAAGAATGTATTTTATAATGAACCTACTGATTTAATGTGCTCCACCCCAATTATCTTTCTTGACATATTTGTAAGCCTCTCGCTACTCTTTCAGATATAAAATAAAATGTATTTTGTTCACATTATTAAATTTCTTGATGGAAAAAATAGGATTTATAATATACATAAAGTAGTAAATCTGAAATCACTATTCTGTAATTACAACTAGTAATTTCAAATGACATCCAAATCCAAGAAGATGTATTTTAGTCTTTTAAATCAAGTGTTTTGAAAAAGAAATTTAAAAAAGTCACAATTGCCAATTCTCAATAGACATTATCGAGTTATTCTGGTTGGATTTAAGCAAAGGAAAAAGTGGTCAATGACTTTTACAAAAGGGCAGATTCATTTTAGGAGACAGTTACATTAAAATGTGCCATTATTCTGAGAGCGCGCTAAACCCGTTATGCATTAAATATTATTTCATAACGGCATGAGAAAGCTAACAACTTGAAATGTTATTTCAGACTGCTCATAATTCCGCTGGAAATCTTTATATTTGAATGGATTATCCTTCACTCACACTAGTTTTTTCATTATTTTCACATCATATTGTCATGCTCTACAAATCAGTTTATACATTATTTACACATTCACTGCGTTCAGTCTGAGAGATTACAGTTAAAATGCTGCTTACATGAATGAAATTATTAGTATACACCTTGATAGAGAGTTGATCTCCCACAAACTGCAAGGATTTATGGTTATTCGTTTTGCACTTTACACAGACCAGCAATTTAACGTGTGCAGTTGTCATTATTTGATCTTTATAAGGCAAGGTGGCTATTGAATGCAATCGTTTCTTTTCTAGCATACCAAAGCTAATAAAGGTAAATTGGGATTTTAATATTAGCAAATCAGTTTATCTCTTGTAAATTGCCACCTCTCTAGCAAATTTCCACCTCAACAGACGTCTAAGGTATATTAGTCTTATAGCATTTTGGACACTATTGCCACTAAAGGGACTTTATAGACACCCATACCTCTGTAACTCAATGAAGTGGTCTGGGTGCCATGTTCCCCCACTTTAACTTTGCAGCAGAAAACAGTGACTTTTTGCAAAAATGCCAATGTTTTTATTGCACAGTTTAAGCGCCTCTAGTGGCTGTCAGCAGAAAAGCAGCACAGGGTTTTTTTTTAGGTGAATGTGCTCTAGCCTCCCAATACTTTCCTATGGGAAAGCATTGGATTGGCTGAGATCATTGATCTCGATGATCTCAGCCAATAATGCAGGGTCGAAAAGGAAAGTAATACACATTTTTTTGCTCCCTGCAAGTGGGAGCCAATCACCTAAATGGCCACAAGGGAATCATAGCGCTACGAATACACATTTGTGTTCCTAAAACTATAGTGTTTCTTTAAAGCTGATATATGGTAAGATACAAGTTGTCACTGAGCAACTTTCATTACCTCGATGAGTATCTTTTATGAATTGAACTACTCATATTAATACATGAATGCAGATGTTTTACAAGCTCTCTCATTAAAAGCTACACAGATACAATACAATTGACCTAGGAGTCATACGGTAAAACACTATATGTATTTCCTTAAAGGTTATCTGACATGACAAATACAACTTAATTCTAATTAATAAAGAATTACATTTCACCTATACATTGAGCTAGAAAAAATGTCTCTAAAACCAGAGTTCATTCTGTGCTGGTAAGAACGCTATACTCTGCATGTCTTTTATAGGAAACCCTCCTCTGGACATCTCCCAAGCTTGAATTCATTCTAAGGGAAAGTAATACCAATGTAAGCCAAAGTAGGGAGGAGGGACAGGCTTCGTGTGAGATCAGCAGGAAGAGAGATTAGAGAAAGAGCCAGAATAATTTATTGCCGTAGATTTGAACAAGAGACTGGGGATGTAACATCACTTTCTAGTGTCAGATAATGTGCTTGCTTCCAATCCCTTATCTTTAAGGAACCATGCTCAGCACACAATATATTCTTTAAAACTTTTTTCCCCCAATCCCCCAGTCCCCCAACCCCTCAACATGCTCACTACATCTCAATATTTATAGATTGTTCACAGTCTTCATTCTTAATGTCTGAAATGAAATACAATTAAATGTTTGGATGTTAGGACTTAATTGGACGATAATTATCATGATAAGAATATATTTTCCTAGGGGTCTTTTTTGGGTATTAACTAAATCAGACTCTAAATAATAGATGCTCATAGATTCTCATATTACCCTTCTGTTCAGGCACCTCTTATTGATCTCCAAAAGAAAAGCTGTTAGAAATAAATATTGCTGATTCCTGTTTAGCACAAACTCGTGCCTCGGGGTAAATTTACCAATGGTTAATGATGTTAATAATTTTGGAATTTGTCTGAAAATCCTTAAAATTATTCAGTTAAATTCATCCATAAGATATGTAGGCAGCATGCACAAAAATGGTTGTACTTTGTGCACCTGTCAATAACTGGCTGATTTTTTATAATTCGAGTTTGACAGCTCTTCAGAGCTCAAGATAACAGAGGCATGAGTACATTTTCAGGAATCTTTTAAAGTAACACAATTAATATTAAGGTCACCAATCAAACAATCAAATCAACTCATGCAAACATTAAATTTTTTTGACATATTTGACCACTTACTTTTTATATAACTTACCTTGTATACTATCTTGCCAGCATATCAATTATATTCTGATTCAGGATTTTTTTTTATGTAAAATAAACTTTTTTCCTTAGCAACCAACACTCATTTTCAGCCTAAGCTGAAAATATTAATGAAGTCTCCAAATCACCTGTCAGAAACAGTCAATACAGATTTTGCTTAACGTAAGAATATTTTTTTGTGACTGTTCAATATCGCAGCTGGTGAAAGTTTGTTGTATTGAACGTAATATCGAAAAGAAATTAAAGCAACTCTGCTACCGGGGATTTATTTTATATTATTTATTTAAAAAATAGTTTCCTATAGATTCAAAAATTCTCATCTAACAAGGTATAACACGTTTAGTAAAATAACCGATTGAAGATGTGGGAGTATTATTTTTTGTTCGATTTGGCAGCCATCATCGGATAATATTCTACTATGGGACAAAGGTAAGCATTTCACGTGATTTTATCCCAAAATTCCAATGTACTATGTAGAACAAGAAATTGTATGAACTGTCCAATGCTTCTGAAAACAGTCTGTGCTTAAAGGGGCAGTCAGAGCACCACAACAACTACAGTCTTTTTTTAGTAGAAATGGTGCTAGTAAGGTATGAATTGATGTTCCATTGATGTTCCAGTTCTGTGTCAAACCATTCCTAAGCATTGCAACTATAACCAGAGACTATTTCCTCACTTACAATATGGTTAATGCACACTTTGGTGATAATTGTTAGTGGTTAGTTTAGTGGTTATGGTACTTTGACTGTATTAAATAGAAATAGTGTATTTAAATAAAGATATAATATATTTTCTCTCTCAGAATATTAAATTGTTTTGTGGACATCTTACTATTACCAAAAAGGACTTCTTGAGAAAAAGAAAAAATGTGTAAAAATGAAAAATAGCCGTGATTACGTGCTCCTATTCTGGTTCTTGCTTTCAAATCTCTACATGATGCTCCCACCTATCTACCCTCCCTAATACACTAGTATGTCCGTCAGGCCCTTACGCTCTGCTGAAGACTTACGTCTATCTTCTGTCCGAACTCCCACCTCTGATGCTCGCCTTCAAGACTTCTCAAGGGCTGCACCGTTCCTGTGGAACTCGTTAGATGCTCACCCAGTCTCCACTCCTTCAAAAATAAAAACCCACTTCTTCATAAAAGAGTATCAATTAAACTGTTAATAGCTCCCGACTGATTCCTCTCCTGCAACTGTCATACTACTATCCTTACCTTTTGTGTCACTTTACCCCACTCCCTCTAGCATGTAAGCTCATTGAGCAGGGCCCTCAACCCCTCTGTCTCTGTGTGTCCAACTTGTCTGGGTACAACTACATGTCTGTTTGTCCACCCACTGTAAAGTGCTGCGGAATTTGTTGGCCCTATATAAATAATAACATCATCATAATAATAATAATAATAATAATAATAATAATAATCTACATATTGTAGTAGGAAAACTCAAAATATCTATATAACATTTGACGCATGTTCACCGGCTCACTCACAGTCTGTGTTGGTATACTTTACATGCTGATCTCCTGTCCTCCTGAATCTGTCACATTTGTCACTGAGAAATATAAACACTCAATTTATGTGCATTAACACCCACAATGGATGTCTGAATCACCAGTTGCAAGTGTGCACATCTGAGCGTATTATTTTTGCCTGAGTGTACAGAATGTAAAGTGTAATCTACAGGTACATGTTTGCTTTAATCTGTTAGGTTTATACAGTAATGTTAGAATTTAAGGTTAATTTACAGTACATTTCAAATTTAAGGTCAAAATAGCCAAATTGAAAAAAGTTCTCCATTTGAAATTCGCTTTGAATTCACCTTTAAATCTATCTAACTTTAATAAATAACCCTCTATATATTTGTGGCTAGTTAAAATGCTTATTGCTAACTTTAACAATCTAGGCTGTCTTTTATAATAATTAGACACAAAATATTTCTGTGACATATAAATATGTTACTGCTTATGCACCTATATTGTTTGTGCCTCTTTTCATCTAGGGCTTCAGTACTGCAGGCCTAGAAAATGTATGACTCCTCATTGCCATAAGTCTAAGAAAATTTGGCAATTTTCTTTGAGCCATAATCATTGCAATTCTTTTTAGACTTTATTGAGTCTATTTATGTATTTGCTGTGTTTAACTACTTGGAATGAACAGCCGATATAGGGTTAAGGTAAAACCTAATGGCCTTGATGTGTTTTTATTTTCTAAGCATTGTCATCAGAAGCTCAGTGCTTTACCCACTTTGTTGGAGACACCACAGTTCTTCGTACGGTCCCAGAATTTCTTCTGACGGTCCTTTCTAAGTTCCTCTAATGAAGAAGAAGCAATGTGGCGTAAACATGATGTAGTCAGCCCTGAGGATATACCTAGATAGAACCAAAATCGTCAGAAAGACTAACAAGCTCTTTATTCCTATATTTGGCCAACACAAAGGGTTATCTGTCTATCTCAGCCTCTACTATTAGAAGATGTATAACTTCAGTTATTCAAAAGGCCTATAAAGTTGCAGAGAAACATTAGTAATGGCATTAAGGCTCACCCAACTTCCTGGGCATCTTTGGCGGACACTACGATATGGAGACTATTTGCTGGACTGCAGCATGGTCTTCATTCAACACCTTTGTCATCAATGCCCAACTGGATGTCACAGTCTCCTCTGCCTCATCCTTTGATCGAAGTGTTCTGCACTCAGCTATATCTCATTCATATATCTCATATACCTCATTGTTTAGCATTTATACCTTTCTTGTTCTCTTTTTTCCCATCCATATGAACTTTGGAAGTCCCATAGTTGATACTGACAGGAATTAGCCAGTAAAACAGAAATGTTTTTACATACAGTAATTTTCTTTTCCTGGCTAAAATCCATGTCTTCATCAAGGATTCCCTCCCAATCCTGGATGGCTTGGCTACGTGACTGATGTTTTGAGGGAGTGTCCTTCCTTTTATACCATTATACTGCGGACATTCTGACCAGGAAAAGAAAATTACAGTAAGTAAATAAAAAATGTTCTGTTTTATTACCCTAAACCCTGGCAATGTTACTATGGATGAGTGAAGCATACAGTTCAAGATATGCACATAATAAACAAAGCACTTTTAGCTCTTAATCAACACAAGTTCTCACAATTTCCCTAACGTCTTCATGATGCTCCACACTGCCATCATGTAGGCATAATCTTCTGGTTTCATCTTTTTTTTCCTCTTACAAGCATAATGACAAGTTTTTTGTTTTGCTACAGTAGCACGGAAATTTACCTTTGCAGCCATTAAAATACACTTGACATTCTAGATACACTTATCCATCTTGCAAATGAATTTAATATATTTCCTTCACGTTCCTTTGCTGAATTAGGATTGTTTATCATTTATTCACTAGAGTTTCCCTCTATTTCATAAATGTAATTTATTTATGACACAGAGCTACGTTAAACCTGACAAAATATTCACTGCGGTGTAGGACAAATATAATTTTCCAATGCAAGATAAATTCACATTTGAAGAGTTGTGCCAAATGGGATTTAAATGCCATAATAGAAATATCATTGTTTTCACAGGTTATTTTTAATAATAATCCAATTATGTTATTGTAAGAGGTACATTGTCACTATATTGTTGTACCTGTCAATTAGTATACTTTTATATATACTTGGCATAATGCAAGGACATTTTTATATTTCATTACATGTCAATTTTTATTTAATTTCATTTATGGACAATATGAATAGAACTTTGTGTAGGACATAATATTTAAAGCATTCTTAAAGAACACTCCATGGAGTAAAAAAACCCAAAACAAATACACTCTTTAGTGGATATAACCCTGATGAAAAAATGAATGCACTTACTTATACATTTTTTTCATTTGTGTTAGATCTAGTAGTAACAAACTGCAAAAGCTGTACATCTATTCTTTAAGCCTTTGCAAACCCTCTTTTCGATCCCCACCCAGACCTTATGTGGCTGTACAATCACATAATTCCAAATGCAGCTCAATTAGAAGTCTTTGGAAGGCAGGGGCTCAGGGAAATTGATGCCTTGAGGTTAGCTAAACTGAGCTAAATTACCAGGAAGTACCAGAACCAGTGGTCTGGCTGACAACCCAGGGGGTGTAAAAACTGTATTATATAAATGTGCCAATATTTATTTATATCTACACTTTTTCATAAGATGAAAAAAGAGGACACACCCTTCACAAGGTGAAGTGTCTTAGTGGTCTGTAGTGTCTCTTTAATGCCACTGCTGAAAAATTCTGTAGTTTAAAAAAATGTAATGCTTTATTTTAATACATAGTTTAATAAAATCATATTCCCAAGATGACATGGCAATGATAGAAGCATAGAAAACCAAAAAATTAATAATGAAATGCTGTAAATAATAAAATTATATAAGAAATAATAAAAGTGGATGCTTTTTCATATTTATATCATCAATTCTTGAACAGCAGCTCATAAAAACAGTGCAACTTGATTCTTGTGATTCTATTTCAGACACATTTCTTCTGAATTAAGCTTGATGTGCATTTAGGATTCCAAAACCGTCAAGGAGTCACAATAAATTGCTTAAAGGCATACTCCAGGCCCCTAACGCACTTCAGCTTTTTGAGCCTCACATCCAGTATGTTACCAAAGCCTGTAGATTCCATCTTAAAAACATATCCCACATCCTCCCCTTTCTTATGCAATATGGTACTAAGTATCATATTGCTCTCCTAATTGGTCTTCCCAAAATTCGTGTTGCCCTGCTACCGTCCATAATGAATGCTGCCACCAGACTGATTTTCTTCTCCAGTTGGTCCTCTCACACCTCACCCCTCTGTCAGTTATACATTGGCTTCCTGTATCCTACATAAGTAAATTCAAAGTACTATTCTATACCAATAAAGCATTGAACAATTCTAGCCCCTCTTATATCTCCTCACAGATCCATAGGGATGCCCTTCTCTGTCTCTCCACTCTGTCCATGACGTTCTCCTGTCCGCTGCTTGCACTGTACGGCCAACTAACGCTTGCAAGACTTCCAATGTAATAGCCTGCCTATTACCATCAGAATCTCCCCTAGTCTTTAATCATTTAAAAAGTGCCCTAAAACCCATCTCTTTAGTAAAGCTTATGGTCTCCCAGAGTAACCTCTACCTCACATACCTGTCCCATACTCTCTCCTAAAGGAAAGCATTCTACTCTCTCCTCCAGCTCTGCTTCACTCCCACTGTATTTGATTGATATCTCCTGTGTTTTATACCCCACCTCCTATAGATTGTTAGCTTGTTTGAGCAGGGTCCTCTTCAACCTATCATTCCTGTAAGTTTTTTTTACACTGAACAAAATTATAAAAAATGCAACACTTTTGTTTTTGCCCCCATTTTTCATGAGCGGAACTCAAAGTTACAAGACTTTTTCTATTTACACAAAAGGCCTATTTCGCTCAAATATTTTATACAAATCTGTCTAAATCTGTGTTATTGATCACTTCTCATTTGCCAAGATAATCCATCCACCTCTCAGGTCTGGCATATCAAGATGCTTATAAGACAGCATGATTGTTGCAAAGGTGTGCCTTAGGCTGGCCCCAATAAAAAGTCACTCTAAAATGTGTGGTTTTATTGTATTGGAGGATCTGTGGGGGTCAAAAACCAGTCAGTGTCTGGTGTGACCACCATTTGCCTCATGCAGTGCAACACATCTCCTTCACATAGAGATGATCAGGTTGTTGATTTGGCCTATTGAATGTTAGTGCACTCCTCTTCAATGGCTGTGTGAAGTTGCTGGATATTGGCAGGACCTGAAAGACGCTGTCGTATACACCGATCCAGAGCATCCCAAACATGCTCAAAGGGTGACATGTCCGGTGAGTATGCTGGCCATGCAACAACTGGGATGTTTTCAGTGTCACTGTATTTCTGTGCATTCAAAATGCAATCAATAAAATGCAGCTTTGTTCGTTGTCCATAACATACGCCTGCCCATGGCCGCCACCATGGGCCACTCGATCCACAATGTTGACATCAGCAAACTGCTCACCCACACAACGCCATATATGATGTCTGCCATCTGCCATGTACAGTGAAAACCGTGATTCATCCGTAAAGAGAACACCTCTCCAAAGTACCAGACGCTATTGAATGTGAGCATTTGCCCACCCAAGTCAGTTACGACGACAAACTGCAGTCAGGTTGAGACCCAGATGAGGACGATGAACATACAGATGAGCTTACCTGAGATGGTTTTTGACAGTTTGTGCAGAAATTCTTTGGTAATGCAAACTGATTGTTGCAGCAGCTGTCCAGGTGGCTGATCTCAGATGATCTTGGAGGTGAAGATGCTGGATGTGAAGGTCCTGGGCTGGTGTGGTTACACGTGGTCTGCAGTTGTGAATTTATAATTTTGTTCAGTGTAATTGTCCTATTTTTAGTTAAATCCCTCCTCTCATAAGATTGTAAGCGCTACGGAATCTGTTGGCACTATATAAATGGCAATAATAATAATAATGTGTGAAGTGTGTGTCCTCTCATTTTTATAAATTTACCTTGGTACACTCAACTGACTGTCAGTCAACCAACTGGTCCTGTTACTTCCTGGTTTGTTTAGCTCAGTGGAGATAAAGAAGCAGGAAATTGCCCAAAGTGTCAACCCTGCAAAGACTTCATCAAGTCTAGGCTGAGTTAGGAGGGTGAGAGATCTGCAGTTTTTGCAGGCTGTTTTAGATATTCCCCAAATGAAAAAAATTCTATAAATAAGTGAATACATGTTTTCAATGGGGGTATATCGGCAGGACAGTGCTTTTTGTTTTTAATTTGGGTGCTGAAGTGTCCCCTTAAATTGAGATATTTGTGCTTGTTTCCATGAGAGCTGTAATTCCATGGTAACATCGAAACCTATATTCGAGATGTCCATTAAATTATCCTCTAGAACTGATGCTACATTGGAATGTAGTTTCTGTATGTGTTTATTGTATTAGTAATGCTGAACACCATTTGTGTTAAAGGAACACTATAGTAACAGGAATGCAATCATGTATTTGCTTTCACTATAGTTATGGAAACACATTTTCTCTGAAAAGGCGGTGTTTACAGTAAAAAGCCTGCAGGTACAGGCAGTAGATACCAGAACAACTACATGAAGTTATAGTTGTTTTGGTAACTACAGTGTCGCTTTAATTTTGCAAAACATATACATAATTTCATTGTTATGATGCATGGAAACATGTTAGCACGATAAGGAAAGTATAGAAGTGCAATTTTAAACATGTGCTTCTATCTCAGACATATCAAGATTATTTAACTGTAAGATTGTATCACCTTTAAAAAGAAAATTAGCACAATGTTGAATTGAAAACATGAAATACATAGCCAGTGGATAAGCATACGACAAAATATTAATTCAATATATAAATTACTGTTCAGTGATACCAGAAATTAATATTATGCAACTATTCATAATATCTTTATATATTTGTTCATCAGGAGGTAATAAAGTAGCTTACAGAAATTACTAAAAGGGGCTAAAATATTTGTATTGAAGTAGAAATGCCAATTTTTATTACATACAGCGAAAAATGCCTTAACTATCCATACCAAAATGGTATAGACTATGACTGAATAAGTTGATGCTATATAAATACCAATAATAATAATGATATAGGCAGTAATATGATACTAACTGTGCTTAGGTGTGCTATAAACACAATTAACCCTCAGCTTGTATGAAGGAACTTGAGATCAGCCACGAAAGGGGGGCAGAGGGAACTATAGATTCAATATACAGATTTGTATTCCTAGCACTATAGTATCCCTTTAAGTTCCAATGTGTTGAGAAAATGAATGGACAACACAATTCACAGTGTCATATGAATATGCAAGACATTTTGCATTGTATTTTATTCACTTGTACCATGCATGTTTTCAAAACATCCCCTGCCTATAAAATAACAGGCATATCACGAGACAGAGACACGGACAGACAGATATAGAAAAATAGATAGACAGACAGACAGGCAGATATATAGAGGATGAGAGAGACAGAGACAAGGAGAGAGGTTTTATTATCAAGAATGAAATGTCACAATGAAGTATTGCATCTGCTTACAATAAATGAATTCATAATTAAATACAACTCCATATCATTCCAAAACAAATTAGCTTTAAATGCTATGGTTTTTATTCACGGGAAACCAATGACAATATTAATTTAATGATACTTGTTTTTCTGTAGGCCTGAATGCATTAACGTTACTGAACCCTTTTCTTGAGTAAATGTCCTTATGTTCATCTCCAGGCAGCTCTGGTTTTTGATAAATGACCCCTTAACTGATTAGGTAAACGTCATTATTCTCTGAGTCTACCTTATTTCAAGAATGATGAGAATAGCTTTGCAGTTTCATGTGTTAGGAGAAGTAATTAAATGATGCATGCAATACCTTCAGCACAATTTGTTCACAAGCTGTTTATTTCAGTATTATTCTAGAATGATGTGTTATTTTTGCTCCATCATGACAGCTAGCCAATACTAATTTCTTACACAGCATAACAACGAGGATATAGCAGGGTAGTTCAGGCTTATTATTACATATTTAGTTGTAGAATAAAAATATATTATGAAGTAAGCAGAGACGGATTAAGATCCTATAGAGCTCTAAGCAGGTAACCAGATCTCCTTCCCCTCTTTCCTCTTTGTATAGGGAGGGCGAATCGTATCAAGCTTGGTCAACTATCTTCATGGTGTCCAGATCTCTGTCTAACACCTGGCACTTGGCAGTAGGCATAGGCCAATAACCAGCTATGGTTATGTGTAATGGACAGATACAACATTGTGATGGGTCAATGATATTCCAAGTTTAAATATGTTGTGGGAGATTTGTCAAAAGAAACTTAGGGAAAAGTGATAATTGTGGAGCAATCACCTTGGAAACTAACTGAATGTAGCAAAACTTGTTACAGTTGCTCAACCAAGAGATGAGAGTCACCCTTATTTACTGAACCTACAGTAAACAAAAAATACAGGGAGTGCAGAATTATTAGGCAAATGAGTATTTTGACCACATCATCCTCTTTATGCATGTTGTCTTACTCCAAGCTGTATAGGCTCGAAAGCCTACTACCAATTAAGCATATTAGGTGATGTGCATCTCTGTAATGAGAAGGGGTGTGGTCTAATGACATCAACACCCTATATCAGGTGTGCATAATTATTAGGCAACTTCCTTTCCTTTGGCAAAATGGGTCAAAAGAAGGACTTGACAGGCTCAGAAAAGTCAAAAATAGTGAGATATCTTGCAGAGGGATGCAGCACTCTTAAAATTGCAAAGCTTCTGAAGCGTGATCATCGAACAATCAAGCGTTTCATTCAAAATAGTCAACAGGGTCGCAAGAAGCGTGTGGAAAAACCAAGGCGCAAAATAACTGCCCATGAACTGAGAAAAGTCAAGCGTGCAGCTGCCACGATGCCACTTGCCACCAGTTTGGCCATATTTCAGAGCTGCAACATCACTGGAGTGCCCAAAAGCACAAGGTGTGCAATACTCAGAGACATGGCCAAGGTAAGAAAGGCTGAAAGACGACCACCACTGAACAAGACACACAAGCTGAAACGTCAAGACTGGGCCAAGAAATATCTCAAGACTGATTTTTCTAAGGTTTTATGGACTGATGAAATGAGAGTGAGTCTTGATGGGCCAGATGGATGGGCCCGTGGCTGGATTGGTAAAGGGCAGAGAGCTCCAGTCCGACTCAGACGCCAGCAAGGTGGAGGTGGAGTACTGGTTTGGGCTGGTATCATCAAAGATGAGCTTGTGGGGCCTTTTCGGGTTGAGGATGGAGTCAAGCTCAACTCCCAGTCCTACTGCCAGTTCCTGGAAGACACCTTCTTCAAGCAGTGGTACAGGAAGAAGTCTGCATCCTTCAAGAAAAACATGATTTTCATGCAGGACAATGCTCCATCACACGCGTCCAAGTACTCCACAGCGTGGCTGGCAAGAAAGGGTATAAAAGAAGAAAATCTAATGACATGGCCTCCTTGTTCACCTGATCTGAACCCCATTGAGAACCTGTGGTCCATCATCAAATGTGAGATTTACAAGGAGGGAAAACAGTACACCTCTCTGAACAGTGTCTGGGAGGCTGTGGTTGCTGCTGCACGCAATGTTGATGGTGAACAGATCAAAACACTGACAGAATCCATGGATGGCAGGCTTTTGAGTGTCCTTGCAAAGAAAGGTGGCTATATTGGTCACTGATTTGTTTTTGTTTTGTTTTTGAATGTCAGAAATGTATATTTGTGAATGTTGAGATGTTATATTGGTTTCACTGGTAATAATAAATAATTGAAATGGGTATATATTTGTTTTTTGTTAAGTTGCCTAATAATTATGCACAGTAATAGTCACCTGCACACACAGATATCCCCCTAACATAGCTAAAACTAAAAACAAACTAAAAACTACTTCCAAAAATATTCAGCTTTGATATTAATGAGTTTTTTGGGTTCATTGAGAACATGGTTGTTGTTCAATAATAAAATTAATCCTCAAAAATACAACTTGCCTAATAATTCTGCACTCCCTGTAATTTATTTCCCCCAAGATATTGGAAAATTGGCACTTGGCTATGGTGATTGACAATACTGAAGATTTACTTTTTAAACAATGGAATATAATATTAATGTGTGCCTGCATTGCTTTTTAATATATATGAAGGATATTTGAGGTTGAGGGGCACAATAGCATTAGGAATGCAGTTTTTTACTTTGAATGAACTGGGCTATGTGCATTGAGTGGCACAGTAAGTTTACACTGGATCGGTATGTGGAATAAAGAATTCTTAACATAACTGTTTGTAATTAGATATTTATTTAATGAGACCTGTTACCAGGGCCTAAGTGAGATCAGGCTAGGGCAATACAATATGACACGGACAATCGTAAAGTGTTCGCAAAATTTATTTCGGCATCCCATTTTGCTTTTTGAAAGCTATTTATTATAAAAGATTTAAGAAATATAATTATTACATCAAAACACAGTGTTATTTTTTTGGTGGGTGAAGGTTAAAACTTAAAGTATAAAATAGAACAGAACACTAGGTTGTATTCTCATTGACCTATTGGTTTAGTGATGTCTGAGTTAGCCAAGGGAGGAAAGCACATTAAAAATTAATATATCATTGTGACTTTAAACCAACGCAGTATAAATAATTATGTCTGATCCAGCAACTGTAAACAATAGCTACTCTCTGAATGTGCAAATGAAGGTGAAAAGTTGTTGAAACTAGCTTAAGCATGTTTACTGAAAGTGAAAAATGTTTAATTAAATAGAAGATTATCTAAATCAATCTTCCCGCTAAAGATACAGCATTCTGCTACGTTGCAATGGATTAGGCTCGTATCTGTTATTCATGCAAAGAACAAAATGTTTATTATATTTCAAATATTGATGATTTTCCTGTCATGCATTAACAAAAAAAAATAGATTCCATTTGTGATTCTTATTGGATGTGATTAGCCCACAACAGCCCAATTCTGATTTACAATGGTGCCGAATGTCTGAAAACAAAAAAACTTTTTTTTTCCCCATTGTTATGTTTTCTCTGTGGGCTTTTTTTTTCATGAGCGATACTTTTGTTACAGCGCATGGATTTATTCTCTCCTGCGAGATGAAGTGTTTTCTTGTAAAATTCATAATGTACTGTAAGTGTTGTGGCACGCTGGAGCAGAAAATGTACAAGATTTGCCTTTTTATTTGTTGTCTACACTTTCTTCAGCATATAATTTCTAAATGTAACAACTTAGAAAGCTTATGGTTGCGCTCTGACAACAATATTACTAATGTCCAATCTCCCAGAGATAAAAAAAATAAAAGAAGTTTAACAAACAGAATTAATGAGATTGTAGGAAAACACACTAGAGGCTAGATTCACAGTTGGTGAGTAATTCAGGGCTAAGCAGCACTGATACCAATCTATTAAATAGGTTTACAATGGTTTATTTAGCTTGGAAAAGGATCGTATGCCACTCTGACTTGTGTTCTTTTGCTACTTTGTTTATAAGGAATATTGTAAAGTGATGTCACAAGGATGGTGAGACATCAAAGATTCATGTGATGTTTGGCCTACACTTACTCCCAATAAAACAAAAATAATGGATAAAAATACTTGATTTATCTTAAATTTAAGCATGCATTTTCATTGTTTCATGACATATGGAGACATATTGGAGAGACTATTCATTAGTCTTGAAAATAAGACTCCATATTTTCACACGTACGCCTTTCCTCTTCAGTAAATCTGTTTCAGACATTCTTAATATCAGATATTTTTCCATCAGCACTTCAAAGAGACTTGTTTAGGAGACAGGATGTGGGTTATGTTATTGAAATCTTGAATGCAAGGCTATAATGGGCAAAAATGCCTGCTTAATGTCCTTTAACAAAGTATGCCATTTAAGATATTTTAACATAATGAAATATATACAATGACAATTGTGTTTGGCAAAATCACTGCAACCAATACAATGAGTTACATAAGGGATCCAATAAGGTAGACTGCTAATGCCTTGCTCTTCTGTACAGGTTACCAGACCTTGACATCCTCTACAGCACAGTATGGGCTTCACGGGGTCCCCTGGTGCATCCACACAAAGGCAGATGCTGGTGGCTCCATCCTTGGGTACGGCAAGAAAAGGAGTGCCTAATGAAGCTGTAGAGAGTGATGGGGCAAATATGAATATTTTTTGTGATTTGGACACATCACTGAGGGAGCATGTATGATATCTCTTCCCTTTTTAAAATCATCTTTAGCACAGAAAAGCAGATGTTCCTATGCTTTTTCAGCACCTGTTGTTGGAACTTTCACAGATGTTTGTATCTCCTGTGTATTGAACCCAGCTTGTGATACCCTAGTGTAAATCTGTGCTGCCCGGAATGAGCCCTTTTGTCTGTATTACTAATTATGCCTCCTACTTTCTCCATAGCTGCTAATAAAAATGGATCCCTTTGTGGCCGCTCAGCTGTTTGATCGCCCTGTCACTTATTTCTGTTAGTCCCTACATTGGCTTCCTATAAAATATAGAGCTCAATTTAAAATTCTGGTTCTTGCTTTCAAATCTCTACATAATGCTGCTCCCACCTATCTATCCTCCCTTATACACAAGTATGTCCCGTCTAGGCCCTTACGATCTGCTGAAGACTTACAACTATCTTCTGTCCGTACTCCCACCTCTGATGCTCACCTTCAAGATTTCTTGAGGGCTGCACCGTTCCTGTGGAACTTGCTTCCCTCCTCCGTTAGATGCTCACCCAGTCTCCACTCCTTTAAAAAATCATTAAAAACCCACTTTTTCATAAAAGCGTATCAATTAAACTGTTAATAGCTCCTGACTGATTCCTCTTCTGCAACTGTCACTAGTCTAATACTATCCTTACCTTTTTGTGTCATTTTACCCCATTACCTCTAGCATGTAAGCTCATTGAGCAGGGCCCTCAACCCCTCTGTTCCTGTGTGTCCAACTTGTCTGGTTACAACTACATGTCTGTTTGTCCACCCATTGTAAAGCACTGCAGAATTTGACAGCTCTCTATAAATGTCATAATAATAATAATAATAATAATAATCAGGTTAGTGTTGTTACCTAAAGGAAGAACTAGACTCCGCATGTCAAGTTCCCTCTGCCCAAACCTTACAGATTGTCACAATTTCATAGATCACCTGTAGGTCATGTAGAAACACACTCTTTTTAGGTTATTTGTTAAGTAGTCCAGTTATTAAACTACAATGCACTTATAAATATGAGGCCATGGGATAAACAGGTCAACTTAATACAGCTGTGTCAACAGCAGCATTTAAACTGCAGTGAGTTCTCATACATTTTAAGAGCCATATCATTTCTTAAAGCATGGGAGATAAGTTTTTCTTTTGACATGATACTTGTATATTGCTAAGGATTTGGTACATTATTTGCACTAGATGTATTAACTGTATGGTAGTTTGACACACGTATTTCACCGGGTATGGTGGTTTTTATGAGATAGATATTTTACTTGGACTGGGTCTATGGGTTGTATTGTTAAATTTGTACATGGTGGCACTATTGTGTAATGTCAATATATTATTAGGCTGTTACAACTTTGTATCAGTGGAATCTATCTATCAAAAGGATTGTATTTCTTAGGTACTAGATGTACCATGGTATTATATATATATATATATATATATATATATATATATACACTGCTAAAAACTTACACTGAGATTACATTTTTATATAGTATTTTTACTAATAGCTGCTGCATTTCTGATCAGATGCCAATTGTGTTTTGTTGTCCTTGTACATTGATAATGAAAATTAACGTGAATCTGAATCTGAACAGTGTTGGAAATGGAGTAAAAATGATCTTGGATAATATAGACCCATATTAAATATGTGGTCTTTTCTTAACACTCAAACTCATCAAATACCAGTATACACCAAACTAAAACATCAAAACATGTTCAAAGGAAGATACTTAAAGTGATACTATAGTCACCAAAACAAATGTAGCTTATTAAAGCAGTTTTGGTGTATAGATCGTGCCCCTGCAGTCTCATTGTTAAACAAGGAAAGACAAAACTCTCATTGCTCAATTATCTGTCATTTAGGAGTTAACACTTCCTGTCTAATGTTTACACTTCCTTTATTGCAAATTCTGTTTAATTTCTATTTTTTTTGTATCTCCTGCACTGTTAATAGCTTACTAGACCCTGCAAGAGGCCTACTGTATGTTTTTACATTTTAAATTCTGATTAAAAATTAAACCATTTTTTTTTCATGCAGTCTGTATCAGTCACAGCCAGGGGAAGTGTGTCTAGGGCTGCAAGGCCAGAAATAAAAGTAATTTAACTCCTAAATGGCATAGAATTTAGAAGTGAAACTTCAGAGGCATACACAAAAACTGCTTAATTAAGCTAAATTTGTTTTGGTGACTATAGTGTCCCTTTAAGGGAAGAATTAAGTTTAAGTACCTCTGTCACTTTGCAGGTTTTGCTTTTAAATCAATCCTTTTATGTTCCTCTATTTCTGTTTATTTGTATTTTATTAAAATTCACCTTAGTTTTTTAGTTATACATAAAAATATATAGGGACTACTTTTCCTCGTGGGGAACGTGATATTTGGCAATTTGCGGGAATGGGCAGAGCTTAAGAAAAGTTCCATTTTAGTTGCTATGCTGATTAACCCACAATTCATCAGTCAAAAGAATCCCGCAGAAGGGCAAACTGCAGACTTCATTGACAAAGGAGAACAAAATGGGGGCATCCAAGTATTGAGATCCGACACAAGGAAGATAATACAATAAATATATATATATACACATAAAGGCAAGTGGCAATGGTAAGGATTGTAATCAACCATACAAAGAGCATAAGCAAAGGAAGACAGAAAAAAAGAAAAAAGACAGATCCGCTTTAAGGATCATGTAACAAAATAGATGATAAATTCACATTCTGCCAGTGGATTTAAAGATTAATTTTAGAAATCCCTAGAAAGTTATGTGATTATGCAAAATAAACACAATAGCAAAGATATATTTTAACATAAATGGAAATTTACAAATGTACAGCCCTCAGTGCTTTGGAAAGAAGAGGGATTTGTTATATCCAGTATATTTATTTTATATTTTTAATCTGTAGCATCTGCAAAGCTCCCTTAACCTCTTAAAAAATATGAGAATGGCATTTATTATGGTTAATGCCCCTAACACACTTCAACATTGTGTATCTTGTGACTTATAGGGTCAGGGCCAGCGCATCCTATGGGCGACTTAGGCAGTCGCCTAGGGTGCACCGGCCCGGGGGGTGCAAGATTTGAGTGACCTGATAGGAGGGAAGCGCACTGTGCTCCCTCCTGCCAGTCACTCAATGTAGCATGGCCAGGCGGCGTGGACCGCAGTACAGGAGCATCGGTTTCCTGTACCCGACTGGACTGAAAGGAAGTGCTCTCTCAGTGAGCACTTCCTGTCAGTGTGGCCGGGTACAGGAAACAGAAAGTCCTGTACCACGGTCCGCACCGCCCGGTCATGCTACAAAGATGTAGGAGGCACACAAGGGAAGGGAGGGGAGACAACACTAAGGTACTCAGGGAGGTGGGGCGGAAGGGAAGAGGAGAGACCATTAAGGAACAGATGGAGGGTAGGAGAGACAACTAAGGGAAAGATGGGAGGGAGAACTCTACGGGACGAGGGGGCAGGAAAGAGCACTATGGGACGGGGGGGCAAGAGAAAGCACTAAGAAGGGGGCAGGGGAGAGCATTAAGGGATAGGGGTGCAGGGACATGGGGGAAGGGAGAGCACTAAGGGACAGGGCGGAGGGGAGAGCACTAAAGGATGGGAAAGCACTAAGGGATAGGAGGGGATGAGAGAGCACTAAGGGACAGGAGGGAAGGGGAGAACACTAAGAGACAGGACGGGAGAACACTAAGGGACAGGAGGGGAGACCTCTAAGGGACAGGGGGAGAAGAAAAGATGAGACCACTAAGGGATGGAGGGAGTGAAAGAGATCATTAAGGGTTTCACACAGACAGACACACCAAAACATACAATGCATCCCACACTCACACAGAAACACACACTGCTTCCCTTACACACACAAAAACACACAATGCATCCATTAAACATGCACAATTCATCCCTTACACACACACACAATGCATCCATTACACACACACACACACACACACACAATGCATCCCTTATACATACACAATGCATACCACACACACACAAACACACAATGCAACCCTTGCACACATACACAGAAGCACACAATGCATCCCTTACACACAGTGCATCCCTTATGCACACACAAAAACACACACTGCTTCTCTTACACACACACAGAAACACAATGCATCTCTTACACACACTCAATGCACCCCTTATAGACACACACACTGCATTACATTACATACATATACACACAGAAACACACCTTGCATTCCTTACACATACAAACACAGATTCACACAATGCATCCCTTACACACAAACACACACTGCTTACCCTATACACACACACTACATCCCTTAAACAAACTGGTATCCTATACACTACATTCCATAAGAACACAAACACATTACATCCTCTACAAAAACACATCACACATCCTCTACACACCTCCACTCCACTCCCTGTGAGCAAACTCATGGGTGGGCCTTGAAGGCATAAGAATTATGGGCAAGCCTTATAGGCATACTCACAGTCAGGCCCTGTGAGGGGTCCCAAAAAATGGAGCTGGTTACTGTTCGTTGATTTTTGTGAGCACTGCTTCCAGAGAGCCTGTTTTAACACCAGACCAGTGGAGCCAAACTGCAGCCTGAGCCCATCACCATCGTCTTGTCCTCATCTGGTGGTAAGTAGGCAATCCAGTATATTATTAGTGGCACTAATCTCTAATTTACCTCACAATAAATGGAGACTATAGTCACCAGAACCATTACAGCTTTATGTAGTGGTACTGGTGTCTATAGCCTGTCCCTGCAGGCTTTTCAATGTAAGCACACAATGTAAGCAACACTGGCATTGGCTCATATGGCAGATCATATGGGTGAGGCATTGTGATGTCACATGGTGGGCAGAGCAAATGGGGGGGCATCAAATGTTTGTTTGATGGGTTATTTGAAAAAAAGGTTAGGGCTAGGTTTAGGATGAAGGCTAAAATTAGGACTGGAATTAGAGCTGGGTTTAAAGTCAGATTTAGTGCTAAGGTTAACTTGGCTTTAAAAAGATGCTGAAACTGAAATATTGTATGAAATTATAAACCAAGGGAAAGAACATGGGCATGTCGATTTCTTGACATCTCATGTTAAATTCTGAATTTTTGGCTCGATAACACAACTACATTGTATTTGAATAGATCAGTGACATATCAACTTCCTCTTGTTCAATTCTGTATATACATTGGCCATTAAATCATTTGTTCCTCCTGTTTTGCTCCAGCTATCACCTGCTAAGAAATTAACTTATCCAAAAGGTCTCCAATCTGCTCCTCTGTATAATGCTGATGAACTATAAAAATGCTCCCTCATCCCACACGGTACATAAGTCTTTATGGATTATAGTAAAAAGGATGAACTGTAGCAGACAGGCGTGAAAATAAGCTTTGTTGCCAGTCGATACTTTGAATTTTGATGTGCAATGCAAATCATCCCGATTAAACTTATTGTTTGAGTGTAAAATTACCAATGTATATATATATATATATATATATATATATATATAATAGGTATATATAATTCTGTTTATGTATACAAGCCACACAATACGTTCTTATATTTTTTTATAAACAGAAAACAGTTAATGAACCCAAGGCATACTAGGATTTGCACATAAAAAGTTTTTATTCATGTAATATAGTAATGAATTCGACAGAAGAAAAAAGTTCATAACACAGTGCAAATATGTTAGAACAATCGTCCCATAACCACATAAGAGCAACAATAAAGTGCTAAGAGTAAATACTTACACCCATATAATATGGTATACTAACCTAGAGCAGGAGAAATGATAGCCCTGATGTTTCAGCCCTTAAGCCTTCCTCATGGGGACCTCTCACTAACTGATCTAAGTTCCCACTTATATATCCCAAACCTACCTTAAGATAATTAAACTTAAGTGCAATCAGCTGGGTGAGGGGAGCACCTTCAATATACAGACTAATGAAATGGCACATTCATAAACCTCCAGAAACTACTTCCGGGTTTACATGACATCATGATGTCCTCACGTCCAACTACGTCATTTCGTATGCGTGCGGTCACGTGTCTAGTCACATGTGGCATATTACATCACCACTTGAGAAACTACAGGGGAGTATCACGGCCAAAATTGGTTAAAAGGAGAAAGAGCATTTGGTTCCCAAATTTGCGTTAAAGCCAGTTTTATACCACCAATTAATCAGCCGATGGAGCTCACAGCTCTTATTCCCAATTCCAACATCATGCATAAACTGAAACCAAATACAAAATTAGACATTAAAGTATAGAGAGGGGATTGCTGATTGCAATAAAAGTTAAATGAATACTTAGCCAAAAAAGGGCAATTAATAGAAATGTCTAGAATTTTAAGATACTCAAAGCTAACCTAATTAATGGTCACTTAAAGTAAAAAAACCATACAGAGAAAAAAATATTTTACATGATATAGAATTGACATTTTACATGTTCCATAATAAAGAGTGCATTGAGATCCATAATATATTATACCACATTGATCAAATCACAGAATGTACAAGGTATATTCCCTTGTTTCGAATGTATAGAAATCCATGGTAAATATCACCAAATCAAAAATAAACATTCAATGTATTCCATATACAAGTACAGTATATGGTGAAAAAAATGTACATATGAGACCCCATATATAAAAAAATACATAAAAAGACATACAAAGCACATAACAATAAAATAATAAAGAACAAAGGTAAAGTAGACAGAATAAAGAATATAAGAAAAAAATATAAAATAAGGAATATACAAAAACTAAGGAAATGGGATATCAAACCACTGGGTCCCGGGGGAAATTGTCCCCTGAGATCCATAGATGTGGATATCCACATATCCATAACACCCACCAAATAAACATCAGTACATTGTCAGACCCTCGGATACAGGGCAAGCAATAGCTAGCCCTGTAGTCTTAGGTGTGAGAATGTAAGCAAAAAACCAAAGAACATCAAAGAAAAAATGCTATACTCAACAACATAGTGGTATGTGTTTATAGTTATTATATCAATATATCTACCTAAGTTATTTTCCCCTACCCCACCAATGTTGTTTTTATGAGTGCATTATACAAGATTTTAATGAATAAGTAAAGGTGTGGGCGTTTTGTCAAAGTATTTTCCACTTACTATTGTGTGTTTTCTACAATATACCTTGAGCTTCTTTTTTTTCTGTTGTCTGATGGCATTGTGTGAGTCCTGTGCCAACAATTCCCCTTATTGTAGAAAAAATATCTCTATATTCTGACATAGAAGTGGGTATACTTATGAATCCATACAAACAAGTTAGCAATAATTAGGACACACACGGAGTGGTGGTGGCACTAACAAGGCAAGGTGAATTTTTAGCATATAACTACCAATGAGGTTTTCCTACACATTGTCAGGCACACTTTTTTTTTATTATTTAATTCTTTGACAAACAATATCTCATATAACATTAATAGTGAGACAGAAACGAGAGCTCATTCCAGAAGCTTTGTACATCATTATCACTTCTCATACTTGGAACAGTGTACAATAGTGCATCAGGAAATGGAAAATAAAGGTAATTACTGTTGTCAATGCGTCCATGCTCAAACTCAAATACGTACTGCCAAAGTTGCACCAAAACTGAAATGTAAATGGACATGGTGGTTTGGGATAGTGCACATGTAACTCTTTGGTTTTGTTTTCTAATATATATTAGAATAGTATAGCCATAGATGCCAACTAAGAGTAGCGTGTAAGAGTGCATGTCTAATTTCTGTGTGGTTTTATTTGCTTTTGTTGTACACAGCCTTATTACAGGGCAGCTGCTCACCTTGTGTGTGCCCTTATTTAGTTTTCTTTTAGTTTAGTTAACATGGACAAGCTTCACCAAGAGGTCGATGCTTTAGCTGTCATCCATGTGCTCATTCAAGAATTGCTATAAACAGTATTCTATTTTTTTGTTAACATACATAATTCCATTGTAAATGGATTAAACATGCCAGATAAAAATGTATGAGAACTAGTGAACTAGTTGTGAAATGAGTTGGTGTAAAGTTAAAATTTGCCACCTTGTTTCCCTAGGAAGGTTTTTCATCATTATTTCCCTATCAACAACTTTCAGAGGTTCATAAGCAAAGATTTACCCTCTAAATCCACATTTTATGTTACAAATACCCTATATAATAATATCAAAATACCAGTCTTGAATATGCGCAACACAGTTGCACTGGCTGGCAAAGCATTAACTTCCCACTTCCAGAAAGTACTAAATAAAGTTTTAAAAAACTTTTCCCCATAAATGCTCTAAAGGATCTAATAAAGTTTGACAGAAAGGAAAGTCTCTTGAAGGTAGAATTTAGAGATATGTGCTGTTGTTTTAAGATTTATTTAGAACCATAAAATCCTCACAATTTAATTAATGTGGTGTTGAACTGATTACGAACATTTTAAAATAAGTCGTTTACACGGCGCCTATGATTAAAGGTGTTTATCTGGCACCTCACGAAAGTGCGCTGATTTATACAAATAACCTTAAAACCCCTTGCTTGATTAAATGGGGAAGTTAAGTGAATTGCATTTATTTCAGAGTTTAACTTTTCTTTTGGCAACACTGTGCAGTCCTCCAGTCAATATGAAGGATTTGTATTTTGGACAATGTATCCATCCATAGTTTGATTAGGAAGCTGCATTATAGATCACTCTTTAAATAAAATCACGGAACAGTGCATTAATACAACTCATTGTGTCACTGATCCCTCAGTGGAGCCTAGTAAGTAATAGAGCTAGAGAGATGGATGCAGTTGGTACCTTGGGATTTTGGACCTTGATGAGTACAATGCAGATTGCTTGACAACCATCGCTTAATAGTTCACTATGATGAAAACTAATGTCTTATTTTTGTGAAGGGAACTGTGCTCAATTAAGTTCCTGATCTTAGCCAACAAAGAATGGACACATGGCTGATTGAAAGAAAAAAAAATCATTAAAGCTGAGCCCTAACTCAAGCTTTTCTATCGATTCAGGTACCGGGTGGCTTGAGTTGCATTAATCCGAGTCTTCAAACTATATGAACTAAGGGTAGCTAAGACTCATCTCATGGGGTTGATGCAACATTATTTACATATTGCATTTACATAATTTATATTTCACATCTGGTTAAAAAAAGAAAGTACACCTTCGCTCTAATAAAAATATTTTCCAATTCTTCTTGTGGTGAATGGATGATTATGATGGAAATTTTAAGGGCAGCAGGTGTTAGAGGTGGATACACGAAAATGTAATTTCCCCCAAAATGCTCTGACATATATAATTAATATATACGAAAGAAAAAATTGTGCGTAGGCGCTTCACTGAAATTATGACAGTTTCGTATATAGTGAAAATATACAACAAGTGGTGTAACTGGTACCCTAGTGCTTCCCTTATGCACCAGGTATTAGTAGTACAATTAAAGAGACATATACCAGTATGTACACCTCCCCAATGTGATCACAACAAAAATAAATAATATTACCAATATGGAACTTGATTGCAATACAAACAGCGTAGAGCTTGATTGGGATATAGACTAAAACAAGAAAAAAATAAAAAACAGCATAGTGCGAACTGTATAATAACTGATAAAAAATCAATGAATATATGACTCCCACTCACATTGTCCAGAGCCATACCAGGCTCTGTAAATCAGGCTCAGGGGTGCCAAATACTGGCTGGCGATCAAGGTGATTCAGGCAGATGAAACTCCAAGTATAGGTGCAAAATATATTTATTAAAAAATTATATAAAAATTATGCACTACAGAGAACTATGGGGGTGGAACACACTACAGAAATAAATCAAATATGACAAAATTGGAATTCCACTTACCCCTATTTGAATAGTAGCCCAGAGTGTAGAAACACACATAAAATCACAAATAACAGGTAAATTAAATAAAAGCAGACGTGTTTCGGCTAGCAGCCTTCTTCCAGTGCTCATTTCCATGTTCTGTTGAATCTTCTTATATAGGTCCTATCGTTGCCATTCACCTGGATTCAATTTCATACTGGTGTCCCGTCACTTCCGGTTTTGCCTGTGACGTCACTTCCGGTTTTCAGCCAGTTGGAACGCACGCTGAAACGCGGGGTTCAGGATGTGGGTTGTTTCTTAATGTTGTAATTGAGTCCCCATAGCAACCATACACTTCATATTCGCAGGAAGTGATAAAATAATTGTAAAATGCAAACATTAAAAGTATAATCAATACAAAATAGTAAATAGAAATATACATACACAGTACAAATTGAAATCAGTAGTAAGATTTGTAAGATTTTGAATAAAAAGACGTCTAGTGAGGAGAGGAAGTATGCCGACCAAGTACAAATCATTTTAAATTATAGTGAAGATGCCAAACAAATTAAGCACATTATTAACAGACATTGGCGTATTCTTAAATCAGATCCTAATCTGAAAGAAATTATTGGTGATAAACCACGCATTAGCTATAGAGGGCCAAACAATACTTTGATCACAGCTGTTTCAACAGAGTGATAAGCACGGAATCCAGATTGAAGCGGATCAAGCAGAGAGTTGGATTCAAGGAAGTCTGTAAATCTCGCATATACAACTCGCTCAAGGATCAAATGGCAGTAGTGAGATAGGGTGGTAGTTGGACAGGGAATTAGGGTCAAGGTTGGGCTTTTTCAGAATCAGGGTTACTGTTGCATGTCTGGATGTAGAGATTGAAAATTTTAGTGAGAGGCAGAGCAAGTAAAGGGAGATAAAGTGCAGATGAGATACGAGCGAATAGGATTGAGGGAACAGGTGGTGGGGCGGGAGGACCGAAGCAGAGCAGAAACCTCTTCTGCTGCAGCGGGTGCAAATGAGCATAGGACATCTGAGGAAATGTGGTTAGGGGAAAAGTTCATAGTGGATGGAGAGAGATGAGAGAGCTCTTCCCTGATTGTAGAAATCTTCTCAGTGAAGTAACCGCAAAGTTTGTGAAGGGGTCAAGTTGGTAGGAGGAGGCACGACAAGGCGAAGAAGAGTTGAAGGCATGAAACAGTCATTTGGGCTCGTGGGAGAGTGTGGTTTCGAGTGTGTTGAAGTAGTTTTCTTTTGAAGAGGAAATAGCCAGAGTGTAGGAGCTCAGCATAAATTTATAGTGGAGGAAGTCAGACGCAAAGTTTCAGCAGCGTTCAGCAGTTCTGAACATTTTTAGAGGTATCGGGGCAGCTTGGTGTGCCAGGGTTGTATTTAGGGGGCGCTTACTGCGTTTAAGTGTAGGAGGTGCCATGATGTCTAGTTGAGAGGAGAGAGTGGAGTTGTAGAGGGAGGTTGCAGTGTTAGGGCAGGTGAGATTGGAGATTGGTGAAAGGAGACTTTGAAGGTTGGTAGATAATAGCTGTAGGTCAAGACAATGGAGGTTTCTGCAAGACTGATGTGGTGAGGGGTAGGTACTTTGGGTACGGGGTATGCGGATGACAATGGACAGCAGATGGTGGTCATATAGAGGAAATGGAACATTGGAGAGATTAGAGGTGGTACAGAGATTGGTAAAGATGAGGTCAAGAGTGTTTCCTGCTCTATGAGTTGATGAATTAGAAAACTGTGTGAGTCCAACGGAGGAGGTTATAGAGAGCAAATGAGTGGCATCAGGGCAGTTAGGGTTGTTGATTGGGATATTAAAGTCCCCAAGAATGAGGAAATTAGTGCAAGAGGAGAGGAAATGGGGTAGCTAGAAAGAAAAGTGTTCAATAAATAGCTTAGAATGACTGGGGGGCAGGGGCGGTAAATTTGGGCAATTCATGAAGGAGTGGGTTTAAATAAACAGTGTGAACTTCAAAGGAAGTAAAGGATAGGAAAGGGGTAGGGAGGATAGGTTGAAAGGAACATTGAGGGGCTAGAAGGATGCCTACATCATTTCCTAACAGATCACAAAGCAATGTCAAGTGTGTAATTCTTATACATTATTAATTAATAAAATCAGATAGCAAAGGGACTCAATAAGTCATCAGAATGCATAATCCCTAAATTCAACTGAATTTGCATAATAGATAACTAAACAGCTTATTCAATAAATACAAGTGTGGTAAATTGAAACCCAAATTGCAAAATTCAGATAAAAGTAGTCAGTGAGTACAGAAAGTTGATTTTTTTTGTTAAGTGAGCTATTTACGCCTGTATTTTGCAATTTTGTTTTCAAATGATTGACATTTACTGTTTAAATAAATTGTATACTTATATTAACCAGTTATCAACACTCACAATCTACCATGAGCATGTGCACATGATTTCTTTTTGAATTCCCCTATGTGTAATTTTGTCACTTGCATTATTTCTTTCAGCCGTTTTTATATTTTACATATGTTGACAAAACTGACTTTGAAGCTGCAGATATACAGTTTTAATTATCTGATAATGCTTTTCCCCCATTTGTTATCATGTTGAATTAGCATTAGTACTGATTGTTTTATTGTGTCGCTGCTTACATTTTAAACAGAGTATAAAAAAAACCTCTCTTGCTATTTATTTGCAATGACATTTATTATTTTCAGTAAAATTATATAAAATTTTTTACTGTATATCTCGTACTTTGTAGGGTGCATATTTACAAAGCAATTTCCTATCTAACCTCATTGCTTTTGATTTAGGCAGTTGCAACGTATTGTGACTTTGGTCATAGGTTCAAACAGCCAAGATGAGCAGGTTTTAAAAGATAGAATATTATTGTATGCAGCATTCGCCAAAATAGTTTTTGTTCTAGCATTGATTTTCTTTGCCCAGTAGCATTCAAATGGATATTATGTTTTTTCTGATTTAGTCGCAGAGAACTGGTTGATCTATATTTGTGTTTTTTTGCTATATTTTTATTTTCAAAAAACATATGAGTATTTTCTCTAGTTAAAATCTTGCGTTAGCAATCATTTGTTTAAATATGGCTCGATTGGTTCAAAACAAAATGGTTTATCACCTGTCATGCAACCTTTTCTTTTGTTTTTTTGTTTTTGACTGCTGGTATAAAAGCAGGGTACATTTATTGTCTAGATGAAGTGAAATGACTACAATCCTGCAAACAAATTGGGCCTCTGTTAGCTGTTCTTTGTCATAAATAGTCGTGGAGGAGATTGGATTTTGGAGATTTATTGCAGAATTAAATGATCTCTGCGCAATACACACCTGTCCTTGTCTTCCTCTGTTATTACTATCTCTATTTCCCTAAAGCACATTCAGCAAAAGTTTATTGTAAAGAAACTACCGTTTATATTTTACTTGTTCTATTCCAGTTTTTTTGTTTTTTTTATTTTTACGAGATCTACAGTCTTCAGAATGTAAAGTGCCCTTTCAAAAAGACAAGTTATTTTTACAATCTGGTTCAAGGTATTTCCTGTAGTAAGAACATTTGGTCACATTCTTCATACTAAGAAAAAATGATATTTTTATTTTTTATTTTATTGTTTTATATCCTGCTATCATAGCCCTTGATTTAACTAGATTTACAGGATTATTCAGAATTGTAACAAAATACAAAAAGGGAATGAAAAGGAGGAAAAGCTATCACTAACTGAGTAGGGTAATTTTTCAAAATCCCTTTTTTAGCCTCACTATTTTTACGATGTTTATTTATTTTACTAAACTTTGGTGTATGGGGAATAACCCTGCTAAAGCGATTTTATTCACTAACACATGAATTCTGGATAATTGACAAAGAAATTGGAAAATGTCGACCAAATAAGAAGAGCAATCATTTTTCAGCTTAGCAGTTTTTACACTTTGACTATTTTGACCTGTAGTTTGCATTGCCCGTGTCAGTTTTCCATATTCATGGTTTAGTGAGTTATTCCATTTATCTTGTTTGTTGGTATTCTTTCATGCAAATCATTGGAATCATTGAAAAATAATATTGGCCATGCAGTTAATGTGAATACTTTGTTAAAATGTCTAAAAATAAACAAACTAAGCCCAGCAGCAACAAAGAACGGCATATAAGGCAGAATATTTAGTTAATATAAGGCTTAAAGATTTAAACTATATATGCACTGTGTTGGCTTTATTGGAGACCCAGTGGTTCATTGGACCCAGTCAACACTTCAAAGAGTACTTTATTTTAATGTTTGTTTCTCCACAGGTGCTAATTTCCCCAACCAAGGAGCAAATAACAACAGGTTATGTAAACATCAGAGTCAATTTCAAAAGTGGCTCCTTACACTTTGAGAATCAGCCTCTCTCTGTGTCCTAACCCTGATTGGCCAGGAGTCACTGTCAGTGATGTATATTTGCTTTTTGTAACCCCGATTTCTGGTAGCTTGTGTAAGGACATGTATTTTAGGTTCTAAACATGATGAGACTAATATATGATGAACCAAAAATGCATTACTGTGTATATTTGGAAATTTATATCAAAGCATATTCATAAATTATTAATAATTCATTTTTCATTTAAAATGTTTAAAATGTAACCAATACATACTATATACAATGAGATATGTGTGTCATCTTCTCATATCATTAAGGCCATATAAAGCATTAAACATTAAGCTGCGCATCCCCAGCCTTCCAAAGATAATTTTAGTTTAGCTGAATATAGTCTCCCAACTAAGGAAACTAAAGGAGCACTATTGCCATAACTCAGAATCCTCCATTAAAGGGACATGATGAGCACCAAAACAATTTTATCTGAATGAAATAATTTTAGTGTATAGATTATGCCCCTTAAGTATCACTGCTCAACTATCTAGCATGTAGTAGTTACATCTCTTTAGTGTCTGCAACTGTAGTCACAACTCAACTGGCTCTCTCAGCCCATATGAAAACTTGTTTCATTTTTAATCAAATCTTGCAGCACAATGTGTTTACTTTATAAGTAGTTCCTTCCTTCTCTGATAATTAAACTTTCATCATATAAAAGAGGGGGTTGTATACTCTAGTAGCAGGAGAATAACAGAGCAGGAGACAAGAAATAGTTCAAACAAAGAGAGCAATAAGGAAAGTAAAAAAAAAATGTAGTCTCGTACAAGAAGTTTGGAGGAAGACTGCATGAGGCACAGCCAGGGGAGGTGTGGCTAGGGCTCTATAAAAAAAGAAATGTAACCCCTGGATGGCAGAAACGAGGCAGTGAGATTGTAGGGGCATGATCTATACACAAAAAAACTGCTTCATTAAGCTAAAGCTGCTTTGGCACTCAGAGTTTCCCTTTAAATCTAGTCACACGGCTCCGTATATGAGCCATAATGATATAGTACTCTACAAAGCACTTCTACACAATATATAGGATATAGATATCAATAATCCACAATAATGTGCAGAGATTATCAATCACCATTAATTCATAGTAATGTACACTGATTATATGTGTACCATTTATTTGTTTTTCTCAATCATGGTGACACAAAAAATATTCAAGTGCTATTCCTAAGAACAGGCTTTGGGATGAAGACAGGTTGAAACCATCTTGAAGAAATCACTACCATAAATTTAAAGCACAGACATTAAATATACAGAAAATACCTTTAAATATTGATTTAGGTTAATTTGTCTCCCAATCCATCCATTTTATCTTTCCTGCAGGTTTCCCTGCAGTAAATCAAACATTAAGCCCTGCATCAGCTTACATTTACCTTTTGATCACAAATTGTGTTTCTTAACTATGATGCGAAGTTCAGTAGCTTGTTGGATCTTTAATAGATTTTCCAATACGCCTGTACCACCTCACATTATTGTTTGATTGGGTACATAGTACGCAAGCTTACAATAATCAGAGAACAATCTCTGTGGATCTTTTCTTTATATAGTCTGCACATTGAACATTTTCAATGATCAGACAAAATTGATTTGCGAATTCCATAGAGTTTAGAGACTTGAAGTGTATGCAACATTGTATATTAAATATTTATAGAGATAAATAAGACCAGAGGGACCAATTGGTTTAGTCAGCCTATTTTATGCAGACAGATAGATTGACTTGATCTTCTCGATTGTATCAGACACATGACACATTTATGGATGTAAGCAGATATAGTAAAAATAATTGTTGCATTTTTTAGGATTTTTTTTCTATAAATGTGTCTTTCTTCATAAAGGTACACACAGTGAAAACAAAGTATAATTCTTTATAGTATATATTTTCTTTTACTGTGAGTTAGAAAAAATATTTATAATGTGCTATATAACATTCTCCCAAAAATTTAATTTCAGCATATACAGTAATGGGAAAAAGAAAGTACACCCTCTTTGAATTCTATGTTTTTACATATCAGGGCATAATAAAAATTTTCTATTTCTTAGCAGGTGTTAATATGAGGTAAATACAACCTCAGATGAACAACATATGACATATTACACTGTGTCACGATTTAAAGGAACACTATAGTGTCAGGAATAGATATATGCATTTCTGAAACTACGGGTCTAAATAACTGTTTAGGCCACTGCCACTCCCCACCCCCATACCTCCGAATTAACAAGGTGATGATCTGGGGTCGGAGCCAACTTGCAGGCCGAGTGGAGATGCCGAGAATAAGCTCCCGACAAACACTGCACAACCCCTGGAAAATCGGCGTGTACTTCATTTGTATTGATACCACCTACTTCCACTCTCACAAGCCCACCCGGGCTGAAGGCCATAAAGGTGAAGACGTGAAGGCATCGCCAACATCTACGCAAGCGCCGCATGCGGCTGAAGACCATCAGGCCCTCTGTCGCTCCCACACATGGAGGAAACTCGGGCTCCAGAAGTCACAGAGTTTATGGCCATGAGACGCAGGCCTACACACCAATCTGGGGATTGAGGGACACCCTCACTAGCACTTATGCAGCAGCGGCCTTCCGCGGCCCACCAGCGGGCTCATGCTGCTTCCCAACAGAGGGCATCGGTTGACGGTGACCCTCTATCTCAAGTCCCCAGAACTCTGTTCACCATGTTAATATGCATCTATTTTAGACCTGCTGTTCTGCACGACTAGGACTGTAAAGTTTAGGGAGCAGAATGCTTAGAATGAATGAACAGAGCTCCAGACCACAGTGAAAATAAATCCCAGCTTAGCCTGATCTTACCTATTATGTTGTTTTATATATGACCTTCCCGCGATGGCCACACTACTAAACACAAGCACGATGATTTAACGACTAACCCAGTTTTATCTTGACCTACTAGTCCTAGCATCTTGCACCTATGTAAATAGGCACAACTAATATGACACAGTGCAGCTTAAAGTGTTTGGTTTAACTCAGAATATTAGGCTACCTATAGAAATTTGTTATGTTCTTTTCTTCTTATTACAAAATTGTGCATGACTCCTCTGTTCCCCAAATGTAAAGCATGATACTGTGCCTGAGGATTGCCGTTGGGGAACCTCAAGCGTGACTGTTACAATCTTATGCACTGCAAAACATCCAAAAATAAATAAATAAATAAAAATAAGGTGATGATCACAGCCAATCCAATCTCAGCATCTCATCTCCTCATAGAGATACATTGACACATTGTGCAGCCCTAGTGGCGGTCTGAGTGGCTGCCACTGGAGGTATCCCTAGACAGTAATCTAAAGACTGAAAAAGCAGTGTTTAGATTAAAACGCCTGAGAGACATACTATACTCATCAGAGCAACTATCTTAAGCTGTAGTTGTTCTGATGACTATAGTGCCCCTTTAGCAAATATATATATATATATATATATGTCAAAATGGAGAAGCCATGTGTGAAAAACTAAGTACACCCTTACTGCTACCATAGGAATTAAGAGGCTAAGTAGCAGACAGGTGTTGCTAATTAAATGCCATTGATTAATTGATCATCAGCAAGTGTGACTACCTCTATAAAAGCCGAGGTGTTGTTGTTCATCTGAGGTTCTATTTACCTATTGTTAACACTGCTAAGGAACAGTTGATTTTTTTTATATCCTGATATGTAAAGCCACAGAATTCACTGAGGGTGTACTTTCTTTTTTCCCATGACTGTATGATGGTTACATTTATTCTCACTACCAATATTACTTGATTCTCAGGAATAGACTGTACACCACTTTTAAGCTACTGAGAGTATAATTTCTTTTGCTCCATTGTATACACATTTTTGATGAGGTTTTAAACCTCTTGGCATTTTGCACTAAAAAGGCTTTCCACTATTAATGAAAGTGAGATGGGCACCACTGACATCCTAAGTAAGAGAAGTGATTGAAAGATATAGTATCTTTGGGTAGAAATAGCTTGCAGGCACTTGCAAGCTACCAAACCTTTATTACATTGACACACAATATGCCCTCATGACCTCTTGGTAGAAAGAGGTCATGAGCATATCTATGTAATATTTAAACCTGTGTTAACACACTTTGGTGAGGTGATAGGAAGAGTTGAGGTTCCATCCTTGACTGAAAAAATCCCTCAGACCTCTGAATGTATTGATCTCTGAATGATTTTTTTTTTTTTTTGTACTTCCCTGCCGTTATTTAGGAGCAAGTTTTTACTCATCCACTACTGCAAAGAAAAAACATAAGGAAGCCAGTAGAGGAGTAGAGGGGGTAATTGCCCCTCAAAGCACTGGCATACAGTGGATGTGGGATGCAGATTCACACCATTAATCTGTGAATTAAAATAGCTGATGTTTCGGGATGTCTAACGGCAGAAAACAGTGGGCGTAAGGTGACTGGCAGGATTTGTGCCTGTTCTAGCACACTGATCAGCCAAAAGACTAAAACCATTGGCAGGTGAAGTAAATAACAATGACTATATTGTTATGATGGTACCTGTCATGGGCTCGGATATAATAGGTAGCAGTTCTTGAATTTGATGTGTTGAAAGGAGGAAAAATGGGAAAAGATCTGAGTTATTTTGACAAGGGTCAAATAGTGAAGACTAGAACACTGGGTTGAGCATCTCCAAAATGGCAAGTCTTGTGGAGTGTTCCTGATATGAAGTGGTTATTACCTACCAAAATGGTGCAAGGAAAGGCAACTGGTAAACCTGCATCAGGAACATTGGCACCCAAGTCTTATGGATGCACATGGGGAGCAAAGGCTAGCTCACCTGGTCTGATCACACAGAAGAGTAACTGTCAAGCCAGGGATGGCCATCATGCAAACTGAGCAAATGCCTGGTGAGCCATGATGTCCATGGACTGAGGCTGGCAGATGAGATCAAAGGAAAAAACATGACACTGCATGCCAGACAGCCTCTGTCTTCTCGCAAGCTCCAATGTTATAAGAGTGTTGCCATGGTAACCCACCGCAACACTCTTAAAAAACTGCTCTCTGTATTTTGCAGAGGTACAGACCAAATAACTAGCCCACTGGATAACATGGGATCAGCATGCTCTCTGTCCCCCTGAAAAGTAATTAGTAAATTATTTTAACCCTTTATCCTACCTCTTATATACACATTCTCCCCCTGAATGTACTCACAAAAACACTACACTCACTCTATGACCAACTCACATGCACACATATAGTACACATACTTTATACCCCTTAAACATATACTACACTCCCTGCACTCACATACTCTATACCCCCATAGACTCCCTTCACTCACACACACTATATATACCCCCTATACACACCTTTCATTCAGGCACTATATATAGTCCCTATAAACACACACCACACCCCTTATGCATTCACACACGCACACTCTCTACACACACACTACACACTACTCTATATCCCTTGTAAATGCACATACTACACCTCTATACACATCTACAGCCATTGTAAACAAACTACATCACTTTACACTATACCCACATACACACACTAAAAGCCGCTATACAAACATTACCACACCTATACAGACATGTCCGCTGCAACCCCTTTACACATACATACACTAAAGTTCCTAGATAAACACACAATGTAACCCCCTGCAATCCTTAGATACAAACACACAGTACAATCCTTAGAAGCACTCACTAGCACCCCTTACTATACAGGCCCTATAAACAAGTACATACATATTCTTTAAAGCCCAGAAACACACACAGCCCCTAGTCACACATAATATATCACAAGCAGACCCCTTTAAACACACATTGCAAAACAGTCTTCTTTACAAACATACAATCTCATGAGCAACCTCTGAAACCCATGCAACATCAATGGGAGTATTCACTTTGTTCCACTTTTGTTCTCTGGTATCTCACTATTGGGGACACCAGAGACAAGTCACTAGCAAATATAGTGCATGCTTAAATTAAACAAACCCCCTGCCCCACATACTCATTTGTGGGGGCATGCTTGTCATTGGTGACACTTTATGGCCACACACCTCCTAGTTGGATTTTTCTCCCAGTTCAGCCCTGGTTACTGTAGCTCACATTGCTGAATAACTCAATTATGGAAAAGTGTGAAAACACACAGTGCATTGCACTGGCTGTGTATTGGGTTGCGTAGCTGCACACCAGTCACAGTGTTCATGATGACCCCTGTCTACCGTCGAACTGGACCATGGAGCAATGGAAGTAGGTTGTCTGGTCTAATGAATCACATTTACTCTTAGATAAGGTGGCTGGCCTAGAGATTGTTTCAGACCACATACATCCCTTTATGGCAAAAGTGTTCCCTGATAGCAGTGGCCTCTTTCAGCAGGATAATATACACAGCAAAGATTGTTCAGGAATGGTTTGAGGAACATGACAAAAAGTTCAAGGTGTTGCCTTGGCTTCCAAATTCTCCAGATGTCAATCCGATCAATCATCTGTGGCATGTGCTGGAACAATGTGTCAAATCCATGGAGGCCATAGTTTGCAATGTACAGAACGTAAAGGATCTGCTACCAATTTCCTGGTTTGCAGATACCACAGAACATATTCACAGGTCTTGTGGAGTCCATGTCTCAATTTATCAAAGCTATTTTGGCAGCACAAGGGGGAGGGGCTGGGGGGGCTACACAGTGTATGTGTACTGGTTAATTGTCCCAAAATCTCATACCTCCAAAGTCCAAGAATCAGGATGCTGTTGGGTGGGTAAAGAGTTTCAGTCCTCCTTCCAGGATTCTAGCACCGTGAACATAGCGCAAGCACATCTAAGAATGCACTCATGCAATGCTTGTTGATGAGAGTTCCCCGGTGTTACCCCAAAAAGGATAGTGTGACATGACCCGAGAATTGGTACTGTCCTGCCTGAATCAGGACAGTTGGGAGACATAGAATCTTAATGTTCTCCATGCCGGTATCTGGAATTAACCAGGCTGCCATTCTGTAATTAGCATATATATGTTGCAACCCTGGATGTATTTTACAAATAACTGCAGAGTGAGATGAGATTGTGCTTATGGCAATTATAACACAAGCATATTATTGGTCATACCTGTCATTGTTGAAAATAGAATGGTGGGAAAAAAGACTGTGTTGAAAATGGAGTGGTGGGAAAATAGACTGTGTTTCTCTTCCACATGTAGACCTATATGAATGCTCCATTGTGTTGTGCAGTTCATGGAGGCTGCTGGTATAAATGATGCCATACTTTGCAACTCCAGCAGCCTCAATCTGTCTAATCAATACATTTCATGCTGTAGATGAGTAGGACCATCCATACTAAGATCTGTAAAGTTTGTGAGAAAAAAAAAAGGATTTTCTTTGTCCTTGTTCCCCAGGCACAAAAAATGTCAGAAATCCCATCTGATAGACTTGCGCATTTGGTTTCAAACAAATTATGATTTGTCTGAATTTTTCTGCAATCGATACATCACATGCCACATTCCCAGCAAAAACTGAAATGCCAAATGGATGAATCACAAAACAAACAAAACAGACAATGGACTAACAGTTTTGTTTGTGTCATAATTTGCGGGTTTCATCTGTAGCTCGAAAAAAGAGTTTGATTGATGTGAAAAAAGATGAGTGATGGTTAAGGAACAGCCACTAATTTTTTTTTTATTATTATTCACAGATCAAGAAAGAAGTGACCAATAGAGGGATAAATAGAAAGAAGAGTAAAAAAAAATAAAAAAAAAATAACTAAATATATATTATGTAAATATATAGTACTATTTGTCTATTGTCTGTTTTGTTTATTTTGTGGTTCATCCATTTGGCATTTCAGATTTTGGTTACTTCTTCTCACTTAATCTATGAATCAAATATCAGGAAAATGTGCTTATCTGTGTATTTCAAAATATATGCATAATATTTACTTTATTAATATGTTTTGCAGTACATGGATTGGCCTATTTTTGTGTTCTGTTGTTTGCTGTTGATTTAAAGGAAGGCAAAAAAAAAAAAACAGTTTGAACCTTCCAATTTTGCAACAAACTAAGGGAAAAAAACATTAACCCCAGGATCAATAAGCTACTACCCTACAGTTAAAACATTTTATCATTGAATATTATGTTCTTGCAAGTATGCATCTAGTTGCTGTTTAAACATCTATACAGACTCTGATAAAACCACTTCTTCAGTTAGAGAATTCCACATCCTTATTGTTCTAACGGTAAAAAAAAAAAAATTCCTTTGCCTCAGACTAAATCTTCTTTCTTCCAGTCTAAACGCATGACCTTGTGTCCTATGTTTAGTCCTGTTTATGAATAGATTTCAACACAATGGTTTGCATTGAACCCAGATATATTTGTATAATGTTATCATATCCCCTCTGTTTTTTCTAACCTTTCTCCATAGCAAAAATGCATATTGCATATGTAATATTTTTTTGCAAATATCCCTCAAACTCAATGCAGGAAGTTATTATTTATTTATTTTCTGGGTGTCTTCAATAACTTATTAACCTGCTAAATTTTACAGAGGACACAAATAACATGTGCTGTTCTCTCTAGGAAAATTAAACATTTTATTTTAATATGTGTTTGACTTATTCATGTTTACTAGGTGGAACAGCATTTTCTGTTACTGATTTTTAACCTGTGTTAAGGTTTAGTGGATTTAGTGAAGAGCATGAAACAGCAAGAAGATTAGACAATTGTATTGATTTCTACTGGGATTTTTTCTTTGGGCACGGTATCAATTTTGTTGTTTTAATAACAATGGCTATTGAATTGCAATAAAAACAATGTAGCTACACTAATCTACTGGGGTCTAAGACAACATAAAAATGAAGGTATGTGTACACAACATCTCTCGCCCCCTCCCTCGTACATAAAATGTACCAAGAAACCAAAATAGATGTGGCTCTTATCTTTTGTCTTCTTTTCTAGATCTAACACAAATCAACATACACAAGCACACACAAATACGAACACATGTACTGCTTCTATTTATCTGTTTTGCATCATCTGCATATCTCAAGTTGGACTTTAACAAATCCAATAAATCTTGTTTTCATAAGTATTCCAGAGTTCCCAGCTTGACATGCAAATGAGCAGACAGACATGCTGCTTTTCTGCAGATACCCTTAGCAATGGATGCTGTTTTAAACATAGTTTGTTTTTAAAAATCAAAGAAAGGACTACAAGGATCAGTATATTAAAATTTCCATTAGCTCACTAATCATTGGAGAGTGAAAATTCAACCCTGATAAATATGCCATGAACGCCCCTCTGAAATACTTTGTGAAGGAGCAGTCCCTCATACTCCCTTAGGAAGTGATAACCGCTAAGGAAACACGTAGGAGTGTACAATTACCAATCTGTTTTCTTTTTGAGTTCTTGTCTCCCCTCCTTCCCAAAACAGCACAGCATGCACCTGGCGGGAAATATAGAAGGGTACAGAAACAGCCACAAGCAGACTGTAGTACAGAGACACGCAGGACTAGTGTTTGAACTTAGGAGAATACCGACCATCTGGCCTTATCGCTCCTATTACTCCCAACCACTAGCCTTGGGACAGTGAGTCTCCAAGTAGGTCAGAACTACACTTCAAAAGTCACTTACAAAAACACATAGCACACCAGCTACAGAGATTCTTTATATATAACTGTGCACAACTGGTTTTCTTCGTATTGTGACTTGCCTATATTTGATAAGCTCCTTACTTTTATTCACCTTTCTTGCAATATATTATTTAGCATTTTAGTCATTTTTTCTGTTCGCAATTTTCTCTGTATATTTGTGGGTATAGATTATTTTGTAACCTTGTATTGTATCAATAAATGTATGCATTTACTATACTTTTGTGCTTTTTAGATACATTTTATGCTCATAGCAAAAAGCCCATGCTCTCTTCTTCCTCTTCTCCCACTAACCCGGTAGTCATTGTGACAGTACTTGGAGGGACATTGTCTTTCTTGCTCCTGGGAGTGGACAAGGAGTTTATAAATTCCACAACACTGCAAGGGTTAAACAACAATAGCATGCAGTTTAAACCTCTGCAATAAAGAGCCCTCATTCCTCCCAGATAGACTGTGATATTTATAGGATAGAGAGTTTAAGAGCAAAGTCTTTGTTTTCTTTTAGGTAGGTTTAAACCCTAAAATATATAAACAGTAATCATATAGAGGCACTGCTGGGTGGGCTGATCAAGTCTATAGCCCCGAGTGTGGTCCTAAAAAGCCCGTTGACTGAAGCCCCTATTCTTTTTGCTAACTAACACCACCCCTATTTATATTTCTTGTATATTTCGTAGGACTTATATTAAGGCACTTTAAACATGTCTACAATCAGGGATGATCATAAATTTCACAATATATTATATATTTTTAAAAGCATTTATATTTAAAAGGCTTTATTTTAAATTACATTTTATTTTCAAGTGATTTTTCCACCATTATAATGTGCTAATTGCGTAATATTTTACAGTATTACAAACCCCCTGGCATTGAATTGATTAAAATTTGACAAAATTTTCTTGTGAAAATGTAGCTTAAAATAGCGAAACCCAAAATGAGATTGAGTTGCAGAACTCATGAATATATGTTTCAGAGTTAAGCTAAGGCTGACCTTTAAAATAAATACAGAAGTTTAAAATAATGGTGTCGCAATCGCTAACATAAAAATGGTAAAAACAACAAAGAAAACACACACATGAAATTTGTTTTCATAAATCAAAGCTGTAGACTGCTGCGATGCTGCGCACACATCAGATGCTTTTTTAATTGTCCTGACAAGATTAAATTGGTTCTCCGTAGAATAGAATTTAACAAAATATAATTGAACAAGCCACTATTATAAATCAAATTGATAGGATAAACACAGTTGCCAGTTTTGCAAAATCAAATGGCTTTGTAAGACTATTAAAGAAATAAAATGTCCCCCATCTGGAACAGCTTGGCAGAGATATGGGTCCCCCCAATTTTCATCATATTACTGCAGCTGAACAATATTTTATTTATCTATTTTTAACAATGCTTATTTTTTTCTGTCAAATCCAAAACTTCTGTGAATGGAATTGTAAAAACTGTTTGAGTTCTTGTAGGTTGAGTTTAACAGCTTCCATTCCAAAAAAATGTGTATATTTTTTACACTGCAGATGCAATGTGAACTGCAATTTATCCCATAATGCCAAATTGACCTCACCTTTGTTTCTTTTCACCCTGCATTACAACACACTGTTCTGCTATGTTTCCCTTTGCATATCTGTTTGGGTATGTAAACAGAAACCATATTATCTTCTCCTATAGACTACGAAATCTTTTTAGGTAAAACTTTATGGCTGCATTTTAGCAGCGAGAAATAGGGATTACTGGAATGACGACTCAGAACACAATATGCTTAGTACAAGCATTATTTCCAAGCTGTCTTTAGGTTGAATATTTACCATACCTGTACTTTCTGTAGAAAACCCAGAAATGAATTCAGGTTCCTTATTAATATTAGACTTGTGCACGGAAAGATTTGGTTCATTCGGACCATTTTCCTGAAAACAGAACTTTTTTTGGAACACCTGAAATTCGACCATATGTCAGAATAACTTTGATACTTAAAACCTGATTCAGAATTGATTTAGATGAACCAAAAGGTAAAACTGATCATATACATGTTGTAGTACACTGATAGGAGCATTTTACCCCTTTGAGGTTAACAGATCAAGTTTAAAAAAAACAAATCGAGGAAAAAACAGGAGGGCAGTAAAAAAAATATTATTGAATGTAATATATAAATATATATATTTTTAAAGCTCCTCCTTTTTTATCATTATTTATTACTTCTCACTAGGGCTGCCCCCTAGCCATTAATAATTTATTTTCCCATCAGGCAACTTTGTTTTTGACACTACAGACGGTATTTAGAACCACAAATCAAAACAACTATGTTCAGACACTGCACAGCTTGTTTGGTTCATGATTCGGGTACATTTCGGCTTGGAATATGGGAATTGACAATCATCGGACAATTTGTAGTTTGGACCGAAACTAATCTCTAAGTCTAATAAATACCCATTAACAGCTTATTTGACAATGTTTATCTATATTGTCATGCCTATCATATGTGTCGTGTTTGCTTCCATGCATATATTTCAGATAAGGGGTAATATGCAGATCCTAAAACCTTTTATCCCTTCAGACTTTATGTAAAAGATGAATTAATACGTGAAAAACGAAAACTGTATACATTTGCATCATTTACATTTTTTAGTTATCCATACGTAAAATTGTTTCATCCTACAGTCATGAGCTAGTTATGCCAATCATGATGCAAAGTAATGTCATAGTAGTAATTTAAGCAGGAGTAATTGGTAATCTTGGAGCAAGCAACGCAAGGACTAATTCCGCTTTATGGATCTGTGCACAGAACTACTTTATTAAATAAAAATAGCAACTATGTAAGAAGAAGGAAGTCAATAAGAACTTCTCATAACGCAAGCACATACTAACCCACTGTTTGCATATTGTCTCTTGAAAATAAAAAAATAGCAGTACTAGTGGCAATAAATAAAGATAAGAGAGCCTCATCAATAGGTTTGGCTTGGACAAGCAGTTTCCTGTAATTTGTTAGTTTGACATTACTGTGCTAATATTTTATTTCACAAAATGCTGGTTACATCTAGAGTGTATAAACTCAAATCAAATTCTGATTTTATGAAAGGATGCAGTTTAAGATATTTAAAAAAAAAAATATCAAACATGCTCTGGTTCACATTAAATCATAAGAAATATAAATATTCTGATCTTTGATAACTCAGTTTAAAATCGATATGAAACTGCATAGTTCATAATTCCGTTTACAATTATAATTTTATTCTTGATTGATTTTTTTTTTTAATCAACAGTCACAGCTGTTCCAGTTGTGGAGTGCAATATTATTGTCAGCATGTTCTAACTACCTAATACTGGGCAATCCTATTCAGTTACCTTCTGTAAAGAATGTAGAACTTATAGGGAGGTCATGTACTAATCAGTGACAATTCTGTATTCATGGAAATGAACAGCATGTGAATAATATACGTAATAATGAATATTCTGCATAAATTTCCTACCATGGTACTAACAAAGGGCTTTGTTCACTAAATGCTGAATTGTAACAAACTAAACACGAGACTGCAACATTTTTGCATCTATTTTTATATTTATATATTAACATCTATTTTTGCAATATGCTTTTTCGATTGCCTGCATTTAATTGTCTTTGCATTTTTAGTGTCATTCTCCACAATGATCATCATCAAATTCTTGTCAATGAGAATTTAGCGCATACCATACTTTAACATCACACGTCTCACCTGATCAGGTATATTGCATACTTGTTATGATGTTGTTTTATATTGTTATTTTTACCTCAAACCTTTGATGGAAATTCTGCAATGTTTCTGTTCCAAAATTAATTGCGAGCAAGATTGCTATCCGAAGAAACCGAAGAGAAATGTCTTTAATGCTGTTTTTTTATTGTTTTTTATGTTTTATTATTATTATTTCTTAATTAAATTTTTAAATGTGATACCTAGCTGAACTTTTATATCAGTTTATTACGTACAAGCCCCTTTGATAGATAGAGCAGATAAGATGCTAAACGTTACAGATGACGCTTCCAATACCACTAAATCAACACAGTTTTAAATATTGTTTTTTGTTGTTTTTTTATTTATTGTAATCCTATTGTCTTCTTGGACTTTCTCTATGCCTTGTTTACATTTGCTTCTAAGGAGCCCCTAGGGATGAAATGGTGTTTAATTATTATCGATTATATAATGTAGTCTTCTGGTTTGGTACAGATCCTCTTTATTCTGATGCATCGATTTCAGGGGTGTTACAATGTCAGGGAGTTATATGGATGCATTTTAAGTCAATTTAACTTTTTACTATAAGTACGTTTTACTGTATGCATTTTGCTGACTTTGTACCAGTGCATATCTAGACATTCTATTTTTTTTTTTTTTATTAGGTTTCAAGTATCCTAATAATTTCATTTTCTAATAGTTGCCCATCAAATGAATAAACAGGTAAACATCCTTCAAGTAATGTAAACCTACCATTGTGACATCTAAGCAGAATATCCCAAAATTAAAGGGTTAACACAAAATGTTCTATAGTCTTAGACAAAATATAATTATTTTTTGAAGGCTTTCAAAGAAAAGGGCTTATTGTTTGTTATGCCTGTATTGTTTTATTTAGTATAAAAAAACCTGCAACTTCCTATGTATTTAACACGAGTGACTAAAACAAATTATGTAATACACTTTGTGTTGTGGATCAGGCAACATGATGACATTTATAATGCAGAATTTTCCCTAGCAGATTGGCTTGTTGTTTTCGCTGGCATTAATTGTTTTGTACATGTAAAGTATGTGTGCCAGCGGCTGTGCACTCAAGCTTCCAACCTTCACAGCTTCAAAACAAGCATTGACAAATTGTGGCCAATGTACATCAGCTTTCACAAGTCTAATGCCACACACAATGCTCAAAAGGGACAATCCCTGGTGCTAGTGTTTTAATAATTTATATAAGTAATGGGGATTTTCTGTTTAGCCACTATATTTCAACAGGCCATTGTCACCCAAGTTTTAGTATGCAACTATCTCTTGCCTTTTTTTTTTTTTTTACTTATCTCCATACGTCCCAAGTGTCCCTATTTAAGAGGGGCAGTCCCTATTTTGGTCCTGAATTTCTAAATCCCTTTATTCTATCCCAATGTCCCTTTATTCCAGGAGTTCTCTATTGTTTGTGTGCCTGAGTGTAAAACTAAACAATAATACTCACGGTAATGTGTCTTTAACCTACAATAAGCTTGTTTAGAAATCCATCTGTGTAAATATAGTACATTATTCTTGTTCTATATTACATTTTGGTAGCATAAATTGTTATTAGTAACTTGCCTAAACCTTCTCAAAACAGCCCCCACCCCTGGCCACATTTCTGCTCACACTGTTAAAATGAAAGTCTACCTCTTTGTCCATTTGAAATTTTGGGAGATATGGACCCTAGAAAATGATATTGGTCATGACGCTCAGAGCTTTAGCTGAGACATCTCATATATGGTGAAAGGAACTAGAGGACACAGGAGTTCTGATGAAATGGGAAGCAGGTTAATTTTGCATGATAACAATGAAACATTAAATAAAAAATAATAATCCTGCATAATAGCTACGTGGATGGTAACCAGCACTAGTTTAATAAAAGAAGAACAAGTCAACACAACTCTGGTTTGCTGTTTAAGAACTTACGCTCTCTTCTACTCAGGTAGTGTTATCACCTCTCAACCTATCACCGGTGCCCAGTCCGAGGCTTTGTTACAAGACGAGGGATGAGCTGACAGACTATGCATCGTCAACTGTGGGGATTAACTCTTTGGGAAACTGTTTAATCCCCTAAAGGTAAGACAATAGCAAGGATCTCCAGGTACCATAACAATTTAATTGAGATAAAATGGTTATGATACACAGTGTGTTCCTACAAGAGGTTATTTACTAGCCATCACTTGTTAACTAAAAGTACAAAGTTTGGATCCAATATTGAACTGCTTCCAACTGATATTAAATGTCTGAATTCCTGAGCAAATTTTAGAATTTTAGCACTTGATTATAGTCTGCAATATGAACTACTGAATAAAGAAATTCAGTATGCTGGCTTAGGAAACTACCAGGTGGTATAGCAATAAAAACATATTGTAGGATATTTTAATATTTCTCCTTTACAAAATAAGGCAGAGGGAACATGCAGTTAACTTTCTCAAGTGCTTTAGTGCACTGAAGTGTCCAATTAATCTCCTCTATTAAAGGTGAAGGTACTCCTTACATACCATTTAATTGTTTTTCATTTTAAAGTTTTGTTTTTTAATGCATTTGAACAACATTTATCTTATTAATGGATGTCTAAACTCTATGAGAGGTGATTTATAAAATCAAAAACAGGTGCTTTTCTGGGTACAAAGTGCTAAATGTTGAGAGACAGTTTGTTGGTTTCCATAGTGATTGCTTCTTATTTGGCACTTTGCAATAGACGTTTTGCCTTGATAAATCTCGCTCATGTTAACTTAAAGGGACACTGTTGGCTCCCAGAATGCAAACATCAGCATTATACAGTTACAATACATTTGTGCTCAAAAGTTTGCATACCCTTGGTGAATTGGTAATATATCTACCATATTTCATATTGAACATGGCAATAAGGAAAATAAATTAAGAACCCCTGTTCAAAAGTCTGCCTACCTAATACTGTGTATTGCCCCCTTTAGCATCAATAACAGCGTGCAGTCTTTTGCAATAGTTTTCTATGAGTCCCCTAATTCTTGCAGTTATTACAGCTGCCCATTCGTCTTGGCAAAATGCCTCCAGGTCATGCAAAGTCTTTCGTCGACTTGCATGAACTGCACGTTTCAGATCTCCCCAGAGTGGTTTGATGGTATTAAGATCAAGAGACTGTGATGGCCACTCCAGAACATTCACCTTTTTCTGCTGTAACCACTGGAGGGTCAACTTGGCATTGTGCTTAGGGTTAATGTCATGCTGGAAAGTCCCATGCACAGCCTTCTTGCAGAAGAATGCAAATTGTCTGCCAGTATTTTATGATAACATGTTGTATTATCATGCTATCAATTTTTACAAGATTACCCATGCCTTTAGAGCTCACACTCCCCCAAAACATCAGTGAGACACCACCATGCTTCACAGTGGGGATGGCATTCTTTTCACTGTAGACCTTGTTGACCCCTCTCCAAACATAGCACTTATGGTTGTGACCATAATACTCTATTTTGGTCTCATCACTCCAAATTACAATGTGCCAGAAGCTGTATTTCTCCTGAGGTTGTCTTTGGGTTTTTCTTTGTATCCCGAACAATTCATCTGGAAGTTGTAATTGAAATTTGTCTTGGTCTACCTGATCTTGGCTTGGTATCAATAGATACCCACATTTTCCACTTCTTAATAAGTGATTGAACAGTACTGACTGGCATTTTTAAGGCTTTGGATATATTTTTATATCCTTTTCCATCTTTATAGAGTTCAATTACCTTGTTACAAATGTCTTTTGACAGTTCTTTTCTGCTCCCCATGGCTCAGTATCTAGCCTGCTCAATGCATCCACATGAGAACTAACAAATTCATTGACTATTTATACACAGACACTAATTGCAATTTAAAAAGCCACAAGTGTGGGAAATTAACCTTTAATTTACATTTTAACCTATGTGTGTCACCTTGTGTATCTGTAACAAGGCCAAACATGCTAGGGTATGTAAACTTTTGATCAGGTCCATTTGGGTAATTTCTGTTATCATTATGATTTAAAAAGGACCCAAACAACTATGTGATAATAAATGGATTCATATTATTATTATTTTATTATTTACAATGGGTGGACTAACAGATATGTAATTGTAACCAGACAAAAGGACGCACAGGAACAGAGGGGTTGAGGGCCCTGTTTAATGAGCTTACATGAGGGAGTGGGGTATAGTGACACAAAGGGTATAAGTAGGGGTAATGAAATAGGTTAGTAGAAAAGTATTCACTGAGAACTTAGGTTAGTTTTGACAGGTGCAGGAGAGGAGTCATGGAGGAAGGAATGAAAACCCATTAACAGTTTAAATGATATGATTTCCCAAAGAAGTGTGTTTTCAAGGATTTTTTGAAGGAGCAGAGACTGGGTGACCTCAACAGGACATACTTGTGTATTAGGGAGGATAGGTAGGTTGGAGCAGCATTTTGTAGGGACTTGTAAGCAAGCACCAGAATCTTTCATTTGAGCCCTATATTTAACTGGAAGCCAATGTAGGGACTGAAAAAGGGGGGAAGTGTGGGAGGTGCATGCAGACAGGAAAATTAGCCTTGCCGTTGCATTCATTACAGATTGCAGCGGTGCAATCTGGGAACACGTAAGACCACTGAGAAGGGGATTGCAGTAGTCAAGGCAAGAAAGAACAACGGCATGAACCAACACCTTAGCCGCGTCTGGTGTTAAATAGGGGCAAATATGAGCTATGTTTTTGAGATGGAAGCAGCAGAATTTGGCAATCGACTGGACATGAGGGGTGAAGGAGAGGTCAGAGTCAAAGAGAACATCTAGGCAGCGAGCCTGCGAGGTAGAGGTGATGGTGGCGCCATTGACTTTTAGGGAGACAGACACGGGAGTAGCAACACTTGAGGGAGGAAAGACCAGAAGTTCTGTTTTGGACAGGTTGAGTTTTATGAAGTGAGCAGCCATCCAGTTGGAAATTGTGGAGAGGCAGTCAGAGACCCAAGTCAAGATGGGCAGAGAGAGATCAGGAGAGGACATGTAGATTTGTGTGTAATCTGCATATTAATGATAATGGAAGCCAAAGGAGCTGATGAGTTTACCAAGGGAGTCAGTATAGATGGAGAACAGTAGGAGACCAAGGGCAGAACCTTGGAGAACACCAACAGAGAGGGGTTGGGAAGAAGAGGCAGAGCGAGAGAAAGAAACACTGAAAAAGCGCTGGGAGAGGTAGGAGGAGCACCAGGAGAGAGTAGTATCTCTTAGACTGAGATTACAGATAATGAGAAAAAGCTGTTGATGATCAACAATGTCAAAGGCAGCAGAAAGATCAAGGAGAATTAGAATATTGTGATGGCCATGAGATTTAGCAGCGATTAGATAGTTGAATACTTTGGTCATAGCCGTTTCAACTGAGTGACGAGCGTGGAATCTAGACTGAAGCAGGTCAAGTAGAGAGTTGGATTTGAGGAAGTCTGTCAATCCCACATGTATAACTCTCTTTTAAGGCAAAAAGCAGTAGCAATATTGGGCGGTAGTTGGATGGTGAGTTGGGTACGACCTTTTTAGAATGAGCGTTATAGTTGCATGCTAGGAAAAGTGCCAGAGGAAAGGGAGAGATTTAAAATTTTAGTGATAGGAAGCACAGAAGAGGGAGACAGAGTGCAGATGAGATATGAAGGAATAGGATCAAGGGAACAGGTGGTGGGGCGGGAGGACCGGAGCCGAGCAGAGCAGAAATATCTTCCATTGTAGTAGGTGTGAATGAGCATAGAACAGTGGTGTGAGTGGGGTTGGGTGATGTATTGGAAGATGTATTGGAAGAGGAGGGAGAGAGGTTAGAGATATCTTCCCTGATTGTAGAAATCTTCTCAGTGAAGTGAGTTGCAAAGTTTGAGGCAAACATGGTGGTAGGGGGAGGGGGAGAAACAGGGTGAAGGAGAGCATTAAAAGTGTGAAATAGGCATTTGGGTTGGCGGGACAGTGTGCTTATGAGGATGTTGAAGTAATTTACTTTTGCAGAGGAAAGAGCCATAGTGTAGGAGCGCAGCATTAATTATAGTGGAGGAAGTCTGATGTAGAGTGAGACTTTCTCCAACAGCGTTCAGCAGTTCTGGAACATTTTTTTAGATATCGGGTCATAGGGTAAGCCGATGTCAAAGGTAAGCAGATGGTGGTCAGATAAAGGAATATTGGAGAGATTAGAGGTGGTACAGAGATGGTGAAGATGAGGTCAAGAGTGTTTCCTGCTATATGAGTTGCTGAAGTAGACCGAAGGAGGAGGCCGAAGGAGGAGGTTACAGAGAGCAGACAGGAGACATCAGGGCAGTTGAGGTTCTTGATTGGGATGTTAAAGTCCCCAAGTATGAGGGAAGGAGTGCTAGAGGAGAGAAAGTGGCCAGGAAGAAAAGTGTTCAATGAATAGCCTAGGATGACCAGGGGCGGTAGATGATGGCAATTCTTAAAGAAGTGGGCTTAAATATGCAGACAGTGTGAACTTCAAAGGAAGTAAAGATAGGGCATGGGCAGGGAGCATAGGTTAAAAGGTTGAAAGGTACATTGCGGGGAGCGAAGGATGCCTACACCGCCGCCTTTACAGTTGAGTCTGGGAGTGTGGGAGAATTGTAGTCCACTGAAACATAAAAAAGCGGGAGTAGCGGTATCAGAGGGGGAAAGCTAGGTCTCAGTGAGTGCTAGTAGTGTGAGGAAATTAGAGATGAAGAGGTCGTTTATGGCTGTTGATTTAATTTTGCTACAGATGGAACGGGCATTCCAGAGTGCCCACTGAATGTTGGAATAGGATAATAAACTGCAAGGTATTTGGATGAGGTTTGCATGATTTCTAGTTATTTTAGTGTGAGCAGGCGAGGTGAAGTGTCCTGGGCTGGGAGAGACGTCACCAGCTGCTAGAAGTAGGAGGAGAGATAGTGACTGTAGGTGTGAATGGGTTTTATATGGGCGGGGTCTAGGATGAGATTGGGTAGGAGCAGAAGAGAAAGAATAGAGAAATGAGTGCAGGGCATGAGATGAGAGAAGGGGGGAGTGTAGCAAAGATGGATTAATGTGGATGTGATTGTGTTGTTGAGGGAAGTGGGTGTAAGGAGATATTTTGATGCTGAGGGAGAGGAGAGAAAAATAAAAGAGGATGTGTAAGTGCTTTGAGAAAAGCAGAATGGGCAGAAGTAAGGAGAATTAGGACTGAGTGTTAGGGGTTAAGGGAGTGTAGGAGTGTTCTGAATGTATGTAGTGTTTGTAGCTGTCATTTCAAATTATCTAAAATAGTATGTGAAATTCTTTCTATAAATGGAATAAAGAGCTTGGGGCGGGATGGTAAGGGGAGGGATGATCACTGTCCTTCAATAAAATAATTGTTTTTGCATGATCAGCCATATTTTCAAAATCAATGCCAAAATTTCGCAATTTCTGCCAGCGTATGCAAACTTTTGAGCACAACTGTATAGGATCATAAGCATAAGCCTGCCACAACGTCAATGTAACCTATTTTTGGCAGGTCCTATTTTAGCAACCCAATGCTTGCTCTCATGAGATTAACACACTTACTAAGAAAATCCATCCTCCTGGGACTCTCTACAGGGCAAGTATAGCCCTAGAATAAGGCACCTGTGACAAGGTGCAACACCACTAGAGGTGGGCTAGACTCCCAAATATATATAAATAAGAATGGAAGGCTGCATTCACCTAAACATTCAAATATTATAAGAGTTCTGATGAGGCCAATTAATACACTAGAATCCAGTGCACTCAATCACTGAACATTAGCTTCAAAGCTCACTTTTTTAAATTTATTTTTATTTTTAACATTTTTACATATTTTGTTTGCACCAGGTCCCTCTTTTTATATATGTGACTTGCTGTTTGAGATGTTCCATGAGTAGTTCAATTGGGACAGCTATATGGGACAGCCCCCTGGTTGTCTACTTGGCAGCAAAGCTGTCTGTGATGGGACTGAGTAGATTTCAGCAATTGTCAGCATTCTTAGCTGCAGAAGTTAGGATTCCTAATTATGAATAAATACCCTTGTTGTAATATTGAAGCTGAGATGTGGGAATTGTGCCTGTAAGTAAGCGCCTGTCGAACAAGAATTGCTATCAGTACAATGAGATTCTGGCTGTTTTGTAGTTGAAATAAGGTTAACATATTAGCAAACAATGTCCAAAACACAACTCGCCAATTGTCAGAGAATTGAGAAACACATGTCAGACCAATATGTTCCTTGCCATGTGGTAGTGACAAAATTAATTTACTCTATGCAGATGTTACAATTTCCATATGTTTCTTACACCATGTTTGGAGGGACATATTTATAATTCGTCTAGATTGTAAGAAATATTATAAAAACTATTACTGTACTGGCAGGAATGCCCACACATAATTAGCTATAACTGGTGCACGGATAAGAAAATCAGGATAAATTGACTATATTTGTGTTTTTTATTTGCTGTCTGCTAAGCTGTGCTGGCTTGATGAGCTCCGGGGGATAATGTGTAGATAATTGTCACCAGGCACCCAATTTCACACTGATCCTAAAGCAGCAATCTATCCAGATAGATTTTCCAATCATGTGAAAGAATATAGTGAATTGTATTGTATACAAGTGCACTGTAGGTGCATACGGACACACATACACATTCCATTTCTTGTGGTTTTTTTTCATAATTAATATGACCAGTAATATTTAAGTAATGATCTCAGTAATGAGATCTGGTCTCTTTTAAACTTGAGTATGGGGATAAACAAAGAGGGTCATAGTAATACTAAATAATATATCAAATTAATGCACCTTAATAACGGTAAACTTGCAACACTATAATATGTAAATCACAACAGAATTTGGAATGTTGTAAAAGTTAATTCATTTTCTTAACTGAACATATATAAGTATTGATATGACACTGTACATGTCCCACAAAAGGCACATTTTTAAATCCGAGGATGTGTGTGACAACAACAACAGGTCCTGATGTAGGATAATAGTCAATATCGTAAATAGGAAGGCTCAGTTTAAAGAGAGATCTGGCAGGTGAATCTGCCCAATCAAGAACCTAAGTATAATTAAAGCACGTCTGATATGCATTTTGTATATTAGAATTATTTATCAAAATCTGGCTATATGTTGTATTTGTTTTGTGTTTTTCACACATGTGAACTCACGACTCACATACTAAAATTATTCTTCAAGTTCATTCTAAATAAAAGACCATAAGTTAGTCCCTTCATAACCTTTGCAATAAAACAGTACATCTTCTGAAAAAAATAAAAAAAAGTAACTCATATGTCACAAAATCCCCAGACTTGTTATAAAATATATTTTAGGAAAATGCAATATGTCATAAATGACTAGAGATAAATATCTCCATACATTGTTTATGTTTTTAGATTTTTATGATATGGAATGAATCTGTTTAAAAGAGCTTCATCCATTAATTTGTTTTATGGTTTTAAAGAACGAAACCAAATTAACAGTCAGTTCAACCAAAAATACAGACCCGATGTGAAGCCATTAGATAGAAAACAAAATGCAATTTAATAAAGGGTTATGTCCCACAGTAACACTTCCATTAGGACACCAAAAATAGTTCCACTCCCTCTATGAATTCAATGTCATTAACTGTAGTTTTTTGGAAAAAGTATGACTTTATTTTTTTTATTTTTTTTAAACATCTTAAAATTTTACAGAAAAGGTCAGGCATTAACAATCCCTCTGCCAAATGCAGAAGGAACAAATAAAGAGGTATATATTTCTACATTTAAATTTCACAATTACACATTTTATAGGGGATAAGTAAACACAATAACTAAATGTGCTGAGAAGTCACATTTCCCCTTTAACCCCTTAAGGACACACGACTTGTGTGACATGTCATGATTCCCTTTTATTCCAGAAGTTTGGTCCTTAAGGGGTTAATATAGTTAGGAGACATGACATTATCAACATCTTTTGTTTTTCTAAAACAGGGTATAAAAAATTTCATTTTATTGTCCTTAAATTATCAGTTTGCAAAACAATTCCTAGAGAAGTGTTTAAGAAAGCAATTACTAGAGTTAACCTTTAGGAAAAAGAATGAGATCCGAGGAGCAGAGTAAAATTGTTAATATAAAAAGTACTGCAATCAGCTTTTCTAGCATTCTACCATTAATTTACCATTACTGCCGCTTTCTACAGTTACAAGAATGTTACTTTTATTGCTTTATAAGTGAAAAATAAAGAACTATTTTGTTTGTCCCATGTATATAAATCGGTCATGAGAGCAGATTTTTAATTGAGATAGGTACATGAATGATTGTGCTTCTGGAAACCTATCTAATCATCGACTAAAGCTGTGTAAGACAGCAGAAGTTAGTATCAGCAAACCAAGACATTCTTTGCTGTAATTCAAAGCAAAAATTCTACTTAGGTTTCACCACTGTACTGTGTCTCCGATAAAAAAAATTGTATTTTTATTGCAGAAACTGCAGTATTCTTAACAATGTGAGGTTACAATGAAGGACATTATTTAATTAAGGGGTATGGGACACATTGCAATTTGGACACTAGTAAATTAATAGCTATACACCTGTGTACATTTTGCTCTTTTTGTTACACAGCAAAAAAAGACAATAATGACAAGTACATACAAATACACTATATATATATATAAAAAAATTAAATATATATTTATATTCCTACATATGTGGCTACAAGACTTGTGAGTTGTCTCTTTTTAGAGATGGACAATGGCTAATTCCTTTTGGGAGACTTTTGAATGGGATGGTCTCACTCACTCTCTGTCTCTCTTTCGCTCCATTATTTTTAGATAGAGAATCGATTCTGAAAGCCGCATCATTTTCCATTAGAGATTGATTAAGCGCCAAAACAGCAGATTATACAGCGATCGAGTTGGATCATGGGTGGGTAGATAATCCAGGAAAACAGATAATCGATCACTTTTCAATCAATCATTTGTTATACTGTGTTTCAGCCGCTATAATTATAACAATACATTAGTTTGGATAACTAAAACCCCTTTTCTCGCTTAGCCCATTGATATGGATGTCAATAAGTAGGTTATAAAACCCCAAACAAAGTATCTTACATTTCAGTCACTGTATCCTAAAAAAAGTCTTCCTCTTTAGAATTTTTAAAATGCAAAAACTGTGTTTACTATCTTATATTATATTGGGCAGACGGTATATAAGATTAGCTTTCACACATTATAGAATAGATTTTTTCTATAAAATATTCCAAGTATTGTACTAATACTGCTCCTAAATGCTCATCTGCTTTGTGTGTTCAGAGCTAAGGTAGTATAAAAACCATTGTTAAGGTACATTGTTTGCTTTATAGTCTAAATTGACAAGTGGATTAGTCAATTTCACTACAACTACCGGTAATAGAGTGAGAGGCCGTGCATGCTTAAAATATATCCATTAATATTCTTGAGAGCCGCTTTATATGGGTGAAATAGAGGACACATTATTTATATAGTGGCAAAAAATCATTTAAATTTGGTTTTGCACACTTCTAAATGAAGTGTATAAATCTGTTCATGGTGCGTTAATGGACATTGTGATATGAAAGTTAATAAAATAGCCCTGTGACAAATAGATGTCTAGGCGTTGCCTCTCAGGACATAAAAAAAAAAAAAATCGAACATTGCCGTACATTGCGTTTATTCATGACAAGAAGTTATATGGGACGCAAGGATATTAATTCCATGAATCAGTTAAACTCTGGCAGGAAGTTATTGCACATTTCAAATGCTTGATACACTTGATAAATTAATGAAGTACTTTGGCTAGACCACGTAACGTCACTAGCTGAAGAGCTATAAATGGGTGGCCATTTATCAAAAATGCCTGTGATCTATTAAATTAATGCTCACCTGCATAAAAGAGCTTGGAAACATACACCCATGAGACTGGTACCAGGGAGATGCTCGTATGTAGAACTCATAGCATATATATCTATGAACCTCAGGGGGATCTATGCTATCTTTGCTTAAAGAACAAAAAAAATAGATGCTGATTAAGAGTGATAACACAGTACAAAAGTTTCACAGACAACAATATAAATATTTATGTGACACACATACCCTCATATTCTCATTGGGAACTAAATATTAGGTGTTTCCTTTAAATGCTTAGCTTTACATTGTTAGCTTAGCGTCACATGGAGCCTCTGGTTCTTGGCTTCAGTGGATACTTCAGATCCATCATGCTTCAATACCCATTAACATGAGCAATACACCATCCTAGCAGTCTTGGAGTCTTAATGCAAGGGTCAGTGAGGACGAAAAGTTATAGCTGCTCATATATATTTGTATGAACAAGTCCAGTAAAAAGACTTCTGCCTCTCTAGGCAAAGTTCTAATTGACTCCTAAATTTCCACACCGATTTAATTTACCTTCCAATTATTCGTTGTGTGGTAACCAGCACCACTCCCCATTATTAATCTCCATTTTCCCCAGTCTCTATCCAGTTTTCTCGTATATCGTTTATCCCACACTGTCAATAACTACTCCCTGGTTTTCACTTTTCTCTGTGTTTACATATGTGTGGATCCATTATGTTCCATAATCACCTGATGGACATAAAACAAATGTAGAATTCAAGTTTTACTGCATAAACACTGCTTTCCTCTCTGCCTACCATGACATTATCAAGTAGACATGGACTCCATCTTGATTCAATCCAATTCTTCTCATTGGAGACCTGATGCACATGCACAATGAGCTCCATGTGCATCCAAGCTTCTCCATAGGAAAGCTTTGTATTCAATATCAATACTTTCTGTGTCATGTGATCAAGTTTTACTTGATCAGCGTCACAGAAGAGCCTCTAGTGGCTGCCAGGAAGACAGCCTCGAGAGATGGATTTAACCACAGTCACCCAGACCACTTTGTAAGCTGAAGTAGTCTGGGTGACTTTAGTGTCTCTTTAATGGAACACTACAAGTAGAATTACCACTACAGCCTATAGTGGTATAGTGGTTATAATGCCAGAATTGACCTCACAGAGTAAGTAATTAAACAATTTAAAGGAATGTTACAAACACCATAACCACAACAGTCTCTGTTTTAAAATGGTTTGAATTATTACCTGCTGTCTGCCAGGTGCCGGACCCCACCTACAGGGAGTGCAGAATTATTAGGCAAGTTGTATTTTTGAGGATTAATTTTATTATTGAACAACAACCATGTTCTCAATGAACCCAAAAAACTCATTAATATCAAAGCTGAATATTTTTGGAAGTAGTTTTTAGTTTGTTTTTAGTTATAGCTATGTTAGGGGGATATCTGTGTGTGCAGGTGACTATTACTGTGCATAATTATTAGGCAACTTAACAAAAAACAAATATATACCCATTTCAATTATTTATTATTACCAGTGAAACCAATATAACATCTCAACATTCACAAATATACATTTCTGACATTCAAAAACAAAACAAAAACAAATCAGTGACCAATATAGCCACCTTTCTTTGCAAGGACACTCAAAAGCCTGCCATCCATGGATTCTGTCAGTGTTTTGATCTGTTCACCATCAACATTGCGTGCAGCAGCAACCACAGCCTCCCAGACACTGTTCAGAGAGGTGTACTGTTTTCCCTCCTTGTAAATCTCACATTTGATGATGGACCACAGGTTCTCAATGGGGTTCAGATCAGGTGAACAAGGAGGCCATGTCATTAGATTTTCTTCTTTTATACCCTTTCTTGCCAGCCACGCTGTGGAGTACTTGGACGCGTGTGATGGAGCATTGTCCTGCATGAAAATCATGTTTTTATTGAAGGATGCAGACTTCTTCCTGTACCACTGCTTGAAGAAGGTGTCTTCCAGGATCTGGCAGTAGGACTGGGAGTTGAGCTTGACTCCATCCTCAACCCGTAAAGGCCCCACAAGCTCATCTTTGATGATACCAGCCCAAACCAGTACTCCACCTCCACCTTGCTGGCGTCTGAGTCGGACTGGAGCTCTCTGCCCTTTACCAATCCAGCCACGGGCCCATTCATCTGGCCTATCAAGACTCACTCTCATTTCATCAGTCCATAAAACCTTAGAAAAATCAGTCTTGGGATATTTCTTGGCCCAGTCTTGACGTTTCAGCTTGTGTGTCTTGTTCAGTGGTGGTCGTCTTTCAGCCTTTCTTACCTTGGCCATGTCTCTGAGTATTGCACACCTTGTGCTTTTGGGCACTCCAGTGATGTTGCAGCTCTGAAATATGGCCAAACTGGTGGCAAGTGGCATCGTGGCAGCTGCACGCTTGACTTTTCTCAGTTCATGGGCAGTTATTTTGTGCCTTGGTTTTTCCACACGCTTCTTGCGACCCTGTTGACTATTTTGAATGAAACGCTTGATTGTTCGATGATCACGCTTCAGAAGCTTTGCAAATTTAAGAGTGCTGCATCCCTCTGCAAGATATCTCACTATTTTTGACTTTTCTGAGCCTGTCAAGTCCTTCTTTTGACCCATTTTGCCAAAGGAAAGGAAGTTGCCTAATAATTATGCACACCTGATATAGGGTGTTGATGTCATTAGACCACACCCCTTCTCATTACAGAGATGCACATCACCTAATATGCTTAATTGGTAGTAGGCTTTCGAGCCTATACAGCTTGGAGTAAGACAACATGCATAAAGAGGATGATGTGGTCAAAATACTAATTTGCCTAATAATTCTGCACTCCCTGTATAATGCAGCCATCAGAGAGCTGGAAGCTTACTGTCTGAGATAAGCCCAGCAGTGCAGGGCTTATCTCATTGGCTGAGAAAGATCAGCTGATTATCTCAGTCACTGAGCAAGACCTGGACTGCATGGTTTAACTCAGGAGAGTTAACAGATGCTCCAAAGCGGTAGCTTCCTGCTTTTAGAGCAGCTGAGAGGAGGTGGAGAGCAGACACTATGCTCTCTACAAAATGAGGGCGGAGCACTTCTGGCACCAACCACTATACTATAATGTGGTGGGTATGATGCGTAGAGTTGTTCCTTTGTTAATTATTTGACAAGTTGCGTAGTTACTGCTGGTCACCTGTTTGTTATGGCCAGTTATTTTTCCATTGTCAACTCCTTTGGTGCCTCACTGATTATGTTGATGAAATTACAATGGCCAAGTTTGGGACCTGGCCATTTTAGTTTTCAACTTTAGAATTGTAATGCTGTATGTATGTCTCATTTTTGGCGGCTGAGAAGGCAGACAATCTAAATTGCTGTAATATGGGGGACTAAGCTTTTTTTAACGAGTGGGGCAAGCATAGATCAATACTTTTTTCTTTTTAAAGAAAGGGTTTATTGGGGAATTTTGGAGGATTAGAACAGTGACTACACATACTTTCAACCCTCTGCATTACTCACAATTACCATTAGTGATAGCCAGACTTGGCTTCCGTAAATTTATATATAATACACCAATGAAAAGTGATCATATGAGCTCATAGGAGTTGTCAGTTTCAGCATTTATCCACAGTTCGCAGAATGCAAGATATAATGTTTCAGGACCGTCCTCTAGGGACAGATTTGTGTCACTATTCAAACACAATTAGGCATGAAAAGGTGAATGGAGGATGCTTTCACTTGCATAAAGATTCATTCTGGGTTTACCGTGTTTATTTTGTTTTGTTTTTACATCTGCTTGTATGTCTCTATTGGTTTATGAATCAGCTGGCACTGGACCTACAAATTATGGTAGAAGGTACCATCATTCTAGTCCATCAACCTGAGATATGGGAGGTCAAACCTTTATTTGCACTAAATAAATAAATAAACCCCAGTTAGCTTGTCATGGGTTATATGCATAATCGTCCCTCTTCAAAACCAATCTTTTAACCTGTTAGTTAAAAAGTTATTGGAATTTTATAAAATAATAGTACTATAGTAATTAGTAAAATAAACCATCATTTTCAGCCACATTCCTTTAATCCAGTTTTTTATATGAATAAATTAGGCTGCGCGTGATGTATATTTCAGCTGCTAACTTTTTATGTTTTAAAAAAAAAGCTAACCTTTGATGTGCCCAAGTAACAAAACTTATATGGAGTGCTGTAGAATGTATAGTAATAAATAGTCACTTTGGTGAGAATAATTTGCAAATTCTGCACAGCATAAAGTTTTGTAGAAAGTGCAGGAACTTTTCATGTGAGTATCTTTTAGTATCTTTATTATTTTAAATATGTTATTTTTGCATAGTCCGATCCACTGTCAATATAATGGAATAAAAAAAGACTGTGTCAACTCCAACTTGGAGTCCTTGTTTAATTATAAATTATGAGTCTGATTCTGTGTTGAACTCACTTTAAATGCTATGTCCCAAGGTATTTCATAGAGAAAAATGAGTCAGTATTACGCCATATGAAATTATGTTTTCAAAGACAGTTAGGTTAAATATTCATTGTCTACTGCCAGGGAATGCGTGGAGATCCGTATTACTTATTCAATAAACTGCATTGTGAAACTTGCTCAGTCTTCTAATTCTTGTATTGGAGGAGTGATAAAAAGGACTACAGCTGTTGGTATTAAGGTAACACAGTACAGGCCAGTTACAGTCATTTGTATAGTAACATGTTTTTGTAAGCTAGAAAAGCTGCCTTTTTATTTTATTATTATTATTATTATAGGCAAGTTCTGGAAAATTTACTTGAAATTAAACTTATATACAGAGACACACAGTGGTATATATATATATATATATATATTTGTGTTAGGTGCTTAAGATAGTACAGTGTGAAATACCATGAATAAGCGTAGGATGATAAAAGGAGCAAGTCGGTTGTGGTGTGCCGAAACCGACGATGAGGTAGGCCTGAGAAAGAAGATGGCCCACCCAGGAAAATAAATGTTAAAAGTGGTGTGGTGGGGGGGGCGTGGCCGGAACCCGAGCCGCATGGTCGCGGGTTGAGGGAGCTCCGCCGACAGGGCTAAAAAAACGGCGAAATAAGCGGCACAAATAAGCACACACATCGCAGAAACTCACCCCAGAGATGTCCCAGCACCGGGGGAAAAAAGCGGCGGAACCCAAAGATAAGGCAGCATTCTTTGCAGCCCGTACGCCGCAAGTGAAAACCGCGGGTCAGCCGATCCAAGATGGCGCCGAAACGGAATCAGACAGCGACCAGGCAGCAGGTACAGGCTTAAATAAACATACCCTGCAACACATGTTAGATGACCTGGCAGGGAAAATGCAGAGCACGTTCCACACAGCAATAACAGAGCTGAGAAGAGACATGTTGGACTTAGGCAGCAGAACTTCACACTTAGAGGGCAAAATGGAGGAATTTGCCACAGCACATGATTCCATGGCAGACAAAATGGAGGACATAGAAAGCAGACTGGAGCGCTTTGAAAATAAAATCATGGATATGGAGGATCGCTCCCGCCGCAACAATTTAAGGCTAAGGGGCATACCTGAGGCAATACACCAGCAGGATCTAACAGCCTACGCTACAGAATTCTTCCACTCCCTGATGCCTGACATTCCGGCAGATATGCTGATCTTAGACAGGATACACAGAGTAGCAAAGCCTGCGCACTTACCTCCCTCCACTCCACGAGACGTCCTCATGAGAGTACACTATTTTCACATAAAAGAGCAGATATTGAAAAACCACCGCTCCAACAGAAACGTTCCAGACAAGTTTAAAGATATCAGCATCTATACAGACCTATCGGCAGAAACGCTAAGAAGACGTCGGACGTACCGAAACATCACAGAGACACTCCGCCAGCGCAACGTACAGTACCGTTGGGGATACCCGGTAAAGCTGCTCATTACCAAGGACAGTAAAACGCATGTGATAACATCCACCGCAGAGGGCACCGACCTTCTCCAGTCGTGGGGCATCACAGTGAACAACATCCAGGCGCGGGTCAACCTCGAAGCAGTAAACTACAAGGGGAATGGCGAGCAGTCAGAGCGAGGCGGACTACCCCGCGCACCGAACATTGAAGCACCAGAGACATTCGCTAATTGTCGACTGATGACAAAGGTTTGGGGAATGGGGGGGCGGGGTGAGGGGACGATAGAGGGGGGCATCAGAGGGGCAATTAGCAGACCCGGGGTCGGGAGACGCCCCACACCACCTACGCTCGAGGGGCTCCGACAGCAGGTGAAGCACCACCTGAGGCAACCCACAGACCGTTGTAGCCTTCCCTCACTCCCCCCCCCCCCTCTTGGACGCTGACAAGTCCAAAGAATCAGTGGGGCGAACCATACAATAGCCGACTGATACTAACAAGACAAAACAGAAGGAAAAAAAAAAAAAAATTGACCAAAACTCGAGCAGAGACCCCTCCCCCCCCTGACATATGAGAGTTACTCCGCTGCTACAGTGCTTACTAGCAGAGAGCCCAGTCGAATGACTAGATCCCGACTCTAGACCACATATGGTTAGACCGGACCACCTACCCCCAACCCAAGAAGGTCACTCTCTCGACCTTCAGCAGGAAATTTTGAACACCTCAATAGTGGTGTTCAATTATAGTTTAAGTTTAAGTTTTAAAATGTTCAAGTTTTGTTTACTTGTTGTGTGTCCCCAACCAGATTACGCCATTGCACTACACCATTACCACAGGGCAACGCCCAAGCACCACCACCCCAATAGTATGTGGCACCCCCAACCGAATTATGGTCCTAAGCCCCAGAGCTATACACGATTCCTCAGAAGACCTGCCACCACTCTCACGCACAAGGCGCCAACCGTTATACACACAGACAGTCGACCCTACAAACATCCGCACGAGGCCACAATCCAAGCCACATAGTTGAACCACAAAGAGTATGAAAATATACACCCATAATGTCAGAGGGTTAAATACCCCACAAAAAAGGCACACACTCCTTAAGGAACTTAGGGGCAACCAAGCCGATGTGATATGTCTACAAGAGACCCACTTCTCTGCAGATACAACTCCCACTCTAGGGAAGACAATGTACCCCCATCAATACCATGCCACCGCACGCACAAAACAGAAGGGAGTCTCTATCCTCCTCAGCCGTCACTTAGCCTTTGAAGAAATTATGGTGAAGAAGGACCCGCTAGGCAGGTACATTATACTGATCTGCACTATCAACAGCTCCACCTATACCATAGTTAATACATACCTATCAAACGTAAACCAGGGGACATATCTCAGTAATCTGCTAAAACTCACATCTCAACTACAAACAGGCACCACGATCATTTGTGGGGACTACAATCAGTTCCAAGACCCCACACTAGACTCCTCAGCAAAACACACAACGAGGAGAGCCAAAACACTGCACAGACAGTGCAAAGCCTTAACCAAACTCCTAAACACATATGGGCTATACGACGCATGGCGCACGCTCCATCCGCAAGGAAAGGAGTATACATATTATTCACAGGTGCACAACACGTACTCAAGAATAGATGGGTTCTTACTTCAGAGTGCACACCTAAATAGAGTGATAGACTGTATGATCGGAACAACCCCCTGGTCGGACCACAACCCAGTCACACTACACTTAGCAGACCACTACAACTATAAGAACAGAGGCCCATGGAGGTTAAATGAACGCCTCCTTGGCGACCCCCATTTCGTACAGACGTTGGAACAGGACCTACACACGTACTTCCAGTCTAACGATACACAGGACATAAATGCCCTCACACTATGGATGGCCCACAAACCGGTCATCAGAGGTATTCTCATCAAACGAGCCACTCACCTCAAAAAACAGCAGAACCTCACTTATACCCAAAATCTCAAAAAACTGCAAGACCTCCACAGAGATAACATACTCACCCCCTCCGCGAACACGCAAAAACAGATAAAGGACTTGCAAAATCAGATTAATGTAGCAAATTTCCAAAAAGCGAGTTATGCACTTAAAAAACTGAAAGCCAACACATTTGTCCTAGGCAATCAGGCAAGCAAAGCCCTGGCCCAGAGACTTAGAGATAAACAGGCCCAAACAAAAATACCCTACCTGCTTTCACCACAAGGCCAAAAATTGACCCAACCCATACAAATCTGCAATGAGTTTGCGTCTTACTACAGTTCCCTCTATAACCTAAAAGACAACCCCCAGGTACAACAACCCACCCAAAAATCGATCACAGAATATTTACGCAGGTTTGACTTGCCCAAGCTCCGCGAACAACAAATAGCGCACCTAACTAACCCCATCGCAACTCAAGAAGTATTACAGCTAATAGACAAGATGCCGAAGGGAAAGGCTCCCGGTCCAGACGGCCTCACCAACCTCTACTACAACACATTCAAACACATCCTGAGTCCATACATAGCGCAAGCCTTTAATTTGGCTACGAAACAGTGTAGCCTACCGACCGAATTCCTCGCAGCCCACATTATCACTCTACCCAAACCGGGTAAACCACCCACTTCATGCCCAAATTTTAGACCCATTTCCCTACTGAGTGCGGATGCTAAATTATACGCCAAAATATACGCGGAGAGACTCAAAACAATCCTGCCTGACCTGATATCAACGGACCAAGTGGGATTCGTGTCCGGCAGACAGGGCCCAGACAACTCAAGGAAGGTGCTAAGCATCCTCCACTACCTCAATAGAACCAAAATACAAAGTACACTCCTATCCCTAGACGCTGAAAAGGCGTTTGACCGGCTTAACTGGCGATTCCTGCAAGAAGCGCTCACAGGGTATGGCTTCCCCCCTACCTTTCTAAACGTGGTGAAGGCACTATATAGCACCCCATCAGCAACAGTGCTGAATTCAGGGTTTAGCTCCACCCCCCTACCAATCACCAACGGCACCAGGCAGGGCTGCCCTCTTTCCCCACTACTCTACGTGCTCGCCCTAGAACCGCTAGCCATAGCGATCCGGAACAACCAAGATATCAAGGGGGTCTCCATAGGTGGCAAGGAATACAAAATAAACCTGTTTGCGGACGATATCCTTCTCACACTAACTAATCCAGCAATCTCTCTCCCAAATCTCCACAGAGAAATCCAAGACTACAGTAGGCAATCGTACTACCAGTTAAACCTAACTAAAACACAAGCCATGTGCATAAATACCCCCAAGACTGACGAAGAGAGGTACCGACTCAATTTCCACTATGACTGGAGGAATGACTTCTTGACTTTCTTAGGTATCAAACTTACCAAAAAACACACCGACCTCTTTGTAGCCAACTACATTAAATTACACAAAGAAGTGGAGCACATATTGCACTCATGGCAAAACAAGTTTCTTTCTTGGTTAGGCAGAATAGCGGCCATCAAAATGACAATCTTGCCGAAAATCCTCTATTTGCTCCGCTCTTTACAAATACCCTTACCGCAGTCATTTCTACACAGACTCCAATCTAGCCTGATTAAATTTAGCTGGGGAGGAAGACACCCCAGGGTCCCAAGAACGTTGCTCATGAAGCCAATAGACGACGGAGGCCTGGGCCTCCCGAATCTTAAGGCGTACCACCAGGCTGCACAAACGGCCAACATTATTGCCATGCACTCCACTACATACACCCCCCAATGGATAGAGATAGAGGATAGCTGTAGCGGGGTCGCGGATCTCCCTGCGGCCCTGTGGATACCCAAACAACTGCGCCGCACACCGCCAAATGCCCTACCCACCACTAAACTTCTGTACCGCATATGGGACAGTCAAAGGACCAAACTATGTTCCGCAGAACCATGGTCTATGGCAACGCCACTACACTCAATAAATCTCTACAATAGCACATTCCCATACAGAACATGGAAGGCCTCCAGTATCACACACTTGCACCAGATAAGCTCCCCGCAGGGACTACACCAGTTGCCAGAAATACTAGCCACATATAACATACCTCCACAGCTCACGTTCTCATACTGGCAGATGAAAGCACTAATAGGCAAAGCCACAAGACAAAGCCCCCCACCTGCACACCCCACCACCCTAACCACTTTCGAAAAGATGTGCATACACCAAATCCCAACTAAAAAGACGCTGTCTGTGTGCTATAAGTCAATCACTGAGAGTGAAACCGAGACGGAGTGGAGATACCAGACAGAATGGCATAGGGACATAGGCAGGTCTCTCACACAAGACGACTGGCAATGCATCCACACAAACCACAAGGGACTCACAACCTGTGCTTCCCACATCGAGACCTCGCGCAAATTAATATATAGATGGTACATGGTGCCTTCACGGCTCAAGAAAATATACCCAGACATAAGCGACAGATGCTGGAGATGCAAGACACAGGAAGGGACTATGCTCCACATCTGGTGGACATGCGCACTAGTCCAGCCATACTGGAAACAAATAGCAGCACTAATTCAAGGGGTCACAGGGTGCATACTAGACCACAATGCAGAAACATTCCTACTCCAACTTCTACCTAAAGGCACGCCACAATGCATCACCAAACTAATATTTCTAATACTAACGTCAGCCTCCACCTCACTAGCAAAACAATGGAAAACCCCAAAAATCCCACCCCCAGCAGAGGTAGTATCAATGGTTACGACAACCTTAGATTATGAAGGAATAATGTGGAGCCAAACAAAAGTGGGTAAAAGAAACGCCACAGCGAAAACACTCTGGGCCACGTACACAGCAGGCAGAGACCCTAGCAACTGACGAGGGGCCAAAGAACAGGACAAAATAGATCCGAACAGACAACATAAACCAAACCAACGAAGACACACGAGTTAGTTAGTATGTTATCCCAGTTACCCCCCCCCTCCAGAATGCCTCTTCGACAGGTAGATCACAGGCACAGTTGGACACAGACTAATGAACGAGCCAACCTTCCACTCCCCCCCCCCAAGATAGAAACGGGCCATACAGCTCCCGAGCAGGGAACAGAACAAGGGACAGGGTACCCTTAGAGGCGCAAAGTTCTCTGGAACACTCAAAGGGACACTAAACCAGCTCTTAACGGCCTAGAGGTAGGGGAACCACTAAGGCAGGAGGGAAGACGCTACATATGCACACGGCACAACCTGACACAGGTATAAGCGCTACGGCAAGGGATCGCCACATGATGCAGGAACCAGGTTAGCGCAACAATAGATGACGGCAGAGATGTCCCTTAAAGGACTTCATGAACAACTGTTAGTAGACGGCCTTGGTATATAATCCTGCACCGCAAAGACCTGTTTATTATGAAGGAATTATGTTCAAGTGCAATACCATGATTGTTATGTCAATGACCGATCTAATGAAAAGCATTACTGTATAACTGTAATTTGATGGGGACCTTTCCCCCCCCCTTTTTCTACTTTCTGTACCCCTACCCTCTTAAATATGACAAAATAAAAATTGTCAAATTGAAAAAAAAAAAGTGGTGTGGTGGGAGGGTCATTCAACGCTGACCTCGAACGGTAAGGAGCCAGGCAAGGGGAGTGCCTTAAGTAGGCTAGGGGTAGAAAACCAGCACCTCCCACAAATGCAGGCAAATTGCCTTAATACTTGTGTTAGGTGCTTAAGATAGTACAGTGTGAAATACCATGAATAAGCGTAGGATGATAAAAGGAGCAAGTCGGTTGTGGTGTGCCGAAACCGACGATGAGGTAGGCCTGAGAAAGAAGAGGGCAAAAATTAAGTAATCCAATTTATTAACAGACAACCAATACATATACATTTATCAACCAGACATGTTTATGAAAGCATCTCTTAACTCTTGTACTGGGTTCGGTATGTACCGTGAGTAAGCGGATGACTTCCAGCGCCCCAGTGTTTTGATAACATGAGTTGGGATGTTGAAACTGGAGGCTGTGGACGCGGCTCCTATACGAAAGGAGTGTCCTGAGTAATTGTTTGCGTTGAGGCCCAGTTGTGTGAGCAAGGACCTGACGTAGGTCATGAAGGTTGTAGTGGTGAGTACTGCACCTTGTAGTTGTAATAACGGTTGCGAGGGCAGTAAGTGATGGTGCTGTATGTAGGCATCAAGAACTTTTACGGGACACCATCTGTTGTGCGTGGGGTAGTACGGAATGTTTACAGGTATGTGCTGGCTGGTTTTGGAGTGAGGTAAAGACAGGATGTAATGATCCATATGTTTTGTCAAGTGGGAATAGAGGAGGAATGGAGTGGTTTGGGTCGTGGAGGTCGTAGTGAATTCTCTGGGTCGTAGAAATCCATAGAAAGCGATGTATATTGCTGTTTTGATGATAGAATTCGTATTAGTGTCAAACGGTTTCAGGTCGAGTAGGTTAGATAAAGCTTTGAAGATATGGTTATCTATGGGTAGCCTCTGGGCCAAATGTGTGGGTTCTGATTTTTGAATACCTCTGAGTATGGTCTTAATTTGGTGAGAGGCCATGAAACTGTTGTTATTTGGGTGTAAGATGAGCATGTGGTGTTGAATGCCAGTGAGATAGAGTTTGATGGTGTTATATGACAATTTGAGTTTAAGGTGGCAAAAGGAAGCAAACCCCAAAAAAGATGTCATAACAAACGGTTGTATGATGTTATGTTCCAGAAGGAATCGTTTGAATAGTGTGAAAGCCCTGTTGTATGTTTTGTTTGTATTGTGTGAAAGTGCCAACTGAGACAATGTCCTGCTATGCTGCATGATGACGTCTAGTCCAGTATGAGTTGTTGAAATGTTGGAGTGATGGTGGCTGTGGGTGCTGCTGACGGGAGTGCTTGATGAAACTCCTGAAATTTAAAGCGAGACAAACTGTCAGCAGCTGTGTTGTATACACCTGGCACATGGAAACAACATAGGAAGAAATTATGACAAGCTGCCAACCAAGTGAGTTTCCTCAGAAATCTCATAATCGTAAGAGATTTGGAACGACCTTTGTTGATGATGTGACAGGTCGCCTGGTTGTCTGAGTAACAACACACTGGCGTATTAGCCCATAAATGACCCCACGCTACGGCAGCCGCCACTATGGGGTAGATCTCAAAAAGAGCTGAGGTAGTGGAAAAACCTTCCAAATCCAGAACTGCTGAAGGCCAGCTGCCCCAAAGCCATTCGTTCCCAAAAATTGCTGCAAAACCAGTGGTAGATGCCGCATCTGACCAAATGGTAGGAGATGATTCAGTCAATTGAGGGAGGAACATACTTTTACCATTCCAAGTGGTTAAAACCTCTTCCACATGTTTAGATCTGCCGTAGCTTGGGCATCTAAGGACAACCTGTGCGTGTCATGTAGAAAAAGTGGGAAAAGATGCAATAGTCGTGAAATAAAGGAGCGGCCTTGAGGTATGATGCGCATTGCAAAATTTAGTGACCCCAGCAGGGACTGTAGTTCTTTGCGGTTGCAAGTGCCGAGCTGTAGGTAGTTGTTTATGTAAGTGAGAATATTGTCTATCTTTTCGTAAGGTAGGCTTGCTTGCATTGTGGCAGAGTCTAACTGGATACCCAGAAAAGTGATAACCGTGTCTGGCCCTTCTGTTTTCTTTGGGGAGATGGGTACACCTAGTTGCTCAAACAGCTTAGTGGTAGCTTTGAGGCTAGTGGGAGGTGCAGTATTCTCCTCGACCAGTAGGAAATCGTCCAAGTAATGTAATACTGTAGGGCATCCGGCTATGTTCAATAGTAACCAGCATAGTGCTTCGGCAAATGTGTCGAAAATAGCTGGGCTACTTTTGGACCCAAAAGTTAACCGGGAGAAAAAATAGTAGTTCTCGGACCACTTGATGCCATGCAGGTGCCACAGTGTGGGGTGGATAGGGAGTAATTTGAAGGCGTTAGTAATGTCGGTCTTACTGAGCCAGGCTCCCACCCCTGCTTGTATGATGGCTGTAATGGCGTGATCTATGGTGGTGTATTGCAGAGAGAATTCCTCAGAGGGTATGAGGGAATTAAGACTGGGGTTGGCCGATGAGTGGGGAGCCGATAAGTCAATGATGAGTCTCTGTTTTTGGGAAGATTTCCCTGTGACAATACCAATAGGGTTGGTGCGCCATTCTGTGAATGGGGGAGTTCTAAAAGGCCCCAATACAAAGCCCTCCTCCACTTCTTGGTTTATGAGGGTGTCAACCACTGTGGGGTTGTGTTGGGCGGATTGTAGGTTTGGGCATTCCAGAGTGCCAGCTGGTATGTGTAGGATACCTGTGTGGAAGCCTTCTGTTAAACCAGAAATAAGAAAATCTACCAGGTGTCTAGATGGGTGCTGAGACATCAATGCTGTGAATACTGGCATATTAATGGACGTAAGGTAAGGCTTAGAATACATTTTATTTGGACACATGGTCTTAGCATGTGCCCTAAAACATTTTGAACAGACATGCAATAGTCTACATCCACTGTAATTACAAGACCCAACATTGAAATTATTACATATCTGGGACTTGCCCAGAAACTTGATTGGGCGTCCCAATTTGTCTTTGGATAGTTTCCCTGGATCCCCAGAGGAACTAGTTCCTTGTGTGGAGGCATGTCCGTCTGCCGTGTTGGGACAAAAATTAGTAGTATGGGCTGTGGAGGAGCAGTATGCACAAGCTGGTGTTCTTAGACCTGCAAAGTGTCTGCAGAATAAGACGGTATCAATCCTTCCCCAGTTGGATCGTGTACCGTACTGGGAGAAGGCTCCAGCCACTTTTGCAGAAAAAGACCTATGGTAGTCATAGAATGCTGAACCACCATATTTGTTGCCCAGGTCTACCAGCTTGTGCATATAGAGATCAAACTCCTCTCTTCTGTTGGGATAAACCGCACAGACGACATCCCTGTAAATACCAAACGCTAGTACAAATTCAGGGATAGTCAGTTTCCTGTTCAGGCGGGCATCCCTAGATCTGACAATAACAGAAACATCATCATAAGCATACGTCTTATGTTCCACAATGTCCTGGGAGGCAATCAACAGGGAAGCCAGGTTGACGTCTTTACCTTCCAGGATATCCCTTTTGATATGCTCAGGTATCATGTGGGCCGGGCTAACTTCCTGGTCATCCAGGGGGCTGGCTGGAGCGACTAATGGCAAGGCTGGTGTTTGTACCGCAGCCGCGGGTGGCCCTGCTAGAGTGAGGGCCGTGGTGACCGACTCAAGTTTCTCCAGCCTGGAGTTGACCTTGCCCATGGATGCCATGAGTGAGGATAACATGGCATGTATGTCCCCTGGGTTGGACTGGCTAGATCCTTCCCCGGCTTCCATGTTATTGGTTGATGTGCGTAGCAGTTTGAAAAGTTCTGCCTTCCTTGCTGTAGCGGGGTAGGGGATTTGTCGTCTCCTTAATTCCGTGGTTATGCGCGGGATTGTCCAGGATCTAATTGATGCTGGACTAGCTAGCTCTCCTCCTTGTGTGGGAGTGACAGCTCTAGCCGGGGTGCTAGGCAGGGAGAAATCCTCTACCCCTTCCTGAGACATACTATAAATAAAACAATAATTAGTATATAGAACCACCAAATTGTACTGGCAGGCTAGCTAGGCCGGATGGCGAAAGTATTATGCTTGTTTGGTGACAGGTGAGGCCCTACTAATTGCCAAGCGGCTTGAGAGGCTCTATCTATGCGTTGGCGCGAGGGGTTATTGAGGCCACTTGACGTAGTGGCAGGAGTTTTAGGCCTCTCGGTGACTGTACGACAGAAAACAGGGGAAGGGAGTGACAGGTGAGGCCCTCTCTTTGCAACATGCGAGGCGGCTAGCTAACGTGTGGCCCGATGGGTGTTTGCCTCCGAAACGTTTGAGGCGGGGTGTTGGCCTCGCGGGACCACTAACTAATGGCGACAGCCAAGATGGGGTAAATACCTATTGGGAATCCTGTGACCCTATTGCCAGTACTCTAAACTAGGGGGATGAAATGAAATGTATGGTAGAATACCATATGAGCAGGTGTACGTACCTGGTAGTATGATAAATCACAGGAATAAACCGTGTGGAGAAATTATATAAGCTCGACAGCCTAAAATGGGTAAAAGAGAGTAGTACGATGAGTGTGGGGTGTAAAAAGAACCAGACTTATAGTCTGTAGCAGCAATGTTATGTTGATACCATGGGAATAGCTATGAGTGGCTCAGAAATGTTTGCATGCTTGAATAAGACATCTGAGGGAGGCCGTGGCCTATGTACAAACAATCTATGTGTTACGTGATAATGGTGTGTAAAGGAAAACATGAAACGTAGGTTATATACATATGTATATGACTGTGTAGGGGACGTATGATTGGTTGGATCAGTACGTGTGATTCAACCCGAGTATGCATGCAGAAGGATTTAAGCCTTATGTGTCATCGTCATGACAGAGAAATGAGGCCTGTAATGTAGGCTGAGTAAATTGAAATGAAATGGATAGTTATAAAACTCCTGGCGTGGGAGTTCAATGATCTGTACCGAAATGTAACTGGTTTTATAGAAAGGGACATGGATGAGGTCATGGCCTAATTAACACAGCGTTATGTATGATATGTAGCAGAAAGACCAAAGGCAGGGATACCCCAAAATGATTTAACATGATGTAAAGTGATGTATATCTATGATATGTATGTATAGCAAAGACGTATCAACCCGAGAATTATTGCTTAAATGAACCTATCCTTGTATATGTTGTATTAATAACCCAGAAATGATGCTTGTAACATAGGCTGAGTCCATTCGTATAAATGGATAAGTAATGCAGACCCCTGAAAGCGTGGGAGTCAAATGGTATACACAGAGAAGTGGACTTGATTTGTGGACGTAATACAATACTGACAATTTGTTAAAAGTAATCAACAATAATCTATTTAAGCAAGCAATACTTTAACCGAATGTTATATACACATGAAATGGTGAATATAATTCATGAAAGGATTATACGTGAACACACAGAACAGCCGAAAGCAAATGTGAGGGGAACACAGAAGTTAGAATAGTTTAACCGTATGATTTATGCGAACCAAAGCGTGTATGAGCGTATGTAAAATTTGCCGAACGGCAAAACAACCGAATGAACATTCGTTTAAATAACATGAATAGGATATGCGAAATGACTATTGAACGATTTAAAACATGTTCAGCTGAATGACCGTACGAATGAAAAGCCCGCGAATGGCTTGAAACATTCGTGTCATAACCAGGGAAAAGCCGTAAAGCGAGGACCCGTGCTGTACCGTACGCCGTGGGAACCAGTCCTGGCGTGACAGGAAGGTCTGACTTACGGTTTAGGAGTCCCTGGGACGCGATCTACGACGGAGAACGGAGTCAGAAGAAGCTGGACGGGCGGAAAGGCCTGAACAGGATTCCTGGACACAGCTTAACGTGGTGAAACCTCCTGGATACTGAAACCAAGATGGCGTCTGAGAGAACCCGGAAGTGGATCCTCATTCAACGCTGACCTCGAACGGTAAGGAGCCAGGCAAGGGGAGTGCCTTAAGTAGGCTAGGGGTAGAAAACCAGCACCTCCCACAAATGCAGGCAAATTGCCTTAATACATATATATATATATATATATATCCTGATTAACCTGCTCTTATGAGCTTACAATCTATCTTTTAAATTAATAAATGACACTTAATTCCTCGCATGATTCCTGATGGCAAAGCTTTGTCTTCAGTTCTAAAGCTACGGGTTGGTTTAAAGCAGAATTTTCATTTAAATGGAAAATAAACAAAAAATAAAACATTAAGAAAATAAATTATAACTTATGTTGACTGTTTCCCATGATGCACCATTTTCTAATACATTAAATTAAAGATTTAGCAATCCAGTTCTGTCTTGGGAAAGAAAGGGCAAACGTTGCATTGGAGGAGGAGAAACACTACCATTTTTTCTGTTTCTACTCCTCTCTCTGTGGTTTCTCTATGCTGACTTACAGGTGCTCAGGGCAGAATTTATAACACTGATTAACAGAGAAGTTAGTAGAGCATCGTACACTGGTAAAACGTTACACCAGAGCTCTGTGGTAGCGGTCCACTAACCCCCAAAGTACATCTAAAGTGAGAAGTTGCGGGCTGCACAGTGTAGGATGAAGAACCAATTAATTTATTATGGTCCAAAGGCCAAAACAGCAGTACGATGTTTCGGTCATGAGGCCTTAAATATGTATGCATACATTGCCACAGCAAGGGTGCATAATTTATTATTGCACTATGGAATAGCGTTCTTTAATTTATTTTGTGTAGTGCCGAAAGGACCTGCTGGCCTGGCAGAGATGGTACTGTCAATGTCAAAAGGAGTTAATATGATTGTATGGAGGTCAAAAGAAGTTAGATCCTTTGAAGCTGGGACCCCCCATTGAGGTCAGATGACAGAAGGGGTAGTTTGAAGGAAATAGGGATGTGAAAAGGATTTTACCATATGGATGTGAATTCATCAAGGCTCTGCAAGGTGCGAGGTTCTACACTTGGAAAAAGTCAGAATGTCTCTTCACCCATTTGGCATGTACCTTGTAATTGATAAGGCAATCTCTTTTGATATGTTAATAGCCATAAGCCTTGTTTCACTATCATATCCAAAGGAAATAAAAAACATTCATATTAACCCCACAGAACAATAATTAAGCCCAGTGGCGTACATACCAGGGTCGCAGGGGTCGCGACTGCGACCGGGCCCGGCCCACCAGGGGGCCCGGCCGCCCCTGCGACCCGGTATGTATGCCCAGGGCCAGCCTCTTCCCCTTGGGGGGCCCAGGAGCCGACCACCCCAGGGCCCCCCTGAGGCTGGCCCTGCTGACCCCGGGTGGCCGACAGGTCGGGCAGGCGGGCGCGCGAGGGAGCACTCAGTGCTTCCTCTTCAGCTCCCTCGCGCACCGCAATGATACCGGAGCCGGAAGATGACGTCATCTTCCAGCTCCGGCATCCATAGGCGGCGCGCGAGGGAGCTGAAGAGGAAGCACTGAGTGCTCCCTCACGCGCCCGCCTGCCCGACCGGCCACCCGCCCAGGAGCCCAGCAGCAGCACCACTGGACCCCAGGGAATCCCCCCAGCACTCCAAAAGGTAAGGAGGCTGGGGGGATTACATAAAAAAAAAAAAAATCATGTGTGAGAGTGAGTGTTAGTGTGTGTGAGTGTTAGTGTGTGAGTGAGTGTTAGTGTGTGTGTTAGTGTGTTAGTGTGTGTGTCTGCTAGTGAGTGTCAGTGAGTGTGTTACTGTGTGTGTCTTACTGAGTGTGTGTGTTTTAGTGAGTCTGTTTGATGTCTGTTAGTGAGTGTGTGTGTGTTAGTGAGTCTGTTTGATGTCTGTTAGTGAGTGTGTGTTTGTCAATGAGAGTGTATGTTTTGTGAGTGAGTGTATATGTATGTCTGTCGCTGACTGTGTCTCTGTCAGTAAATGTGTGTGTCTGTTAGCTAGTGTGTATGCGTCTCTAAGTGTGTGTGTGTGTGTGTGTCTTCAGCACTTACCTTTCTCCAGCGCCGGACTCCCTTGGTGCTGAGGATCCCTCAGCCTCTCAGCTCCGAATGCGACCGCGCACGCATTCAAACCGCCCATAGGAAAGCATTACACAATGCTTTCCTATGGACGTTCAGTGTGCTCCTCTAGCTGCTGTCAGTGAGACAGCCACTAGAGGCTGGATTAACCCTCAGTGAAACATAGCAGTTTCTCTGAAACTGCTATGTTTTCAGCTGCAGGGTTAAAACTAGAGGGACCTGGCACCCAGACCACTTCATTGAGCTGATGTGATCTGGGTGTCTGTAGTGGTCCTTTGAAAATCAGTCCTTGGACATATATGAGGAAAACATACTCGTTTTCTGGCACTATAGTACCCACAAAGTGCCCCCCACCTCAGGGACCCACCTCCCGCCGGCCTCTGGAAGGGGTAGGCGCACTGGCGCTGGGCGAGGAGGATCAACTCCTCCACGATCCTCTACTCTCTTCTCCTCACCAGCCATTGTATCCATGCGCCCGCGAGCTGCTGGCATTCAGCCGTTCACATAGGAAAGCATTCATAATGCTTTCCCTGTAGACCACTGACCTTCTCCTGTAGAAAAGCAACATGCAAAAGCGCCTCTAGCGGCTGTCAATGGGACAGCCACTAGAGGAAATAGGGGAAGGCTTAACCCATTCATAAACACAGCAGTTTCTCTGAAACTGCTATGTTTATGAAAAAATGGGTTAACCCTAGCTGGACCTGGCACCCAGACCACTTCATTAAGCTAAAGTGGTCTGGCTGCCTAGAGTGGTCCTTTAAGTGTGTGTGCATCTGCATGCACTGGCGTACATAACACGGTCGCAGGGGTCGCAGCCCTGTAACACCTGCGACCAGGTGCCCACCGCCATGTGTTGCGGCTTGACAGCCTTAGCCCGCAGTCTAATTTTTGCGGGGCTACATAAGGTCCATGTATGCATACTGATTAAGCCTCATTTTGTTATATTTGGAATGGGACAAACCCAACCATTTAATTAACCCTAAACATGAGTTGCACAACTTGAACAGTGTAACAGGGATTGTGATGTCCGCTATATTGGGTAACCAGTATGTAATGTGGCATGTCTATGGATTGGGAAAATAATAAAGAATTCATAGATGCATTTATTATTTCTGTGGCAGGTACATAAGAGACGATAGAGCCAAATGTTTCCATTTGGATTGAGGTTGGTTTTGAACAAAGGAGGTGGTCACTTATTATTTCTAAAGGTACGCCTTAACTCCACCCCTGGACAAGACTGGATAATCTAATGATTTGGAGGGGTGTTGGTGTGCTTGCTTGGGGCCAAGATCTAATTTTGAGTGAGTCACCATCATCTTTCCTTCCAGAGACGCCCTGGGTGCAGAAGTCTTACTTTGAAGAGCTGAGTAAGTGGTTAGTCTGTTATTTTATCCCTTTTGTTTTTTATCTGTTGTTAGTGTAACTAATTTTGATTGTCATCTCTATTTTTGTATGCATTGTGATTATTTTTTTGCTCATAATAAACATTAATTTATGAAGTTCTGTCTTTGGCTGGTAAAGAATCATG